>CM071845.1:46370337-47606351 GCA_036507285.1 Trichosanthes cucumerina | reverse complement strand
AATTTATACTATTGATAGCATAATGAAATTTTTTTATTGAACAACACCCATGATAAATAAAGTATATCAGTATTACATATACAAATATACTTTTGATTAACTTCGAATAAGAATATCAATAGTAGATCATGTAGTTACTTATTAGTTACGTGTATTGTGTATAGCAGATCCATCGTTGGTATATCAAAATGCAGAACAACATTTTTTACTTTCTACTGCATATGGTTAGGTTGGGCCTATAGAAATTTCTATTTTTTCAAATTAGATTCATCATGTCTACAATTCCCCTACTTTAAAATGCTATCTACGCAAGTGCACCCTTCTCCCCTCCCCCCTCCCCCTCCATAAAAAAAAAAAAGCACACATACTATTTTAGCACCATAATTATAAAGTTCGAAGCCATAATTTCATGTCAAAAAAATATGAGAAGAAAACTTCGTTCATTCAAATATTGATGTCGAAAGAAATTTTGAGAGTTTAATAACATTTATTGAAACATAAGGTAATGGATCATGATTGTTTATATGTAATATCCTAAACACATAGGGGTTTTTCAGCGTGTTGTGTTGGAATCAGAAACCCTGGAGTTTCTTGGCTGGAATCAGAAACACTGGACTTGCAGAAAACAGTGTTTGAAGTGCAGGGTTGTGTTAGGTTGTGTTGTAGAAAACAACGTTTGGGGTGCAGTGTTGTGGTGGAATGAGTTGTATAAAACAGTGTTTGGAGTGTAGTGTTGTGTTGGGTTAGGTGTGTGCAGTTTGTTTTTTCCAAAATAAATACTTAATATTTTTTAAATATAGTAATTTTGTCTTCTTACTTTAATTTTTAACTTCATAACTACATAATTACCAATCAACAATTTATCTAATGTATCTAATTTAAGTTTATAATACTTTGTAGGAGTATATATTATATTTATAATGCACGTCACTCATGATTACATAAAGTAAGGGCATGTTTGGGAGTGATTTTAGAAATATTGATTTTAGTGTAATTGATTTGTCTATTATTGATTTATTAAAAGTGATTTTCATATAATCATTTTCATGTTTGGTTCTATACTTTTAATAGTGATTTTGGTTTTGAAAAAATTCACTTTTGTATGAAAATTTATGAATTTTGACAAAAATTACGGTTTTTACTCGTCATTAAAAATCTACTATTTTCAAAAATGAATAATAATCATTTTAAATTACAATCACAAACCAAAATCACTGTAAGATAACATATTACGCTGACTGAAATAAATAATAAAAAAGTAGAGATAGTTGTCCAATGAAGTTCAGTTAAACATAAAATTCTAAAAAAGTCATGGAGAGTGGTAGATGGAAATAGAATCAGGTTCCCAGTGCTTTCTCCAGAACTTCCACACAGTAATCATACTTCTAATTTGGGGTGTTTCATGCAAAGAAAGAGTTCAACATCATACTATTCCAGAGAAGCGTTTTTGCAACAACCATGCAGTCCTGCCTTGTCATCCCTGGGATTGCCTTCAATTTTGCATATAGCTCATTCACTCGAGCTACTAATATTATATTAATAATACACACAAAAGTATTATCCACCACAATGTATGTAGTGCATATATACAAAATCTAATCAATATATATGTGTGTGTGTGTGTGTGTGTGTGTGTGTGTTTAATTTAACAATCGTCAATTCCCATTCCAATTCATCCATATATGGTTTGCGAGATGTTCCATCCATTAAGTCCAGACATCTGTTGTCTATACAAATCCAACGTTGTTTGTGTTCTTCGCAGTTGAATCGGGGTCACTTGTGTGTGCCTCCTCGAATGTGGGATCTTGGTCCATCTTTTGTATAATTAAGTTGTGCAACAAACAACATGCAGTTATAGTCCTGCACTAGACTTCTACTGGGTAAAAAGACTTTCCACTTAGTATCTCCCATCGACCCTTCAACATACCGAATGCTCTCTCAATGACATTTCGAGCGGATGAATGTCTCATGTTGAAGAACTCTTTCGGATTGGTGGTGGTTGGGGCATCAAAGTATCGAGTTGTTTGGGTGGTCGAGTCGCAGGGGCAATCGTTAAATTAATCTATAGAGTTTTCATTGTAGTTATCGATGGAGGTAATCGTTGCGATGGTCAGGTCTCCGGTGTGATCGTTGAAGTTTTCGTTACCAGTAATGATCAGGCAGTCATCGGAGTTGCCATTAGAGATAGTCGGTCGCCGATGTGGTCGTCGAAATTGTTATCAGAGTTGGTAGGGGGGTCGCCAGTGTGGTCGTCAGAATTGTCATCGAAGTTGGTCAGGGTCGCCGATGGTCGTCGGAATTGTCATCGGAGTTTGTTGGGGTCGTCGGTGTGGTCGTTGGAATTGTAATTGGAGTTGGTCGGGGTTGTTGAAATTGTTATCGGAGTTGGATGGGGTCGCCTGTGTGGTCGTCGGAATTGTCATCGGAGTTGGTCAGGGTCGTCGGTGTGGTCGCCGAAATTGTCATCAGAGTTGGTCGGGGGTTCGCCCGTGTGGTCGTCGGAATTATCATCGGAGTTGGTCGGGGTCGCCGGTGTGGTCGTCAAAATTGTCATCAGAGTTTGTCGGGGTCGTCGGTGTGGTCGTCAAATTATCATCGGAGTTGGTTGGGGTCGCCGGTGTGGTCATTGGAATTGTCATCGGAGTTGGTCAGGGTTGTCGGTGTGTTTGTCAGAATTGTCATCGGAGTTATCGGGGTCGTCGGTGTTGTCGTCGGAATTGTCATCGAAGTTTGTCGGGGTCGCAGGTGTGGTTGTCGAAATTGTCATCAGAGTTGGTCGGGTCGCTGGTGCGGTGGTTGAAATTTTTATCAGAGTTGGTCGAGTCGTCGGTGTGATTATCGAAGTTTTCATCGGAGTTGGTTGAGTTGCCAGTGTAATCGTCAGAGTTGTCGTTTTTGGTGGTCGATCGAGTTGTCATCAGAGTTGGTCGGGTCACCGATGTAGTTGTCGGAGTTGTTATCGAAGTAGTCATCGGAATTGTTGTTGAAGAGGTCATCGAAAATGAAAAACAACAAATAGAAGTGGAAAACATGTTTCAAAACCCATGGGGTTGTGTTTTCAAAACCCTTGATTTTGAAACTCCTTGTACAAAACATGGTGTTGTGTTTGAAACCCAACACCACCCTAACCCAAACCAATGGGCCAAACACCCCTATAGATTTTTCTTTTTAAAAAATTATAATGGATAACAAAAAAATATTATGATATTTGCAATTTAGTTGTAGTTTTTTGAGATGTGCAAATATAGCAAAAAATTAAATTTTGTTGTTGCCAAAATCTGGACAGGATAACTCACCTGACCTTCACGTGACAACTACTGTGAATTTGTTTGAAGAGGGGAAAAACGTGATCTGTAGAAGAAGAAAGATCTGAACACCAGTGTGGTGCTTGCCACACAGGCTCCGATGCTTAAGTCAGAGAGTGTTTAGATGAGTTTAGCAAGGGTTTCTAGAATGGAGAAGAAGTTACCTTTCCTTTGATTAGAGGAATATTTATAGGTTTTTTCTAGGGTGTCAACCCTAATCCATCATGAAACAGGAAAAGGAGAGTGCCCTCTTCCGATATGAATTCGGGGCTCAGAAGAGGAAGAAGAAGACGAATCGATCCCACAGAGAGGTCGGCCTCGACCTCGGATCGGTCGTGGTCGTGGTCGGCCTCGGTTGGGTTGTGGTCGGCCACGGCTGGCGTGGTCGGCCTCGGTCACGACTGGCGTGGTCGGCCTTGGCCTCGACCTTGGACAGGCGAGCCCAATCTTTACCTATTGCTCAGTTTGAAGGCCTAGTTTCTTCTACCTTTTACATAACTCGGTCTTTCTTTGTGTGTTTGCTTTTTTGTTTCCTCTGTATTCCAAATTTGTCCTTATGGTCCAATTTTACCCATAACATTAGCCCTCACTCCCTAATTAGGATGCATGATGTAGTTTCAGACTAATAGTCTGGAGACTGATTTGGGAGTATTTAGATTCATCTCTTTGCTTAGGACATTTTCACTTTGATCATACTAGTTTACTCTCTAAAGGTGTAGACTTAAACTCTAAGGTAGTCTTTAGATTATCCTTGGGATTGCCTGATCAACCCCTGTAGGGTTGATTTTGGTCTTCCCAGGATGTAGGATTCTCCTCTTGATTCATGGTGTTCGACCACTTTCCTATAGAAAATTTTAAGGCTCCAAGGTAGTCCTTGGATTATCGCGGGATTGCTCGGTCATACCCCATAGGGTTGATCCTAGTCTTCCCATGGTGTAAGATTCTCCTCTGGATTTATGGTGTTCGACCACTTTCCTGGAGAAACTTTTAAGGCTCTAAGGTAGTCCTTGGATTATCCTGGGATTGCTCGATCATACCCCGTAGGGCTTATCCTAGTCTTCCCATGGTGTAAGATTCTCCTCTGGATTCATGGTCTTCGACCACTTTCCTAGAGAAAATTTTAAGGCTCCAAGGTAGTCCTTAGATTATCCCGAGATTGCTCGATCATACCCCATAGGGCTGATCATAGTCTTCCCATGGTGTAAGATTCTCCTCTGGATTCATGGCATTGAACCACTTTCCTGGAGAAAATTTTAAGGCTCCAAGGTAGTCCTTAG
Source organism: Trichosanthes cucumerina (assembly GCA_036507285.1). Lineage (NCBI taxonomy): Eukaryota > Viridiplantae > Streptophyta > Magnoliopsida > Cucurbitales > Cucurbitaceae > Trichosanthes > Trichosanthes cucumerina. The sequence goes on along the minus strand of CM071845.1, from coordinate 47,601,769 downwards.
ATTATCCTGGGATTGCTCGATCATACCCCGTAGGGCTGATCATAGTCTTCCCATGGTGTAAGATTCTCCTCTGGATTCATGGCGTTGAACCACTTTCCTGGAGAAAATTTTAAGGCTCCAAGGTAGTCCTTGGATTATCCTGGGATTACTCGATCATACCCTGTAGGGCTGATCATAGTCTTCCCATGGTGTAAGATTCTTCTCTTGAAGGTTCGCACATTTGGTTTTCTAAAAAGCATATCAGGTTATCTGTAGCTTCAATTCAGGTGATCTTATCGGGATGAAGACGTCATTAATTGTTTGAATTTTTTGTCAAGTCTTGTTGAAACAGAGCTGAGAAGGGAAGAGAGAGTTCAAATCAAATATGTGGTGGGGTCGACCTTCATGGTCGGCTTCGGCCTTGACCCTTAAGAGTTGGTCTCGACCACGCCAAGGTTGGCCTCGGCTCTTTGGGTCTTGCCTCGACAGGGTTGCCTTGCTTGGTTTGCGAAAAATTAAGCACATGTCGGGGTCGACCTTGACAGTAACCCCCTTGTTGAAACGGAGCTGAGAAAGGACGAGAGAGTTTTGACCGAACACGTGGTGTGGTCGGCCTCGGCCTCAGCCTCTTAAGGTAGGCCTCGACCTATGCTTCTGGGGTTGGCATTGGCTTCTAGTCAGCCCTGACCAATCTTCTTATGATTTTCAGATCATTATTATTGCTTGAATTTCATCTTCTTAAATGAGTTGCTTTCCACAAATATTGCTTGAACTGTCGCTTGCTTGGGAGATATATCTCCTATGTAGCCCCCTTTGTTCGAGGAGGAATCGAATTCATGCTTGAACAAAGTTGTAGCTTGAAAAAAAAGGTATTCTATTGACTATCTAGTAATCAATGCAAATGCATATAACATAAAACTATTCTAAACAAATGACATATGACTAAAAAGAAACATTTAACTTTTCGTGCAATGGTCATCAAAAAATTTCTCGTTGGGGTTCGTGATTAAGGTGATCAATATCAGGTAGGACTTGAGAAAAATCTGGTCGGCCTCGGCCAAAATCTGGTCGGCCTTCGTAGTCTCCTCCAGTTGGTCCTCCAAAGATAGTTCTGATTTCCCTTGGAGGTTCTAGGTCAGGTCGGCCTCGACCTTCTCTGGTCGGCCTTGACTCCTTATAGTCATCGCCTCTGACATATTCCTTCCAATATCCTTCTCGGATCAGTGTTTCAATTTCATCTTTAAACTAGAAGCAATCCCGAGTTGCATGTCCATGACCTTGATGAAATACACAATACTTATTCCTGTCTCTTTTTTCAGATGAGGTTTTCATCTTTTCTGGGTATTTGACAATGTTAGTACTGCGAATTTCCATCAGAATTTTCTCAGGTGAGAGTACTGTTGGTGTGTACTTCTCGAACTTTTGACCTCGGCTTACCCTAGGGTCAGGTCGACCTCGGTCATAATCTTCAGCCTTCCTCTTCTTTGAGTTATGATAGTGGCTTTCTATTGCCCTATCATGCTCAGAAGGGCGCCCACTTCTTCCTTTGTCTGTTGTAGTTTCTTTGGATTTCAAAAGCTCCTCTACACTCATATATTTTTGTGCCCTAGTAATAAATTCAACATAAGAAGTTGGTTCCTTCTTTACCTATTGATCTGAGCACCCTTTTGTCCTGGAGTGCTGCTACTATTGCAATCAAGGCTGCTGCTTCAGTAAATCCTTCTACTCGTTGCGCTTCATTGTTGAATCGGGAGATATAATCACGCAAACTCTCTCTTGGCTCTTGTTTTATAGTTAACAAGTGCATTTGTGGTTTGCGTTGGTCTCTTCCTCCTAGGAATTGGGTCACGAATGCTCGAGCTAACTCCTTGAATGACCCAATCGATCTTCTTTTGATTTTTCTGAACCATTCTTTAGCAGGTCCTGTTAGGGTAGAAGAGAATGCCCTGCACTTCATTGCATCTGAGAATTCCTGTAGGTCCATCAGGGATCTGTATGTATCTAGATGTTCTACTGGATCTGAGCTTCCATCATATGGTGTGATGGTTGGGACATTAAATTTTTGGGGAGCTTTTTCTTTCATGATTGAGTCTACGAATGTTGGATCTCCTTGTTCAATAAGAGTTTCAAGATCTAACCATTCATGATCAAGGTTCTTCAAAAAACTTCCTTGGAGATTCTCCATGATATTTCCCTGTAATTCTTTTTTGATTTTCAGCAGATCTGCCTTCCACGGGGGACTTCGGGTCTGACTTTTCAGGGCGATCTTCTTGACCTCGGCCTCGGCCTCGGCCTTGGTCTGGTCGGCCTCGGCCTCGGTCTTGGTCTGGTCGGCCTCGGCCAAAATGGCCTCGACCTCGGCTAGCAGGGTTTCGACTCTGGCTTTGGCCTGTCGCTTTCGTTTGTTGTTGATCAAACTCCGTAAGTCTGATCTTGTTGCATCATCTTCTTGTAGCTTCGTTGTCACGTCCTCGTGACCTGGTCGTTCTTTTCTGGAACTTTTGTGCACAGTCTGGATTACAGATCTTGCCTTGGCTATTCGACTGGTTGCACTTTGATCCCTTTGAGTCACCTTTTTCTGATTGCCTCCTAGAATCAGCTTCTCCTTTGGTTTCTGTGTGTGAGATTCTGACTCACCCACATCTTCGAGCATTGGTCAGGTCGCCGGTGCGGTCGTCGGAATTTTCATCAGAGTTGGTGGAGTCGTCGGTGTGATTATCGAAGTTTTCATCGGAGTTGGTTGAGTTGCCAGTGTAATCGTCAGAGTTGTCGTTTTTGGTGGTCGTTCGAGTTGTCATCAGAGTTGGTCGGGTCACCGGTGTAGTCGTCAGAGTTGTTGTCGAAGTAGTCATCGGAATTGTTGTTGAAGAGGTCATCGAAAATGAAAAATAACAAATAGAAGTGGAAAACATGTTTCAAAACCCATGGAGTTGTGTTTTCAAAACCCTTGATTTTGAAACGCTTTGTACCAAACATCGTGTTGGGTTTGAAACCCAACACCACCCTAACCCAAACCAATGGGCCAAACACCCCTATAGGTTTTTCTTTTTAAAAAATTATAATGGATAACAAAAAAATATTATGATATTTGAAATTTAGTTGTAGTTTTTTTAGATGTGCCAATATAGCAAAAAAATAAATTTTGTTGTTGCCAAAATCCGGACAGGAAAACTCACCTGACCTTCACGTGACAACGACTGTGAATTTGTTTGAAGAGGGGAAGAACGTGGCCTGCCGAAAAAGAAAGATCTGAACACCGGTGTGGTGCTTGCCACACAGGCTCCGATGCTTAAGTCAGAGAGTGTTTAGATGAGTTTAGCAAGAGTTTCTAGAATGGAGAAGAAGTTACCTTTCCTTTGATAAGAGGAATATTTATAGGTTTTTTCTAGGGTGTCAACCCTAATCCATCATGAAACAGGAAAAGAAGAGTGCCCTCTTCCGATATGGATCTCGTGCCCAGAAGAGGAAGAAGAAGACGGATCGATCCCACAGAGAGGTCGGCCTCGACCTCGGGTCGGTCGTGGTCGTGGTCGGCCTCGGTTGGGTTGTGGTCGGCCTCGGCCCAAGTGGGCTCGGCCTCGGTTGGGTTGTGGTGGGCCTCGGCTGGTGTGGTCGGCCTCAGCCACGGCTGGCGTGGTGGGCCTCGTTCTCGGCTGGCATGGTCGGCCTCGGCCTCGGCTGGCGTGGTCGGCCTCGGCCACGGCTAGCGTGGTTGGCCTTGGCCTCGACCTTGGACAGGCGAGCCCAATCCTCACCTATTGCTCAGTTTGAAGGCCCAGTTTCTTCTACCTTTTACATGATCTCGGTCTTTCTTTGTGTGTTTGCTTTTTTGTTTCCTCTGTATTCCAAATTTGCCCTTATGGTCCAATTTCACCCATAACAAAATTCATTATTGATTTTTATTTTACTATTACTTAAGGTTTACCCTCATTATTGTATCATCATGCTTATCATACACTATTTGATATATCAATAATATATCGCTAGGACATTTGGTATATTAGTCAATTGATATATACCTAAAATAAAGTATGTTAGTAGTGTATATACTTCTTTTTCAGTGTATCAATTAAATGATATACTCTATATGAAGAAGATCAATGACATATGAAAGATATTTTGCATACTTGAAATATCATCAATATAACTAACACAACAATAATATACTTCATTTAGTGATATGTTTAACCACTTTAAATGACAAATACTAATATCATATATTTACTCACTACTGATTTGATAAAAGAAAGTATATCAATAGTATATAACTGATATACTTTATATTATGTATGTCTCATTTCATTTTGATATAAGTTTAATGTATCAGTAACATATCACTAAATATACTTTATATGAGGTATATTAGATATATTGAATATAAATCACTATTATACTCTTCATATACTTGATATTAGCTCTTTTTGATATATTGTTGATATACTAAGTATCATTAATTCAAGTTCATTGATATACTTAAGTAAAGTATATCAGTAGTATATCACAAATATACATCATATTAGGTATATCAACAATATATCATCGATAGACTGCTGATATATGTCATATTGCAATCAAGCGACACATTACATAGGATAGGTATTTTGGGCATTTCATTGACTCCAGTTGGGATTGGAAAAATGTTTTTTTGCCATATTTGTAATAGAAATAAATAGTAGACACTCTTGCAATTATGTTTTTATTTTTCGTCATTTGTGCAACTGAAACTTTTAAGAATTAGTTAAAAACCTAAGAATAAAAAAAAAGTTTATGTCCATGAGTTTCCCACCGGAATAGGTGCAGTTACCCCTTCAATTATAAAACATATATTTTTGAAAACCCCGGTATCAAAAGGGTAATTTTCGAAAAAAAAAAATTATAAAACATCAGCAACGCATGCAAGTTGCCATAATAATGCAGAAATAGTTGTCATTTAATTGCTTAATTGCTTAATCGCTTATTGAATAGTATCGCAACAGTCAAGTTGATAAAACTCAACTTTTATTAAATACAACTTTCTTCCAGGCCTAGTTTAATATTGTCAATCTATTTATTCTGCAAAATTAGAGGAAAATAGATTATCACGTATTCACGTTAATTTAAAACTACTTATAAACATTAATTTGGAGAATAGCTAATACTTGACGCGTTCTTAGTCCTTTTAAAATGCATTCAAATCCCAACAGGCATATTTTTATGATTTAATATTCTAAAAAATAAATAATAATGACAATAACAATGTTATATAAATAATTGAAATTTTTTAATAAATTCTGCCAACTCCACTATAATGACAATAACAATGTTATATAAATAATTGAAATTTTTTAATAAATTCTGCCAACTCCACTACGTTGCTACCATCACAGTAGGGTAGAAAACAAACAAGTCGAACTCCATTCCCACGAAACAACCAAGCATATAATTAACAAAACAAATGACCTTTAAACCCCAAACTTAATCTAAACCCCACCCCCGATACTATGAAATAGCAAAGAAAGCACATCGAACTACACCATGAATTAATCCTATTAGGAGAGAATGAAGCTCATTACGTAATGTGATAGTCTTCCCTATGATTTCTTGCCTTTCTTCTCGATGTTGTTCATTTGAGCATTCAGAATGGTCGTCATCTCTTTTCTTAGTTTCAACTTCTTGTTGTGAGGTCGTATTTGATGAAGAACTACATGATCTTTTGCTTGACTTAATCAGCTTTGGTCCCCAACCAAGACCTTTAATGTTACTTAGTCGCCTGCCTAAGACCATTTCACATATTTCTGCTCCCGAGAGTTGTTTGGACTCAACAACTTGTTGACTGCATGTCATTTTCAATTATACAATTTTATTATGCAATTATAATTTTAAAAAGTAAGTATGTGTGATCCTTAAATCCTTTTGTGGAAATCATGTTTACGAAAAAAACTTGCATGTGCATCCTCGACACCCTGGTTGATCCATTTTTCATGTTTTGCGAGTGTTAGCTCGAATAGGTCAATATGTCCTATATCTCATCCTTCTTTCTCTTTCGGTAACTGAAGTCTGAAGAAAATATATTGGAATTCTTCCATAATCATTAACATACCGATCAAACTAAATTTTGCGAGAATACACACGTGTCTTCCTTTTAATTGAATAACCATATGGGGAAAAAATAATAACAGTGACTTGAGTTAATACTACAGATAATATAAAATAGTGATACACAATTTATTAGATAACCTAAGGTATATCTTATGGATGATCCTATGCCATGAAAGTTGGCATCGAAGAATTTCACTCTCAGCCTCATTCAACTGCTGCCTGGGAGTACCTATCGTTTATCTACAAGCACACAAAAGATCATATAAAAGGAAAGATACATACTTATATCTAATAATGCTTCAACAAAGAGTAATTTATCTCTAATATTGGTACTAAACTTTGCATAAGTGTTCTTAATGTGTAGTCTTTTAGCACACCCTATTCCTAAATTGTGCATTTTACTTATGTTTTAATCAATCATTGAACTTAACATTAGTAATGGATGAAATTATGATATTTGTGTCTTAATTGATCTATTTTGCTTGTTTATGAAGAAAAAAGTTGAAAAGGGAAGCATGGGAAAAACTTAGAGCAGTTATGGAAAACTTTGCTTCAGAAATTTGGAATTTGACTTTGCTACAACATAATTGACAATATTGTAGCTTTTGCACGAGATTTTTAGATCTAAAGCATGTGCTTGATCTACTTATCACACAAAACTCAATTGAAAAATGTGTGAGCATTGTTAGAGGTCAACTTAACTCTAGTTAGGGTTAATTTGCGACCTATAAAAGCATTGTTTTACACCCAATGAAAGGGAGTTTCATATGGATATCATTTTCAACTAGAGCTTAAAGGATTCATGAAGAAGAAGAAGTATATCAAGAAGGACAAATGTGGGTTGAATGCTTCGTCAAAAAGAGAGTTTTAACTTAGAGGAATCTTTGCCTTTGCTTTCTTTTACCTTAGATTGCACTTTCCATTTTGTTTCTTTCATGTTCTTGTGTAATTTCTTGTACCCAAGAGGACCTAGACAATTTGTGTTTCATTGCTATCATTTTGTTGTACCTATTATGCACTCTATTGCTTATGGTAAAGACTAAGAGATCTTGTGATGTTATTTGTTTAATGTTAAGTGTATGCTTGCTTCTTGATGTTGGAGATTTGGTTATTTTAATTGACTAATGTTGGAGATTTAATGATCGGAGATTAACTGATCAAACTCTATCATCCGGTCAATTAACATTCATTAACTACAAGGTCACTCCACTACAGACTCGTACTTGCACTCTGATAGCACACAAAATGTGTTATCCTTAGGCTTAATTATTGCTAGTCTTAAGATGATTTCAGGGCTTTTACGTGTTTAAATTATTCAATTTCAAGTTAAGAGTTTAAACAGAACAATTGGAGACATTTTGGATCACTTGGGATCGAAACGAGGCTATTTGGAGCTAAAAATAACATCAATTGGAAGTAGAAAGATCAATCCAAGCTTGAAGACCCGAGGTGATGGTGTTGCAACGCCGAACGTGTAGCTTTGAAGCATTGAAGAACATTGCCGCTAGCGTTGCAGTGTCACAACGTTATCTCGATAGGAAGACGCATATGAAGGTCGTGCAGAGGGCGTTGCAACGCTGCTTTGCAGCGTCGTAACGTCAGATTGATAGCAACGTGCGCGTTAAGACAGCGGCGTTGCAACGCAACACTCAAGGTTGCAACGCTGCCGACTATTTCCATATATACAACGCGGTTAGGGTACAACGTTGCAACGTTGTCCCTAGCATTGCAATGTTGTACCAATTTCATCTATAAATACATCCTTACATTTTCTTGCAAGGGGAACCGAATTTGATAGAGAATTCACCCTAATTTAAAAATACACTTTGTGAGAAGAGGAAAGAAAGCATTTTTTGGGAGCCAAAGCATTGGTGGAGGTTCGAGATCGAAGACGGGAGCTCGGAGACGAAGGATCGACATCGACACATAAGTTTAATTTCCTTTTCTTTCAGATTATAACTCCGTTTTAAGACGTTTTCTACACTTTTAGTTTGGTTTTCATGTGATTTAGAGCAGCTAAATGTTGTAGTTAAGATTTGATTAACATGTTAAGACTTATTTGCTATGTATTGAAGTATGCTTTGTTCTATATTTTTTAAAATTCGTTCTTTAACTCTTGATTTTGTTGTTTTAAGTGAAGTCGAGAGATAAAACATAGATTAGAGCAAAGTTATCAAAACCCTTAGGAGTATTGCATGAGAATGACCTAGAAGTCTAAAGAAACACATAAAAAAGTTGCTTAACGCCGTGCATATTGTAAGTTCATATGGACATTATAGAATTTATTTCATGTGCGAGGCTCACTAAGAATCGAGAGATTTTCTTGAGTATTTTACTTCTTGTTTATAAATTCATCACATTAGTTCATTGCATGTGTTAATTAAGTTCTTAACTTGTGAAGTCTATTTCCTCTAAATCTCTCAATTCGTGACTGCACGTGTTTGTTTGTCTTTAATTCTTGTTTCACCACCTATCCATGTTATGTTTATTTAGCTAAAATTGAGAATTAGTATCTTGGTAATTAATTAATCTTGAAACCCATTCCCGAGGACGATACTTGGACTCTTATATCACTATACTAAAACTTGACCCGTACACTTGTGGTATTGCATTATCAAAATTATACGCAACACACTCTTCTTAATGTAGGACACGTTGTGTCCATCGATATAACCAATGTCCATGAGTTAACCATTCATAGGTTGTTTATAGTCAAAGTACCGTTTTACCCTTGTGCCTACCTCTTGCTCCTTAAGTCTCACTGATCCTCTAATGAACAACTTGTTTATGGTCCTACCATAAACAACGTCCCTCTCGGGCAAGTGAGAGGTGGGGTCCTGTTGTTCAAGCCTTAGAGTCAACCTTAAGGGAACTGAAGGGAATTGATTTCTCATAGCAGAAGACATCGTGAAATGTCGTTGATTCGTTGTGAAACTTATTTTATAAAAATGAACATATCTCATATATTCTAGGCTAAACATGTTGTAAAGAGAAGGAAAAAACAAAAAGTAAATGTTACTAACTTGTTGAAGAACCTTTTCTTCGATTTCCTCCTCGATCTCTCTCGATCCAATCGAACCACGAACTCGATCCTCGAACTGAATGGCAAGACACTTCCAAAGAGTTTTCTCGGTTGTTCTCGGGAGGTTGAGGGAGAGTGGTGGAACTCCCTTTGGTTTTGGGTTTGGAGAGATTGTGAGAATTGAGAGAGAGTGTTGCGTAATATTTATGATATTGCAATACCGCAGTGTACGAGTCAAGTTTTAGTATAGTGATTTATGAGTCCAAGTATCGTCCTCGGGTATGAGTTTCTAGATTAATTAATTACTAAGATACTAATTCTTAATTTTAGCTAAAGAAACATAAAATGGATACTTGGTTGAAAGTAAAGACAAGCAAACAAACAAACATCTGGAGACACGAATTGATAGAATTGTGGGAAGTGATTTTACAAGTTAAAGACCTAACTAACACATGCATTGGACCAACGAGATGAAATTATAAACAAGAAGTAAAATACTCAAGAAAATCTCTCGATTCTTAGTGAGCCTCACACATGCAATAAACTCCATAGTCTCCATATTAACCTACGACATGCATGGCATTAAGCAACATTTTTATGTGTTTCCCTAAGATTTCTAAGTCATTCTCATGCCAGAATTCTAAGGATTTTGACAATTTTGCTCTAATTCAAGTTTTATCTCTCGAGTCCACTTAAATCAACAAATTAAGAAGTCAAGAACGAATTGTCAAAAATAAGAACAAAACATGCTTCAATATATAGTAATACCGTTGATAGCACACAAAATGTGCTATTCTTAAGTTTAATTATTGCTAGTTTTATGAGGATTTTAGGGCTTTTACGTGATTAATTCATTCAATTTAAGGTTAAGAGCTTAAACGGAGCTATTGGAGACAAATTGGATTACTCGGGATCAAAACGAGGCTATTTGGAGCTAAAAATAACATCAATTGGAAAAAAAAGAACCAACCCAAGCATGAAGACCCGAGGTGATGGCGTTGCAACGCCATGCTTGCTGTTTAAAGGCTTTGAAGACTTCAGGCGATAGCGTTGCAACGCCCAGTGTTGCAACGCTATCTCGATTAGAAGGCACGCGTGAGAAGCTGCATAGAGGGCGTTGCAACGTTGCCTTACAGCGTCGCAACACCATTTCGACAAAGAGCGCGCGCGTTAGGGTATCGGCGTTGCAACGGTGCCCTCAGCGTTGTAACACCATCGATTATTTCTTTAATTGCAAGCCGCCTAGGGTACAGCGTTGCAACGCTGTCCCTAGCGTTGCAACGCTGCACCAATTCTTTCTATAAATACAACATTATGCAATTGAGAAAAGGGAGCCGAATTTGGTAGAGTTTTGCCCTAATTTCGAAATGCACCTTGTAAGAAGAGAGAAAAGAGTGATTTTTGGAGCCAAAGCATTCGTGGAGGTTTGAGATCGAAGACGGGAGCTCGGAGACGAAGGACCGACATCGACACCTAAGTTTAATTTCCTTTTCTTTCAATTTGTAATAGCGTTCTAACACGTTTTCTACCTGTTTAGTTTGATTTTAATGTGATTTAGAGTAGCTAAACATTGTAGATAGGATTTGATTTACTTGTTATGACTTTCTTGCTATGTAATGAAGCATGTTTTGTCTTTATTTTTGGCAATTCGTTCTTGACTTATTAATTTGTTGATTTAACTGGACTCGAGAGATAAAACTTGAATTAGAGAAAAATTGTCAAAACCCTTAGAATTCTGGCATGAGAATGACTTAGAAATCATAGGGAAACACATAAAGAAGTTCCTTAATGCCATGCATGTTGTAGGTTCATATGGAGACTATGAGTTTATTGCATGTGTGAGGCTCACTAAGAATCGAGAGATTTTCTTGAGTATTTTACTTCTTGTTTATAATTTCATCTCATTGGTTGAATGCATGTGTTAGTTAGGTCTTTAACTTGTAAAATCATTTCCCATCATTCTATCAATTCGTGTCTCGACATGTTTGTTTGTTTGCTTGTTTTTAATTTCAAATCAACTATCCATGTTATGTTTCTCTAGCTAAAATTGAGAATTAGTACCTTAGTAATTAATTAATCTAGAAACCCATTCCCGAGAACGATACTTGGACTCATAAATCACTATACTAAAACTTGACCCGTACACTGCGGCATTGCAATATCATAAAATATCACGCAACAAGTTTTTGGCGCCGTGGCCGGGGAATGGCGATTATTTAGATTAATTAATATTATGAGAAAATTTGAAATTTTAGACTAAATCTTGTTTGTTTGTCTTTCCTTAATTGTTTTGTGTGATTGTTTGTTTCCTTATTTGTGTCATTTTAGTTTTGTGTGTTTTTGAGTCTTGTTTCCAGTTCTTGTTGTGTTGATATTGTGTGAAGTATTGTTGTGAAATTACTGATTTTTAAGTATGACTTTGCATAATTTTGAGTTTCCACCATTCTATTGTCCCTCTCAGAACCCTAGTTTTGTGCATCATGATTTTTCTGAATACCATGTGTCTAATTTTTACCAGTCTGTACCTGACATATATGAAAATTCAAATGAGGGTAGTTATTTAGGCACTTGGAACCATAGTTTTTCGTACCTTAACCAACCCCTAGAAAAGTCTTCTCTTATGGACCAATTGGCGGAATATACCCTAGAATTGAAATTAAAAAATTTGGTTCATAGTGAATTAGAGAGGTTGGATAGGTTAGAAACTGAGGTAGTAGGACTTTGGGAAATAGTACAAGATAAAGCTCAATATCTTAACCAGCTAGTAGTTTCCCTTGAGGCCTTACAGGAACAATTTCTTATCCTTACCACTGAGGAGGTGCCACCTAGGAGGATTTGTTCAAATGATAGTGAGGATAGTTTGGGGAGACTGAGGCACACCATGATCAGGTTAGTGAGGAGGACACTGGTGATACACTTAATTCCACAGGAGAGATCCAGGTGATAGAGTTAGAGGCTGAGAAGTCTTCTTTTCTTTCATCTCCAGAAATTTCCTTTATTTTTGATAACCATTTTTTCTATACTCACGAGTCTTGCTTTGATTTAAGTTCTTTTCTTTTGATAAATAAAAATCTCAAAAATAATTTTCTATCTGGGCTCAAGAAAAACAGGTTAGCTTTCTAGACTTAGAAGGCTACATCGATTCGAGGAAGAAGGGCCCGAAGAAATATGAGCAATTTTATGTGCCCTGATAAGTCACCGTCTAGCTAAAGACGTTAAAGAAACCGCTTCTTGGGAGGCAACCCAAGTTTTATGTTTTATGTATTTATTTTATGTTTTATTTTCTACTTGTCTGTGTTTTTCTTTTTTTCTTTTATCTAATTTCTTTTTTTTTGTTCCTCCAGGTGTATGCCCAAGTGGAGAACTGCAGACTTGCACCCTTTTGATCCTGAGATCGAGAGGACCTGTAGGAGACTCCTAAGGGAAGGAAAAACAGAAATTCATATTATGGCTGATCAGGAGCTCATTAATAACCCTAAACCTATCAGGGAGTATTTCCAACCTGTGTTTAATACTGAGCAGGCTGGAATAGTCCATGCCCCTATAAATGCTAATAATTTTGAACTTAAGACATGGCTGATACAAATGGTTAGGGAAGGTGATTTCAGAGGCCTAGCCACAGAAGATCCTAACTCTCATCTTCAAAATTTCTTAGAATCTGCGGTACATTTAAAATGAATGGTATCTCTGTTGATAGTATTCGCTTATGTCTCTTTCCTTTTTCTTTGCAGGGTAGGGCCAAAGAATGGCTAGGATCCATCCCCTCAGGGAGTATCACTTCTTAGGAGGAGTTCGCCCAAGCCTTCATGACCAAATTCTTTCCACCTGTAAAGGCTGCAAAGTTAAGGACTGAGATTGGAACATTCAGGCAACAGGAGGGAGAGCAGCTATTCGAGGCATGAGAAAAGTACAAGGCCATGCTCAGGAAATGCCCACAGCATGGCTACCCAGATTGGCTCGAGGTATAATTCTTCTATAATGGACTGGAAGGTAAGACCAGAACCATCCTGGATGCCACTGCTGGAGGGGCTTTCATGGCGAAGACTGTGCCAGAAGCACGTGCCCTCCTCGAGGAAGTGTCAACTGCCGACTACCGATGGCGTCTGAGAAATGATAGATCTAAGCCAGTAGCTGGATTATATCAACTGGATGAGGTAACCTCTCTTAGATCTCATATTGCATCCCTCACTCATGCCCTAAATAATTTTGCAGGATCACCACATACAGGGATGTTCTCTCAATGCTCCCAGCCAATTGGAGAATCCACTATGGAGCAATTGCACTACCTGAACAACAGAAGCAACACCTATGGGGGAAATCAGACTCAGAATAACCTACCAACACATTACAATCAAGGTTTGAGGTATCATGAAAATTTTTCTTATGCTAACATCAAAAATGTGGTGAATCCCCCTAAAGGGCATGCTTATACATCAGAGAGGAAACCATCTTTGGAAGACACATTGCACTCCTTCATAGCTGAATCCAGAAGCCGATCCAACCAGCTGGAGAATGCAGTCACAAGTTTATCTGGTATAGTGACCAGTCATGGAGCTGCAATAAAGAATTTAGAGACCCAGATTGGCGAAATGAACACATCACTCCAAGCACTGCAAGCAAAGAAAGAAACACCTTGAGGGAGTACAGTCTAGCTAAAGACGTTAAACAAAGCGCGTCTTGGGAGACAACCCAAGCTTTACTTGCTTTTGTTTTCCGGTCTTTAGCTTGCTTTAGATTGTTATTTTTCAATTCTTAGTTAGTTGTTGTTTTACTTCGTAGGTTGTGGAGATGCCCTTCTTCGTTGAAATCCATACTCCCATTCTGAGGAACTCCAACACACATGCTTTGGCTATCCAAGGAACTCAGAAAGAGCTCCATAAACCAGGACAGTATTGTTCACTCTTACCCTGATACTTAATTTGTGCTTAATTCTGCAAACATTGGGGTCAATGTTTAGTTGAAGTTTGGGGGTGGGATGTGTTTATTTGTTGTGACTGTCCTGAGAATGTGTTGAATTGTTGGTTGATCTTTTACACAAGTATGAGTATGATACCCTAGGATGAGATATAATTGGAAATTTTTGTGATTCTGCTGAAACCTGAAAGCATGACATGAATTTGAGTTAATTTAAAATTTTTCTTGAGTTTTCCTACACTATTATGCACATAGCATGTGTTCCTGTAGTTTTGAAATGCTTAGAACAAAGTTATTAGGCTTAGGAGTTTAATGTCACCTCGATAGGTCGAAGAACTGATTTGAGAGTTAAACTGCAGGATAGAGTGAATGACAATATGAAGTGCATGATCTGTATATTATGTGCATTATGTGGAAGAATTTTTTTTGTTTTTGTTGTTTGTTTGTAAAAAAAAAAAAAAGAAAAAAAATTGTGAGGGCAAAAAGAGCTACCTTCATTGTGATCAGTTAGGCCACTCATTGAGCGAGTGGTCTGGGTAAGGGTCCCTGCTGTGGATGTGTGAAAGCTAGTGTCCTTGCACAAAAAAAATAAGAAAATAAAAAATAATAATGATAAAAAAGTGATTAAGTGCTGAGTAAAGTTATTTATTTCTTGAATATGGGGAGACTCAAAGATTAGTAATTAAGACCATTGTAGGGGGAAGTTGAATGGAGAACCTAATAAATTGTATTCGGGCTTAGTAAAAATGAAGGGAACATAGACTATTCACACACACACGTAGGAACACTTAGGAAAAGTTTTAAATTACTTGTTGAAGTGTTATGTTTGAGTGTTTCCTGTAATTACCAAATTTTCTCTTAAATGTTTGAGGCTTGAATCAAATGTATGTTGAAGAACAATCTAATGTTTAACTCTGTTTTTGCTCGGGACTAGCAAAAGTTTATGTTTGGGGATGTTTGATAGCACACAAAATGTGCTATTCTTAGGCTTAATTATTGCTAGTTTTATGAGGATTTCAGGTTAAGAGCTTAAACGGAGCTATTGGAGACAAATTGGATCACTCTGGATCAAAACAAGGCTATTTGGAGCTAAAAATAACATCAATTGGAAGAAAAAGAACCAACCCAAGCATGAAAACCCGAGGTGATGGCGTTGCAACGCCATGCTTGCTGTTTAAAGGCTTTGAAGACTCCAAGCGATAGCGTTGCAACGCTGCCTTAGGGCGTTGCAACGCTATCTCGATAAGAAGCCACACGTGAGAAGCCGCACAAAGGGCGTTGCAACGCTGCCTTGCAGCGTTGCAACGCCATTTCGACAAGGAGCGCGCGCGTTAGGGTAGCTGTTGGGATTTCTGTCCTAATCTCGTGTTTGAAAAATATTATTTTAAAATTAATAAGAGTTATTCTTTTCTTCACTTTGTGTCTCGCAAATATTTTAAACCTTTCCCATAAACTAAGCTCCAGGGTCATTAAATATATGAGAGAACTATAACTTGAACGGTGTGTAGTTGACACACAAGGAGGATCGCGTTCGAGTTAATGACCCGAACGGTCTACAGTATAAGGATGGGGTTGGAGACCTAATCCTGGATACACTATGGATGCGACCCGCTTTGTATTAGATACAAACGAGGTGATCTGACTCGTTCATGTGGTTGACATGCGAGTGGGGGTATCCTGTACAGTGAGATTGTACAAGACCAGACCGTGAATTATTAGACTTACTGATATATCACCGTTGACAATAAAGACTAATAAATTCGTAGATGACCATTAGTGACTCGACACAATCTCGAGCGTATTACGGACTCCACATCTGCTTGGGCTCTGTTTTTTGACTAGTACGGGTGAGGGTGGTCTCAGTCACTCGCCCAATATGCCTATCTTCTTAGGGAAAGAACCAAGTAGAGAGCTGGGAACCTAATTACGCAAGATGGAATTCACTCGTTCCCGCCTATAGGGAATCTAGAGGGGTTGTTCCCTTAAGTGTTGTCTCTAGGGCTTGGATAACGGGCGCCCACCTTCTCACTGGCCTGAGAAGGGTGTTGTGTATGGTTGGACCATCACAATATGTTGTTCATTAGAGGAGCAGTGGGGACTTAAGGAACAAGATGTAGACACAGGGGTAAAACGGTAATTTGACCCAACCATGTCTACGAGCAACCTGTGAAGGGTCGACTAATGAGCATTGGTTATATCAGTGGACACGAAATATTCTACACTGATGGGAGTACAACTACAGACTTTAGTGGAGTGTTACTGTAGCTAATGAACATTGGTTGACCGGGTCAAAGAGTTTGACTGATTAACCTCAAATCATTGGAGCCCGTCACTGTAGGTCCATTAGGTCCCTTGGTTGGCTCAATCTGGGATAAAAGAAGGGTTAATATTTTGGTATGAAATTAAAGTGTTCAATTTCACTTTGAGAGTAATTATATCATATAGATGATATAATATATAGTTTAGCATGAATGAGATTCATAATAAACAATATATTAGTCTAATTGTTGAATTAAAGGCTAATTGGAGAAATTGATAAAGAGAAAATAAATTGAATGTGATTCAATTTGATTAAATCCACAATTATTGCAAATAAGATTTGCAACATAAGATATGAGATATCTTATATTATATAATTATGTAAATGAGATATACATAACATATGGTTGTGGTAAAGTGGTAATTATGTGAACTTGTGAACTTCATCACTCCACTATTTAAACCCTTTGTAAGATGGGTTTGGGAAGCCCAGTTGTCATTTTAGGATTTTGACCTAAGAATCCAAAAGTGAACGCTCTCCATTTCTCTCAATTCTCCTCTTCTTCCAAAACACAAAATGTTCCCACCAACTTCCCTTATCCAAAAGAGAACAACCAAGAAGATCATTTGGTAGTGTTTGGGATCTGATCGTGGGAAGAATTCGTGGAGATCGAGAAGTGCGAAGAATTCGTGATTTACAAGGAGAGTTTGCTGAATCGGTCTACAACAAGTAAGTTATTCTTCTTCTTTGTAAAAATTTCAAAGATGTTTAGCCTAGATCTAATAGTTAGATCATTTTAATAAGCATGTAGCATGATGATACCACGACGATTTGATCGTCTTCCGCTGCGCGGGGATTCTCATTCCCTTCAATTGGTATCAGAGCCATTTCGATGGTTCTTCATTTATGCACTGTTTTATTAAGATTTAGGTGGGTAGATTACCATGTTTTCATGAGATGATTGCTTGGTTTGCGAAATGGATGTTTTCGGTTTTTGGCACTAGATTAGATTTACAATTATGTTGATGAGATCAATTTAAGGGTCGTTGTTTTAGACAATTTTGTTGTAAATCGAGTCTGTAAGTCCGGGTCGTTCGTGGCAAGAGTTGTCGTGAAGAAATCGGAGCAGAAACAGGCGAAAAACAGCAAGAACAGTGATGTTTTGTCGATGGCGTTGAGATGCTGCCCAACGACGTCTCAACGTCGTCCTTGCGGTCGGGGCGCTGCAGCATGATGGCGTTGCAACGTTGGGCGTAGTGTTGCAACGCCGCTGGCATTGAGGACGCGCCAACGCCAGAGGCGACACCGCTGTTACGCCGCGCCTGCACGTTACCAACGCTATACGCTGCGAGGAGTTATTGCGCCTGAAGTTGGTATTTTTTTCGCTTTTTATTTTTATTAATTTTTAGTTTTTTTTATAAAAACGTTTTAATTAATTTAATTAATTAATTATTTATTTATTTTATTAAATATTATTAATATAATTGTTATATTAATTTTATTTAATTAAATAATTGCCCCTAGGTGCCAAAAATCGGTCCATTTTTGCTATTTAATTATTTTATGCATGAGATGTATGATTTTAATTAATTTCTATGTACATAATGTATGTCATATAGATTTAAAATCCCACCTTAGGTTAAACATATTCATGCATCATATATATTATAAGAGTTATAATATAGTTTGCATGATAGGTTATATTATAAGAGTTATAATGTAATTAATTGCATATTTAATTTATTTAATATAAGTGTTATATTTTTTAGATTAAAGTATGCTCATGCATTTTATTCATGTGATGAATGATTATCATGTTATAGTATATAGTTATTCATGTGATGAATGATTATCATGTTATAGTATATAGTTATTCATGTGATGAATGATCAAGCACTATAACATAGAAATGCATGCAACCTAAGTTAATTATTAGTTTTAAAGTGTTTAGAACTTGAATAATTAGACTTAGATTTTATAATTTTCTAATAAGATTAGAATTTTAGGAAATCAAATATAATCTTTGAATGGTGACTGATTAGTAACTCTGTCCAAGGAAGGTTTTTTGTCTCTAAGGTCAGGTATTTAAGTTGACGCTTGAAACACCCTACACGAAACCGACACGGGAGTGAATCGATGCCCGAGATTCTTAGATTATATTTACGTGAGCGATGTCAATTAAGTGTTAATTAATTTTCTCACATAGACCTAAGTTAATAATGTTATTATAGACTTAGGCTAAATACCATATAAGAGTCATATTGGTAGACATAGGTAATTTTTAGCCGATTATCTAGGTCAATCCCTATTAAAATTAAAGTATTGAGTGGGAGGAAATATAGTGTATAAGATACACTTAAATTTCCAGCCACAAATTTCTTTTAAGTCCGCACCGTGAGATCTATACTCAGCCTCGTGGCGTAAATGGGAGCGTCCCCTTCGGGTGGCATTTGTATAGGTCAATATCATCGTGGATGGAGAGAGTACTTATAGTGAGTGGGAGCGGGACTTGTGAAAACGAGACCCATGGTCTCTTCTTTCGATTCACACCGTGAGACATCTATGATCTGCCTGTTAGTTTGGCCTGGACCAGACAATCTCTTCGGAGGGCTTGATCATAGGAGTCGGAACATAGTGAATTCCCGAAAGGGATAAAGTTTCCTTGTTGGTTTTTCTTCTTAGTTCATCCTTCGGTGGCTATTGTTAGGACGGATACTTGGAAACTTAAAGATTGAGGGTGACACTCACAGAATTCGTTAAGTGTTAATGAATTTGACCGAACAATGGTAATTGGATGCCTAATGTAATAAGAGTTATTCTTGGATTAGGGGCTGATCGAGAAAGTCTCGTCCTATAGGAGGAGTATTCTGTTCACCCTTCGGTGGCAGTTATTCTAAACCTTTAGGGTATCATTGCAAAATTTTGAATTACATAGGGATCATGAAAACATTTTTGCTAAAATTTAGATTGGTTTTTCAAAAAGGTTTTTGCGCGACTAATACAAAGTTTTTTTTTTAAATTTCAGCTAAAAATGTCTAGCGTTATTATAGCTTTACTTGCTTCTGATAAGTTAGTGGGAGATAATTATCAGAGCTGGAAAAACAATATCAATACAATTTTGGTGACTGACAAAATTAAGTTCGTGTTGTCTGAGGAGTGTCTCAGATGCCGGGCTCGACCGCGTCGCGAGTTGTACGCGATACGTACAATCGATGGATCACGACCAATGAAAAGGCCAAGGTCTATATAATTGCCAGCATGTCTGATGTTTTGGCAAAGAAGCATGAGCTGATGGTTTCCGCTAAGGAAATCATGGAGTACTTGCAGAAAATGTTTGGACAACAGTCCTTTCAAGTCCGGCATGACTCGCTCAAATATATTTTCAACGCTCGGATGAAAGAGGGGTCGTCTGTCAGTGACACTCGCCAAGAGAGCCGAAGCCCCTTCACTTAACAACTTCTTTGCCTTGAGGGCTAAAATCATCTTCGGAATTTCTCCAGTCTCGATTCCCTTGAACTTGAAACTGGACTCTGTCGAAGGCCGAAATATAACCTCTCGCGACAATGACAGTCGATGTTGGCATGGTTCGCAGACAACCAATCCATGCCCAGGATTACATCGAAGTCGCTCATATCGAGCACAACCAACGTCACATCTAGCACGCGACCTGTTACCACTACCTGACCAGACTTAACTTTTTCCCGAGCTACTAACTCTCTACCCACCGGGGTAGCTATGCCAGGTCAACATCTAAAGGCTCTACCTCTAACTGGGCTTGTCTCACAAATACAACAGAAATAAAAGAGTGCGAGGAACCAGAATCAAACAGAACAAGGGCCAAGTGGCCAAGAACGGGTAGTGTACCTGTCACCCCAGCACCGGAACCTCCTGCGTTCCTGTTTGCACTCGCATAAATTCCACCCCTCTGGCGGTTTCCAGACTCATCTTTCTTCGCGTACAGGCTTTGGCCAGGTGCCTAACCGTTCCACAGTTATAACAAAGTCGTTGATCTCTGAATCCCTGCCTGCACACAGTCGACAAGTGTCCCAACTTTCCACAATTATTGCAGATCTTATTAGTTGCATGACAGGTTCCGCTGTGTTGGACTCCACATCTGAGGCATGAACCCCTGTTTGGTGTCTGTTGGGGTTGATGCCCCTAAATTCCAGATCTATTTGGCCTAGCAAAGGCCTGCTCAAACTTCCTCTTCTGGCTGGTACCAGGACTCTGACCTGCCCCTGAACTCTGGCTGACAACGAACCCATGCAGCCTCGGGTTTGTATCAATCAGGGATGCGAATTGAACTGTTGCGGCATACGTCTTGGGATCGGGAGCAACTGTCAACCCACGTACGCCTCCTCGCAAACCTGTGAGGAAGCACTCCACCTTCTTCTTTTCTGTATCCACCATATTAGGGGCGAACCGAGACAATTAAGTAAATTCATGCTCGTATTCCTCGACCGTCTGGTTCGGTCCTTGCTTCAACTGTACGAACTCAGCTTTCTTGTCGATTCTAAGCACAACCGGATAATACTTCTCGTAGAACACCTCTTGGAACTGCCCCCAAGTTATCGATCCTGCACTGACATCTATGGATTGTACAGTAGCTCGCCACCACAAGAGAGCATTTCCCCTTAACGCATAGACTGCGCATTGAACTTTCTGGTGCTCGGGGCAACCCATTCGACTCAGGATATCGTCCACTGCCGCAAACCATGCTTCCACAGCTACATGGTTTACCAACCCATCAAAGAAAGGCGGGTCATACTTCTTGAAATCTATCAGGTATCCCGGTTCTTCTATCGTCGCCCTGAACGTGAAAGTCGATGCAACCCCTGGATTCTTCGCAGGTGCTGGTTCCTGACTTCAGGACGCTAGGGCCTCCATGGCCTGAGTGAACATAGTTGTGTGGTTAGCTTGACTTGCTATATTCGCCTGGATAAGTTGTTGAATGCCTGCCATGAGCTCAGCAACTGGCGACGGTCCTTGCACATTTGGTGCTTGGAAATTTGCCCTCTCCTGGGCTCCTAAGTTCTGCTCAGCTGATTCCTCGACCACTGGGACATCCTGGTTGAGCCCCTCACGATACTCGGAGTGCTCAACCTATGGTGCATCGACGGTCGATTCCTGCTCTCGGGCCCTTCAACCTCGACCCCTGCGACAACCCTGACCTCGACCACCAGCAGTTGCTCTTGCACGACCTCTACCACGTGCCATAATCTATAACCACAAGAAACAGAGCACATCAACAACAGTTCAAGAAGTATAACACAGAAGAAAGCACATTAACCTCAGCATCGAACATCTTACCACTTACTAAGTAAAAGCAAACCCATTGATGACCCGACCAGCTCCTTGCGAGAGGCTATGAAGGACTAAAAACTTACGGTGTTGGTAGTAAACAAGATCTAAAACTACGCTCTGATACCTACTGTAACGCTCCGTAATTTATGAACACAACTACTCGAGGCATCACTTCCAAGTTGTACCGTTCGCGCTGAAAATCTGGCAGCATAACGACGCAACCTGGACAAATTGAAAATTTTACAAGAAAACCTGAACCTAAACGAGAACACTTCAAAAGACTCACGAGGGTACCCAACCTCCACCAAACTACACAGAAACAATAGGTTGGGCTCCAGTCCCTCGGAGTTAAACGAAATCTCAAACAGCAGAAGCATGCTTTGAATACGAAAGAAAACATAACTGAACATACATTGATCCAAACGAAACAGGAGCGATGCAAACTAAGTTTAGAACATAAACGAAAGAAACATAACGCAACAGAAGAAAAGAAAAAGAAAAGAACAACTCCTAACGCAACCCCTAAGTTCTACAAGTCTTCCATAGCCTCGCAGGGGTCTCGCGTCGGTGGTCACCTCATTGGTTTGCCTTACCTACAACAAAAGAAGAAACAAAGAAGGAATGAGTATAAAAATACTCAGTAAGCAGCCCACTTTGTCCAAGATTAAAGAACATAAAGAACGGCCTTAGACTTAGCTAAACACGACACCTAGCCCGCTAAACAACCTCAACAAGCATCCTGGCCCTACTTTTTACTCAGGTTTCTTAGTTCTGTCCTACCCTTAGCTCCTGGACTGGGTTGGCAGCACGTGGCCACGAGACTCAACCCTGGGCCTTCACTAGGGCGAAGGACTCTATCCAACCCCTCTGACTCTAAGGATCACACCCCGAGTCGCACAACTGGATGGGGGCGGACCACCACATCCCATAAGCATCAAAGCAGTACTACCGCGCACAATCGACCATGGGCTCATTCCCGGGCCTGCACTAGGGCGAAGGACTCTATCCTACCCCCTTGACTCCAAGGATTATACCCCGAGTCGCATAACTGGATGGAGGGCGGACCATCACATCCCATAACATCATCGTCATCTCGCCAACCTCGAGTCTCAGCCTACTAAGGGTTACACAGATACTTAGGACTTGGGCCTACACTAGGGCTAGTTGTGCTAATTACGATCCTAAGGCTCAACGACACTTCCCGAGTAACTTCAGACTAAGCACGAGACAACCGACCTTGGGACAAACACTCATAACACGATAACACGCCCTGAGTTCTCAACACTAGCTTACATCGCCCTACTAGTTATAGTCACATGGAACAACAAACAACCCGAATGAACTATCGAGTTCGAGTTTCAGCGCATATAAACATCGACATCAACAATGAACTAGATTCATGCACTAATGCGAACATCACAATCTAACATGCCACTACCAAAACACTATGATTATTTCCAAACAAATATTGCATGCAATGCGCCCCTAAGCCCTACACTTAGGGGCGGTAGTTCAAATAACTACTTACAGGGAAACCGAACACAACGAGAATTTGGTTATGCGGCGTGCTCTAAGGTGCTTTTACTTCCAACTAGTCCCTAACGAAGAACAAACACAACATGAGTTAATAAAACGAAGCACAACATGACACAGAAAATTACGAAGAGCACAACTCACCCAACGGAGATAAAAAACGGATTGAGGAACGCACCGAGGGCGGCGGACGAGAAGGGACGGTCGCGCTCTCTGACGCGCGAGCGCGTGGACGGCGGACGGCGGCGGCGGACGCGGGTGGCGACGGCGGCGCGCGGGCGGCGAGATCTGGAATCCTCACGACATGATCTACACGGAACCAAACTCTGTTTGTCAAAAACTGACATAAGACGACCTGAACAAGTCAGAAGAAAGTGTGGGTCTCGCGGATCTGGAACGCCGGTGGCTTGACTGCAGCGGCGTTGCGGCGGCTCGGCTGGGCGCGTCTGCTCGTGGCGGCGGCGAAAACCTAAGGGAAAGAGAGAGTGAACCGTGAGAGAGAGCGAGAAAGAGTGACGGTGAGGGAGAGGGAGAGCTCGGGCAGGAGAGAGAGAGGGAGAGAGAGAGAGAGACGGAGAGAGAGGGAGAGGCTGAGAGAGAAAGAACTGAGAGAGGGACGGGGGAGAGTGGATAAAAAGAGAGGGAGAGAGAGAGACGTGGGCCGCTGGCCGAAACGGCCGGCGGCCGCTCCCATTGCGGCGCACGAACAGGGGAGGAGGGCGAAGCCCTCCTCGAGCTTCGTTTGTGCGCTTTTTTTTCCCCTTTAAAGCCGACTATTACAACTTTACTGTACATTTGAGAAATGTATCATGTACTCCACTAGCTTAGTCCAAGTGGGAGTTTGTTGGGATGTATGTTCTCATCTCGTGTAGTTTGTAATATTCCAAGTTGTAAATAAATAAGAGTTATTTATTTGAACCTTTTGATATAAATAAGAGTTATTTATTTGAACTTTGTGTCTCGCATATTTCATAAACTTAATACAATAAACTAAGCTCCAGGTCATTGTATTAATGAGAGAACTAGAACTTGAACGGTGTGTAGTGAACACACAGGGAAGATCACGTCCGAGTTAATGACCCGAACGGTGTACAGTATATAGATATGGTTGAAGACCTTATTATGGATACACTGTGGATGTGGCCCGCTTTGTATTAGATATGAACGAGGTGATCTGACTCGTTCATATGTTTGACATGCGAGTGGGTGCATCCTGTGCAATGAGAGTGTACAAGACCGGACCATGAATTATTAAACTTATTGATGTAACACCATTAACAGTATAGGGCTAATAATTTCGTAGATGACCATTATTGACTCGACCTTAATCCTGAGCATGTTACGGACTGCTGTTTGTGGGGGTCTGTCGTTTGACTAGTACAGGTGAGGGTGACCATTTTTTCTCGCCCAATATGCCTATTTTCTTAGGGACAGGACCACGTGGGGAGCTGGTACTTTGACTACGCAAAAAGAAATTCACTCGTTCCCGACATAGGGAAACTAGAGGGGTTGTTGCTTTAAGTGTTGTCTCCAGGGTTTTAACAATGGGGCCCCAATCTCTCATTGGCCTGAGAGGGTTGTTGTTTATGGTTGGACCATGCAACGTAGTTTTTCATTAGAGGATGAAGGGAATGAAAATCCCTGCGCAGCGAAAAACGATCGAATAATCAAAGGTATCATTACGCTACTTAAAGTTTGTTAAAACGATCTAACACTTAGATCTATGTTAAACATGCATAAGAAGGAAAAAATTAGAGCGAGTAGAAATCTACTTACTTGTTGTAGACAATTCTTCAAGATTCCTTTTTGGTCATGAACACTTTGTGCTACTCGATCTCAACGAATGCTTCTCTCGAATGAAACCGAACACCACCAACGGTTTTCTCGGTTGTTCTTCCTTTGGAATAAGAAAAGTGGTGGGATTTTAGTTTTGGAGAGGGAGGAGAGTTGAGAGAAAAGTTGAGAGAGTTCTCTTCTTTTTGGGTGAGAAACCAAAAAAATGAGAGTGAAAGCATGAATTCCTTCTTGTGTAGTTAAAATCCCCACATTATCACCATTTTACCACAACCATAGGTTATGTAAATCATATTTGCATAACCATATAAGATATCTCATATCTCATATTGCAAATCATATTTGCAATAATTGTGGATTAATTAAATTGAATCACATCCAATTTAATATCTCTCAATAAATTTCTCCAATTAGCCCTAATTAAACAATTAGGCTAACCTATAGTTTATTATGAATCTTATTCACATTAAACTATGTATTATATCATTCATATCTTATATAAATGACATAAATACCCTTTAAATGAAATTGAACACTTCAATTTCATACCAAAACTCTAACTTAAGGGAACAACCCCTATAGTTTCCCTAAAGGCGGGAACGAGTGAATTCCATCTTGCGTAGTTAAGTTCCCAGCTCCCTACTTGGTTCTGTCCCTGAGAAGATAGGCATATTGGGAGAGTAACTGTGACCACCCTCACCCGTACTAGTTAAAGGACAGACCCCCGCAGACAGGAGTCTGTAAGACGCTCAGGATTAAGGTTGAGTCACTAATGGTCATCTACGAAGTTATTAGTCCTAACTGTCAACGGTGTTACATCAGTAGATCTAATAATTCACGGTTCGACCTTGTACAATCTCATTGCACAGGATGCCCCCACTCTCATGTCAAAAACGTGAACGAGTCAGATCACCTCGTTCGTATCTAATACAAAGCCGGCCGCATCCACAACATATCAAGGATTAGGTCTCCAACCCTTTCCATATACTGTAGACCGTTCGGGTCATTGACTCGAATGTGATCTTCCCTGTGTGTCCACTACACACCTTTCAAGTTCTAGTTCTCTCAGAAATTCAATGACCCTGGAGCTTAGTTTATTGGAAAAGTTTTTAAATATTGTTAGACACAAAGTAATGAAATAAATAACTCTTATTAATTTCAAGCAGTAATTTAGAAACAGAAGATTAGGACAAAAAATCCAATAGAGAAGCAGTGGGACTTAACGAGCAAGAGGTAGGCACTGGGGTAAAACGGTAATTTGACCCAGCAGTGTCTACGAACAACCTGTGAAGGGTCGACTCATGGGTGTTGGTTATATCAATGGACACAACTTGTCCTACAGTGATGAGAGTGCAGCTACGCGCTTTAGGGGAGTGTTATCGTAGCTAATGAACTTTGAATAACCGGATCAAAGAGTTTTATAGGTTAGACACCGATCATTGGAGCTCGTCACGTGTAGGTCCATTAGGTCCCTCGATTGGCTCAAATTGGACAAATTGAAGGTCTACAGTTTGGTGTGAATTTGAAGTGTTCAAATTCATTATTTGGGTATTTATGTCATTTAGATGAGATATAGATGACATAATATATAGTTTGATGTGAATGAGATTCATAATAAACTATTGTATAGCCTAATTGATTAATTAGTGCTAATTGGAGAAATTGAATTAAGAGAAATTAAATTGAATGTGATTCAATTTAAAAATCCACAATTATGCAAATGAGATTTGTACAATAAGGTATGAGATACCTTATATTATATAATATGCAAATATGATTTGTATATCATATAGTTGTGGTAAAATGGTGAATTGATGGAGATTTTAACTCCACCACACACCATTATAAATAGGTGCATTCAAAGACATCTCATGAAACTTTTGCCATATTTTGGATTTTCATCCAAAGAGAGCATTCACTTTTCTCTCATTCTCTCTTAATTCTCTCAAACCTCTCCTCACCAAAAATCCAAAGGGAGTCCCACATACTCTCCCCAACCTCCCGAGAACAGCCGAGAAGATGTTTTGGAAGTGTCTTGCAACATTGTTCGTGGTTCGATTGGAGGAGATCGTTAGTTCGAGAGAATTCGTGACCGGAGGAACAAAGTGTTAAAGATGTGTTCTTCAAGAAGTTAGTACCGAGTAACCTTACTAATTTCCTCTTCTTTTGCATGTTTAGCCTATAATTAAAATTGTTTAGTTCAATTTTAAGATTGAATTACACAACAAATCAACAACGTTTCACAACGTCATCCACTGCGAGAATTCCAAATCCCTTCAATATATACATATATTTTTTTTCTTGCACCTAATAAAACATGGAAAACATCCATTCAACATGCATAAAGTAAGGAAATTTACAATATATTATAACATATATATACATTATATCATATCAGAGTTTTAATACATCGAAGTATTACACCACAATTGAAAAGCCAACTGCTTCCTAAAGTATGACATGTTCTCTTGACATAGGCTAACGAAATTAGAACCAATTACAATATATTTAAAGAATTTAATAGTAAAAACCCCACAATCACATGAATTACGTTGCTTTGGAGCGTGCTCTACCATGACCATTGGCCAAGGTTCTATATGTTGTGATGATTCGCTCATCTTGGGAAAAACCCGATTGAACCTAAATGTCGCGGGTATCATCATTCGCAATGGTTGTACTTCATGCGGAATCTCCTCTATAGTCCTTGATAAGGAATCCAAAACTTTGATCTCACAATGAAGTAGATCAATGCAGGTTAACACCTAATGAATTTCATTCACATTGACTAGTGCATACACAAGATCAACGTTAACCTATGCATCTTGAAAGTCAACATTACATCCGATGATGTAACCGACTAAGCGATACTCGAATTGCCAATCGAATGGGTTATTTTCTTGTTATTTTCTTTTTTTATTCAGGGCACTTTGTTTGGAGATGGCGTTGCACACACAATTAATGGTAAAGTTACATAACTTCTACATTATATAACGAGTCCATACCAAAGTTTAAAATAACATACCATGAA
The DNA here is from genome assembly GCA_036507285.1 of Trichosanthes cucumerina. NCBI lineage: Eukaryota > Viridiplantae > Streptophyta > Magnoliopsida > Cucurbitales > Cucurbitaceae > Trichosanthes > Trichosanthes cucumerina. Next base: position 47,573,857 of record CM071845.1, on the reverse strand, counting down.
TATTGTGTCTACAGTTGTAAGATTTCGCGAACAAAATCTTTCGTTAGCCTTAATCTTCAAACGAATGAACAAGAAAATTGTATCTAAATGCCACATAAGGAAGGAACTCTAGTGAGTCATATAAGTTAAATTAAGTACCAATGATATAAAATGAAAATAACTACTATACCTCATCTGTTAGGCAATGTCGACACATAAATAATTTCTTAAAGAACCTCTTTGGTTTTTGTCCAGTGATGGTGTCCTTTAGATTCTTGTCATTTTTTTGTCATTGATCCATCACCTAAGTCTTTCCATTCACTCATTTCAATCTTGTGCACTGAATTATAAGTATTGTTGGAAGACTTTGTTCTTTTGGATAGGGTTGTGAAAGGAGTTGTAATATGAACGCTTGCACCCTTCTTTCGTGCAACACGGACATATGGACATATCACCTTGATTGGTGATATTTCTACCACATCCTCCTCCTCAAGATCACGAGCTCGAATCAGCAGATCACTAACTGGGACACTATGCAAGACGAGCTCAAAACATTTGACTGCCTGTTGAATCTCTAGTTCGACACCCTCGTAGTCATCAGTTGGCATTTTCAACAAGGATGGTGTACTTGCTTCTCAACCAGTGTGACATCATCCATTACATGCGTGCTCAATGTACCCAACTCGTCATCCATCACTAAGGTTTCCTTCTCAACCTCAGTTTCTTTATCGCCCTAATCCAAAATAATAAATTTGTTGAACACATTAGTATGTTTTTTAACAAAAATACACATTCTATGTATAATAAAATCGCTTACCTATTTTGTTATCCCAACATGTTTTAAGATCGTCGATAATAACACTTTTATCGCTGCCACGTCCCCTGATAGCACACAAAATGTGTTATCCTCAGGCATAATTACTGCTAGTTTTACGTTAATTTCATAGCTTTTATGTGTGTTAATCATTGAATTTTCGGTTAAGCGCTTAAACAGGACAATTGGAGACCTTTTTGGATCACTCAGGACCAAAACGAGCCTTTTTGGAGCTAAAAAAAACATTTATTGGAAGTAAAAGGAGCAACTCAAGCCATTTGACCCGAGGTGATGGTGTTGCAATGCCATTCGTGCAACTAAGATGCATAGAGAATTCATGTCGATAGCGTTGCAATGCTATCTCGATAAGATTCTTAAGCTGAATTATCGTTGCGAGGGTGTTGCAACGTTGCTTTCTAGCGTTGCAACGCCAGTTCGATAGAAGAGGTGCACATTAAGGTAGCAGCGTTGCAACGTTGTCCCTAGCGTTGCAACGCTGTCGACAATTTCCATATTTGTTGCTGCATAAGGGCACAGTGTTGCAAAGATGTCCCTAGTGTTGCAACGTTGTACCGAAAATTCTTATAAATAGAACATGATTTCTTCATGAAAGGAGGGTTGAATTTGATAGAGAATACGCCCTAAATTCCAAATACACTTTGCAAGGAGAGAATACAAAGCATTCCTTGGGAGCCAAAGCATTTGTGAAGGTTCGAGATCGTGACGGGAGCTTGGAGACGAGGGACCGACATCGACACATAAGTTTAATTTCTCTTTCTTTCAGATTGTAACATCGTTTTAAGACGTTTTCTACTCTATTAACTTGGGTTTATTGTTATTTAGAGCGACTAGAAGTTGTAGTTAGGAGTTTATTTGCTTGTTAAGACTTCTTTACTTATTTATTGAATTATGTTTTGTTATTTATTTTTGGCAATTCATTCTTAATTTCATAAATCTTGTTGGTTTAAGTGGACTCGAGAGAAAAAGCTTAGATTAAGAGCAAAGTTGTCAAAACTCTTAGAAGTTTTGCATGAGAATGACCTAGAAGTCTAAGGGAAACACATAAAGAAGTTGCTTAATGTCGTGCATGCTTAGATTTTATTTGGAGACTATAGAATTTATTGTGTGTGCGAGTCTGACTAAGGATCGAGAGACTTTCTTGAGTATTTTACTTTTTGTTTATAAATTCATCACATTAGTTCACTGCATGTGTTAAATAAGGAATTAACTTGTGAAATCATCTTTCTTCAAATCTATCATATTCGTGTCTCCAATTAATTGTTGATTGTTTTATCTTTAATTTTCACCACTTATCCATCAAAGTTTTGTTACTTTTGTTGGGATTTTTGTCCTAATCTCGTGTTTGTAAATTACTGTTTGAAATTAATAAGAGTTATTTATTTCATTAGTTTGTGTCTCGCAAATTTTACAAATTTTTCCAATAAACTAAGCTCCAGGGTCATTGAATTTATGAGAGAACTAGAACTTGAACGGTGTGTAGTGGACACACAGGGAGGATCACGTTCGAGTTAATGACCCAAACGGTCTACAGTATATGGATAGGGTTGGAGATCTAATCATGGATACACTGTGGATGTGGCCCACTTTGTATTAAGATACAAACGAGGTGATCTGACTCATTCATGTGATTGACATGCGAGTGGGGGCATCCTGTACAATGAGATTGTACAAGACCGAACCGTGAATTTTTAGACCTACTAATGTAACACCGTTGACAGTAAGGACTAATAACTTCGTAGATGACCATCAGTGACTCGACCTGAATCCTGAGTGTGTTACGGACTCATGTCTGCGGAGGTCTGTCCTTTGACTAGTACGGGTGAGAGTGGTCACAGTTACTCGCCCAATATGCCTATCTTCTCGTGGGCGAGGACCAAGTAGGAGCCGAGAACTTAACTACCTGAGATGGAATTCACTGCGTTCCGCCTTTAGGGAAACTAGAGGGGTTGTTCCCTTAAGTGTTGTCTCCAGGGATTGGACAACGGGCGCCCACCTTCTCACTGGCCCAAGAAGGGTGTTGTGTATGGTTGGACCATCACAATATGTTGTTCATTAGAGGAGCAGTGAGGACTTAAGAAACAAGTAGTAGACAAAGGGGTAAAACGATAATTTGACCCAGTTGTGTCTACGAACAACCTGTGAAGGGTGGACTCATGGGCATTAGTTATATTAGTGGACACGTAATATTCTGCACTGATAGGAGTGCAACTACGGGCTATAGTGGAGTGTTACCGTAGCTAATGAATGTTGATTAACCGGGTCAAAGAGTTTGATAGATTAATCTCGTATCATTGGAGCTCGTCACTGTAGGTCCATTAGATCAGTCGGTTGGCTCAATCTGGGTTAAAAGAAGGGTTAATGTTTTGGGGTGAATTGAAGTGTTCAATTTCACTTAAAGGGCATTTATGTCATTTGTATGAGATATGAATGATATAATATACAGTTTAATGTGAATGAGATTCATAATAAACTATAGGTTAGCCTAATTATTGAATTAGGCTAGTTGGAGAAATTAATTGAGAGAAATTAAATTGAATGTGATTCAATTTAATAAATCCACAATCATACAAATGTAATATGTAATATGAGATATGAGATATCTTATAATATATGGTTATGCAAATATGAATTGCATAACCTATGGTTGAGGTAAAAGGGTAATAATGTGGAGATTTTAACTCCATCAATTTCCACTATTTAAACCCTTTGCAAGAAGGGTTTCCTAAGCTATTCTCTCATTTTTTGGATTCTAACCAAAAAGAAGAGCAATTTTTCTCTCTACTCTCTCAACTCTCTTCCATTCTCCAAAACTAAAAGTCCCACTACTTTTCTTCTTCCAAAGGAAGAACAACCGAGAAGCCATTGGTTGTGTTCCGCTTTTGTTCGAGAGAAGATTTCGTAGAGATCGAGTTTGCACAAAGAGTTCGTGATCCGCTGGAAAGGAATTCTAGAAGATTGTCTTCAACAAGTAAGTTTACTTTACTTGCTGTGTTTTCTTTCCTTTGAGCATGTTTAGCCTAGATTATTTGATAATTGATTTTAATGAAATTCGAGTAGCGTAACGATACCTCGACGATTCGATCGTCTTCCGCTGAGCGGGGATTCTCATTCCCTTCAACTTTAGCTAAAATTAAGCATGAGTGTCTTGGTAATTAATTAATCTACAAAACTCATTTCTAAGGATGATACTCTGAAGTCCAAATCACTATATTAAATTTACGCAACAAGTTTTTGGCATCGCTGTCGGGGAATGACGATTATTTAGATTAGTTAATATTAGGAGAAAAATTGAAATTTTAGACTAAAGTTTGTTTTTGTCTGTTTGTGTGTTTGTTGTTTGTTTCTTTATTTGTCGTATTTTAGTTTTGTGTGTTTTCGAGTATGTATCCCCTGTTTTGGTTGTGTTGATTTTGTGTAAAAGACTATATTTGAATTGTTGTGATTTGAAATATGACTTTTCATGATTTTGATTCTCTACCAATATATTGTCCTTCCCATGACCCAAGGTGAATGCATCATGAATTTTTAGATACCATTTGTCTAATCTTTACTATTCTGACTCTATGATTGATGACAATTCTTTTGATGGTAATCATTTAGGCACTTGGAACCAAAATTTATCATATCCTGACCAAGCTATAGAAAACTCTTCTCTTGTGAATTTATTAATGGAATATACGTTAGAGTTGAAGATTAGAAATTTAGTTCATGATGAATTAGAAAGGTTGGGAAGATTAGAAGCTAAAGCGGTAGAACTTTGGGAAATAATCTAGTCATTTTCTCAATCAACTGGTAAAATCCCTTAAGGCCCTACAGGAACAATTTCTTATTCTTGCCACTAAGGAGGAGCAACCTAGGAAGACCTATTCATATGGTAGTGAGGATGAGTTGGAGGAGACCGAAACACACCAGACACAGGTTTGTGAGGTAGACAATGGTAATACATTCATTTCCACGGAGAAAATTCAGGTAATAGAGTTTGAGGCTGAAAAATCCCTTTTTTTTTATCTCCAAAGATTTCATTTCACCCTGATAACTATTTGTCTTATACTCACTAGCCTTGTTTTGATTTTTGTTCTTTTATTTCAATACACAAAAATACCAAAATTAATGACCTTTCAGGCGCCCAAGAAAAACAAGATAGCTTTTTAGAGTTATAAGGCTACATAAATTCAAGCAAAAAGGCCTCAAACAAAAACGAGCAGTTTAACGTACCTTGAGGTCAAACCAAGTTTAAGTTTTAGTCTTTTTTGTTTTACTTCCTTTCTCTTTTGTGTTTGTATTTTTTTTTCTTTTTGTGATTTTTTTGTCCTGGATTTTCTTTCTTTGTTTTCTTAGTTTTTGTCTAATTCTTGTTTTTTTGGTACCTCTAGGTGTATGCCCAAGGATAGAGTTGCAGACTTGTACCCTTTTGATCCTGAGATCGAAAGGACTTATAGGAGACTCCTAAGGCAAGGGAGAGCAGAAATTAAGACAATGGAAGATCAGGAGATAATCAATAACGTAAACTCATCAGGGAGTATTTCCAACCTGTGTTAAATTCTATGCAAGCTAGAATTCTCCGCTCCCATAAATGCTAACAATTTTGAACTGAAAACAGGGCTTATCCAGATGAATAGGGAAAGTGCCTTTAGGGGGCAAGCCACAGAGGATCCAAACTAACATTTACAAAATTTTCTAGAAATTTGTGGTATTGTTAAATTGAATTGTATTCTGCTTATAGTATTGGCTTACGTCTTTTTCCTTTCTCTTTGCAGGGTAGGGCTAAAAAGTGGCTAGGGTCCCTTCCACAAGATAGTATTACTTCTTGCGAGGAGTTGGTCCAAGCCTTCATGACCAAATTCTTTCCACCAGTAAAAGCTGCAAAGTTAAGGACTGAGATAGGAACTTTTAGGCAGTAGGATGGAGAGCAACTATTTGAGGTATGGGACCGTTATAAAGACATGCTTAGGAGGTGCCCACAACATGGTTACCCATATTGGCTCCAAGTACAATTATTCTATAATGGACTTACAGGTAAGACCAGGACCATTCTGGATGCCACTGCTGGAGGGGCTTTCATGGCAAAGACTGTGCCAGAAGCACGTGCCCTCTTAGAGGAAGTATCAAATTTATAATTGTTATAATTAAATAAATGTGGAAAATAAGTTGCATGGAGCATGAAATTACTTAGCTCAAAATAATTGTTATTTTATTTAAGTAATTTAATTATTCAATTAGTTGAATAATTTTTTTATAATTCTAATTTGAAAAATAATTGTTGGTTTTCTAATATAGTTCTTTGTCATAGGTTAATTATTAAAAAAATTATAAAAGTTATAAATTGAAAGGGTTTTAGAAACCATAACCTATAACAAAGAATTGCATGCAAGCATAGGAACTTGGGTTAAAATTAAATTTAGTTTTAAATTGTTTAATATTAATTTAGACCTAACTTTTAATTTCAAATAGGATGAAAAATTAGTATTACACAGTATTTTAAATAGTTTAAAATATAGTAGGACATTAGGACTTTGGTTATAAGGGAACTCTACTGGTGAAGTTCTGTCTAAGGTTGGGGTAATTAAAAGCTAACGATTAACTAACACCTCCTACACAGAACCGACCGGAGCTTGAGTTGAATTAACCTTAGTTCTATTTTATATCTAGGTAATTAAAATGTTTATTCACCTAGACATAAGGTTAAAAGACCTAGTTATAACAGTTATAATAGGCATAGACTTAGATAGATTCTTTTAACCAAAATCCGACTAAGTTAAACCTATAACCTAACCTTAGGAGCTTCAGTGGGAGAAAACGAGATGTTCGCATCAAGTTTACTCTCACGTCCTCAAGAGGTCACACCGTGAGATCCATGCTCAGTTATGTGGCGTCAATAGGGCGTCCCCTACGGTAAGTGAGTAAATCTAATTTACCTTTCTTCTCTTTGAGCTCGACAAGGTATTTTGGGCAGTTTCACTTCCAGTGCCCATCCACGTTGCAGTGGAAACCATTTCCTTTGTTTGCAACCTTAGCTTTTCCCTTGCCTTTATCAATAACAGGTGTCTTCCTTTTCCCTCCTATCTTATTCTTTTGGCTCTTCTTAAGCTCAGAAGATGAACCACAGGACTTAGTCTTAGAGGATGCACCCTTCTGGAACCTTCTAGAATGGGCAAACAAATTTTCCTCTCCATCAGCCTGTCCCCTATTCTTCATAATAGACTGGAAAGTTGGTAGTTCATTTTGGAGAGTAGTCAGGTTATACTCTATCTTGTTCATCACCGCATTGCTGGGATTTGCAGGAAACTCTTTGGAAGAGAATTCAATATGAACGAGACCTGACTTTGCTCGTCAATGATCGCGTCGTTTATCTCAGCCACATTGAAGTGGACCATCAGATCGAGAACGTGTTCTCTCACCGATGACCCCTTCTTCATACGCGAGTTATAAACGAATTTGAGGGATTCGTGCTGAATTTGTCCATACGGTTGTCCAAACATATCCTGCAACGAACTCATGATCTCATGAGCTGAGACCATGCCCTCGTGTTTTTTGGCTATAACTTTGGAAACATTAGCCAAAATGTAGACCTTGGCCTTATCATTGGCCTTGATCTAGCGATCGTACGTCTCGTTAACAGATTGAAGAGTGTTTCGAGCAGGGACCTAAGGACATTGCTCAGTTAGTACAAATCGAAGGTCGTCAACAACAAGAATCGTATTCAGGTTGGACTTCCACGTACACTACTACAAAAACTATATTTCTTGACGCTTATAAAATGTCGAATTTTGCTTTACTTGACGTTTTTCAAACCGTCAAGGAATCCACCGTCAAGAATAATATACAATATTTGACACTTATAAAGTGTTATGTATAGTCTTTTTTTACGCTTATAATGTGTCATTGTTAACATGAAAGCTTGACACGTTTTATTCGTCAAATGTAATTTTATCTTGACTTTGAAAAAGTGTCAAATCTGTGTTAATATTTGACGTTTTCTCTGTGTCAAATATATGTTTATCTTGACGTTTCAAGAATGTCAAATATAAATTACTTGACGATTTAAATGAGTCAAATATAATTTTATCTTGACGTTTCAAAAATTTCAAAAGGAATTAGATCTTGACACATTATACATGTCTTGTTAGTTTGTGTTTTTTTTCAATCTATTAAATATTCCCTATTATCTTTAATTTTCTGCACCGTTTTCCAATAATTTTTTATATTAAAAAATGCATAATTTCATGACCCAAATCTTCCACACTTTAACAAAATTCACATCTTTAACAATATCAAACTATTAAGCTCATGAACAATTCTAAAATTACAAGGACTTATCAAACCTCATGTCAATAATTCAAAAATTACAAGAACTATTCTAACGATCCTAAGCCATAAACACAACTAGCATTCAAGGAGGTTTACAAAACAAGAGAGCTTTACATTCACTAGCCTAACACACTGTAAAGGGTTTAAACATGAAACTTATTGACAACATTATGACCAAAACTTTAAAAATTAAACGTCACCATAATTCTGCAACACCTTTGTCACCCGCCAAGTAGTTGAGTATTACTTGCAAAACACAACATTAAGCAACAAGGGTGAGCATAAACATACTAAGTAAGCAACCTACCTCTAATAATTTTGAATTCTAAAACATGCAATGAGTGAATTTACTCAATCATGTCAACCCCTCTTAAAAGACAACGATCTCGAATACTGGCTACCCATCTGCCTACTCCACTCACTCCCTCACATCCCGAATAGTGAAGGAAAGCAACCCTCACGCTAATCCTAAGAAGCATGCTCAAAGGGAGGGAATAAGATCTAGCCTAATGTCATGCAAAGTGTAACGACCCTAAATTATGGTGTAAACTTAACTTAGGCGTTACTTAATACACGTCGTTCACTCTGAAATTTAGGCAGAATAACGACACTACTTGGACTTTTCTAAAATTTCAATGACATGTTTTAACATCATAAACACTTCAAAAATAAATCATTTTTCCCAACCACTCACTAACTTCAAATACACAAGGGTTGGGGTTCAAAAATCAGATATTTCTCAGCAGAACAAGACTAATTTCATAAAAAACGCTCAAAATACGACTTATGACTTAAAACATGCCAAGAAAGTTCAGCAGAACAAGCAATCCTACAAGTGTACTTAAACCAGAAAAGTGCCAACAACTCTTAAGTTTTTTTGACGAAAAAGTAGGCACAAAAGTACAAGATTAGAAGAGGAAATTACCAACTAATGATACAAAATGAGTATATAAACGATGACACAGGGACAATTCACGGTCTTTAAAAAGGAGATTGGACTCAAAGATATTGACAATAAAATTGGAAAAAGAATATCAAACAATAAGATTATTGATAGGTACCTGTCTGACAGAGTTCATACCAACCAACACAGTGGAAATATCTTTGTTTGACAGATTGTATTAGAGGGCTAACTTTGAAATATTTTTTCCTTTCTTTTTACAATGAGCAGCTGCAGCTTGACATGCAGACTGTAGCAATTTTAAATAAGATAACAATATCACTCTCCCATGTAAAGCCAAGGATGAGACAAAACAGAGTTGGTGAATTACTTCATAGTATAACCAATACATAGACACTTATTTTAATATCAAAAGATAAAATTCCCATAATGGGACCTTAAACCCCATCAAAGTAAAGAACCAGAAGTGAACTCCCCCAAACAATTGTGTCTTCTTCACATGACACTGGTCGACTAAAAGTGCTTTCCCTGCTTAAGCTTTTTAAGTCTCACAATTCAACTATGAAGCTAATGAAAGAAAGGGCATGAGAAATTGTTCCTTCAATTAGGGTGAAGTAGGGTGCCATTCTGGGCGACCACAATCAGTTTGAAGTCCCATTGCTAGAGGATAAGCACTGATTATTCTGATTCCCCTACTCTTCAAGTAAGGTAGCAAATCAAACAATGTTGAGTCGTTAATACTGTAGTGGCAATATGAAAGAATCACGCCAATGTAGCCAGGTGGTACTCGATCAAGCACATACGTAAAAATTTCCAATAGAAGTTCTGTAATACCAATGAAACTAGTCTTCCCAGTTCCTTCACTTTTTTTGAGTGCATGAATCGTCTGCTCACACAACTTTGAAATAAACTTAAGTGGCTGAAGATTCACTTTTTCTTTTATATTATAATGACAATAACCATATTAATAACTTTTTAGAACTCAAGGATACAGATGTCCCAAAAGGACAAAGAATAAAACATCCAAACTAAAAAAATAACAGGCAAAACAGTAGCCTCCAGTAAGAAATAAAACTTAAACCTAAAAAAACAAAAAAATAAAACTAAAACACAATAAAGAACCAATAGACTAAAGAATCACTTAACAACATGAAGAAACTAAAGAAAAAGAGCTAGCAAAATAACTACTCCCAAGCAACCAATGATAACTAGGAAAAAACAGCAAACCTACTGGTCATATAGCTTCAACCTTCAACAATCTAAGAAGAAGAAAACTACCACAAAGCTAAAATAAACTTTTAGCCAAAAAAGACCATGTTGGGATAAATCACCAAAAGAACTTGTAACCCAAGAACTGAAAATAAGGCTGGAAAAAACCAACTCAAGCAACAAAATGATCAAAAAAATGAAGAAGACTCGGAGAAAACACCAAACTACAAGAAAAAGAGTTATAAAATCGATTGTATGGTTCGTTACTCAAATAGATCAATATTTGGCATTGGGAACGACAGAGTTCTTGAGCTAGTTTTTATTGTCGGTCGGAAAGCATCGAACATAGATGGCTGCACTCAATCACTCAGAACTTTGTTACGAAGACTGAGAAATCGGATCGCATCGGAGATTCTAGACACAAATTTGCAGTGGGTAAAATTTCAGCACCCAATTTGGATACGATATTTGGGCTTCTTCAGTGTACTCCTGATTTAACCTTTGTGGATTGTAATAATTGTCTTATGAAGGTTGTTGGTCGTATTCCAACAGGAAGTGTCGGAACGAGGATATTTTTGACCAGCTGTTATTTGAGATATGAGACTAACAATCTTTTTTACAATGCCCTGTCTCCGCCGCCACCGCCCACTGCTGGTGGCGCTCCTTCCCCGCCTCGCCTCGGACGCTGTGTACCAACCATCGCGTTAGATATGTTTCAACTCCATATATTAGCGAGAGGGTTTTTATGGAAACAGTTAAACAAGCGCTAACATAGCCTCTCGATCTTTATTGTGCGAAAAATAATGGCAATAATGTTAGAACTGTTATAGTTGTTGTGGTGTCCATCTTTGTAGCCATCCTTCTCGTTGTTGCCATTTTCATCATTTTCAGGTTGAGGAAGAGTAAACACAAAAAAGCATTAGTAAAATTTGAAGGTGGGTGGTTTATATTTATGACTTCACTCTGTTTTTTCATATGGGAATTTCGTTTTTTTTTTTACTTCAGTCAGAGGGAGGAAATTTCGTTGGTGAGAGAGAACTGAAATTTCATTTTGAGAAAACTCACCTGTGATGAGGCTACACTAAAATTTCGCGAGGAAGCTGGCCAGAGCAGGGACAGTGGTGGAAGAAGAGAAGAAAATCGGAAGAGGTGTTGGCGAAACACGAAGAAACCGATCGAAAATTTCAAGGATCCTCGCAGCTTCTGCTACGGGAAAACACGAAGAATAAGACGCAAGCTTCGGTGTTGGTCGGACGACGGAGAGGACGGATGAGAAAATTGGAGGTGGCAGGAAGAAGAAAACAACCGGTTGGCTTGCGTGTCACCGGCGGCGAAACCCAAAGAAGACGAAGAAGAAGAAGAAGTTCGATGAGGGGGTTCTGCGTGGCGAGTGAACCCTCGTTCCCTTTCTCTTTTTTTTTTAAGCAACAGGTATTACCATGGTTTTTTAATTTTAAAATTTTTTCTATACTTGACGTTTTTTAAATGTCAAGAATCTGGAAGCGAGAAAAATCCAAAATCTTTGTCAACCTTCGTGTTTTTTTTTTAATTTGTCTTGACGTTTTTCTTTTAAAACTTCATCTTACTTGACGTTTTTTTTCATAAAAACGTCAAACTTGCAAGTGTCAAGAAATCTATAATTTGTAGTAGTGGTAGTAAAGTTCTCACAAGTTAAACGATCGCATTTTAGTAAGGATATGATTGAGGACGACATGCTGAAATTCCAAAATAGTTCAAATTAGTTATGCCTTTAACCCATTATAAAATCAATCAAATTTAGCAAAATTATTAAAGAACCCTAGTGTTTAAACTAAACTCAATGTTTAAATTAAACCTTTAATTTTGCAACGATACTTCAAGGGTTTAGAACAAAATCCTTTGTCGGGTGGTCAATCATTCCTCCCTTGAATTGAGACTTTCTCAGTCAATTCTCACTACCAGAACATCTCATGTCCCAATGGTCCTTAGCTACCGTTTGTTTGGTCAAAGACTTGTTAACTAGCTTAACTCATCCCGTAAATGTGACCTTACCATTTTCAGACCCAATAGGTCTGAGCAAACAGGCTATTATTAAAAAAGACAATTGTTGGCAAATTACCTAAAAGACCTTATCCATTTCTGAAGTTCGCGGTGTTCTGATCCCTATAGTCAGGCCCTCCGTAGGGTTTGGTTGTTCAAGGACAACCTAGCAGGCGGACTGTAGAAATCTCACGGTGCGACCTAATGGAGGAGACGGTAGGATACATTGATACGCGTCCTGCTCCCATTTACTATGTATACTTCCCTCATTCACCTTGGTATTGAACCATGCAAACACATACCGTAGGGGAAAGCTCTATTGACGCCACGTAGCCATGCATGGAACTCACGGTGTGAACTCTTGAGGACGTGAGAGTAAACTCAATGCGAACATCTCGTTTTCTCCCACTGAAGCTTCTAAGGTTAGGGTATAGATTTAACTTAGTCGGATTCTGGCTACAAGAATTTATCTAAGTCTATGCCTATTATAACTGTTATAACTAGGTCTTTTAACCTTATGTCTAGATGAATAAACATTTTAATTACCTAGATATAAAATGGAACTAAGGTTAATTAAACTCAAGCTTTGGGTCAGTTCCCAAGTAGGAGGTGTTCCGTTAACCGTCAGCTTAAATACCCCCAACCTTAGACAGAACTTCACCAGTAGAGTTCCCTTATAACCAAAGTTCTAATGTCCTACTATATTTTAAACTTTATACTATGTAAGACTAATTTCTAATCCTATTAGAAATTAAAACTTAGGTGTAAATTAATTTTAAACCATTTAAAACTAATTTAATTTTTACCCAACCTCCTATGTTTGCATGTAATTCTTTGTTATAGGTTATGGTTTCTAAAACCCCTTTAATTTATAACTTTTATAAATTTTAATAATTAGTCTATGACAAAGAACTATATTATAAGACCAACAATTATTTTTCAAATTGGAATTATAAAAAAAAATATTCAACTAATTGAATAACTAAAATTACTTAAATAAAATAACATTTATTTTAAACTAAGTAATTTTATGCTCCATGCAATTATTTCCATATAATCTAATTATAACATTTATAATTAATTACTCATGAAAAATAAATTAAATCATGCTTTTCTACCATATTTATATAACAATTATACAAATAAAATGCATGAACATGCTTATCCTAAGATGAGAAAAACTCTAATTGACATTCATAAAGAAATACAGCTGTAAAACTTGAATAATTTGGCCCCTAAAGTGAAAAATAATAAAATTGCTCTAATTTTATAACATAAACTGGTACAACACTCCTTGAACCGGGTTTGAACCGCTCGAATCAGACCAAAAACAAACCAAACTGCCTGAATCGGTCTGCAGCTTCTGAAATGGCATCACGACGTTGCAACGCTAATGAGGGTGTTGTAACGCCGCTGACCCCTGGAGCTCTCGCGTCGATAGGGAGGTCTGGCGTTGCGACGCCGTTCTTCATCGTTGCAACGCTCCTCCATTCTCCAAAGCACAAAAGTCCCACTACTTTCCTTCTTCCAAAACGTAGAACAACCGAGACTCCGATTGGTTGTGTTCGACCTTTGTTCGAGAAGTTCGGGATCGTTGGCAGAACACGAAGATTTCGTGATTCGCTGGAAATAAATTTTGAAGAGGGTCTTCAACAAGTAAGTATCTAAACTTTACTGTTTTTCTTTCCAATTATGTATGTTTAGCCTAGTTCTAAGAGTTAGAATTATTTTAACAAAATCGAGTCGGGTATTCTCATTCCATTCAATTGGTATCAATGTCGGGTTATTGGTTCTTTGTTGTTGCACTTAATTTTGTTAAAATTAGGTGGGTATTGCCTTAATTTATGAGATAAATTGGGTTTGCATGATGGATGTTTTCGGTTTTGGCACTAGTTTAGATTTACAATTTATGTTGATTAGATCAATGTAAAGGCCCATTCTTTTTGGACATTTTGTTGTAAATCGAGTCTGTAAGTCCGAGTCGTTCGTGGCAAGAGTCATGACAGGAAATGTTTGGACAACAGTTCTTTCAGGTCCGACATGATTCGCTCAAACACGTCTTCAACGCACGGATGAAAGAAGGGGCGTCTATCCTTGAACATGTTCTGGACATGATGACCCACTTTAATCTGGCGGAGATGAACAAGGCTTTGATCGATGAGTCGAGCAAGGTCAACTTTATTCTGGAGACTCTTCCGAAGAGTTTCATTCAGTTTCATAGCAATGTTGTTATGAACAAAATTAACTACACTCTGACCACCCTTCTGAACGAGTTACAGAACTTCCAGTCCTTGATGAGGATCAGGACACTAGAAGCTGAGGCAAATGTTGCCTTCAGGTCTTTTCACAGGGGTTCGACCTCTGGGACAAAATCTGTGGCTCCTTCTCACCCGAAAGGGAAGAAGAAGAAGATGAAGAAGGGCAAAGTTGACCGCGCTGCCATCGAAAAGTGGAAAAAGGTCAAGGAAGTTGCAGAGAAAGGAAAGTGTTTCCACTGCAATGGAGACGACCACTGGAAGCGTAACTGTCCCAAGTTCCTTGCCGACAGGAAGAATACAGGTAAATGTTATGTACTAGTAACTTAAACCTGTTTAGTAGAGAGTAATGACTCTGCCTGGATATTGGATTCGGGCGCCACTAACCATGTTTGTTCTTATTTTCAGGGAATTAGTTTCTAGCAGCAGCTGCTAGAGGGTGAGGTGACTCTACGGGTTGGATCCGAGGAGGTTGTCTTTGCTGCAGCAGTCGGCACGGTGAAGCTTCATTTTGGCAAGAATTACATTTTATTAGATAATTTGTATATAGTTCCAGATTTTACTAGAAACCTAGTTTCTATTTCCTGCCAATTAGAACATTGTATGTCCGTTGAATTTTCTGACAATAAAGCGTTTATTTCTAGAAATGGAAATTTATTGTGTTCTGCTTCACTTGAGTCTAATTTGTATGTTTTGAAACCTAATTCGGTCAAAAGTGTTTTGAATACTTAATTATTTAAAACAACATAAACATGAACTAAAAGAGTGAAAGTTTCTCTTAAAGAAAATGCCCATCTTTGGCATCTAAGGTTAGGCCACATTAATCTTAATAGGATTGAGAGACTAGTGAAGAGTGGACTTCTAAGCGAGTTGGAAGAAAACTCTTTACCGGTGTGTGAGTCATGCCTCGAAGGCAAAATGACCAAACATTATTTTAGTGGAAAATGATATAGAGCAGAAAAGCCCCTTGAGCTTATACATTCTGACCTCTATGGTCCGATGAGTGTTAAAGCACGAGGTGGTTACGAATACTTCGTGCCTTTTATGGATGACTATTCAAGGTATGGGTATATTTACCTAATGCATAGGAAGTCTGAAACCTTTGAAACGTTCAAGGAGTACAAGACTGAGGTTGAGAACCTGTTAGGTGAAATGATTAAAACACTTCGATCAGATCGAGGTGGAGAGTACATCGACACAGAATTCCAGGAATATATGATAAAACATTGAATTACGTCCCAACTCTTAGCACCTGGTATACCACAACAAGATTGTGTATCGGAGAGGAGAAACAGAACCATGTTGGACATGGTTCGGTCGATGATGAGCTATGCTCGTCGCCCTGTTTGGGTTACGCAGTGGAGACTGCAGTGTATATTTAGAACAACGTTCCGTCGAAGAGTGTTTGTGAAACACCTTTCGAACTCTAGAATGAACGTAAAGACAATTTACACCATTTCAGAATTTGGGGATGCCCGACCCACGTGTTGGTGTCAAACCCGAAAAAGTTGGAACCCCGTTCAAAATTGTGCTTATTTGTAGGTTACCTAAAAGAGACTAGGGGTTGTCTATTTTTCAATCATAAGGAAAATAGGGTGCTTGTCTCGACAAATGCCACTTTCCTTGAGGAAGACCACGTCAGGGATTATTTGCCTAGAATCAAAATCGTGTTGAATGAAATGGACAGTACATCCGCAAGAGTTGCTGATGGGGCTAGTACGTCAGCAAGAGTTGCTGATGGGGCTAGTACGTCAGCAAGTGTTGTTGATCCTAGCACGTCTAGTCAAGACCGTTGCCAAGAGTTGAGAATGCCTCAACGTAGTGGAAGGGTTGTGAGACAGCCTAAACGTTACATGGGTTTATCTGAAACCCAAGTCACCACCCCTGATGATGACTGCGAGGATCCATTGATCGATGATCAGGAAATGGCAGACGTTGAAAAATATGAATGGATTAAAGCTATGGACCAGGAAATGGAGACGATGTACTTCAACTTTGTCTGGGAGCTTGTTGATCAATCGGATGGGGTAAAACCTATAGGTTGCAAATGGATCTACAAGCGTAAACGTGGCATAGATGGGAAGGTAAAGACCTTCAAAGCACGACAAGTGGCAAAGGGTTTTACCTAGGTTGAAGGGGTTGACTATGAGGGAACGTTTTCACCTGTTGCCAAGGTAAAGTCGATCAGGATCCTTCTGGCCATTGTCACATATTATGACTATGAGGTATGGAAGATGGATGTCAAGATCGCCTTTCTGAATGGCAACCTTGACAAGACCATCTACATGGACCAGCCCAAGGGGTTCCTTACCCAAGGCCAAGAGCAAAAGGTTTGTCGGCTTCATGGGTCGATTTATGGACTAAAACATGCAGGGAATGAAATCCCGTGCAGCGAAAGGGTGATTGAATCACCATGGTATCGTTGCGAAAACCATTTTCTTAAAACTATTTCTATCACATAGAAACTAGATTAAACATGCAAATAGAAGGAAAAAACCAGCAAGCAACACTTGTTGAAAAACGTCTTCAAGTTTTCCTTCTCCTGTTCACGATGTTGGGATTTATGCCCTAAACTTGTGTAATTTTGATCAATTAAATAAAGGGTTATTTGTTTTGATAAAATTACAGTCTTGCTTTAATAAATCAAATAAACTAAGCTCCAAGGTTATAACATATATCTTGAACATCAGTGTAGTGGACACTATTTGGGTTGAGTTCAAGAATATAACCTAAATGGTCTATGGTATAAGAATAAGGTTGGAAACCTCATTCTGGTAACCCCATGGATGCGACCCACTTTGTAATTAGTACAAATGAGGTAATCCAACTCATTCATGTAGTTGACATGCGGGTGGGGGCATCCTGTATGAAGAGTTCATACAAGACTGGATCATAAATTATTAGTCTAACCAGATTAACAACATCAAGTAATGAGTATAAGACTAGTAATTTATAGATGATCATTAGTGACTCAACCTGAATCCTTAGCAAGTTAAGAACTCCTGCTTATAGGGGTTTGTCCCTAGACTAGTATGGGTGAGAGTAGCTTGTAGCCAACTCAATAAGCCTACCTTCTCAGGGACAGAACCTCGCAGGTAGTTGGGAACTTAACTGTCCAAGATGAAATTCACTCATTCCTACACTAAGGAATTAGATAGGTTGTTCTCTTAAGAACTGACTCCAGGTCTTGAACAACGAGGCCCCGACCTCTATGAGGGTATGAGTCTATGGTAAGACCGTAGACTTGTTGTTCATTAGAGAATCAGTGGTGCTTAAGGAACAAAGTGGTAATCACAGGGGTAAAACGGTAATTTGACCCAGATGTAATTACGAACAACCTGTGAAAGGTCGACTCATGGGTAATGATTATATCAGTGGACACAATATAATCTACAGTGAGGAGATTGCAGCTACAAGTCTATAGTAGAGTGACTTGTAGTTAATGAAAATTGATTAACTTGATTAAAAAGTTTGATCAATCAATCTCATATCATTGGAGCTCATGAACAATAGGTCCATTAGGTCCCTCCGTTGGCTCAACATGGTAATACCGAGGATATAAAGTTAGGAATGAAATTGAAGTGTTCAATTTCATATATGAGATGTCATATCAATTATATGTGATATAATATATAGTTTTAATGTGAATTGGATTCACATATTAACTATATACTAAAGAGAGAATGAAAGAGGGATAGGATGGTAATTTCTATCCCTATCTCATTATATATATAGTTGCATAAGATGCAACTAGGTCAAAAAAAACCTAAGCCTTTGTTGTGTTTTTGGAAAGGTTCCAAAGCACAAACCTCTCTCTCACAACATCTCATCTTACCTAAAGGGAACCCACATTCCTCCCTCACCTAGAGAACAACGGAGAAGATCCAGTGGTCGTGTCTTAGTCCGTTCGTGGTTCGTGTTGCTGAGATCTTGATCATGAGAGAGGAGGAACACTTGCAGAAAAGTTCTTCAAAGGTATAATTTCTTGTTGTCCATATTCTGTTTTATGCTTAATCTAGTTGTTTACGTTCTTGAATGAAATCATTGTATCTAAATCGAGAGCGCGCGATCCACAATCGCTTCCGCTGCGGGATTTGATTCCCTTCAATTGGTATCAGAGACCAATTGCATTCTTGAGTTACGTTCTATTTTTTTCAAGAACGAGGTGGGATTTACTGTTTTGCATGAGATGTATAAACAGTTTGCAAATTAGATGTTTTCGATTTTGGCACTTAGATTTACAATTTTTTCATTGAATATTTCAATGTAAGGGCTCGGTGTTTTGGCAATTTTAATTCTAAATTGGGGCTCGGTGTTTTGGGCAATTTTAATTTTAAATCGAATCTGTAAGTCCGTGTCGATCGAGGCAAAGTGATTGCTGAAAAGATCGGAGAGAAAACGAGCAAGGAATAGCAGATTCCATGTGCTGTCTGTGTGCAGCGTTGCAATGCTGTTCATTGGCGTTCCAACGCTGCGCTTGCGGAAGGAGCGCGCAGGAGACCACGTTGCAACGCTGTCATCAGCATTGCAACACTGAGGCGTTGCGCAACGCTGCTGATGGTTCGCAGCGTTGCAACGCCAGAGACGTTTCACGCAAAGCAACAACGGGCAGAAACAAATTTTTTATTATATATTAAATATAAAAACGTTTTATATTTAATTTATATTTAATTAATTAATTTTAATTAATTTTAATTAGATTATATTAATTAAAATTAAATTTAGGGTGCCAAAATTAGTCTAATTTTGCTATTTAAATTATGCAATTGTTGTGTAATTATTGCCATGCATAATGTATGCTTTTATTTTAGAAATCCCACCTTAGGTTAAGCATTTTCATGCATCATTTATAATATAAAGAGTTATATTATATAGTTTGCATGATTAATTAATATAAAGTTGTTATATTAATTTATGGACAGCATAGATATGCATTATATATCATTAGATGATTTTGCTATGAATGTCTTATTATTCATGTGATGAATGATCAAGCACTATAACATAGTATGCATGTCACCTAAGGTTAATTATTAGTTTTAAAATGTTTAAAACTTGAAAATAATAGACCTTATGTTATCTAGTTCTAATTAGATTAGAATTAGGAACCAAGTAATTTATAAGCTATGATTAAAAGAGGAACTCTGTCTAAGGAAAGTTCTGTCTAGGTTGGGGTATTTAAGTCGACTTGAAACTAAACACCCCTACTGAAACCCGACTGGGGGAGTGAAATTTAATCAGAGAGTTTTATGAATTTCAGTAGCGGCAACGAGTTTATTAAGGGGTTAATAAACTAGAAATCCTAGGTTTTATATGAAGAGTTATATTAACAAACTTTGGATAAAATCAATATAAGAGTTATATTGATTATCGATATAAGAGTTATATTGATAGAGTTAGGTAAGACCATTGGTCGGGTTTTTAGCCTAAGTAAGATTCCTATAACTTTAAAGTATTCAGTGGGAGGAAAATTGTATGAGATACATATTTTTCCACCTACGCTATCTCCAGGAAGTTCATACCGTGAGACTCATACTTGGCCTCGTGGCGCAAACGGGAGCGTCCCCCTTCGCATGGTGTTTGTATGAGTCAATATCAAGGTGAATGGAGAGGGTACTTATAGTGAGTGGGAGCAGGTTTAGTCAAAATAAAACCTACGGTCTCTTTTGTGGGTTTACACCGTTAGACCACTATGGTAAGCCTGCTAGTTTGGCCTGGACCAGACAATCCCTTCGGAGGGTTTCATCATAGGGGATCGAACACAATAGACACCCGAAAGGGATAAAGATTTCCTTAGACTATTTTTCAATCTAGTCCTCCCTTCGGCGGATTTTATTGGATGGAGACTCTTGGATCTAAAGACAAAGGGTTACACTCACGGGGTATATAAGTTATGTATGTATCTTGACCGAAAAATGGTAACTAAAGCCTATAGGAATAAGAGTTATTCTGGCATTAGGTTTTGGTCAATAGTGTCTTGATCCAGAGGAAGAGTGTTTTTGATTACCCTTCGGTGTCATACATTCTAAATCTTTGGAGTATCATTGCAAATTATTAATGACCTAGGAATCACTTGATAATTAGATAAAACTTGATTGGATTAGAATTATAGCAAGAAACTCATACAAGTTTGTTTGTAAATTTTCAGCAAAAATGTCTAGCTCTATAATTTCCTTATTGGGTGCGAAAAAGTTAACCGAAGAGAATATGATGACATGGAAAAACAAACTCAACACTATATTTGTAGTGGATGACCTGAAGTTTGTGCTAACAGAGGAGTGTCCGCAAGTGCCAGGCTCGAATGCGTCACGAAATGTTCGTGAGGCATATTATCGATAGATCAAGGCCAATGATAAGGCCAAGGTCTACATGCTGGCAAGTATGTCTGACATATTAGCCAAGAAGCATGAGGGCATGATAACCGCGAAGGAAATCATGGATTCTGTGCAGGGTATGTTTGGACAACAGTCCACACAGGCCCAACGCCCTAAAGTACATATTCAACTCAAGGATGCAAGAGGGTACATTTGTTCGGGATCATGTTCTGGATATGATGGTGCACTTCAACATCGCGGAGTCGAATGGTGCTTCCATCGATGAGTCGAGCCAAGTAAGCTTCATTCTTGAAACCCTTCCAGATAGTTTCCTACAGTTTAGAAGTAATGCTGTTATGAACAAGCTTACTTTTAACCTTACCTCCCTTCTGAATGTACTCAAGACCTTTCAATCTTTGATGAAAATTCAGGGATCGAAAGGTGAGACAAATGTTGCCAGTAGGAGTTATCACAGATGTTCGACCTCTGAGACGAAAACAGTGGCTTCATCTTCTTCTAACCTGAAAGGGAAGAAGAAGAACATGAAGAAGGTTGGTAAAGGAAAACAAGTTGACAAAGCTGCCACCCAGAAGGGCAAGAAAGTCAAAGAAGTTGTTGACAAAGGAAAGTGTTTCCACTGCAACGAAGACGGGCATTGTGGAACTGTCCGAAGTACATTGCAGAAAAGAAGAAGGGAGGTAAATATGATTTACTTTGCCTAGAAGCTTGTTTAGTGGATAATGATAAAACTGCTTGGATACTTGATTCAGGCGCCACTAATCATGTTTGCTCTTCTTTTCAGAGAATTTATTCCTAGCAGCAGCTACAGAAAGGAGAGATAACGCTACGGGTTGGAAATGGAGAAGTCGTCTCAGCTGTAGCAGTAGGCACGATGAAACTTTATTTTGACAAGTAATATATGTTGTTGGACAATATATTAGTGATACCAGGGTTTACTAGAAACCTTATTTCCATTTCTTGCCTCATAGAACATTCTATTTCTGTTTCTTTTTCAATAAATAAAGTATTTATTTTGAAGAAAGGTATAGAAATATGTTCAGCTTCATTAGAAAATGGATTGTATGTTTTAAGGCCTAATTCAGTCTAAATGGTTTTGAACACAGAATTATTTAAACCTGCAAACGCACAAACTAAGAAACGTAAATTTTCCCCTAAAAAAATTGCTCATCTTTGGCATCTAAGATTGGGTCACATTAATCTCAATAGGATTGAGATATTGGTAAAGAACGGACTTCTAAACGAGTTAGAAGAAAACTCTTTGCCAGTATGTTAATCCTGCCTAGAAGGCAAAATCACTAAAAGACCTTTTAGTGGAAAAGGTTATAGAGCCAAAGACCCTCTAGAGCTTATACATTCAGACCTTTGTGGTCCGATGAATGTTAAAGCCAGGGGAGGACATGAATATTTCGTCTCTTTTATAGATGATTATTCTAGATTTGGGCATATTTACCTAATGCACCACAAGTCTGAAGCACTTGAAAAGTTCAAGGAATTCAAGACTGAGGTTGAAAATCAATTAGGTAAAAATTATTAAAACACTTCGATCGGATCGAGGTGAAGAGTACATGGATTTAAAATTCCAGAACTATATGATAGAACATGGAATTACATCCCAACTCTCAGCTCCAGTATAAACACAACAAAACAAAGTTAATATCGAAAAGGAGAAATAGAACCTTGTTGGACATGATTCGATCAATGATGAGTTATGCTCATCTCCCTAGTTCCTTTTGGGGTTCTGTTGTGGAAATTGCAATATACATTTTGAATAATGTGCCCTCAAAAAGTGTTTCTGAAACACCTTTTGTACTCTGGAAAGGACGTAAAGGTAGTTTATGTCACTTCAGGATATGGGGTTGTCCAGCACATGTGCTTGTGACAAATCCAAAGAAGTTGGATTCACGTTCAAAGTTATGCCTATTCGCAGGATACCCAAAAGAAAGAAGAGGTAATTTATTCTATGATCCTAAGGAAGATAAGGTTTTTGTGTCGACAAATGTCATTTTCTTAGAGGAGGACCACATAAGAGACCACAAACCAAAAAGTAAAGTTGTGTTGAGTGAGTTAGACGGAACAATAGCAAAGGTTGAAAATAAAACTAGTACGTCAACAAGAGTTGTTGATATTGGTTTGTCTAGTCAAGAGAGTCCATCTTAAGAGTTGAGTATGGTTCGACGTAGTGGGAGGGTTGTAATACAGCCTGACCGTTACATGGGTTTAGCTGAAACCCAAGTTGTTATACCAGATGACAACTGCGAGGATCCATTGACTTATAATCAAGCAATGGTTGACAAAGACAAAGACAAATGGGTCATCGCCATGGACCAAGATATGGAGTCTATGTACTTCAATTCATTTTGGAATCTTGTAGATAAGCCTGATGGAGTAAAACCTATAGGTTGTAAGTGGATCTACAAGAGAAAGCGCGGTGTAGATGGAAAGGTGCAAACCTTTAAAGCTAGACTAGTAGCAAAGGGTTATACCCAGGTTGGAGGGGTTGACTATGAGGAGACCTTTTCACCTGTTGCTATGGTAAAGTCTATCCGCATCCTGCTTGCCATTGTCGCATACTATGACTATGAGGTATGACAAATGGATGTAAAGACAGCCTTTTTGAATGGTAATCTTGAGGAAAACATCTACATGGACCAACCCAAATGGTTCATTGAACCAGGACAGGAGCAAAAGGTTTGTAGGCTTAAAAGGTCAATTTATGGACTGAAACAAGCCTCTAGGTCCTGGAATATAAGATTTGATTAGGCAATCTGTTGCGTGATATTTATGTTATTGCAATACCGCAGTGTACGGGTCAAGTTTTAGTATAGTGATTTATGAGTCCAAATATCGTCCTCGGGAATGAGTTTCTAGATTAATTAAGTATTAAGATACTAATTCTTAAATTTAGCTAAAGCAACAAAACATGGATAGGTGTTTGACGAATAAGACAACCAAACAAACAAACATGTGGAGACACGAATTGATAGAATTAAAGGAAGTGATTTTACAAGTCAATAACCTAACTACACATGCATTGACCTCATGAGATGTATTTATAAACAAGAAGTAAATTACTCAAGAAAACCTCTCGGTTCTTAGTGAGCCTCACACATGCAATAGAATTCATAGTCTCCATACGAACCTACAACATGCATGGCATTAAGTAACTTCTTTAAGTGTTTCCCTAAGAATTCTAGGTCACTCTCGTGCCAGACTACTAAGGGTTTTGACAATTTTGCTCTAATTTAAGTTTTATCTCTCGAGTCCACATGAATCAGCGATTTAAGAAGTAAAGAACGAATTGCCAAAAATAAGGACAAAACATGCTTCAAAACATAGCAATAAAATCACAACAAGTAAATCAAATCCAACTACAATGTTTAAATACTCAAAATCACCTAAAAATAAACTAAACAAGTAAGAACGTCTTAGAACGCTGTTACAAATTGAAAGAAAGAGAAATAAACTTAGGTGACGATGTCGGTCCTTCGTCTCCGAGCTCCCGTCTTCGATCTCGAACCTCCACGGATGCTTTGGCTCCCAAAATCACTCTTTTCTCTCTTCTTACAAGGTGTGTTTCGAAATTAGGGCAAAACTCTACCAAATTGTGCTCCCTTTTGCAAGAATCATAAGGTTGTATTTATAGGAATCAATGGGGCAGCGTTGCAACACTAGGGACAGCATTGCAACGCTGTACCCTAAACGCGTGGTAAATATGGAAACTATCTGCAGCGTTGCAATGCTAGGGACAGCGTTGCAACGATGCTACCTTAACGCGCGCGCCCCTATCGATCTGGCGTTGCGACGCTGCAAGGAAGCGTTGCAACGCCCTATGTGCGGCTTCTCATGCGTGCGCCCTTATCCATCTAGCGTTGCGACACTGCAATGCAACGCTATCGGCAGTGATCTTCAAAGCTGTTTGGCTGCACATGGCGTTGCAACGCCATCGCCTCGGGTCTTCAGTTTGGTTTGTTCTTCTCTCTTCCATTTGATGTCATATTTAGCTCCAAATAGTCTTGTTTTGATCCCGAGTGATCCAAATTGTCTCCAAGAGCTCCGTTTAAGCTTGTCACCTGAAATTGAGTGAATTAGACATGTAAAAACCCTGAAATCATCATAAAACTAGCAATACTTAAGCCTAAGGATAGCACATTTTGTGTGCTATCACAATCAAATCATATGGTTTTGACCAAAATGATGATCAACCTTGTGTCTACAAGAAAATCATCAATAGTTATGTCGCATTCCTAATTCTCTATGTCCGATATCCTACTCATTGGGAATGATGTAGGTTATCTTACTGACATCAAGGAATGGTTAGCTACGCGTTCCAAATGAAAGATTTGGGTGATGCGCAGTTTGTTCTTGGGATCCAGATTGTCCGGAACCACAAGAATAAAACACTAGCCTTGTCTCTAACATCTTACATAGACAAAGTGTTGTCAAGGTTTAAGATGTAAGGTTCCAAAAAGGGCTTGTTTCCTTTTAGACATGGAATCCATTTGTCTAAGGAATAGTGTCCTAAGACACCTCAAGGAGTTGAGGATATGAGACGGATTCCTTATGCATCATCTGTTGGGAGTTTGATGTACGCCATGTTGTGTACAAGGCCTGACATCTGTTTTGCAGTTGGAATGGTCAGTAGGTATCAATCCAATCAAAGACTTGAACACTGGACAACGGTTAAAACAATCCTTAAGTATCTTCGGAGAACAAGGAACTACATGTTTGTGTATGTGGCTAAGGATCTGATCCTTACAGGATACACGGATTTCGACTTTCAGACTGATAAAGATTCTCGGAAATCTACATCAGGGTCAGTATTTACTCTTAACGGAGGAGTTGTTGTACGACGAAGCGTCAAGAAAGGATGCATCGCTGATTCCACCATGGAGGCCGAATATGTAGCAGCTTGTGAAATAACTAAAGAGGTCGTTTGGTTAAGGAAATTCATGCTAAATTTGGAAGTTGTTCCAAATATGACTTTGCCTATCACGATGTATTGCGATAACAGTGGTGCAGTAGAAAATTCGAGGGAACTCCGAAGTCACAAGAGGGGAAAGCACATTGAGCGAAATATCATCTCATCCGGGAGATGATGTATAAAGGAGACGTGATTGTCACGAAGATAGCCTCAGAGCACAACATTGTTGATCCTTTTACAAAGGCTCTTACGGCTAAAGTATTAGAGAGTCACATAGAAGGTCAAGGGTTACAAGTCTTCCCCAACTAGGGCAAGTGGAAGTATTTTGTACAAAGGGGTTTAAATGCCCTAGTTTATTGTATTTACATTACTGTAATGTTTTAGTACTCCACAAGCTTTAGGTCAAGTCGGAGATTGTTGGGATTTATTGTCACACCCTCTCCCGAACAACCTGCTAACTTTGCCCGGAAGACGGCATGAAGCCAACAGACATTGTTTACCTCTTAACAGGACCCTGTTCTACCTGATAAACATGCTATGCTCGCATATGGAACACTTTAATCGTAACACAGTGGAAACCTTATAACTACTAAACATGCATAAGGAGAAACTCTTCTTAAGTCTCTCTTGCAATCTTAAACGAGCAAGAGCATCACAACTTAAAACATAACAACCACTGTTTATACAACCACTAATGTACAAACAGCTATAACTACATAGTCGTCTCAAAATAAACTATAACACATAAGGACTTGCTATACAACACCAGCCACGTACAAAGTATCAAGACTTAAGGAGCTTCCAGCAGGCTATGGCAGGATATCAGGTACCAAGAGCTCGATCTCTACCTTAAAAGTTTGAAAACATTGAAAGAATGAGCTAAAAAGCTCAGTGAGTGACTGTGTTTAAAATCTATAACTTGTAAAACATGTCATCTGAAAACTAATGAGCATATGCATCTGTAATCAAGCGTAAATTATAAACATGTAATCATAATAGCTTTTTAGAAAAACCAGCAAGTATATCGTTAAAATCTCGTAAGGCATGTAAATGATATAAACTCTTTTTAAAACATGTCACAATCTACGTTTGTTCTACGATGTAGTGGGGCCCGCCCAACACTCCCATCGTCTTTGTCGTAGTGGGGCCCGCCCAGCACTCACGACAGCGCTATTGTCATGGAGTACACTCAACGTCGACAACAGAAATGACCTGTGTGCACACGGTACCATAAAGCCTCGGGCTCAATATCTCAGAAGATCACATGAAAACATTCGAACATGCCTGCTTATCTTTTCTTTCATAAAACTCGAGCTTACTTAGGTTGTTCATAAAACTGGAAATCTTTAAAAACATACTTGCTAAAACATACTTGCTCGAAATCATAACATTTCCATAAACTTCGGAAATTCAATAAACATATGCTTGTGTATAAATTTCATCAAGACATTTAGGCTCACCATGAACACTTTAAAACATTTCTAAGAAATCATGAATGCTCATAAACAAGTGTTCAAGGAAAACAATAAACATCTAAACCCTTTCATTCAAGCAAAACTTGCATTTCTTAAAACATAATTCAAGCATATAGAACATTTTGAAGTTCGTTTTATCACTCACAATATTAAAACTAGAACCTTGGCCCGTACACTCGACCTATTTCCTCTTGGCCTGTCAAAGAAATCAAAATCAACTATTAGAACCTCGAGCTCATGCTTTTTAACCTTAAAATTACAAGAAAACACACTTTCCAATTTTTCGGCATTTTTAGATTTTCTGCCCTGTTTTCAGACAGCCATAACTTCTTCATTACTTATCCAAAAAGACTGTAATTTATACCAAACTCTTAATTTTTGATTCCTCTAAAACTCTTATGAAGACATGAAATTGCGATTCCTAACAGATTGGTTCAAAAATACCTCAATAGCTTAAACCCTAAAATGACCCTGCTGCTGTTCCAGATTTGATTTCCTGCTGCAAACCGAAACTTAACCTGATAATTACAACATCTTCTAATCATGTTCTTCTCACGATTACTTCACGACAATTGTAGGAAATTCAATAAGCTTTCGAACCATACCTTTTAGAGCTTCTAATTCTAACTCTACAGATCAGTACAACCAAAAAACCAGAGACATCTCGGATTTGACAGCAAATTCTGTCTTCTGCCTTCCTCTTCACAAAACAGTAACTTAAGATCAGAATTGGCTCAAGTTTCCTTCATGAACTTTGTTAAAAAATGAATTAACTTTCAAGAAACAAAACCTCAACTCTTACCTCTTTATGTTGAGCTCGAAATGATCAGAATATCAGAATAGGGCTGAGTTGATCACTTGCTGACATGGAACTTGTGCAACCCTTCTCTCTTCTTCTTCAACCTCAAAACCAGAATGCTCCTCCTCTTCTTCTTCCTTTCTCCTTCACCCTCGAAGCCCCTCTTCCCTTTGATGAAAATGAAAGCAAAAATGGGGTGAAAATGGGTTAAATTTACTTTTAAAAACTCAAAACGGTGGTGGAGTTCCCACCATCACTTTCTTTTTTTTTTTATTCTTCTTTATCCTTTTCCATTTTTCTTTTCTTTCCTTTTTCTTTTATTTTTAAAACAAAACACAAACAAAGCATTTCCCTCATTTTCTTTATTTGTTTTGCTTTGTTTTTTTTTTGAAATTCTAAAGAAAGTTCTCGGGTTTACATTTATGCCCAAAACATGTGTAATTTTGATAAATTGAATAAACGATTATTTGTTTTGATAAAATTACAGTCTTGCTTTATAAATCCAATAAACTATGCTCCAAGGTTATAACATATATCTTGAACATCAGTGTAGTGGAAACTATTTGGCTTGAGTTCAAGAATATAACCTAAATGGTCTATGGTATAAGAATAAGGTTGGAAACCTCATTCTGGTAACACCATGGATGCGACGTACTTTGTACTTAGTACAAATGAGGTAATCCAACTCATTCATGTAGTTGACATGCGAGTGGGGGCATCATGTATGAAGAGTTCATACAAGACTGAACCGCAAATTATTAGTCTAACTAGTGTAACACCGTTAACAAGATAAGACTAGTAATTTATAGATGATCATTAGTGACTCGACCTGAATCTTGAGCAAGTTAAGAACTCCTTCTTATAGGGGTTTGTCCTTAGACTAGTATGGGTGAGAGTGGCCTGTAGCCGACTCAATAAGCCTACCTTCTCAGGGAAAGAACCTCGTAGGTAGCTGAGAACTTAACTGTGCAAGATGGAATTCACTCATTCCTACACTAAGGAATTAGATAGGTTGTTCCATTAAGAACTGACTCCAGGTCTTGAACAACGGGGTCCCGCCCTCTATGAGGGTATGAATCTATGGTAGGACCGTAGACTTGTTATTCATTAGAGGATCAATGGTGGTTAAGGAACAAAGAGGTAATCATAGGGGTAAAACGGTAATTTGACCCAGCTGTAATTACGAACAACCTGTGAAAGGTCGACTCATGGGTAATGATTATATCAGTAGACAAAATATAATATACAGTGAGGAGAATGCACTACAAGTCTATAGTGGAGTGACTTGTAGTTAATGAATATTGATTAATTGGATCAAAGAGTTTGATCAATCAATCTCATATCATTGGAGCTCATGAACAGTAGATCCATTAGGTCCCTCCGTTGGCTCAACATGGTAATATTGAGGGTATAAAGTTAGGAATGAAATTGAAGTGTTCAATTTCATATATGAGATGTCATATCAATTATATGTGATATAATATATAGTTTTAATGTGAATTGGATTCACATATTAACTATATACTAAAGAGAGAATGAAAGAGGGATAGGATGGTAATTTCCATCCCTATCTCATTATATATATAGTTGCATACGATGCAACTAGGTCAAAAAAAAAACTAAGCCTTTGTTGTGTTGTTGGAAAGGTTCCAAAGCACAAACTAAGCCTTTGTTGTGTTGTTGGAAAGGTTCCTCCCTCACCTAGAGAACAACGGAGAAGATCAAGTTGTCGTGTCTTAGTCCGTTCGTGGTTCGTGTTGCTGAGATATTGATCGTGAGAGAGGAGGAGCACTTGAAGAAAAGTTCTTCAAAGGTATAATTTCTTGCTGTCCATATTCTATTTTATGCTTAATCTAGTTGTTTACGTTCTTGAATTAAATCATTGTAACTAAATCAAGAGCGCGCGATTCACAATCGCTTCTGCTGCGGGATTCGATTCCCTTCACCCGAACCCTTAGTGATCACGATCTCAACGTCCTTGATCTCCTCTAACGAACAAGCAAACCGGACACCTCCACTTAGTTTCTCGGTTGTTCTATGTTTGGTAGAAGGAGAGAAGTGGATGTCTTTTTGGTGAGAGGGGAGGAGAGATTGAGAGAGAGTTGAGAGAATTCTAGTTTCCTTTTGATGTGAAATCCAAAAAATGAAAACCAAGCTTAAGAAATCCTTCTTGCAAAGGGTTTATATAATTGCGATAAGTGGAGTTGAAATCTCTACCTATTTACCATTTTACCACAACCATAGGTTATGCAAATCATATTTGTATAACCACATATAATAAGATATCTCATATTTCATTATACAAATCACATTTGTTTAATTGTGATTTTTAAATTGAATCACATTCAATTTAATTTCTCTCAATCTAATTTCTCCAAATTAGCCCCAATTGAACAATTAGGATAACCTATAGTTTATTATGAATCTCATTCACATTAAACTATATAATATGCCATACATATCTCATATAAATGACATAATTTTCCTTTAGTGAACTTGAACACTTTAAATTCATACCAAAACTGTATACCTTCTATTAATCCAGTTTGAGCCAACCGAGTGACCTAATGGACCTACAGTGAAGAGCTCCAATGATCCGAGACTAATCTGTCAAACTCTTTGACCTAGTTAATCAACATTCATTAGCTACGATAACACTCCACTAAAGCCCGTAGTTGCACTCCCGTAAGAGTAAGACAAGTTGTGTCCATTCATATAACCAATGGCCATGAGACGACCCTTCACAGTTTGTTTGTAGACACTGCTGGGTCTAATTACCGTTTTACCCCTGTGTCTACTTCTTGCTCCTTAAGTCCCCACTGCACCTCTAATGAACAACAACGTTGTAATGGTCCAACCATACACAACACCCCTCTTGGGCCAGTGAGAGGGTGGGTGCCCGTTGTCCAAGCCGTGGAGAAAGCACTTAATGGAACAACCCCTCTAGTTTTCCTAAAGGTGGGAACGAGTGAATTCCATCTCGCATAATTAAGTTTCTAGCTCCCCACTTGGTCCTGTCCCTTAGAAGATAGGCATATTGGGTGAGTAATTGTTGTTGAGAGGTTTGTCCTAATCTCGAATTGTTTGTAAATTACTATTTGAAATTAATAAAAAGTTATTTATTTCATCATTTTGTGTCGCGCATTTTATAAAAACTTTGACCAATAAACTAAGCTCCAGGGTCATTGAATATATGAGAGAACTAGAACTTGAAGGACGTGTAGTGGACACACAGGGAGAATCACGTTCGAGTAAATGACCCGAACGGTCTACAGTATATGGATGGGGTTGGAGACCTAATCCTGAATACACTGTGGATGCGACCCGCTTTGTATTAAGATACAAACGAGGTGATCTGACTCGTTGATGTGGTTGACATGCGAGTGGGGGCATCCTGTACAATGAGATTGTACAAGACCGGACCGTGAATTATTAGACCTCACGATGTAACACCGCTGTGATGGGACTAATAACTTCGTAGATGACCATTAGTGACTCGACCTGAATCGTGAGCATGTTACGGATTCCTGTCTGTGGGGTCTATCCTTTGATAGTACGGGTGAGGGTGGTCACAGTTACTCGCCCGATATGCCTATTTTCGCAGGGACAGAACCAAGTAGGGAGCTGGAAACTTAACTACGCGAGATGGAATTCACTTGTTCCCGCCTTTAGGGAAACTAGAGGGGTCGTTCCCTTAAGTGCTGTCTCCAGGGCTTGGACAACGGGCGCCCACTCTCTCACTGGCACGAGAGAGTTGTTGTGTTTGGTCGGACCATTACAACGTTGTTGTTTATTAGAGGAGCAGTGGAGACTTAAGGAGCAAGAAGTAGACACAGGGATAAAACGGTAATTTGACCTAGCAGTGTCTACGAACAACCTGTGAAGGGTCGACTCATGGGCATTGGATATATTAGTGGACACGTAATATCTTCACTGACGGGAGTGCAACTACGGGCTTTAGTGGAGTGTTACCATAGTTAATGAATGTTGATTAATCGGGTCAAAGAGTTTGATAGTTTAATCTCGGATCATTGGAGCTCGTCACTGTAGGTCCATAAGGTCCCTCGATTGGCTCAAACAGGGTTAAAAGAAGGGTTTACTGTTTTGGTGTGAATTGAAGTGTTCAAGTTCACAAAAAGGGTATTTATGTCATTGATATAAGATATGAATGATATAAAATATAGTTTAATGTGAATGAGATTCATAATAAACTATAGGTTAGCCTAATCGTCTTCCTCTGCGTTGGAGTTTCATTCCCTTAAACAGTGACCACCCTCACCCGTAGTAGTCAAAGGACAGTCCCCCGCAAACATGAGTCCATAACACGCTCACGATTCAGGTCGAGTCACTAATGGTCATCTACGAAGTTATTAGTCTCGTACTGTTAACAGTGTTACATCAGTAGGTCTAATGATTCACGGTTCGATCTTGTACAATCTCATTGCACAGGATGACCCCACTCGCATGTCAACCACACGAACGAGTCGGATCACCTCGTTTGTATCTAATACAAAGTGAGCCACATCAACAGCGTATCCAGGATTAGGTCTCCAACTCTATCCATATATTGTAGACCGTTTGGGTCATTAACTCGAACGTGATCCTCCCTGTGTGTCCACTACACACCGTTCAAGTTCTAGTTCTCTCATAAATTCAATGACCCTAGAGCTTAGTTTATTGGACAAAATTTGTAAAAATTGCGAGACACAAAATGATTAAATAAATAACTCTTATTAATTTCAAATGGTAAACTACAAACAAAACGAGATTAGGACATACATCCCAACAAATTCCCACTTAGACTAAGCTAGTGGAGTACATATTCATTTCTCAAATGTACAATAAATTACAATAAAGTAATACAATAAACTAGGGCATTGAATACCCGTTTGCAATACTCCCACCTGGCCTAGTCAGGAAGCACTCGAAGACCTAGAATCTCTAGATGACCATCAAACTCCTTAGCCGTGAGGGGCTTTGTAAATAGATCAGCAATGTTGTGCTACGACGCTGTCTGCATGACTGTCATGTCGCGCGGTGCACAATCTCCCATATCAAATGATACTTCGCTCAATGTGTTTCCTTCTCTTATGGCTCCGAGGCTTTCTGGCGTAGGCTACAGCACCACTATTGTCACAAAACAACGTGATCGACAAGTTCATATTTGGAACAACTTCCAAATCCGTCATGAACTTCCTGAGCCAAACAACTTCCTTTGCAGCTTCACAAGCCGCAACGTACTCAGCTTCTATAGTGAAATCAGCGATGCATCCCTGCTTGAAATGGATTTCCAAGAATCCTCATCAGCGATCGATTCAGAATGAAGGCTGACCCCGAAGTGGATTTCCTAGAATCCTTATCGGTCTGAAAGTCAGAATCTGTGTATCCCGTAAAGATCAAATCCGCAGTCCCATACACTAGGCTGTAGTTCCTCGTTCTCCTAAGATATTCTAGGATTGCCTTTACGGTTGTCCAGTGATCTAATCCTGGATTGGATTGATACCTACTGACAATCCCTATTGCATAACAGATGTCTGGTCTAGTACACAACATGGCCTACATCAGGCTCCCTACAGCTGAAGCATAAGGGATCCGTCTCATATCCTCAACCTCTTGAGGAGTCTTAGGTTTGATTGTCTCATCAAAGCCATAAGATTTGATTGTCTCATCAAACCTTAAATTCTAAGACCTCGAGGCTTGTTTCAGTCCATAAATGGACCTATGAAGCCAACAAACCTTTTGCTCTTGGCATTGGGTAATGAACCCTTTGGGCTGGTCCATGTAGATGGTTTCGTCAAGGTTGCCATTCAGAAAGGTGGTCTTGACATCCATCTGCAATACCTCATAGTCATAATATGCGGCAATGGCCAGAAAGATCCTGATCGACTTTACCATGGCAACAGGTGAAAAGGTTTCCTCATAGTCAACTCCTTCAACCTGGGTAAAACCCTTTGCCACTAGTCGTGTTTTGAAGGTATGCACCTTCTCATCTACGCCACGTTTACGCTTGTAGATCCATTTGCAACCTATAGGTTTTACCCCATCCGGTTGATCCACAAGCTCCCAGACAGAATTGAAGTACATCGACTCCATTTCCTTGTCCATCGCTTTAATCCATTCGTCTTTGTCAACGTCTGCCATTGCCTGATCATAGGTCAATGGGTCCTCGCAGTTATCATCAGGGGTGACGACTTGGGTTTGAGTTAAACTCATGTAACGTTCAGGTTGTCTCACAGCCCTCCCACTACGTCTAGGCATTCCCAACTCTTGAGAACGGACTTGACTAGACGTCCTAGGATCAATATCTGTTTCCTTTGAATCTAGTAAAGCGTTTATTTCTTTCAAAGAGTTTATTTCTTTCAACGACAATCTTATTTGTTCTGCTTCACTTGAGCATAATCTGTATGTTTTGAAACCTAATTCGGTCAAAAGTGTTTTGAATACTGAATTGTTTAAAACTACAGAAACACGAACTAAGAATGCGAAAGTTTCTCCTAAAGGAAAATGCCCATCTTTGGCATCTACGGTTAGGCCACATTAATCTCAATAGGATTGAGAAACTAGTGAAGAGTGGACTTCTAAACGAGTTGGAAGAAAACTCTTTACCGGTGTGTGAGTCATGCCTTGACGGCAAGATGACCAAACGTCCTTTTAGTGGTAAAGGATATAGAGCCAAAGGGCCTCTTGGGTTTGTACATTCTGACCTCTGTGGTTCGATGAATGTTAAAGCTCGGGGCAGTTTTGAGTACTTCGTGTCTTTTATAGACGATTACTCCAGATATAGGTATATTTACCTAATGCACAAGAAGTCTGAAACTCTTGAAAAGTTCAAGTAGTACAAGACGGAAGTTGAGAACCTCTTAGGTAAATCGCTTAAAACACTTCGATCGGATCGAGGTTGAGAGTACATGGACACTGAATTCCAGGACTATATGATAGAACATGGAATTACGTCCCAACTCTCAGCGCCTGGTATGCCACAACAGAATGGTGTATCGGAGATGAGAAACAGAACCTTGTTGGACATGGTTCGGTCAATGATGAGCTATGCTCGTCTCCCTGACTGTTTTTGGGGTTACGCAGTGGAGACTACGGTATATAGTTTGAACAACGTTCCGTCGAAGAGTGTTTGTGAAACACCTTTCGAGCTCTGGAGTGGACGTAAAGGCAGTTTACATCACTTCAGAATTTGGGGATGCCCGACCCACGTGTTGGTGTCAAACCCGAAAAAGTTGAAACCCCGTTCGAAATTGTGCCTATTCGTAGGTTACCCAAAAGAGACTAGGGGTGGTATGTTCTACGATCCTAAGGAAAATAGGGTGCTTGTGTCGACAAACGCCACTTTCCTAGATGAAGACCACGTCAGGGATCATTTACCAAGGAGTAAAATTGTGTTAAATGAAATGGATAGTACATCAGCAAGCATTGCTGATGGGACTGGTACGTCAACAAGTGTTGTTGATCCTAGCACGTCTAGTCAAATCCGTTCCCAAGAGTTGGGAATGCCTCGACGTAGTGGGAGGGCTGTGAGACAGCCTGATCGTTACATGGGTTTAGCTGAAACCTCAGATGTCGCTCCTGATGATGACTTTGAGGATCCATTGACCTATAATCAGGCAATGGTTGATGTTGACAAAGACGAGTGGATTAAAGCTACGGACCAGGAAATGAAGTTTATGTACTTCAATTCTGTATGGGAGCTTGTGGATCAACCGGATGGGGTAAAACCTATTGGTTGCAAATGGATCTACAAGCGTAAACGTGGCGTAGATGGGAAGTTGCAGACCTTCAAAACCCGACTAGTGGTAAAGGGTTTTACCCAGGTTGAAAGGGTTGACTATGAGGAGACCTTTTCTCCTGTTGCCATGGTAAAGTCGATCAGGATCCTTCTGGGCATTGCCACGTATTATGACTACGAGGTATGGCAGATGGACGTCAAGACAACCTTTCTGAATGGCAAACTTGGTGAAACCATCTACATGGACCAGCCCAAAGGGTTCATTGCCCAAGGCCAAGAGCAAAAGGTTTGCCGGCTTCATAGGTCCATTTATGGGTTGAAATAGGCTTCGAGGTCTTGGAATATAAGATTTGTTGAGGCGATCAAATCTTATGGCTTTGATCAAAATGTCGACGAGCCTTGTGTCCACAAGAAAATCGTTGACAAACTGTCCCATTTTTGGTGTTGTATGTGGACGATATTCTTCTCATTGAGAATGAGGTAGAATTTCTTATTGACGTTAAGAAGTGGCTAGCTTCGCAATTCCAAATGAAAGATTTGGGAGAAGCTCAGTACGTTCTAGGTATCCAGAACGCTAGCCTTGTCTCAGGCGTCTTATATTGACAAGATGTTGTCTAGATATACGATGCAGAACACCAAGAAGGGCTTACTGCCTTTCAGGCATGGGGTTCACTTGTCTAAGGATCAGTGTCCTAAGACTCCTCAAGATGTTGAGGATATGAGACAGATTCCATATGCTTCGGTTGTAGGGAGCCTGATGTATGCCATGTTGTGTACTAGGCCCGACATCTGTTATGCAGTATGAATTATCAGTAGATATCAATCCAATCCAGGATTAGATCACCGGACGGCCGTAAAGGCAATCATCAAGTATCTTAGGAGAACGAGGAACTACAACTTCGGGGTCAGCCTTCATTCTGAATGGACGAGCTATAGTATGGCAAAGAATCGAGCAGGGATGCATCGCTGATTCCACTATGGAAGCGGAGTATGTTGTGGCTTGTGAAGCTGCAAAGGAAGCTGTTTGGCTTAGGAAGTTCATGACGGATTTGGAAGTTGTTCAAAATATGAACTTGCCAATCACACTGTTTTGTAATAACAGTGGTGCAGTAGCCAACTCATGTGAGCCTCGGAGCCATAAGAGAGGCAAACACATTGAGCGCAAGTATCATTTGATACGGGAGATTGGGCACCGCGGAGACGTGACGGTCACGCAGATAGCGTCGGAGCACAACGTAGTTGATCCGTTTACAAAGCCCCTCACGGCTAAGGTGTTTGAGGGTCACTGATGCGAAAATATCGAGTGCCCTAAACTAATGTAAATTAGAATAAGACTTCGACACTCCTACGACGTGCAAGTATACACGGTCGAGAGCAGCAAGTGATAAGTTAAAGTATCGATCCCACGAGGACTAGCTAAACCTAAATGAATGAGTGTCCTAGCAATTTTTCCTTATTTTAATGCAATGTATGAGTGTGCAAATTACTATTGTAAATAAATAAATTGATGTGATAAGTGTGCAAAGACAAGACTAGACTCAAGAAAATAACTAAATTTAAATGAGGGGAGAGGAGAATGCAAACAAGAGGGGAGATGCAAGAGATGAGATTTTTAATGAAAAATAGGCTCGGGTTAGAGTTCTAATGTTCAATTGGAATAAATTTTGAGTGATGCCTTGAATTTAACTACACATGCATTCAAATGATTCTTTCCAAAATCACTAAGTTTTAAAACCTACAATTTCCCAATTGTGATCTAAATTATGCTCATGATTTTAGGTTCTAGGGTGGTTAATTATCCCTAATCAACTCAATAATCCTAGAATGAAATTTTAGTTTTCTAATTCATTAGCTTTCCCAAGTTTATGAATTAAAGAGAAGTTAAAAAGGCCAATTTTAATTCTCATGCAACGTTAAATTCAATAAAATTTCATAAATTCAATCAATGGCATCAACCATAAATTTAATCGAAAATTACATTAAAACAACCTAACCTTTGCCTAAGAAAATTTAGTTCATGATTAAAATCGAGTCACATATCTCTAGTTTAAGCATGCTTTTATTGATCAAGGAGTTCATGCAAAACAACCAACAATGTTCACTAAATTAGCCTAAATCAATCACAATTCTAGCCTAAAACAGTCACGAGTTATGCTTAAAACAGTGAGTAAAAGTAGTCTAAATCAGTACGTAAACAACCCAAAAATTCAATATTAAATTGGTGGTTGACAACAACCAATAACAATTAGAGATAGGGAAAACGTTACATAGCAGGTGGCCTTATTTTGCAAGTTCAGTTCGATAGCAATATCTCATCAACGGAAGCTCGAAACAGCGATCCAACCATTCAAAACGAAGCACTGTGAGTCCCGAACAAGCTGTCAAAATTTCAGCACAATCCAACGGTTAAAACTCCAGGAATCGACAACTTTGTGAGTGCCGCCGGTGAAAAACTAAACTGCACTGATCTCCCAACGTGACAGTGATATCTGACACAGCGAAGCTCCGAACAACGATCCAACCGTTCAAAGTAGAGCCCTATGAGTCTCGAACAAGCTGTCAAAATTACGACAACTTTGTGAGCGTCGTCTGTGAAAAACCGAACTGCACGATTTTTGCTATAACAATGACACCTTGAAGCTTCGATTTTTTCCTCAATCGCACGATTGCTACAACAATGGCACTTTCATCATTCTTCTCTTCAATACACACCTTTGTTGTAGCAATCGCCCCTTCTCTCTCGCTCTCTTCCCCTTTTGTGGCAACTTCTTCTCCCCCTTTACACTTGTAAACCCTAGCCTCCTTATACAAGATGATGTTGCCCTAACTCCACAAATTACAAAAATACCCTTAAGCGTAAAAAGACCATATTACCCTTCGGGTAAAATGTTTAAAATGCGCTTAGGGACTTCTTGTAATTTTTAAACATCTCCTGCACACAGAAAAATCCCAAATAAATTTATGAAGTCAATTATAAAACAAACTAAATACGCAAGGATTTTTGGAGTTAAGAAAAATCTCAAATTTCGGTCTTTAATTAACCGTTAGCTTATTTTCCTAAATTTCTTGAATTAAAACACAAAAACATCAAAATTAATTCTTTTCGCACCTAATGCTTGAATTCAAGATTTTAAAGCTAACACACATAATTTAGGGATAAAATAACATGAGGATCACTAAATTAAAT
Source organism: Trichosanthes cucumerina (assembly GCA_036507285.1). Taxonomy (NCBI): domain Eukaryota; kingdom Viridiplantae; phylum Streptophyta; class Magnoliopsida; order Cucurbitales; family Cucurbitaceae; genus Trichosanthes; species Trichosanthes cucumerina. Next base: position 47,534,896 of record CM071845.1, on the reverse strand, counting down.
GCAATTCAAGTGGATTAAACACTAAAATTCTAGTAAAATAACTCACTTATGGTGAGTTATCAGTCACCTAGAGAGTCTAGGTCTTCGAGAGCTTCCTGACTAGGGAAAGTGGGAGATGTGTAAAAACGGGTATTCAATGCCCTAGTTTATTGTATTACTTGATGTAATTTATGTACATTTGAAATGTATTTTCTCAGCACTAGCTTAGTCCAAGTGGGAGTTTGTTGGGATTTTTGTCCTAATCTCGTGTTTGTAAATTCTTCGTTTGAAATTAATAAGAGTTATTCATTTCATCACTTTGTGTCTCATAATATTTATAAACTTTTCCAATAAACTAAGCTCCGTGGTCATTGAATTTATGAGAGAACTAGAACTTGAACGATGTGTAGTGGACACACAGGGAGGATCACGTTTGCGTTAATGACCCGAACGGTCTACAGTATATGGATAGGGTTGGAGACCTAATCTCGGATACACCGTGTGGATGCGCCCGCTTTGTATTAGATACAAACGAGGTGATCTAACTCGTTCATGTGGTTGACATGGGAGTGGGGGCATCCTGCAATGAGATTGTACAAGACCGGATCGTGAATTATTAGACCTCACGATGTAACACCGCTGATGATGAAGGACTAATAACCGTAGATGACCATTAGTGACTCGACACGATCCCGAGCGTGTTACGGACTCCTGTCTGCGGGTGTCTGTCCTTTGACTAGTACGGGTGAGGGTGGTCACAGTTACTCTCCCAATATGCCTATCTTCTCAGGGACAAGACCAAGTAGGGAGCTGGGAACTTAACTACGTGAGATGGAATTCACTCGTTCCCGGCTTTAGGGAAACTAGAGGGTTGTTCCTTAAGTCTTGTCTCCGTGGCTTGGACAATGGCGCCCACCTTCTCACCGCCCGAGAAGGGTGTTGTGTATTGTTGGACCATCACAATATGTTGTTCATTAGAGAAGCGGTGGGGACTTAAGGAACAAGAGGTAGACACGGGGTAAAGCGGTAATTTGACCCACCGTGTCTACTTAACAACTGTGTGAATGGTCGACTCATGGGCATTGGTTATATCGGTGGACACGTAATATTCTACATCGACAGAATGCACTCACGGGCTATAGTGGAGTGTTACCGTCGCTAATGAATGTTGATTAACTGGGTCAAAGAGTTTGACAGGTTAATCTCGGATCATTGGAGCCCGTCACTGTAGGTCCATTAGGTCCCTCAGTTGGCTCAATCTGGGTTAAAAGAAGGGTTAATGTTTTGGTATGAAATTGAAGTGTTCAATTTCACTTAAAGGGCATTTATGTCATTTATATGAGATATGAATGATATAATATATAGTTTAATGTGAATGAGATTAATAATAAACTATAGGTTAGCCTAATTGTTGAATTAGGGCTAATTGGAGAAATTAATTGAGAGAAATTAAATTGGATGTTATTCAATTTAATTAATCCACAATTATTTCAAATGAGATTTGCAATATGAGATATGAGATATCTTCTATTATGTTATTATGCAAATGAGATTTGCATAGCCTATGGTTGTGGTAAAGTGGTAATTATGTGGAGATTTTAACTCCATCAATTCCACTATTTAAACCCTTTGCAATAAGGGATTGTAAGCTCACTCTCTCATTTTTTTTATTTTCATCAAAGAGAAGAAGAGAATTCTCTCAACCTTTCTCTCAACTCTCCTCCTCTCCAAAATCAAGAAGTTCCCACAAACTTCATTCTTTCCAAAGGAAGAGCAACCGAGAAGCTTTTAGTGGTTGTGTTCGGTTCTTGATCGTGAAAAGAGAACGAGTTCGTTGAGATCGGGTTCTTCGCGAAGGGTTCGTGATTTTCTAGAAAGGAGTTCTTGAAGAGGGTCTTCAACAAGTAAGTTACTTCATGTTACTGTTTTTCCTTTCCATTTTGCATGTTTAGCCTAGATCTAATAGTTAGATCGTTTTAACAAAACTCGAGTAGCGTAATGATACCATGACGATTCCATCGTCTTCCGCTGCGCAGGGATTCTCATTCCCTTCAAATTGAAGTGTTCAATTTCACTTAAAGGGCATTTATGTCATTTATATGAGATATGAATGATATAATATATAGTTTAATGTGAATGAGATTCATAATAAACTATAGGTTAGCCTAATTGTTGAATTAGGGCTAATTGGAGAAATTAATTGAGAGAAATTAAATAGGATGTGATTCAATTTAATAAAATCCACAATTATGCAAATGTGATTTGTATAATTAGATATGAGATATCTTATAATATATGGTTATGCAAATGTGATTTGCATAACCTATAGTTGTGGTAAAATGGTAATAATGTGGATCATGTTCTTTCACTATTTAAACCCTTTGCAAGAAGAGTTTCTTAAGCTTTTCTCTCATTTTTGGAATTTTGACCAAAAGAAGAGAATTCTCTCTCAACTTTTCTCTCAACTCTCTTCCCTCTCCAAAACTCTAAGATCCCACCATCTTCCTTCTTTCCAAAAGAACAACCGAGTTTCCAAGTGGTTGTGACCGGATCTTGTTCGTGAGTACGAGTTCGTTGAGATCAAGAAACACGAAGTGTTTGTGATCAAGGGAGAAAGTTTGAAGAATTGTCTTCAACAAGTGTGTTCTTCTTGCTATAATTTTCTTCCTTTATTTGTATGTTTAACTTAGATCTAAGTGTTAGATCGTTTTAACGAATTTTTAGTAGCGTAACGATACCTTGACGATTCGATCGTCTCCCGCTGCGTGGGGATTCTCATTCCCTTCAATAGTATCAGAGCCAAGTTAGATGGTTCTTGTTATGCACTGATTTTCGTTAAAATTAGGTGGGTAATTTGCCTTATTTCATGAGATGAATGCTGGTTTGCAATTTTGGATGTTTCGGTTTTTGGCTTTTTTTAAATTTACAATTATGTTGATGAGATCAATGTAAAGGCCCGTTGTTTTTTGGCATTTTTGTTGTAAATCGAGTCTGTAAGTCCGAGCCTTTAGTAGCAAGAGTTGTTGTGAAGAAATCGAAGCAGAAACAGGCAAAATTCGAAGCAAAACAGCAAAGGTGTTTGTTGTACAGGCGACGACGTTGAGACGTTGTTCATTGGCGTCTCAACGTTGTGCCAGCGGAAGCAAGGCGCACTGCAGGACAGCGTTGCAACGCTAGGCATAGCGTTGCAACACCACGATGTGGAGCACGCGGGGCGTGACGCTGGACGCGGCAGCGTTGCAACGCTACCCACAGCGTTGCAACGCCGCACGCGTAGTGGGCAATTCGCAGACGGTTTCGCGCAATGTGGGCGAGTTTGCTGTTCGTGGGGTAGTTGTCTTTTTCGTATTTTTATTTTATATAAATGTAAAATGTATTTTTAATTATTTTATTAAATAATATTAATATAGTAGTTATATGAATGTTATTTAATTAAATAATTGCCCCTAGGTGCCAAAAACCGATCCATTTTTGCTATTTAATTATTTTATGCATGTGATGTATGTTTTAATTAAATTCTATCTGCATAATGTATGTCATATAGATTTAAAATCGCACCTTAGGTTAAACATTTCATGCATCATTTATATTATAAGAGTTATAATATATATAGTTTGCATGATAGGTTATATTATAAGTGTTATAATATAATTAAATGCATGTTTTAATTTAATTAATTTAAGTGTTATATTTTTAGATTAAAGTATGCTCATGCATTTAAATTCATGTGATGAATTATTTTTTTTATAGTATATAATTATTCATGTGATGAATGATCAAGCACTATAACATAGAAATGCATGCAACCTAAGTTAATTATTAGTTTTAAAGAGTTTAGAACTTGAATAATTAGACTTAGTTTTTCTAGTTCTAATAAGATTAGAATTAGGTAATCAAAGTTTAGTCTATGAATGGAGACTGATTAGTAACTTTGTCTAAGGAAGGTTTTGTCAAAAGTTGGGGTATTTAAGTTGACGCTTGCGGAACACCCGTACCTGGAAACCGACCTGGGAGTGAATTCGATCCGGAGATTCTTAGATTATACTTCTCGTGAGTGCCGTCAATTAAAAGTGTTTTAATTTACTCACATAGACCTAAGTAATAATGTGATTATAAACTTAGGTTAAATACCATATAAGAGTTATATTGGTAGACTTAGGTAAATTTTAGCCGGTTTATCTAGGTCAATCCCTAATAAAAATAAAGTGTTGAGTGGGAGGAAATATAGTGTATAAGATACATTTAATTTCCGACTACAAATCTCCGTTAAATCCGCACCGTGAGATCCATACTTGGCCTCGTGGCGCAAATGGAAGCATCCCCCTTCGGATGGCATTTGTATGGGTCAATATCATCGTGGATGGAGAGAGTACTTATAGTGAGTGGGAGCGGGACTTGTGAAAACGGGACCCACGGTCTCTTCTTTCGATTCACACCGTGAGACGCCTATGATCCGTCTGCTAGTTTGGCCTGGACCAGAAAATCCCTTCGGAGGGCCTGATCATGGGAGTCAGAACAAATAACTCTTTATTTGTTTGATCAAAATTACACAATTTTAGGGCATAAATCCCAACAATCTCCCACTTGACCTAAAGCTTGTGGAGTACTATAACATTACAGTAATGTAAAAACAATAAACTAGGGCATTTAAACTCTTTGTACAAAATACTCCCACTTGCCCTAGTTGGGGAAAACTTGTAAACCTAGACCTTCTAGGTGACTCTCAAATACTTTAGCCGTGAGAGCCTTTGTAAAAGGATCAGCAACGTTGTGCTCTGAGGTTATCTTCGTGACAATCACGTCTCCTCTATGCACGATCTCCCGGATGAGATGATACTTCCGCTCTATGTGCTTTCCCCTCTGGTGACTTCGGGTTCCTCGACTTAACCATCGCCCCACTCATTATCGCAATACAAATGTGATGGGCAAAGTCATATTTGGAACAACTTCCAAATTTAGCATGAATTTCCTTAACCAAACGGCCTCTTTAGCTGCTTCACAAGCTGCTACATATTCGACCTCCATGGTGGAATCTGCGATGCATTCTTGCTTGACGCTTCTCCATACTACAGCTCCTTCGTTAAGAGTAAATACGGGCCCTGATGTAGATTTCTGAGAATCTTTATCAGTCTGAAAGTCAGAATCCGTGTATCCTATAAGAATCAAATCCTTATCCCCATACACAAGCATGTAGTTCCTTGTTCTCCGAAGATACTTAAGGATTGTTTTAACTGTTGTCTAGTGTTCAAGTCCTGGATTGGATTGATACTTACTGACCATTCCAACTGCAAAACAGATGTCAGGCCTAGTACACAACATGGCGTACATCAGGCTCCCAAAAGCTGATGCATAGGGAATCCGTCTCATATCCTCAATTCCTTGAGGTGTCTTAGGACACTATTCCTTAGACAAATGGACTCCATGTCTAAAAGGCAACAAGCCCTTTTTGGAGTCTTGCATCTTAAACCTTGACAACACTTTGTCTATGTAAGATGCTTGAGACAAGGCTAGTGTTTTATTTTTGCGATTCCGAACAATCTGGATCTCAAGAACAAACTGTGCATCACCCAAATCTTTCATTTGGAATTCCGTAGCTAGCCAATCCTTAATGTCAGTAAGATAACCTACATCATTCCCAATGAGTAGGATATCATCCACATAGAGAATAAGGAATGCGACAGAACTATTGATGATTTTCTTGTAGACACATAGTTCATCATCATTCTGGTCAAAACCATAAGATTTGATTGCCTCATCAAATCTTATATTCCAGGACATTGAGGCTTGTTTCAGTCCATAAATTGACCTTTTAAGCCTGCAAACCTTTTGCTCTTTTCCTTGTTCAATGAACCCTTTGGGTTGGTCCATGTAGATGTTTTCCTCAAGATTGTCATTCAAAAAGGTTGTCCTGACATCCATTTGCCATACCTTATAGTCATAATATGCGGCAATGGCAAGTAGGATACAGATAGACTTTACCATAGCAACAGGTGAAAAGGTCTCCTCATAGTCAACCCCTTCTACCTGGGTATAACCCTTTGCTACTAGTCTAGCTTTAAAGGTTTGCACCTTCCCATCTACACCACGCTTTCTCTTGTAGATCCACTTACAACCTATAGGTTTTACCCCATTAGGCTTATCTACAAGATCCCAAATAGAGTTGAAGTACATAAACTCTATTTCTTGGTCAATGGCTATGACCCATTTGTCTTTGTCTTTGTCAACCATTGCTTGATTATAAGTCAATGGATCCTCGCTGTTGTCATCTGGTATAACAACTTGGGTTTCAGCTAAACCCATGTAACGGTTAGGCTGTATTACAACCCTCCCACTACGTCGAGGCATACTCAACTCTTGAGATGGACTCTCTTGACTAGACAAACTAGTATCAACAACACTTGTTGACATACTAGTGTTCTTATTAGCAACCTTTGCTATTGTTCCGTCTAACTCACTCAACACTACTTTACTTTTTGGTTTGTGGTCCCTTATGTGGTCCTCCTCTAAGAAAATGGCATTTGTCGACACAAAAACCTTATCTTCCATAGGATCATAGAATAAACCACCTCTTGTTTCTTTTGGGTAGCCTATGAATAGGCATAATTTTGAACGTGAATCCAACTTCTTTGGATTTGTCACAAGCACACGTGCTGGACAACCCAAAATTGTGAAATGACATAAACTACCTTTACGTCCTTTCCAGAATTCATAAGGTGTTTCAGAAACACTTTTTTTAGGGCACACTATTCAAAATGTATACTGCAGTCTCCACTGCGTAACTCCAAAAGGAACTAGGGAGATGAGCATAACTCATCATTGATCGAACCATGTCCAACATGGTTCTATTTCTCCTTTCCGATACACCATTTTGCTGTGGTGTACCGGAAGCTGAGAGTTGGGATGTAATTCCATGTTCTATCATATAGTTTTGAAATTTTAAATCCATGTACTCTCCACCTCGATCCGATCGAAGTGTTTTAATAGTTTTACCTAATTGATTTTCAACCTCAGTTTTGAATCCCTTGAACTTTTCAAGTGCTTCAGACTTGTGGTGCATTAGGTAAATATGCCAAAATCTAGAATAATCATCTATAAAAGAGATGAAATATTCATGTCCTCCCTTGGTTTTAACATTCATCGGACCACAAAGGTCTGAATGTATAAGCTCAAGAGGGTCTTTGGCTCTATAACCTTTTCTACTAAAAGGTCTTTTAGTCATTTTGCCTTCTAGGCAGGATTCACATACAGGTAAGGTATTTTCTTCTAACTCATTTAGAAGTCCATTCTTTACCAATCTCTCAATCCTATTGAGATTAATGTGACCCAATCTATGATGCCAAAGATGAGTATTTTCTTTAGGAGAAATTAGTTCGTGTACTTGCAATTTTGTATAATTCACTGTTAAAACTATTTTAACTGAATTTAACTATTGCAAATAATTCTCAAGAAGAGCAACACATAGTACAATACTTTTCCAATGAAATAAACATTTTATTCAATTGAAAAGAAAATGAAGTACAATGTTCGCTAAGGCAAGAAATAGAAATAAGGTTTCCAATAAACCCTTAAGTTACATGTTATCAAATAACAACTTTTCTTTGCCAGACGATTGCTCTTTATTTGCTCATTTTCCTCTTCTTTTGTACCTTTTTAAGTCCAGAAGTATGGCTGCAGTTCCTAGTCCCAGAGGATGAATCCTCCTGAGAACTTTTGGAATGGGCAAACAAATTTGCCTCTCCATTCTGTTGTCTCTTATCATCCATAAGAAACTGATAATTCTGCAGCTCATTTAGTAGAGAAGTTAGATCATACTCTATGTTGTCCATCGCTACATTGCTACGGAATTGCAGAAAACTCTTCGGAAGAGATTCTAGGATGAACAAAACCTGACATTTCTCATCTATGACCGCTCCGTTTAATTCCGCTATGTTGAAGTGAGCAATCAGATTGAGAACATGTTCTCTCACTAACGTTCCTTCCTTCATGCGTGCGTTGTAAATGAATTTTAGGGCTTCATGTCGAATTTTTTTGGACGGTTGTCGAGACAAATTTAGCACAAAATCCATGATCTCACGAGCTGAGACCTTGCCCTCTAGCCTCCTGGCTAAAACATCAGGTATGCTAGCAAGGATATAGGTTTTTGACTTTTCATTGGCATTGATCCAACGGTCATACGCATCTTCAAAAGATTGAGATGCATTTTGAGCAGGAAATTGAGGACACTCCTCATTGAGAACGAACTTAAGATCATGTGCAACCAAGATTATGTTGAGTCCATTCCTCCAAGTCATTATGTTCTCTCAGGTTAACTTTTTCGCACACAATAAGGAAATAATAGAGCTATACATTTTTGCTGAAAAATTTACAAACGAACTTGTATGAGTTTCTTGTTGTAACTCTAATCCAATTATGTTTTAGCTAATTATCAAATGATTCCAAGGCCATTTATAATTTGCAATGATACTCCAAAGGTTTAGAATGTATGACACCGAAGGGTAATAAAAAACACTCCTCCTCTGGATCAAGACACTCTTGACCAAAACCTAATGCTAGAATAACTCTTATTCCCTATAGGCTTTAGTTACCATTTTTCGGTCAGGATACATACACAACTTATGTACCCTGTGAGTGTAACCCTATGTCTATAGATCCCTGAGTCTCCATCCAATAAAATCCGTCGAAGGGAGGACTAGATTGAAAAACAGTCTAAGGAAATCATTATCCCTTTCGGGTGTCTACTGTGTTCGATCCCCTATGATCAAGCCCTTCAAAAAGATTGTCTGGTCTAGGCCAAACTAGCAGGCTAACCATAGTGGTCTAACGGTGTAAGCCGACAAAAGAGACCGTAGGTTTTGTTTTCACTAAACCTGCTCCCACTCACTATACGTACCCTCTCCATTCACCTTGATATTGACTCATACAAACACCATCCGAAGGGGGACGCTCCCGTTTGCGCCACGAGGCCAAGTATGAGTCTCACGGTGTGAACTTCCTAGAGATAACATAGGTGGAAAAATATGTATCATATACACTTTTCCTCCCACTGAATACTTTAAAGTTATAGGAATCTTACTTAGGCCAAAATCCGACTAATGGTTTTACCTAACTCTATCAATATAACTCTTATATCGATAATCAATATAACTCTTATATTGATTTTACCCTAAGTTTCTTAATAAAACTCTTTACATTAAACCTAGGATTTCAAGTTTATTAACCTCTTAATAAACCCGCTGACGCTACTGTAATTTATAAAACTCTCTGATTAAATTTCACTCCCAGGTCAATTCCCAGGTAGGGGTGTTCTGTTTCCGTCAGCTTAAATACCCAAGCCTAGACAGAACTTTCCTTAGACAGAGTTCCTCTTTTAATCATAGCTTATAAATTACTTGGTTCCTAATTCTAATCTAATTAGAACTAGATAACCTAAGTTCTATTACTTCCAAGTTTTAAACATTTTGAAACTAATAATTAACCTTGGGTGACATGCATACTCTGTTATAGTGCTTGATCATTCATCACATGAATAATAAGACATTCATAGCATAATCATCTCATGATATATAATGCATGTCAATGTTGTCCATAAATTAATATAACAATTTTATATTAATTAAGCATGCAAACTATATAATTTAACTTTTTATATTATAAATGATGCATGAAAATGCTTAACCTAAGGTGGGATTTATAAAATAAAAGCATACATTATGCATGGCAATAATTACACAACAATTGCATAATTTAAATAGCAAAATTAGACCAATTTTGGAAGCCTAAAATTAATTTTAATTAATATAATCAAATTATATTAATTAAAATCAATTAAATAAATATATTAAATATAAAACGCTTTTATAATTAATATAAAAAAACAAAAAATGTTTTCGCCCGTTGAAGCTCGCTGAAACGCCTTCGACGTTGCAACGCTGATCGCAGCGTTGCAACGTTGTGCCTTGTCCGTTTCTGCCCGTTGGAGCACGTTGCGAAACGCTTTCGGCATTGCAACGCTGAATGCCGCGTTGTAACGCTGCCTCTAATGCGCGCCTCCTTCCGCAAGCGCAGCGTTGCAACGCCAATGAACAGCGTTGCAACGCTGGACACTGACAGCATGTGGATTCTCCAATTCTTGCTCGTTTTCGCTCCGATTTTCTCAGCAACCACTTTGCGTCGATCGACACAGACTTACAGACTCGATTTACAATTAAAATTGCCCAAAACACCGGGCCTTACATTGAACGATTTAATGGAAATTTTAAATCTAAGTGCCAAAATCGAAACCATCTAATTTGCAAACTGTTCATACATCTCATGCAAAACAGTAAATCCCACCTCGTTCTTGAAAAATCCAAAACGTAAATAAAGAACGCAATTGGACTCTGATACCAATTGTAAGGAATCGAGTCCCGCAACAGAAGCGATTGTGAATCGTGCGTTCTCAATTTAGTTACAACAATTTCATTCAAGAACGAAACTAACTAGATTAAGCATATCAACACAATATGGACAACAAGAATATTACTTTTGAAGAACCTTTCTTCAAGTGCTCCTTCTCCCACCGCTACAATCTCAGCAACACGAACCCAACAGATTACGAACACTACCACCGGATCTTCTCCGTTGTTCTCTAGGTGAGGGAGGAAGGTGGGTTGCCTTTAGGTGAGATGTGTTGTTGTGAGAGAGAGAGAGATAGTGTTTTGGAACCTTTCCAATGACACAATCAAATGGCACACAATGTCTTAACCTAGTTGCATCTCATGCAACCATATATATAAGGAAATAGGATGGGAATGACCATCCTACCCTTCCTTTATTCTCTCATTAGTATATGGTTTATATGTGAATCTAACACCTCATGTATGAAATTGAACACTTCAATTTCATTCCTAACTTTATACCCTCAATATTACCATGTTGAGCCAACGGAGGGACCTAATGGACCTACAGTTCATGAGCTCCAATGATATGAGATTAACTGATCAAACTCTTTGATCCAGTTAATCAATATTCATTAACTACAAGTCACTCCACTATAGACATGTAGCTGCACTCTCCTCACTGTAGATAATATTGTGTCCACTAATATAATCATTACCCATGAATCGACCCTTCAAAGGTTGTTTGTAATCACGATTCGGTCAAATTACCGTTTTACCCCTGTGATTACCTCATTGCTCTTTAAGCACCACTGATCCTCTAATGAACAACAAGTCTACGGTCCTACCATAGACTCATACCCTCATAGACGGCAGGCCCCGTTGTTCAAGACTTGGAGTCAGTTCTTAAGGGAACAACCTATCGAATTACTTAGTGTAGGAATGAGTGAATTCAAACTTGCACAGTTAAGTTCCCAGCTACCTACGATGTTCTGTCCCTGAGAAGGTAGGCTTATTGAGTCGGCTACAGGCTAATCTCACCCATACTAGTCCAAGGACAAACCCCTATAAGCAGGAGTTCTTAACTCGCTCAGGATTCAGGTCGACTCACTAATGACCATCTATAAATTACTAGTCTTATCTTGTTAACGGTGTTATACTGGGTAGATTAACAATTTGCGGTCCGGTCTTGTATGAACTCTTCATACAGGATGTCCCCACTCGTATGTTAACTACATGAATAAGTTGGATTACCTCATTTGTACTAATTACAAAGTGGGCTGCATCCATGATGTTACCAGAATGAGGTTTCCAACCTTATTCTTATACCATAGACCATTTAGGTTATATTCTTGAACACAATCCAAATAGTGTCCACTACACTGATGTATCAAGATATATGTTATAACCTTGGAGCTTAGTTTATTGAATTTATAGAGCATGACTGTAATTCTATCAAAACAAATAACTCTTTATTTCTTTGATCAAAATTACACAAGTTTTAGGGCATAAATCCCAACAGTATCTTGGTACTTAATCACTTAGAAAACAATTCCTGAGGACGATACTAGGAACTTTAATCACTATATTAAAATTTGACTCATAAATTTACGGTATTGAAATATCATTTTACGCCTTTATGCTTTAAGCTTCCTTTTTGCAATAGCACACGTCCTCACAACTCCCTTAACAACACTTATCTTTCTTCTTAGCTTGTCCCAACTGCCTTCATGTATTCTTCAAACCCATGCTCTAAGTCCACTTGTCTAGGTCCTCAGCTTGTCCCTACTGCCTTCACGTATTCTCTAAACTTACTCTCTAGCTCCACTTGTCTTGCTCCTCAGCTTGCCTCTACTACCTTTACGTATTCTCCAAACGCACCCTCTTGCTCCCTTCTCAAAATGGCCATACAAAGATTATATATTCACCAAGTTAAGTGAAGTTAGGGATTTAGAAAGACCCAACATGCCCACCCAATCCTTGGCCCAAATTTTGTCTAAATGGAACACCTCACGTGATTTAAAACTAGATTTTACGTGCAAACAACAACAGTGCCAAAAATTTTGCTGAAGCAGAGCTAAAAATTGGATTGTTGGGGATACTAAAGCACAAAATGGCTCTTTTCTTTTAATTTTTATTCATTTTCTAACTTCCACCTTCCTAAACAAGTAAAAACAACCAAGTAAATCTCAAATATCAGAACTTCAAGGAAAAGCAATGTTCAAGACTTGACCATGAGGATTATTTATATCTAAACTTGGTCATTTTTGTCTATTTTATTGGAATTATGCATTGTGTGGCAAGCTAAAAATATCATTCGTGAGTAAAATTGTTCAACCTTGAATTTTAGGAAAATGTTGGACAAATTACCACTGCATTTTATGATTTTCAGGCACACGCAAATCTCGAAATTTCGAGACTCAAGGAGATTCTTGTTCATTTTTTGAAAGATACAACTGAGAATCATACCCAAATCACTCCCAATAAATTAAGGGGTGACTCAGAATGAAACCCCATCTCACGATAGGTATATAAAGAGATCTTCGATGGGTTTTTCTGGGACACCATTTTTTCCTCGTCCTTGCGATCTCTATCAAAAGTTTTAGGATTTCTTGTAGGGTTTCAGTTCTGTTAATTTCAGCAAGGTCTTCATCTTTATCTAGCTTGTAATAACTTCTCGGTTGGTCCATCTTTTACAAAGTATTGGAGTTGAAGATTCAAAACATGTACCCGGGTTTTGTAATCGACCAACAAGGGAGTTTTGTCGGTTTTTCTTTGTATATTATTTACTGCCATTAGAGTTAAAGGCCTCTGTGTTTACACTTAATTTTAGTTTAGTAGTATTTTATATTCTTTATCAAAGTTATGCAATTGAGTTTCTGTTTACTGAAAAAAGAAAAACCTTTTCAATTCCTTCTAGTGTGTTTATGTTTGAAGAAGTTGGATTTTTGTTACTTACTATCTTTTGTGTTTTCTGATTTCAAAGTCTCTAAACCTTAGCACATAAATCTCATGTTTTCCTTAGTTTTAATTATTAGCTAAATCTATTTTTTGGAGTTCAAGTTGTGAATGCCCTAGTAGAGAGATGTCAAGCTTAAATTAGCTAGGTAATTCGACACTTAACCCTGATGGGAATGGATTTCCCGCAGCGGAAGCGCAATGTTAATCGTGTTGTTTCCTTGTGTTTCTAAATTTCTTTAAACTGAAAGTATCTCATACAATCTAGGCTAGGCATGTTGTAGAAGAAGGAAAAAGTATAGCAATGGGTATCAACCTCTTGAAAAACCTTTCTTCGTGTTTTCCTCCTTCCAGTCACGATCTCAACGATCTCTCGTACAAAACACGAACTGAACACGATCTAAGGGGAAACCTCCACGTGATCTTCTTGGTTGTTCTTTGGAGGATGAGGGAGAGTGTGTGGGACTCCCTTTGTATTTAAGGGAAGGAGAAGTGTAGGGAGAAATGAGAGAATTCTAGAGAGAATTTGTGAGATCTCTCAAGGTGAAATCCAAAAATGAATTTTTGGATTGTCAAAAGCCTTTGAATCCACCAATATATAGTGGTATGTGGTAGAGGTAAAATCTCCACCAATTTACCACTTTACCACAACTATATAATATGCAAATAAAATTTGCATATCATATAATATAAGGTATCAGATACCTTATGATACAAATCTCATTTGCATAATTGTGGAATTTCAAATTGAATCTGATTCAACTTAATTTCTCTCAAATCAATTTCTCCAACTAAGCGTTAATTAAATAATTAGGTTATACTATAGTTTATTATGAATCTCATTCACATTAAACTATATATTATGTCAATCATATCCCATAAAAATGACATAAATACCCTTTTCATGAATTTGAACACTTCAAATCCACTCGAAACTGTATACCCTCATTTATTCAAATTGAGCCAACCGAGGGACCTAATGTACTAACAAATCATGAGCTCCAATGATCCGAGATTAACCGGTTAAACTCTCTGACCAAGTTAATAACCATTAATTAACTGTAGGAGCACTCCACTATAGCCCCGTAGCTGCACTCCCTTCACTGTAGGACAAGTTGTGTCGATCGATATAACCAATGCCCGTGAGGTTACCCGTCACAGGTTGTTCGTAGTCATAGCTGGGTAAAATTATCGTTTTACCCCTGTGTCTACCTCTTGCTCCATAAGTCCCACTGCTCCTCTAATGAATAATTTTGTTGCGTGGTCCTACCATAAACAACATCCCTCTAAGGCCAGTGGGAGGTGGGACCCTGTTGTTCAAGCCCTGGAGACAACACTTAAGTGAACAACCCCACTAGTTTCCCTAGCTCGGGAACGAGTGAATTCCATCTTGCGTTGTTAAGTTTCCAGCTCCCCACGTGGTTTTGCCCTTGAGAAGGTAGGTATATTGGGCGAGCAACATGTTGGGATGTATGTCCTAATCTCGTGTAAGTTTGTAATATTCCAATTTGAAATAAATAAGAGTTATTTTTCAATACTTTGTGTCTAGCATATTTCATAAACTTGATCCAATAAACTAAGCTCTAGGGTCATTGAATTATGAGAGAACTAGAAATGGAACGATGTGTAGTGGACACACAGGGAGGATCACCTTCGAGGTAATTCTTGGGATGTATGTCCTAATCTCGTTTTGTTTGTAATATTAGTATTTGAAATTAATAAAAGTTATTTCTTTCATCACTTTGTGTCTCGCAATTTTACAAACTTTGTCTAATAACTTAAGCTCCAGGGTCATTAAATATATGAGAGAACTAGAACTTCAACGGTGTGTAGTGGACACACAGGGAGGATCAAATTCGAGTTAATGACCCGAACGGTCTACAGTATATGGATAGGGTTGGAGACCTAATCCGGGATACGTTATGGATGCGGCCTGCTTTGTATTAGATACAAACGAGATGATCTGACTCGTTCATGTGGTTGACATGCGAGTGGGGGCATCATGTGCAATGAGATTGTACAAGACCGAACCGTAAATTATTAGACCTACTGATGTAACACCGTTAACAGTATGGGACTAATAACTTTGTAGATGACCATTAGTGACTCGACCTTAATCCTGAGTCTGTTACGGACTCCTTTCTGCGGGGGGTCTGTCCTTTGACTAGTACGAGTGAGGGTGGTCACAGTTACTCGCCCAATATGCCTATCTTCTCAGGGACCGAACCGTGTGGGGAGCTGGTAACTTAACTATGCGAGATGGAATTCACTCGTTCCCGACTTTAGGGAAACTAGAGGGGTTGTTCGCTTAAGTGTTGACTCCAGGGCTTGGACAACGGGCGCTCACCCTCTCACTGGCCTAAGAGGGGTGTTGTGTATTGTTGGACCATTCAACCTTGTTCATTAGAGGAGCAGTGGGGACTTAAGGAGCAAGAAGTAGACATAGGGGTAAAATGGTAATTTGACCCAACACTGTCTATGAACAACCTGTGAAGGGTCGACTCAAAGGCATTGGTTATATAAGTGGACACAACTTGTCTTACAGTGACGGGAGTGCAACTACGTGCTTTAGTGGAGTGTTACTGTAGCTAATGAATGTTGATTAACTGGGTCAAAGAGTTTGACAGGTTAATCTCGGATCATTGGAGCTCGTCACGTGTAGGTCCATTAGGTCTCTCGGTTTCCTCAAACTGGATTAATAGAGGGTTTACAGTTTTGGTGTGGATTTGAAGTGTTCAAGTTCGTTAAAGGGTAATTATGTCATTTATATGAGATATGATTGACATATTATATAGTTTAATGTGATTGAGATTCATAATAAACTATAGGTTAGCCTAATTGTCTAATTAGGGCTAATTAAGAGAAATTGGATTGAGAGAAATTAAATTGAATGTGATTCAATTTAAAAATCCAGAATTATACAAATGTTATTTGTATAATGAGATATGAGATAACTTATTATATATTGTTATGCAAATATAATTTACATAACCTATTGTTGTGGTAAAATGGTAAATAGGTGGAGATTTCAACTCCACCTATCACCATTATATAAACCTTTTGCAAAAAGGCTTTGGTATGCATTTGGCTCATTTTTTGAAATCTCACCAAAGAGCTTTGCAAAATCTCTCTCAACTCATCTCTCAATCTCTCCTCCATTTCACCCAAAAAGGAGTCCCACAACTCTCCTTCTACCAAAGGAAGAACAACGGAGAAATCTTTTGGAACGTGTCCGGTTTGTTTGTTCGTTTTAGGATATCGAGATCGTTGAGAACGAGGACACGAAGGGTTCGTGACCAGAGGAGGAATACGTGAAGAAAGGTTCTTCAACAAGTAAGTATTCTTACTAGTTTTTCATTCTATTGCATGTTTAACCTAGATGCTATTAGATAGTTTCAATTTTATGAAAACACATTTCACAACGATACCACGACGATTCGATCGTCCTTCCGCTGCGTGGGATTCTCATTCCTTCAATTGGTATTTGTGTCAATCATTGGCTTTTCGTTGTGCATTTGATATTCTTAAAATTAGGTGGGTATTGCTTCAATTCATGAGATGTAATTGTGGTTTGCATAATTGGATGTTTCGGTTTTGGCACAAGTTTTAGGTTTATTTTATGTTTGATGAGATCAAATGTAAAGGCCCGTGTTTTTGGGCGAATTAGAAAACAAATCGAGTCTGTAAGTCCATGTCTTCGCCGACAAGAGTTGGTTTGAAAAAATTGGAGCGGAAACGGGCAGAAATTCGAAGAAAACAACAAAGGTGTTTGTTGTCCAATAGATGACGTTGAGACGTTGTTCTTCGGCGTCTCAACGTCGTCCGCGCGGTTGGAGACTTGGCTGCAGAGTAGCGTTGCAACGCCCTGGCGTGGAGCACGCGGCGTGCGACGCTGAGTGCTGAAACGTTGCAACGCTGCCCACGGCGTTGCAACGCTGCATGCGTTGAGGAGCAGTTCGCGAGACGTGCGCGCGAGACATGGGCTGGTGGTGATTTTCTCGAACGTGGGCAGTTTTTTTTTAAGTTTTTTATTTAATTTTGTTTTTTAAATGTAATTTAGTTTTATTTAATTAAATTAATTAATTAATAATATTATAAAAGTTATATTAATGTTAATTAATTCTTTTAATGCCCCTAAGTGCCAAAACCGGTCCAATTTTTGCTATTTACTTATTTTATGCATGAGATGTATGAATTTTTTAATTCTTTGTGCATAATGTATGTCATATAGATTTAAAATCTCACCTTAGGTTAAACAATTCATGCATCATATTTATATTATAAGTGTTATAATTGAAGAAAATGAAACTCCCCGCGCAGCGGAAGATGATCGAAATCGTCGTGGTGAAGTTGTGCAACTAAATTTCGTTAAAGCAATCTAACACTTAGATTAAGGCTAAACATACATATTTAGGAAAGAAAACAACAAGTACTTACTTGTTGAAGACGTTCTTCGAAAATTCCTTTCCATTCACGATCACGAACTTTTCGTGTTCTCCTCGATCTTTACGATCGCGAATTCTTCTCACGAACAAGAATGAACACAACCACTTCTCTTCTCGGTTGTTCTTCTTTTGGAGAAGGAAGATGGTGGGATCTTAATTTTGTGAAGTGAGGAGAAGATGAGAGAATTTTGAGAGAAGAGAGGATCCTTCTTTTTGGTGAGAATTAAAAAAATGAGGATTTTCTTAATGAACCCTTCTTGCAAAGGGGTTTATATAATGGTGATAGGTGGTGTTGAAATCTCCACCTATTTACCATTTTACCTAGGGGTGATATTGGTTCGGTTTTTATCAATTTTAGCACAATCGAGAACCGAACCGATCCGATCAGTTTCATCAAAAGGGGAACCAAACCAAAGTACAATAAAGGACAAAACCATTGGTTCGGTTGTCCATTAGTTTTGTTCTTCTTTAGTTCGGTTTTTGGTTTTTTTGTTGCAAATCTTATGCTATTTTATTTCTTAGTTTCATCCCATTTTAATATTTTTTGCTCCTAAATTTCTCAATATCTCAATAAGAATTCATAAAGCTAACAATCTCATTTTGTTACTTTACAATTAATTGAAAGAAAACGGATGAAACGACGCAATAATGGATAGGGATTCAATTTTGGGTTTTTGAGGTACATAATATATATACTTCGGTTTGGTTCGATTTTTAATGATTTTTCTAAACGAAAACCAAACCAAACCAATATTTTTTAGTTTTTCTAAAATAAAAATTGAGATGTCCAATTTTCTTCTAAAACACCAAGCCAAACCATTGGATCGGTTTGGTTCGGTTCAGTTTGATGGGTTTTCGGTTAAGACTATCACCCCTAATTTTACCCTAACTATAGGTTATGCAAATCATATTTGCATAACCATATATTATAAGATATCTCATATCTCATTTCACAAATCACATTTGCAATATTGTGGATTTTTAAATTGAATCACATCCAATTTAATATCTCTCATTCTAATTTCTCATAATTAGCCCTAATTCAACAATTAGGCTAATCTATAGTTTATTATGAATCTCATTCACATTAAACTATATATTATATCATTAATATCTCATATAAGTGACATAAATGCCCTTTAGTGAACTTGAACACTTCAATTCACACCAAAATATTAAACCTTCTTATAATCCAGTTTGAGCCAACCGAGGGACCTTATGAACCTACAGTGACGAGCTCCTATGATCCGAGATTAACTTATCAAACTCTTTGACCCGGTTAATCACCATTCATTAGCTACGGTAACACTCTACTAAAGCCCATAGCTGCACTACCGTCAGTGTAAGATATTACGTCTCCACTTATATAACCAATGCCCATGAGTCGACCCTTCACAGATTGTTCGTAGACACTACTGGGTCAAATTACCGTTTTACCCCTGTGTCTACTTCTTGCTCCTCTAATGAATAACAACGTTGTAATAGTCCAACCATATACAACAATCCTCTCGTGCCAGTGAGAAGGTGCGTGCCCGTTGTCCAAGCCCTGGAGACAACACTTAAGGGAACAACCCCTCTAGTTTCCCTAAAGGCGGGAACGAGTGAATTCCATCTCGCGTAGTTAAGTTCTCAGCTCCCTATTTGGTCCTGTCCCTTAGAAGATAGGCATATTGAGCGAGTAATTGTGACCACCCTCACCCGTACTAGTCAAAGGACAGACCCCCGCAGACAGGAGTCCGTAACATGCTCAGGATTCAGGTCGAGTCACTAATGGTCATCTACGAAGTTATTAGTCCATACTGTCAACAGTGTTACATTAGTAGGTCTAATAATTCACGGTCCGGTCTTGTACAATCTCATTATACAGGATGCCACCACTCGCATGTCAACCACATGAACGAGTCAGATCACCTCATTTGTATCTTGATACAAAGCGGGCCGCATCCACAACGTATCCAGGATTAGATCTCCAACCCCATCCATATACTGTAAACTGTTCGGGTCATTTACTCGAACGTGATCCTCCCTGTGTGTCCACTACACACCATTCAAGTTCTAGTTCTCTCATGTAATCAATGACACTGGAGCTTAATTTATGGGTCAAAGTTTGTAATAAATGCGAGACACAAAATGATGAAATAAATAACTCTTTATTAATTTCAAATAGTAATTTACAACATATACGAGATTAGGACAAACATCCCAACAAACTCCCACTTGGACTAAGCTAGTGGAGCAAATACATTTATGAAATGTACATAAATTACAATGAAATAATACAATAAACTAGGGCATTGAATACCCATTTACATATCTCCCACTTGCCCTAGTAAGGAAGTACTCGAAGACCTAGACGCTCTAGGTGACCCTCAAACACCTTAGCCGTGAGGGGCTTTGTAAATGGATCAGCTACGTTGTCCTCCGATGCTATCTGCGTGACTGTCACGTCGCCACGGTGCACAATCTGCCGTATCAGGTGATACTTCCGCTCAATGTGTTTGCCTCTCTTATGGCTCCGAGGCTCTCAGGAGTTGGCTACTGCACCACTGTTGTCACAAAACAATGTGATCGGTAAGTTCATATTTGGAACAACTTCTAAATCGGTCATGAACTTCCTAAGCCAAACAACTTCTTTTGTAGCTTCACAAGTCGCAACGTACTCTGCTTCCATAGTTGAATCAGCGATGCATCCCTGCTTGATGCTTCGCCATTGTCACACCCCCTTCCGAACTACTCACTACTTAGCCCGGAAGACGGCGTGAAACCAACAGACATTGTTTACCTCTTAACAATACATGTTGACCCTGTTTTACCTGATAAATATACTATGTTCGCATATGGAACACTTTAACATAACACAGTGGAACTTGACAACTACTAAACATACATAAGGAGAAACATTTCTTAAGTCTCTCTTGAAAACTAAAACGGGCAAGAGCATCAGAACCACAAACAGGCCAAACCATTAATTACACAACCACAACCTCTAAATCACATACAACTATAACTACATAGTCCCCTGAAATTAACTACAACACATATGGACTTGCTATACAAAACCACCCACGTACAAAATATCAAAACTCGTGGAGCTTTCAGCAGACTATAGAAGGATGTCAAGCACCGGGAGCTTGATCTCTACCTGAAAAGTTTGAAAACACTGAAAGAATGAGCTATGAAGCTCAGTGAGTGACTGAGTTTAAGATCTAATAACTCATAAATCGTATCACTTGGAAACCTATGAGCATATGCATCTGTAATCAAGCATTGAACATAAACGTGTAATTATAATAACTTTTCAGAAAACCAGCAAGTACATCATCAAAATCTCGCAAGGTATATCGATAATATTAACCCTTATAAAAACATATAACAATCCATGTTGGGTAGGACACACCCAGTACAACCAACGTGATATGAATCGTACAACGCTAGTCAAGACTAAAGAAGAGCTAAAAATGGAGTTGCATTAAATGCATCAAGGCTTCATTTATGTTGAACTCAAGTTGCATTAATGTTGAAGTCATGTTGCATTGAAAGAACCTAAGTTGCAATTAAATGAAATTAAGTGCATCTCAAGCTTCATTTAATGCAAGTCAAGCATCAATTAATGGGACTAAACTTCAAGTTACTTAAAGTGGAGATTCATTTATACCTTGGGAGGTTACAAAGACTAGAATTGTTTTTAGAAGATTAATTCTCGAATTTATACCTAATTTACTTGTAATTTAAGTTTTAAAGTTTCTATTTCAATGTTTTAGGTTACATTTGAGTAGTGGATGGTTATGACATTAAAGTTAGATAAGTTACATTCTCAAACATGTCATTTAGCTTAGGTTTAGGTTACAATTGGAAAGCTATATAAAGTCATCTAAGATGTATTGTAAAAAGGACTTGGAATCATGTTTTGAATGAAAGTTGCATATTTTGCTTCTTAAGCCATGAGCTTGTTTCTTTGCATATCTTGTGTTTAGATTTGCATGCTAGGATCATTCAAGTAGCGTTGATCAAACTACTTATGGAATGATTCGAATCTTGAGTTTAAGAAACAAGTTTTCTCTACTCTTGATCTTGATCATCAAGCTAAATCCGTTTCTATCTACTTCCTTGGGATGAAATCATCTAGGTTTGGAGTTTTTAAGTTTTAGATCTAAAGGTCTTGTTCTTCAACAAGGTTGTTAGATTTAAATTCACAAGGGTTACTTATCTTTTGGTATCAGAGCTTTAGGTTGTAGATCGGATTATATGTTTCTGTTATTTCCTTTATTTTTATTCTGAATTTTTTTGTTCCTTTTTGTTCATCTCATCACATTCTGCCTTTTGTATAAAACCCAAAAAAAAGTGTCATTTACGTTCTTCTTTTGGTATTAGCGTCTTCTGCAACATTATAGAACTCGGTCTAGGCTTCATTTTTGTCTTTTACTTGTTCTTCAAATTCAACTTGCTTAAGGGTGAAAATGCTTCATTTTGATAATTTGTTCTGGAAAATCGAGAAAAACTGAGTGCATGAGTTTTCTTTGATTCTTGATGTTCTATGGTGTTCTTTGTTTCTATCTTTCACATCTTGAGCTAAGATCTAATTATCAAACTTGGAAAAACAACATAAACCCAATTTCGTAACTGGCGACATTAAGTTCGTGCTCTCTGAGGAGTGTCCTCAGATGTTGGGCTCGACTGCGTCGCGAAGTGTTCGCGATGCATACGATCGATGGATCAGGGCCAATGAAAAGGCCAAGGTCTATATCATTGCTAGCATGTCTGATGTTTTGGCAAAGAAGCATGAGCTGATGGTCACCGCAGAGGAGATCATGGAGTCCTTGCAGGAAATGTTTGGACAACAGTCCTTTTAGATCCGACATGATTCGCTCAAATACGTCTTCAACACACGGATGAAAGAGGGGTCGTCTGTCCGTGAACATGTTCTCGACATGATGACCCACTTTAATCTGGCTGAGATGAACGGGGCTTCGATCGACGAGTCGAGCCAAGTAAGATTTATCTTGGAGACTCTTCCGAAGAATTTCCTTCAGTTTCGTAGCAATGTTGTTATGAACAAAATTAGCTACACTCTGACTACCCTCCTCAATGAGCTACTGAATTTCCAGGTCCTTGAACAGTCGGGCACACTGAATCCGAGGCAAATGTTGCCTCATGAGTCTTATCACAGGGGTTCAACCTCTAGGACGAAACCTTTTGCTCCTTAACGCCCGAAAGGGAAAAAGAGGATGAAGAGAGGGGTAAAAGGCCGAAATGGCTGGCGCCCGAGAGGGCAAGAAGGTCAAGGGCGTTGCGAGAGAAAGGAAAGTGTTTCCACTGCAATGGGGCGGACACTGGAAAAGGAACTGTCCCAAATTCCTGGCCGAGAGGAAGAATCAAGGTAAATGTGATTTACTTGTGACATAAACCTGTTTAGTGGAGAGTAGTGACTCTCCTGGATATTGGATTCGGGCGCCACTAACCATATTTATTCTTCTTTTCAGGGGATTTATTCCTGGCAGTCGCTGCGAGAGGGTGAGATGACTCTACGGGTTGGATTCGAGGAGCTTGTCTCTACTGCAACGATCGACACGGTGAAGCTACAGTTTGGCAGGAAGTACTTATTATTAGATAATTTGTACATTGTACCAGGGTTTACTAGAAACCTTGTTTCCATTTCCTGCCTAATTGAACAATGTATATGTGTTTTTTTTGAATCAAATAAAGCGTTTATTTCTTTCAAAGACAATGTTATTTGTTCAGCTTCACTTGAGTATAATCTTTATGTTTTGACACCTAATTTGATCAAAAGTGTTTTGAATACTGAATTGTTTAAAACTGTAGAAACGCGAACTAAGAGAGCGAAAGTTTCCCCTAAGGAAAATGCCCATCTTTGGCATCTACGGTTAGGCCACATTAATTTCAATAGGATTGAGAAACTAGTGAAGAGTGAATTTCTAAACCAGTTGGAAGAAAACTCTTTACCGGTGTGTGAGTCATGACTTGAGGGCAAGATGACCAAACGTCCTTTTAGTGAAAAAGGATATAGAGCAAAAGAGCCTCTTGAGATAGTACATTCTGACCTGTGTGGTCCGATGAATGTTAAAGCTCGAGGCGGTTATGAATACTTCGTGTCTTTCATAGATGATTACTCGAGGTATGGGTATATTTACCTAATGCACAAGAAGTCTGAAACTCTTGAAAAGTTCAAGGAGTACAAGACTGAGGTTGAGAACCTCTTAGGTAAATCGCTTAAAACACTTCAATCGGATCGAGGTGGGGAGTATATGGACACTGACTTCCAGGACTATATGATAGAACATGGAATTACGTCCCAACTCTCAACACCTGGTATGCCACATCAGAATGGTGTATCAGAGAGGAGAAACAGAACCTTGTTGGACATGGTTCGATCGATGATGAGCTATGTTCGTCTCCCTCATTCTTTTTGGGGTTACGCAGTGGAGACTGCAGTTTATATTTTGAACAATGTTCCGTCGAAGAGTGTTTTTGAAACACCTTTCGAGCTCTGGAGTGGACGTAAAGGCAGTTTACATCACTTTAGAATTTGAGGATGCCCGACCCACGTGTTGGTGACAAACCCGAAAAAGTTGGAACCCCGTTCGAAATTGTGCATATTCGTAGGTTACCGTAAAGAGACTAGGGGTGGTTGATGCGAAAATATCGGGTGCCCTAAACTAATGCAAATTAGAATAAAACCCCGACACTTTTACGACGTGCAAGTATACACGGTCGAGAGCAGCAAGTGATAAGTTAAAAGTATCGATTCCACGAGGACTAGTTAGACCTAATTTAGTGAGTGTCCTAGCAAATTTTCCTTATTTTAGTACAATGCATGAGTGTGCAATTTATTGTTTAAAATAAATAAGTTGATACGATAAGAAAGATAAGATAAGACCAAAGAAAATAATTGAATTTAAATGCAGGGAGAGGAGAATGCAAACAAGAAGATGCAGATACAAGAGATGAGATTTGTAATGAAAAATAAGCTCAAGGTTAGGTTAGAGTTCTAATGTTCAATTGGAATAAATTTTTAGTGATGCCTTGAATTTACCTACACATGCATTCAAATGATTCTTTCCAAAATCACTAAGTTTTAAAACCTACAATTTCCCAATTGTGATCTAAATTATGCCCATGATTTTAGGTTCTAGGTGGGTTAATTATCCCTAATCAACTCAACGATCCTAGAATGAAATTTTAGTTTTCTAATTCATTAGCTTTCCCAAGTTTATGAATTATAGAGAAGTTAAAAGGCCAATTTTAATTCTCATGCAACGTTAAATTTAATAAAATTTCATAAATTCAATCAATGACATCAACCATAAATTTAATCCAAAATTACATTAAAACAACTCCGACCCTTGCTTAAGAAAATTTAGTTCATGTAAATCAACTCACAAATCTCTAATTTATGCATGCTTGTGTTGTTTAATAAATTCAAATATGTGTTGTAACAATGTCACAAAACAACCCAAATTAATCACAAATTCAGCCCAAAAACAGTCATGAATTTAGCCTAAAACAGTGAGTCAAAAGAGCACAATAAACGCCCAAAATTGGAGTAACAACAAGCCAACATAATTAAGGAATAGGAGAAGTTTACTGGAGGCAATTGACATGTGTTTTGCTTCAACAAAACGCCAAGATCCCATAGAAAGCAGCAGACAATAGCAGCAGATTTCAGTATTCTGTAGCTTCTGTCCGATATCAATATCTATTGAACCAGAGCTCTAAATGATGATCCAACCGTTGAATACTACGGTCTATGAGTCTCCAACACGCTGACAAAATTTCAGCACAATCCAACGGTTCAAACTCCCACAAACAACAACTTTGTGACTGTCGTCTGTGAAAAACCGAACAGCAGTGGACGTGCAATGTGACAGCTATATCGGACAGCACAAAGCTCCAAACGACGATCCAACCGTTGAAACCGGAGCTCTATGAGTCCTTAATATGCTGACAAAATTGTAGCAAAATCCAACGGTTGGATAGCCGGTAATTGCAAATTTCGTAAACGACGTCTGTGAAAACCGAACTTCACTGATGCCCTCGATTTTGCTTCAAAGAAAGATGGGTAAATCACGCGTGGACAAACTCCTACTCTCGGTTTTGCTTCAGCAAAGTTTGGTCGATTCCAGCAGATGGTCAACCCTCTACTCCACGGTTTGCTTCAGCAATACCTCCCTCTCGTGATTTGTTCTTCTCTCACCCAATTGCTTCAAAGAAACAAAGAACCTTCTCACGCCAAGCACAACTACACTTTGCTTCAAAGAAAGGGCTTTTTCTCGATGTGTGCAACAACATTTGCTATAGCAAAGGGTGTAGATTTTTTTCCTTCCAACGCAGTGCCCTTTGCTTCAGCAAATCTCACGAGTTCTTTTTCTCCCTCTCGATCTCTTCCTCTTCACAACTCCAACTCCACCTCCTCTTGCCTCAGAAACCCTAGCCTCCTTATACAAGATGGTGTTGCCCTAATTCCATAAATTACAAAAATACCCTTAAGGATAAAAGACCATCTTACCCTTCGGGTAAAATGTCTAAAATGCCCTTAGGGTTCCCTGTAATTTTCAAACATCTCCTGCACATAGAAAAATCTAATAAATTCATTAATCAAAATATGGACCCAATAAATATGATAGGATTTTTCTAGAATTAAAAATCTCGTTTTTAGGTCTTTAATTATCATTAGCTTATTTTTCCAAATTTCTTAAATTAAAGCATAAAAACATCAAAATTAATTCTTTTTGCACCTAATGCTTAAATGCAAGATTTTAAAGCTAACACACATAATTTAGGGATAAACTAACATGAGGATCACTAAATTAAATGCAATTCAAGTGGATTAAACACTAAAATTCTAGTAAAATAACTCACTTATGGTGAGTTATCAAACCCCCAAACTTGAACTACTCATTGTCCTCAATGAGTTCTATTCCACAAAGACTTAAAAGACCTTTAAAGACTCAAATTATTAAGAGTAACTAAACAAGGGTTGAACACTTATGTTCTAAGCTACAAGTGACCATTTATTTCATGCTTTCTAAGTGGCTTATCTAGGGTTTCCTAGCTACACTTATGTATCAATAACCAAGAGCAAACCAACTAGGATTCTACACCTATCCTCCAGCTCAACCACTAGATTCCTAATCATTCAAATAAAGCAACCCATAGTTAAAAATAAGTCATACTCCAAAACTCG
The DNA here is from genome assembly GCA_036507285.1 of Trichosanthes cucumerina. Taxonomy (NCBI): domain Eukaryota; kingdom Viridiplantae; phylum Streptophyta; class Magnoliopsida; order Cucurbitales; family Cucurbitaceae; genus Trichosanthes; species Trichosanthes cucumerina. The sequence continues at coordinate 47,507,936 of CM071845.1, read as the reverse complement.
CATAGCTACAATTTAATGATCATTCCTTTTATATATATATATATATATATATATTTTTTTAAAAAATATATGTGCATTATTCCCCTCAATTTCCATAAAACTCACTTTGCTAAGGGCAAGATTTTTTTTTTTTTTTTTTTATTTTTATATATTTTTTTGACTCTCCCGTAGTTCTTAGAATGGCACACGTGTTTAGCGCAGCACACCTAAGCAATGGGGCTTCCCGTAGTTCTTAGAATGGCACACGTGGTTAGCGCAAAGACACCTAAGCAATGAGAATAGGCTTCTTGCTTGATACCTTCGCTCCAAGAGGCCAACATGGTTAATGCCTGCACCCACGGCATCGAGCACCAAGTTGCTGAATCGACTCTAAATAACACAATAAGTAGCATATTTTTTTTTTTCTAGCTCAACAAAGTTTTAGGGAAATGGAAGGTTTGCACACTCTTTCTTTTTTTTTTTTCTCTTTTTCTTAAAAATAAACACGAAGAATTTACCTTTCCCCCAAACTTAGAGTACTCAATGTCCTCATTGAGTTAGGGAGGCCTCAGTAACTCCCCAAACTTGAAATGATCACAAATTTGAAGTTTACTAATTTTGGAGTGCTCTAAAAATATATGGGTTACCTAACTTGTCATGGCTTCTAGTTTTCGAAATTTTTGGCCTAGGAGTTGAATCCTAACTACTTTGATTGACACACTAACCATAAGCGCACTGAGAGAACCCTAATGACAAGCTTGACCTCGAGAAACACCAAATAAGATAACATACTCTTGCCTCAAACACAAGCAACAACTCTTATTTTTATTAACCTTGAGATTTGACCTTAACTTTTTATTTTCAAGGAGATGCATATCAAGTTTCTACCAATGACAACACACTTTTACCATAAAAAAACTTGCGAAACTTAATTTTTCAACAAGGAACAACAACCATCTTTCCAATATTTACTTGCTTAAACATAACGAATCAACTACCTACATCATGCATATAAAAGACCATGAAACAAACAACTAACATGAAATCTGGTAGTCAAATTAGTTCATTTTAAAGTCCTAAAGCAAGTAAATAACTTTATAAACACAAAGGCATGCAACACCCTATAAACGCTAACAACACACAATCACCAACAAAAATTTTCAATCAAGCCCCAAATCGAGATTGTAACAACACATGTCTCCCTCATGGTTAAGGCATACATTGCCCTTAATGTAAAAAAATGCTCACTTAAGCATGCTTAAGGACAACTAACAAAGATGGAAGGGAGAACAATCACCGCTCAATCGATGAGACCTCCAACTGCAGCCAAGATATCAACAAACCCTAAGGGAGTCGCAAGATAGGCAAGGGTTATTTATTTAAAAACAAAAATAACTAAAAATGAAACAAAAGAAAAAAAATTAAAAAATAGAAAATAAAAACGAAACAAACGAAATAAACTTTGGGTTGCCTCCCAAGAAGCGCTTATTTAACGTCATTAGCTTGACGTAGTATACGTGGGCTCGTCAAGGTACGTAAAAATTTTCCCACTTCTTCGGGCCTCCCTTTCTTGAATCTACAAAACAAATCAGAGCTAGCAAGAATACTAGCTTCTCATGAGAGCCCGATTCAGATATATTTTTTATTTTTTTATATATTAAAAGAAAAGAAGGAAAAACAACAAAGTAAACATTTTTTAGTTTTTTGTTTGATAAAAGAAAAGAAGAAAAAACAGGAAAATGAACAGACTCACAAAAAGACACTAACTCGAGAGAATAGAAAGAAAACACTCACCAATAAGAGAAAAATCGTAAGATAGAACTGCATATAGACTCAAAAGCCTCAAACTCTACCTCCTGGCCTAACTCAACAGGCTCGACTTCTTCCACACTCTCACTAACTCTATCCTGGTGTGTGCTACAAGGTTCTAGTTCTTTTACATCTAAAGCACAATCCTCTAAATGCCGATATTCAGAAAAATGTGAAGGACTAGGATCCTGAGGGGTCTATCGGTGGAGTCGGTGATCAAGTGACTCACTTGAACTATCTAAGGGTGTGGGTTCTCCTTCACTATCTTCCTAGGGTGTTCAACCTCAGATGAGTCTAAATACATTTGTTCTCTAAGAGAGACAAGTGTATCCGTTAGGCGTTGAATTGACTCCCCTATTTGAATATTCATCTCTTCTATTTGAATATTCATCTCTTCTATTTGCCTATTCCTCTCTTCTGTTGTTCTCATATATTCTAATAACAATATTTTAAGGGAAGATTCGTCTTCTACCTGAGTTTCTTGAATATAGGAAGGATATGGCTCAAATCCCCTAGGATATGGTTCATAGGCCCAATTGCTATGATTATTATCATACATGTGGTTCCCATAAGTCATAGGGTTAGTATGATAGTAATTAGGCATTTGGTAGCCATAAGATTCATACCCCTCACTAGAAGACTCTAAATTGGCAACGGGATGATCATAAGAAAAAGAACTATAATGTGTTTGTTCATTGGGCACAGAAGACCACCCAAAATTATTATGAGCCATAGTAAATCAATTATAACAGGCTCAATAAACACAATTTGCACCAACACAACCAGAAAGAATAACCAAGACTCAACAAAGATAAAAATACGAAACAAAGATAACAAGACACACCCAACAAGAAAAACAAGAATAAAATGCTAAAATCCACTCAAACAAAATAAGAATCTAAACTAGTCCCTTAACATGCGCCAAAAAACTTGATGCGAAAATATCGGGTGCCCTAAACTAATGCAAATTAGAATAAAACCTCGACACTATTACGACGTGCAAGTATACACGGTCGAGAGCAGCAAGTGATAAGTTAAAAGTATCGATCCCACGAGGACTAGTTAGACCTAATTTAGTGAGTGTCCTAGCAAATTTTCCTTATTTTAGTACAATGCATGAGTGTGCAATTTATTGTTTAAAATAAATAAGTTGATACGATAAGAAAGATAAGATAAGACCAAAGAAAATAATTGAATTTAAATGCAGGGAGAGAGAATGCAAACAAGAAGACAGATACAAGAGATGAGATTTGTAATGAAAAATAAGCTCGGTTAGGTTAGAGTTCTAATGTTCAATTGGAATAAATTTTTAGTGATGCCTTGAATTTACCTACACATGCATTCAAATGATTCTTTCCAAAATCACTAAGTTTTAAAACCTACAATTTCCCATTTGTGATCTAAATTATGCCCATGATTTTAGGTTCTAGGTGGGTTAATTATCCCTAATCAACTCAATGATCCTAGAATGAAATTTTAGTTTTCTAATTCATTAGCTTTCCCAAGTTTATGAATTATAGAGAAGTTAAAAAGGCCAATTTTAATTCTCATGCAACGTTAAATTTAATAAAATTTCATAAATTCAATCAATGACATCAACCATAAATTTAATCCAAAATTACATTAAAACAACTCCGACCCTTGCTTAAGAAAATTTAGTTCATGTAAATCAACTCACAAATCTCTAATTTATGCATGCTTGTGTTGTTTAATAAATTCAAATATGTGTTGTAACAATGTCACAAAACAACCCAAATTAATCACAAATTCAAATTTAAAAAAATCATGAATTTAGCCTAAAACAGTGAGTCAAAAGAGCACAATAAACGCCCAAAATTGGAGTAACAACAAGCCAACATAATTAAGGAATAGGAGAAGTTTATCGAGGCAATTGACATGTGTTTTGCTTCAACAAAACGCCAAGATCCCATAGAAAGCGGCAGGACAATAGCGCAGATTTCAAATGATTCGTAGCTTCCGTCCGATATCAATATCTATTGAACCAGAGCTCAATGATGATCCAACCGTTGAATACTACGGTGCGAGTCTCCAACACGCTGACAAAATGTCCGCACAATCCAACGGTTCAAACTCCCACAAACAACAACTTTGTGATAAATGTGTGAAAAAAACGAACAGCGGGGGGACGTGCAATGTGACAGCTATATCGGACAGCACAAAGCTCTAAACGACGATCCAACCGTTGAAACCGGAGCTCTATGAGTCCTTAATATGCTGACAAAATTGTAGCAAAATCCAACGGTTGGATAGCCGGTAATTGCAAATTTCGTAAACGACGTCTGTGAAAACCGAACTTCACCGATGCCCTCGATTTTGCTTCAAAGAAAGATGGGTAAATCACGGTGGACAAACTCCTACTCTCGGTTTTACTTCAGCAAAGTTTGGTCGATTCCAGCAGATGGTCAACCCTCTACTCCACGGTTTGCTTCAAAGAATACCTCCCTCTCGTGATTTGTTCTTCTCTCACCCAATTGCTTTCAAAAAACAAAGACCTACCGCTAAGCACAACTACACTTTGCTTCAAAGAAAAGGGCTTTTTCTCGATGTGTGCAACAACATTTGCTATAGCAAAGGGTCAGAGATTTTTCCCTTCCAACGCAGCCCTTTGCTTCAAAATCTCACGAGTTCTTTTTCTCCCTCTCGATCTCTTCCTCTTCACAACTCCAACTCCACCTCCTCTTGCCTGTAAACCCCAGCCTCCTTATACAAGATGGTGTTGCCCTAATTCCATAAATTACAAAAATACCCTTAAGGATAAAAGACCATCTTACCCTTCTGGTAAAATGTCTAAAATGCCCTTAGGGTTCTGTAATTTTCAAACATCTCCTGCACATAGAAAAATCCTAATAAATTCATTAATCAAAATATGGACCCAATAAATATGATAGGATTTTTCTAGAATTAAAAATCTCGTTTTTCTGGTCTTTAATTATCATTAGCTTATTTTTCCAAATTTCTTAAATTAAAGCATAAAAAACATCAAAATTAATTCTTTTTGCACCTAATGCTTAAATGCAAGATTTTAAAGCTAACACACATAATTTAGGGATAAACTAACATGAGGATCACTAAATTAAATGCAATTCAAGTGGATTAAACACTAAAATTCTAGTAAAATAACTCACTTATGGTGAGTTATCAGTGGTCTATTTTATGATCCTAAGGAAAATAGGGTGCTTGTGTCGACAAACGCCACTTTCCTAGAGGGAGACCACGTCAGGGATCATTTGCCAAGGAGTAACATTGTGCTAAATGAAATGGATAGTACATCAGCAAGAGTTGCTGATGGGGCTAGTACGTCAACAAGTGTTATTGGTCCTAGCACGTCTAGTCAAATCCGTTCCCAAGAGTTGGGAATGCCTCGACGTAGCGGGAGGGCTGTGAGACAGCCTGAACGTTACATGGGTTTAGCTGAAACCTCAGTTGTCGCTCCTGATGATGACTGTGAGGATCCATTGACCTATGATCAGGCAATGGTTGATGTTGACAAAGACAAATGGATTAAAGCTATGGGCCAGAAAATGGAGTCTATGTACTTCAATTCTGTCTGGGAGCTTGTGGATCAACCAGATGGGATAAAACCTATTGGTTGCAAATGGATCTACAAGCGTAAACGTGGCGTAGATAGAAAGGTGCAGACCTTCAAAGCCCGGCTAGTGGCAAAGGGTTTTACCCAGGTTGAAAGGGTTGACTATGAGGAGACTTTTTCACCTGTTGCCATGGTAAAGTCGATTAGGATCCTTCTAGCCATTGTCGCGTATTATGACTACGAGGTATGGCAGATGGACGTCAAGACAGCCTTTCTGAATGACAAACTTGATGAGACCATCTACATGGACCAGCCCAAAGGGTTCATTGCCCAAGGCCAAGAGCAAAAGGTTTGCCGGCTTCATAGGTCCATTTATGTGCTGAAACAAGTTTCGAGGTCTTGGAATATAAGGTTTGATGAGGCGATCAAATCTTATTGTTTTGATCAAAATGTCGACGAGCCTATCGTTGACAAAACTGTCGTATTTTTAGTGTTGTATGTTGACGATACTCTTCTCATTGGGAATGAGGTAGAATTTCTTACTGACGTTAAGAAGTGGCTAGCTTCGCAATTCCAAATGAAAGATTTGGGAGAAGCTCAGTATGTTCTAGGTATCCAGATAGTCCGAAACCGGAAGAACAGAACGCTAGCCTTGTCTCAAGCGTCTTATATTGACAAGATGTTGTCTAGATATACGATGCAGAACTCCAAGAAGGGTTTGCTGCCTTTCAGGCATGGGGTTCACTTGTCTAAGGATCAGTGTCCTAAGACTCCTCAAGATGTTGAGGATATGAGACGGATTCCATATGCTTCGGCTGTAGGGAGCCTGATGTATATCATGCTGCGTACTAGGCCCGACATCTGTTATGCAGTAGGGATTGTCAGTAGGTATTAGTCCAATCCAGGATTAGATCACTGGACAACCGTAAAGGCAATCCTCAAGTATCTTAGGAGAACGAGGAACTACAGCTTAATATATGGTAGTGGGGATTTGATCCTTACGGGATACACGGATTCTGACTTTCAGACCGATAAGGATTCTAGGAAATCCACTTCGGGGTCAGCCTTCATTCTAAATGGAGGAGTTGTAGTATGGCGAAGCATCAAGTAGGGGTGCATCGCCGATTCCACTATGGAAGCGGAGTATGTTGCGGCTTGTGAAGCTACAAATGAAGCTGTTTGGCTTACGAAGTTCATGGCAGATTTTGAAGTTGTTCCAAATATGAACTTGCCGATCACACTGTTCTGTGATAACAATGGTGCAGTAGCCAACTCACGTGAGCCTCGGAGCCATAAGAGAGGCAAACACATTGAGCGCAAGTATCATCTGATACGGGAGATTGTGCACCGCGGAGAGGTGATAGTCACGCAGATAGCGTCAAAGCACAACGTAGCTGATCCATTTACAAAGCCCCTCACGGCTAAGGTGTTTGACGGTCACCTAGAGAGTCTAGGTCTTCGAGATCTTCCTGACTAGGGCAAGTGGGAGATGTGTTAACGGGTATCAATACCCTAGTTTATTGTATTACTTCATTGTAATTTATGTACATTTCAGAAATGTATTTTCTCCACTAACTTAGTCCAAGTGGGAGTTTGTTGGGTTTTTTGTCCTAATCTCGTGTTTGTAAATTACTGTTTGATATTAATAAGAGTTATTTATTTCATTACTTTGTGTCTCGCAACATTTACAAACTTTTTCCAATAAACTAAGCTCCAGGGTCATTGAATTTATGAGAGCACTAGAACTTGAACCGTGTGTAGTGGACACATAGGGAGGATCACGTTCGAGTTAATGACCCGAACGGTCTACAGTATATAGATAGGGTTGGAGACCTAATCCTAGATACAATGTGGATGCGACCCGCTTTGTATTAGATACAAATGAGGTGATCTGACTCGTTCATGGTTGACATGCGAGTGGGGGCATCCTGTGCAATGAGATTGTACAAGACCGGACCGTGAATTATTAGACCTACTAATCTAACACCGTTGAGAGTAAGGACTAATAACTTCGTAGATGACCATTAGTGACTCGACCTGAATCATGAGCGTGTTACGGACTCCGCATCATGGGTCTGCATCCTTTGACTAGTACGGGTGAGGGTTGTCACACCCCCTCCCAAACAACCTGCTAACTTAGCCCGGAAGACGGCATGAAGCCAACAGACATTGTTTACCTCTTAACAATACCTGTTGACCATGTTCTACCTGATAAACATGTTATGCTCGCATATGGAATACTTTAATCGTAACACAGCGAAACCTTATAACTACTAAACATGCATAAGGAGAAACTCTTCTTAAGTCTCTCTTGAATTCTTAAACGAGCAAGAGCATCACAACTTAAAACATAACAACCTTTGTTTATATACAACCACTAATGTACAAACAAATTATAACTACATAGTCCTCTCAAAATAAACTATAACACATAAGGACTTGCTATACAACACCAGCCACATACAAAGTATCAAGACTTAAGGAGCTTCCAGCAGGCTATGGCAGGATATCAGGTACCAGGAGCTCGATCTCTACCTGAAAAGGTTGAAAAATATTGAAAGAATGAGCTAAAAAGCTCGGTGAGTGGTGTGTTTTAAAATCTATAACTTGTAAAACATGTCATCCAAAACTAATGAGCATAAGCATCCGTAATCAAGCGTAAAATATAAACATGTAATCATAATAACTTTTCGTAAAAACGGCAAGTATATCGTTAAAATCTCGTAAGGCATGTAAATGATATAAACTCTTTTAAAAAAACATGTCACAATCTACGTTGTGTAGGGCGCGCCCAGTACAACCAATGTTTGTTCTACGATGTAGTGGGACCCGCCCAGCACTCCCATCGTCTTTGTCGTAGTGGGGCCCGCCCAACACACAGATAGATGTTGTTGTCACGAGAGTACACTCAACGTCGACAACGAAATGACCTGTCAATCGCACACAGCACCATAAAGCCTCGGGCTCAATATCTCGAAAGATCACATGAAAACATTTGAACATGTCTCGCTATCTTTTCTTTCATAAAACTCAAGCTTACTTAGCTTGTTCATAAAACTGGAAATTTTTAAAAACATACTTGCTAAAACATACTTGCTCGAAATCATAATAATTCCATAAACTTCGGAAATTCAATAAACATATGCTCGTGTATAAATTTCATCAAGACATTTAGGCTCACCATGAACATTTTAAAACATTTCTAAGAAATCATGAATGCTCATAAACAAGTGTTCAAGGAAAATAATAAACATCTAAACCCTTTCATTCAAGCAAAACTTGTATTTCTTAAAACATAATTCAAGCATATAGAACATTTTTGAAGTTCGTTTTGTCACTCACAGTATTAAAACTAGAACCTTGGTCCGTATAATCGACCTATTTCCTCTTGGCCTGTCAAAGAAATCAAAACCAACTATTAGAACCTCGAGCTCATGCTTTTTAACCTTAAAATTACAAGAAAACACACTTTCCAATTTTCCTTCATTTTCAGATTTTCTGCCCTGTTTTCAGACAGCCATAACGTCTTCATTACTTATCCAAAAAGAATGTAATTTATACCAAACTCTTCCTTTTTGAACCCTCTAAAACTATTATGAGGACATGAAATTGAGATTCCTAACGGATTGGTTCGAAAATACCTCAATAGCTTAATCCCTAAAATGACCCTGCTGCTGTTCCAGATTTGATTTCTTGCTGCAACCTGAAACTTAACCTGATAATTACAATATCTTCCAATCATTTTCTTCTCATGATATCTTCACAAAAGTTGTAGGAAATTCAATACGCTTTCCAACAATACCTAATAGAGCGTCTGATTCAAACTCTACAGATCAGGACAACCAAAAAACCAGAGACTTCTCGAATTTGACAGCAAATTCTGTCTTCTGCCTTCCTCTTCACAAAACAGTAACTTAACTTAAAAATTTGCTCGAGCTTCCTTCATGAACTTTGTTGAAAAATGAGTTATCGTTCAGGAAAAGTAAATTTCAACACTTACCTCTTCTTGTGGAGCTCGAGAAGATCAAAACAGCAGAACTGGTCTGATTTGATCACCTTGCTCCAACTTGAGTTCTTCTCCTTTCTTCTGCAACTTCAACCCAAAATCAGAAGTTTTCTCCTTCTTCTTCTCCCTTGAACTACAGCTCACGAAGCTTACAGCTTCCTTTTGGTAAATGAAGAAGAAAATGGAGAGATAATGCTTTTCAAAAAGCAAACGGTGGAGGACAAAAAGCAAAAGCTAAAAATTTTGTCTTTTAGCCTTTTTACCTTTTTGCCTTTTCTTTTCTTTTTCCTTTTCTTTTTCCTTTCCTTTATCCCTTTCTTTCATTTCTTTTCTTTTATTTTCTTTTCTTTTCTTTTCTTTTCTTTTCTTTACAAAATAAAACAAAACTTAATATAATTAACATTTCTTTCCTTTTGTTGTTTTTTTTAATAAGGAAGTTCCAAAGAGAGATCTCGGGTTTACAACTTATCTCCCCTTAAGAAATTTCGTCCTCGAAATTGAGTAGTCTTTAAGTGAAAATCATCGGGTACTTCCTCCTCATTAGGTCCTCTAAGTCCCAGGTTGGCTCCTCCACTCCGTGATGTCACCAACGAACCTTCACGAGTGAGATCGTCTTGTTTCTCAAAACTTGTTCTTTCCTGTCGAGGATTTGAACTGCATCCTCTACGTAACTCATGTCTTCTTTCAGCTCAACTGGTTGTGCTTGCAACACATGTGTCGGGTCTGGAATATACTTCCTCAACATGGACACATGAAAAACATCATGTACTCGAGATAGTTCTCGCTAGCAACTCCAAATTGTAGGTCGCCTGGGCCAAGTCGTCCCAAGTATTGGATAAGGACCAATATACCTAGGACTCAGCTTACCTTTCTTGCCAAAACGAAGGACACCTCTCCACGGAGATAACTTCAAGAAAACTTGATCTCTGACCTGGAATTCTAAGTCCTTTCGTCGTTTATCTGCATAATTCTTCTGACGGTCTTGTGCTACCTTTAAATTCTCCCTGATTACCTTAATGTTAACTGTCGTAACTTGGACCAACTCAGGACCGATTAGTTTCCGCTCTCCTACTTCATTCCAACATATGGGCGTTCTACATGGCCTTCCATACAGAGCTTCAAATGGTGCCATGCCAATACTCGACTGATAGCTATTATTGTAAGCGAATTCCATAAGTGATAGGTGTGTATCCCAACTTCCCTTAAATTGAAGAACACATGCTCACAACATGTCCTCTAAAGTCTGGATGGTCCTCTCTGACTGCCCATCTGTCTGAGGATGGAATGTTGTACTAAACTTCAGCTTTGTTCCCGTAGCCTTCTGTAAACTAGGCCAAAACTTAGAAGTAAATCTCGGATCTCTATCTGAAACTATGGACACTGGCACTCCGTACTGACTCACAATTTTGTCGACGTATAGCTTAGCTAGCTGATCAAGTGTAGACGTCGCTTTAATCGGTATAAACCGTGTTGTCTTAGTGAGTCTATCCACTATTACCCAAATACCATCATGTCCACTTGAAGTACGTGGTAATCCAAACAAAAAATCCATAGTGATATGCTCCTATTTCCATTCCGGCACTGGCAATGGATTAAGGAGCCCTCCTTGTCTCTCGTCTAATCGTTTAACTCGTTGGCGTATCAAACATCTCACAACATAATCGCCTATCTCTCGCTTCATCCCAGGCCACCAATACGTCCCCTTCAAGGTTTTGTACATCTTGGTGCTTCCTGGATGCATAGCGTAAGCTGAACTGTGAGCTTCCTCTAGAATAGCATCTTTAAGCTCACTAAAATTCGGAACACATAGTCTTCCTTGCCTCTCTATGGCTCCATCTAATCTCATTTTAAATTCTGCTTCTTGGCCCTGTTTGGACTTTCCAAACATTTTCTGCAGGTTACTATCCTCTGGCTGTCTTTTCACAATCTCTGCTACGAGTGAAGACTTGACTTGGAATTGAGCTAAAAGACTCCCTGAATTCTCTGCACCTCACAACTGCCTTAGAATCCTTTAGAGTACTTAAGAATGTCGCTCGAATACCACACAAGGCGTCCCTACGAAGTCTTGGCTTCCTGCTCAATGCATCTGCTACCACATTCGCCTTACCTGGATGGTATTCTATGGTACAATCATAATCTTTAATCAATTCTAACCATCATTTCTGTCTCATATTCAACTCCTTTTGATCAAAGATATACTTCAAACTCTTATGATCTGTAAAGATGTGACACTTTTCACCAAACAAGTAATGTCTCCAGATCTTTAATGCTAAAACAACTGCTGCTAGCTCAAGATCATGGGTAGGGTAATTACATTCGTGCTTTTTCAATTGTCTTGACGCATAAGCTATTACTTTTCCCTCTTGCATGAGCACACACCCTAAACCTTGCCTCGAGGCATCACAGTAAATCACATACATTTTTTCCGTTACAGGAAGTGTCAGAATAGGTGCTGTAACTAATCTCTTTTTGAGCTCCTGAAAACTCTGTTCACACTTATCTGACCATTCAAACTTAGCATTCTTCTTTGTCAAAGCTGTTAAAGGTAATGCTAATCGTGAGAAATCCTCAACAAATCGTCTGTAGTATCCTGCCAAGCCTAGGAAACTACGCACCTCTATCGCACTAGTTTGTCTTTCCCAGTTGACTACTGCTTTCACTTTATTCGGATCCACACTAACTCCATTTGCTGAGACAACATGCCCCAAAAACACTACTTGATTCAACCAAAACTCACATTTGGTGAATTTAGCGTACAACTGTTTATCTCGTAGTGTTTGCAAAATAATCCTCAAATGCTCCTCATGAGCTTTTCTGTCAACTGAGTAAACTAGTATATCATCAATAAATACTATCACAAACTGATCCAAATACTGATGGAATATTCTGTTCATGAGGTCCATGAAAACTGCTGGTGCATTCGTCAAACCGAATGGCATTACTAAAAACTCATAATGCCCGTACCTCGTTCTGAATGCTGTCTTACGAATATCTGATTCCCTTACCTTTAACTGATGGTATCTTGATCTTAAATCAATCTTAGAAAATACTGATACTCCTCGTAACTGGTCAAACAAGTCATCTATTCGGGGTAGAGGATAGTTGTTACGTATCGTGACTTTGTTTAAATGTCTGTAATCAACACACAATCTGAGGGTATCATCTTTCTTCTTTACAAATAACATTGGAGCTCCCCAAGGCAATACACTAGGTCTGATGTATCCCTTATCAACTAGTTCTTGAAACTGAATCTTCAGCTCCTTGAGCTCACTTGGAGCCATTCTATATGGCGCTTGCGAAATAGGTGTTGTTCCTGGTAGCAATTCAATAGTGAACTCTACTTCCTTATCAGGTGGCAACCCTGACAGATCTGCTGGAAAAACATCAAGAAACTCGTTCACAACAAGAACATTTTCTGGTGCAAGTACATTACAAATAGAAATCGTACCAGTAATCACATCTGGTGCATCCTCTGCTTCTTGCTGAGTCATAGCGTAGACCTTTCCTTGTTGCCTAGGTCTTCCCAGAACTCCCTTCTGTCGTGCACCACTGGTGCCCTCTCCTGCAGCTACTTGAATTCTTGGTTGCTCAACTGTCTGGGAACCAACTCCTCGGTCCTCTGTGGCGGTACGCTCTAAGCCGTGGACAATCCTCTTGAAATGCCCTCCGTCATCCCACATCGGTAACACACATCGATACCAACAAGATATTGGCCTCGATGATTCTTACCACAATTTGCACATGGAGTTCTCTCTTCTTTGCGACGCAACAGCAACTCTCGCATTGTGCGTGGTCTTCTTTGTGGATATGGCGCATCGCCTAGGTGCTCTTTGACTCGCCTCGATAGGCACCACTAACATTTATCTCGCCTCGATGCTCGGCCACACTCGATTCTTAAAGTCCTGACGACTTGAAACATTCACTCTAGGTGTGAATCTTCGCTGTTCACGACCTCGAAAACTGATCGTCGTTGAAGGCCCTCGAATAGGCTCCACTACTAGTTGTGCCTCTGTTATACTTTGCTCAACACGTAGAGCAGTCTCTACCAGCTGTGAGAAGTCACTCCACTTAGCAATGGTCAGAATCGGGAGTGCGATTTGTGTCGTAACCTCTCTTTCAAATCGTCGACACTGTCACTCTCGGATGCCACAATTACTTGAAAGATACCGCGATAGCTTCTGTGTATACCTTCTCTCGTGACTCGATACCGATAGTGACCCTTGCTTCAATTCTAAAAATTCATCCTGTCACGCCTCTACGGTGAGGTGCTAGGATAATATTTATCTTCAAATATGCCTCTGAATGTTTTCCAGTCCAGAGTACGTGCATCACTCCATCTGGCTAAAATTGATTTCCACCATCCCTCTGCTTCCTTCTCTAGCAAGAATGTGGCCAGCTTGACTTTATGCTCCTCAGGGTAGCTCATGACATCAAAACATTTTTCAAGCATATTTAGCCAAATCTCAGCATCAACAAGATCTATGGAACCCTCAAGCACTGTGGCTCCTAGTTTCTTCAGACGTTCTATTCCATACGCCTTTTCTGGATCACTTGGCCCTACTCTCTCTGGCCTGCCAACCTCCTGTGAGAAACTAGCATGTTGATCATCTCTGGCCTCAGTCTGGACTCTCGGGGCACTAGATCCCCTTTCAGATTGGCCTTGGGTAGGATCAGGCGTCCCGCCCTGATCCTGCCTGCGCCGTTTGCTAGTACGTGGTGGCATGACTTCTATCACATATTAACATATTAGACATGCTATTGATACTTAACTCAAATACACAATACTAAACTTCTATTCACATTTTAGCCCTAACTGGACTTGCTCTTATCCTTACTTGAACCATACTCTACTAGTTCGATCTGAACTAACTCAAGAACTGTCTATGACTTTTAATTTATTCTCAGAGCTAACTTGCCCTGTCTCATTCCCATGGAGCTAACCGCTCTGATACCAAGTTGTCACACCCCCTCCCGAACAACCTGCTAACTTAGCCCGGAAGACGACATGATGCCAACAAACATTGTTTACCTCTTAACAATACCTGTTGACCCTGTTCTACCTGATAAACATGTTATGCTCGCATATGGAACACTTTAATCCTAACATAGCGGAAACCTTATAACTACTAAACATGCATAAGGAGAAACTCTTCTTAAGTCTCTCTTGAATTCTTAAACGAGCAAGAGCATCACAACTTAAAACATAACAACCACTGTTTATACAACCACTAATGTACAAACAGCTATAACTACATAGTCCTCTCAAAATAAACTACAACACATAAGGACTTGCTATACAACACCAGCCACGTACAAAGTATCAAGACTTAAGGAGCTTCCAGCAGGCTATGGCAGGATATCAGGTACCAGGAGCTCGATCTCTACCTGAAAAGGTTGAAAAATATTGAAAGAATGAGCTAAAAAGCTCAGTGAGTGACTGTGTTTAAAATCTATAACTTGTAAAACATGTCATGTGAAAACTAATGAGCATATGCATCTATAATCAAACGTAAAATATAAACATGTAATCATAATAGCTTTTCAGAAAAACCAGCAAGTATATCGTTCAAAATCTCGTAAGGCATGTAAATGATATAAACTCTTTTAAAAAAACATGTCACAATCTACGTTGTGTAGGGCGCGCCCAGTACCACGAACGTTTGTTCTACGATGTATTGGGGCCCGCCCAACACTCCCATCATCATTGTCGTAGTGGGCCGCCCCGGACTCACGACAATATGTCACGCTGTCACGAGTACACTCAACGCCGACAATGAAAATGACCTGTGTGCACACGCACTACCATAAAGCCTCGGCTCAATATCTCGAAAGATCACATGAAAACATTTGAACATGCCTGCTTATCTTTTCTTTCATAAAACTCAAGCTTACTTAGCTTGTTCATAAAACTGGAAATCTGTAAAAACATACTTACTCGAAATCATAACAATTCCATAAACTTTAGAAATTCAATAAACATATGCTCGTGTATAAATTTCATCAAGACATTTAGGCTCACCATGAAAATTTTAAAACATTTCTAAGAAATCATGAATGCTCCTAAACAAGTGTTCAAGGAAAATAATAAACATCTAAACCTTTTCATTCAAGCAAAACTTGTATTTCTTAAAACATAATTCAAGCATATAGAACATGTTTGAAGTTCGTTTTGTCACTCACAGTATTAAAACAAGAACCTTGGCCCGTACAATTGACCTATTTCCTCTTGTCCTGTCAAAGAAATCAAAACCAACTATTAGAACCTCGAGCTCATGCTTTTTAACCTTAAAATTACAAGAAAACACACTTTCGAATTTTCCAGCATTTTTAGATTTTCGTCCCTGTTTTCAGACAGCCATAACGTCTTCATTACTTATCCTAAAAGAATGTAATTTATACCAAACACTTCCTTTTTGAACCCTCTAAAACTCTTATGAAGACATGAAATTGAGGTTCCTAACGGATTTGTTCAAAAATACCTCAATAGTTTAATCCCTAAAATGACCCTACTGCTGTTCCAGATTTGATTTCCTGCTGCAACCTAAAACTTAACATGATAATTACAACATCTTCCAATCATTTGCTTCTCACGATTTCTTCACAAAGGTTGTAGGAAATTCAATAAGCTTTCCGACCATACCTAATAGAGCGTCTGATTCAAACTCTACAGATCAGGACAACCAAAACACCAGAGACTTCTCGAATTTGACTGTAAATTCTGTCTTCTGCTTTCCTCTTCACAAAACAGTAACTTAACTTAAAACTTTGCTCGAGCTTCCTTCATGAACTTTGTTGAAAAATGAGTTATCTTTCAGGAAAAGTAAATTTCAACACTTACCTCTTCTTGTGGAGCTCGAGCAGATCAAAACACCAGAACTGGTCTGAGTTGATCACCTTGCTGCAACTTGAGTTCTTCTCCTTTCTTATGCAACTTCAACCCAAAATCAGAGGTTTTCTCCTTCTTCTTCTCCCTTGAACTTCAGCTCACAAAGCTTACAGCTTCCTTTTGGTAAATGAAGAAGAAAATGGAGAGATAATTCTCTTTAAAAAGCAAACGGTGGAGGACAAAAAGCAAAAGCTAAAAATTTTGTCTTTTAGCCTTTTTACCTTTTTGTTTTTTCTTTTCTTTTTCCTTTTCTTTTTCCTTTCCTTTATCACTTTCTTTCATTTCTTTTCTTTTCTTTTCTTTTCTTTTCTTTTCTTTACAAAATAAAACAAAACTTAATATAATTAACATTTCTTTCCTTTTGTTGTTTTTTTTAATAAGGAAGTTCCAAAGAGTGATCTCGGGTTTACGAGGGTGGTCACAGTTACTCGCCTAATATGCCTATCATCTCAGGGACAAGAACAAGTAGGGACCTGGGAACTTAACTACGCGAGATTGAATTCACTCGTTCCTGCCTTTAGGGAAACTAGAGGGTTGTTCCCTTAAGTGCTGTCTCCAGGACAACGGGCGCCCACCTTCTCACTGGCCCGAGAAGGGTGATGTGTATGGTTGGACCATCACGATGTGTTGTTCATTAGAGGAGCAGTGGGGACTTAAGGAACAAGAGGTAGACACAGGGGTAAAATGGTAATTTGACCTAGTCGTGTCTACGAACAACCTGTGAAGGGTCGACTCATGGGCATTGGTTATATCAGTGGACACGTAATATTCTGCACTGACGGGAGTGCAACTACGGGCTATAGTGGAGTGTTACCGTAGCTAATGAATGTTGATTAACCGGGTCAAAGAGTTTGAAAGGTTAATCTCGGATCATTAGACCCCGTCACTGTAGGTCCATTAGGTCTCTCGGTTGGCTCCATCTGGGTTAAAAGAAGGGTTAATATTTTGGTATGAAATTGAAGTGTTCAATTTCACTTAAAGGGCATTTATGTCATTTATATGAGATATGAATGATATAATATATAGTTTAATGTGAATGAGATTCATAATAAACTATAGGTTAGCCTAATTGTTGAATTTGGGCTAATTGGAGAAATTAATTAAGAGAAATTGAATTGAATGTGATTCAATTTAATTAATCCACAATTATTGCAAATATGATTTGCAATATGAGATATGAGATATCTTGTATTATATTGTTATGCAAATGTGATTTGCATAATCTATGGTTGTGGTAAAATGGTAATAATGTGGAGATTTTAACTCCATGATTATTCCTCTATTTAATCCCTTCTTGCAAGAAGGAATTAAGCTCTAACACTCTCATTTTTGGATTTCACCAAAGAGAAGAGTATCAATTCTCTCAACTCTCCTCCCTCTCCAAAACATTAGAATCCCACAATTCTCCTTCTTTTCCAAAAGAAGAACAACAAAGGTTCCAATTGGTGGTGTCGTGTTCTTGTTCGTGGGACTTGTTCGGGATCGTAGAGATCGTGATAGTTCTAGTCTTTGTGACTATTGGAAGAAATATTGAAGAGAGTCTTCAACAAGTAAGTAAATTCGTTATTCTTACTGTTTTCTTCCATAGTTTTGCATGTTTAACTTAGATCTAAGAGTTAGATCGTTTTAACAAAAATCAAGTAGCGTAACGATACCTTGACGATTCGATCGTCTTCCGCTGCGCGGGGATTTTCATTCCCTTCAAGGGAGTGCATGTGAGGTCCATTTTTGTGTTACTTTTTTTAGTTTTGCAGAAACAAACCAAAAAAAAAAACATGAAGCTGAAATTTCCTAAATTCTATGGAAGTACAAATCCGACAGAGTACATTCAATGGGAAAGACAAGTTGATCATGTCTTTGATCGTGGCACTTTGTTTCTCATCTTAGAGATTATGTCATTGCTTGGTAGGATAAATTATTTTTAAGTAGGAAGAACCTTAACCGTCCAATTGAATGATGGAATGTTCTTAAGCAAATAATGCGGGAGCACTTTGTTCCTAAGTTTTTCCATAACTTGCGAACTTTGAGATAAGGGAGCAAAAGTGTGGAGGCTTACTACATGGAGTTGCAAACGTTGCTTGAAGATCTCGAAATTTATGAGGATGAGATGGTTACAATGGTTCGGTTCTTTAAAGGACTTAATAAGGAGATTGCAATTCATCTTGATCTTCAACCTTATGAAGATTTGGAGAGGATGGTGCACATTGCCATAAAGATTGAAAAACGTCTCCAAATAAAGTCTACAAGGTACACTAAACCTATACCAATTTTAAATGTTCATTCACCTTTTGAAAGGGTTAGTTTACCGACTTAAAATAAGCCTATTGTTTAGGTAGAAAGTTGTAAGATTCAAAATGAAATGTTTTGTATTTTAGTGTCAACACGTGCTAGTGAGTTTACTAGGAAATTAGATTGCAAAGACTTGTTTGTTTGTAACACTTCTACTATTGTAACACCTACTCATGATGAAGTACCTATTGATGTGTGTGACTTAGGGAAAAAGGCAAAAAAGGCCGAGACAAAAGCATGTCAATTGTTTGAAAAAGAATCTTGTGAGAAAATGAGTGATAGAGAAAAGCATGAGATTAGTTTATGGCCTATGGAGAGAAATGAGAGAAAAGCCAATAATGTGAGCTTGTGTGAAAGAGGTTGTGAGTTTAAATATATGTTGTTTTCAAAGCAAAATATTCTTGATATTTTATATAAAATAACTTGTTTTCTAATGGATGAGCTCAAACCATGTTTCTCTAGTGTTTCTTTGAAGTTTTTACAGGATGCTAAATTACTCATTGTGAGGCTTGATTCAAAGTTTCCTTCAAAAGTCAATGCAAAAGCATTTATTGACAGGCAAGACTTCAAAATTGCTTCTAAATTGATCTATCGCAGCAAGCATAAGGTTTTCAAACCGAGTGATTGGGTTTGGAGACACTTTTGGAAGGATCGTTGTTCATTTCACAAGAAACCTATGTGGAATTCAAGAGACAGTTTATCTATGACGCCCCATGACTACAAGATTGCTCTACAAGGACAAGATGACGTCAATTGTATTTTTAATGTTGCTGATTTCCGCCCCTTTGATGTAGGAGACCCTTTTGATTTGAGGACGAATCCTCTTTAAGAAGGGGAGGATGATATGAATCGTACAACGCTAGTCAAGATTAAAGAAAAGCTAAAAATGGAGTTGCATTAAATGAATCAAGGCTTCATTTATGATGAACTCAAGTTGTATTAATGTTGGAGTCAAGTTGCATTGAAAGAACTTAAGTTGCAATTAAATGAAATTAAGTGCATCTTAAGCTTCATTTAATGCAAGTCAAGCATCAATTAATGGGACTACACTTCAAGTTACTTCAAGTAGAGCTTCATTTATACCTTGGGAGGTTACAAACACTAGAATTGTTGTTAGAAGATTAATTCTTGAATTTATACCCCATTTACTTGTAATTTCAGTTTTAAAGTTTCTATTTCAATGTTTTAGGTTACATTTGAGTAGTGGATGGTTATGACATTAAAGTTAGATAAGTTACATTCTCAAACACGTCATTTTAGCTTAGGTTTAGGTTACAATTGGAAGGCTATATAAAGCCATCTAAGATGTATTGTAAAAAGGATTTGGAATCATGTTTTGAATGAAAGTTGCATAATTTGCTTCCTAAGCCATGAGCTTGTTTCTTTTCATATCTTGTGTTTAGATTTGCATGCTAGGATCATTCAAGTAGCGTTGATCAAACTACTTGTGGAGTGATTCGAATCTTGAGTTTAGAAACAAGTTTTCACTACTCTTGATCTTGATCATCAAGGTAAATCCGTTTCTATCTTCTTCCTTGGGATGAAATCATCTAGGTTTGGGATTTTTGAGTTTTAGATCTAAAGGTCTTGTTCTTCAACAAGGTTGTTAGATTTAATTCTCAAGGGTTACTTATCACAAGGTCTACTCTACAATGTAGTGGGGTCCACCCAGCACTCTCATCGTCTTTGTCGTAGTGGGGCCCGTCCAGCACACACGACAACATTGTTGTCACGGAGTACACTCAACGTCGACAACAGAAAATGACTTGTGTGCACACGGTACTATATAGTCTTGGGCTCAATATCTCAGCCATTTACTCATTCAAGTCTCAGAAAAACACAATAAAATACTTAAACATGCCTGCTTATCTTTCTTTTCGTAAAACTCAAGCTTACTCAGCTTGTTCATAAAACTGGAAATCTTTAAATCATACTTGGTAGTACATGCTTGCCTGAAATCATATCATTTTCACTAAATTTTGGTAAACAATATACATATGCTCACGAATAAATTCATCAGGGCATCTAGGCTCACAACGAGCACTTAAAATCATTTGTAGGAAGACATGAATTCTCATAAGTATGTGTTCAAAGGAAAACAATAAGCATTGAAACCATTTCGTTCTAGCAAAACCTTGCATTTTCATAAGCATAATAAAAGCATATAAACTATTTTCGAGGTTCGTTTTGTCACTCACAATGTTAGAACTAGAACCTTTGCTCGTACACTCGACCTATTTTCTCTTGGCCTGTCAAACAAACCAAAACCAAGCATTAGATCCTCGAGCTCATGAATTTCAACCTTGAAATTACAAAAAAAACACTTCATCTATTTTTTCAGCATTTTACAGATCTTATACCCTAACTTCGAACAATCATAACTCCTTCATTACATAGCTAAACAGGATGTACTTTATACCAAATTCTTCCTTTTGGAACCCTCTAAAACTCATGTGAAGAAATGAAATTAAAATTCCCAACGAATTGGTTCAAAACTACCTCGAAAGCGTCTTCCCCAATAACAGACTTCTGCTGTTTTCAGATTTGTTTTCCTGCTGCACCACAAACTTGACCTGACATTTTAAATATCTTCCAGTCAATTTCTACTCACGAGTTCTTCATGCAAGTTGTAGGAAATTCAATAAGCTTTCCAACCATACCTATTATTGCTTCTGATTCGAATTCTACTGATCAGCATGACTCAAAAACCAGAGACTTCTCGAATTTGGCAGCAAATTGTCTCCTCTGCCTTCCTCTTCCCAAATCATTAACTTAAGATCCGAATTTGCTCGAGCTTCCTTCACGAACTTTGTTACAAAATGAATTAACTTTCAAGAAAATCAAACCTAAGCTCTTACCTCTTCTTGTGGAGCTCAAAATGATTAAAATAACAGAACTGGGCAGAATGATTACCTTGCTGCTATACTAAGTTGCCTTGAGTTCTCTTCCTTTCTTCTGCAACTTCAACTCCAAAATTCGCCTTCTTCCTCTTCCTTCTTCCTTCTCCCACGAAACCCTCAGCTTTCTTTTGTTAAAATAAGAAGGAAATGGGTAGGAGTGTCTTTAAAAAGTGTTTAGACGGTGGAGGGTCCCATTTCAATTTTTCTTTTCTTTTTCTTTTTCTTTTTTTTACTTTCCCATTCCAACATTTCCTTTTTATTTTCTTCTTTTTTTTTAACAAAACATATCCAACATGTTAATATATCTTTTTCTTTTTCTCTTTCTTTCTTTTTACTTTTCTTTTAAAGGATTTCCAAAGAGAAATCTCGGGTTTACAGCCTTACTACAGCTCCTCCATTCAAAATGAAGGTTGACCCCGAAGTGGATTTCCTAGAATCCTTATCTGTCCCGAAAAGTCGAATCATCATTGTATCCCGTAAGGATCAAATCCCCACCGCTATACACTAAGCTATAGTTCCTCGTTCTCCTAAGATACTTGAGGATTGCCTTTACGGCTGTCCAGTGATCTAATCCTTGATTGGATTGATACCTACTGACAATCCCTACGACATAATAGATGTCGGGCCTAGTACACAGTATGGCATACATCAGGCTCCCTACAGCTGAAGCATAAGAGATCCGTTTCATATCCTCAACCTCTTGAGGAGTCTTAGGACACTGATCCTTAGACAGGTGAACCCCGTGATTTAAAGGCAACAAGCCCTTCTTGGAGTTCTGCATCTTATATCTAGACAACATCTTGTCAATATAAACGCTTGAGACATGGTTAGCGTTCTGTTCTTCCGGTTCTTGACAATCTGAAAACCTAGAATATTCTGAGTTTCTCCCAAATCTTTCATTTGGAATTGCGAAGCTAGCCAATTCTTTACGTCAGTAAGAAATCCTACCTCATTCCCAATGAGAAGGATATCAGCCACATATAATATCATAAATGCGACAGTTTTGTTGATGATTTTCTTGTAGACATAAGGCTCATCAACATTCTGATCAAAGCCATCAGATTTGATTGCCTCATCAAACCTTATATTCCAAGACCTCGAGGGTTGTTTCAGTCCATAAATAGACCTATGAAGCCAGCAAACCTTTTGCTCTTGGCCCTGGGTTATGAACCCTTTGGGCTGGTCTATGTATATGGTTTTGTCAAGGTTGCCCTTCAGAAAGGCAGTCTTGACATCCATCTGTCATAACTCGTAGTCATAATACGCGGCAATGGCCAGAAGGATCCTAATCGACTTTACCATGGCAATAGGTGAAAAGGTTTCCTCATAGTCAATCCCTTAAACCTGGGTAAAACCCTTTGCCACTAGTCGTGCTTTGAAGGTCTGCACCTTCCCATCTACACCACGTTTGTGCTTGTAGATCCATTTACAACCTATAGGTTTTGCCCCATCAGGTTGATCCAGAAGATCACAAACATAATTAAAGTACATCGACTCTATTTCCTGGTCCATAACTTTAATCCATTCGTCCTTGTCAATATCAGGCATAGCCTGATCATAAGTAAATGCATCCTCGTAATCATCATCAGGATTGACGAGTTGGGTTTCAGCTAAACCCATGTAACATTCAGGCTGTCTCACAGTCCTCCCACTACGTCGAGGCATTCCCAACTCTTGGGAACGGACTTGACTTCACGTGCTAGGATCAACAACACTTGTTGACGTACTAGCTCCATCAGCAACTCTTGTTGACGTACTGTCCATTTCGTTCAACACGATTTTGCTTCTAGACAAATGATCCATGATGTGGTTTTCCTCAAGGAAAGTGGCGTTTGTCGACACAATCACCCTATTTTCCTTAGGATCGAAAAATAGACCACCTCTAGTCTACTTTGGGTAACCTACGAATAGGCATAATTTTGAACGGGGTTCCAACTTCTTCGGGTTTGACACCAACACGTGGGTCGGGCATCCCCAAATACTGAAACGGTGTAAACTACCTTTACGGCCATTCCAGAGTTCGAAAGGTGTTTCACAAACACTCTTCGACGGAACGTTGTTCAAAATATAAACCGCAGTCTCCACTGCGTAACCCCAAAAAGAATCAGGGAGATGAGCATAGCTCATCATCGACCGAACCATGTCTCATGATACCTCAAACCTGGATTGTAGTGTGATGGTAGGTTATTCTGAGTCTGATTTCCCCCATAGGTGTTGCTTCTGTTGTTCAGGTAGTGTAATTGCTCCATAGTGGATTCTCCATTAGGCTGGGAGCATTGAGAGGACATCCCTGTCTGTGGTGATCCTGCAAAATTATTCAGCGCATGAGGGAGAGATTCCTCATGACATCTAAGAGAGGTTACCTCATCCAGCTACTGGCTTAGATCTGTCATTGTCTGTAGGCCACTGGTAGCTGGCAGTTGCCACTTCCTCCATGAGGGCACGTGCTTCTGGTACAGTCTTCACCATGAAGGCCCCTCCAGCAGTGGCATCCAGAATGGTCCTGGTCTTACCTTCCAGTCCATTATAAAATAGTTGTACCTGGAGCCAATCTGGGTAGACATGCTGTGGGAATCTCCTGAGCACGTCCTTGTACCTTTCCCATGCCTCAAATAACTGCTCTCCCTCCTGCAGCCTCAATGTTCCTATCTCAGTCCTTAACTTTGCAACTTTCACAGGTAGAAAGAATTTGGTCATGAAGGCTTGGGCCAACTCCTCCCAGGAAGTGATACTACCTGAGGGAAGGAACCCTAGCCATTCTTTGGCTCTACCCTGCAAAGAGAAAGGAAAGAGACGTATGTGAATATTATCAGTAGAGATACCATTCATTTTAACTGTACCACAGATTTCTAAGAAATTTTGCAAGTGTGAGTTAGGTTCTTCTGTGGCTAAGCCTCGAAAAGCACCTTCCCTAACCATTTGTATTAGCCCTTTCTTATGTTCAAAGTTATTAGCATTTATAGGGGCATGGACTATTCCATCCTGCTAAGAATTAAACACAGGTTGGAAATACTCCCTGATAGGTTTAGGGTTATTGCTGAGCTCCTGATCAGCCATAGTATGCGTTTCTGCCTTTCCTTCCCTTAGGAGTCTCCTACAGGTCCTCTCAGTCTCAGGATCAAAAGGGTGCAAGTTCGCAGCTCTCCCCTTCGGCATACACCTGGAGGAAAAAAAAGAAAGAAATTAGACAAAAAAATACAAACAACTAGCAAATAAAACAAAAAAAAAATAAAAAAATAAATAAAATAAAGATATGAAAAATAAAACTTGGGTTGCATCCCAAGAAGCGTTTTCTTTAACGTCCTTAGCTAGACGGTGACTTATCAGCGCACATAAAATTGCTCATATTTTTTCGGGCCCTTCTTGCTCGAATCGATATAGCCTTCTAAATCTAAAAGGCTATCATGCTTTCCATGGGCACCATAGATAGAATTATTGTTGGTATTTTCGTTTAGTGAAATGAAAGAACTGAAATCAAAGTAAGACTCGTGAGTATAAGACAAATGGTTATCGAAAGTAAAGGAAATTTATGGGGATAAAAGGAAAGAAGACTTCTCAGCCTCTAACTCTATCGCCTGGATCTTCCCTATGGAACTAATTGTATCACCAATGTCTTCCTCACTAACCTGGTCATGGTGTGCCTCAATCTCGCCCAAACTATCCTCATTATCATCTAAACAAATCCTCCTCGGTGGCACCCCCTGAGTGGTAAGGATAAGAAATTGTTCTGTAAGGCCTTAAGGGAAACTACTAGCTGGTTAAGGTACTGAGCTCTATCTTGTACTATTTCCCAAAGTCCTACCACCTCAGTTTCTAACCTATCCAACGTCTCTAATTCACTATGAACCAAATTTTTAAATTTCAATTCTAAGGTATATTCCGCCAATTGGTCCATAAGAGAAGATTTTTCTAGGGGTTGGTTAAGGTACGAAAAACTATGGTTCCAAGTGCCTAAATAACTACCCTCATGTGAATTTTCATATATGTCAGGTACAAAATGGTAAGGATTAGACACATGGTATTCAGAAAAATCATGATGCACAAAACTAGGGTCCTGAGAGGGACAATAGGATGGTGGAAACTCAAAATCATGCAAATTCATACCTGAAAAAAATCAGAATTTCACAAGAAGACTTCAACACAAAATCAACACAACCAAAACAGGGGACAAAGACTAAAAAACACACAAAACTAAGATATGACAGAAAAGGAAACAAACAAACACACAAAAACAAATAAGGAAAGACACACAAACAAGCTTTAGTCTAAAATTTCAAATTTTCTCCTAATATTAATTAATCTAAATAATCGCCATTCCCCGGCAATGACACCAAAAACTTGTTGCGTATAATTTTGGATATGCAATACCGCAGTGTACGGGTCAAGTTTTAGTATAGTGATTTACGAGTTCAAGTATCGTCCTTGGGAATGGGTTTCTAGATTAATTAATTACTAAGGTACTAATTCTCAATTTTAGCTAAAGAAACATAACATGGATAGTTGGTTGAAAGTAAAGACGAACAAACAAACAGACATATGGAGACACGAATTGATAGAATTGTGGGAAGTGATTATACAAGTTAATGACTCAATTAACACATGCAATGAACCAAAGAGATGAAATTATAAACAAGAAGTGAAATACTCAAGAAAACCTCTCGATTCTTAGTGAGCCTCACACATGCAATAAACTCCATAGTCTCCATACCAACCTACGACATGCATGGCATTAAGCAACTTCGTTATGCGTTTCGCTAAGATTTCTAGGTCATTCTCATGCCAGATTTCTAAAGGTTTTGAAAATTTGATCTAATTTAAGCTTTATCTCTTGAGTCCACTTAAACCAACAAATTAAGAAGTAAAGAACGAACTGTCAAAAATAAAGACAAAACGTGCTTCAATACATAGCAAGAAAGTCATAACAAGTAAATCAAATCCTAACTACAATGTCTACCTACTCTAAATCACATGAAAATCAAATTAAACAAGTAGAAAACGTCTTAGAACGCTATTACAAATTGAAAGAAAAGGAAATTAAACTTAGGTGTCGATGCTGGTCCTTCGTCTCCGAGCTCCCGTCTTCGATATCAAACCTCCACGAATGCTTCAGCTCCAAAAACACTCTTTTCTCCCTTCTTACAAAGTGTATTTCGAAATTAGGGTGGAAAATCTACCAAATTCGGCTCCCCTTGCAAGAAGAATTAAGATTGTATTTATAGAGAAATTCGGTGCAGCGTTGCAACGTTGTACCCTAGGCATCTGGTAAATAAGGAAACTCTCGATGGCGTTGCAACGCTGAGGGCAGCGTTGCAACACCGCTACCCTAACGCGCGCGTGCCTTATCGAAATGGTGTTACGACGTTGCAAGGCAGCGTTGCAACGCTCTCTGTGTGGTCTTTCATGCTCATCTTCTTATCAAGATAGCGTTGCGACGCTGCAAAGCAGCGTTGCAACGCTATCGCCTTGGGTCTTCAATGCATCTTGGATGCACGTTCGGCGTTGCAACGCCATCACCTCGGGTCTTCAAGCTTGGTTTGGTCCTTTCACTTCTAATTGATGTTATTTTGAGCTCCAAATAGCCTCGTTTCGATCCCGAGTGATCCAAATTGTCTCCAATAGCTCTGTTTAAGCTCTTAACCTGAAATTGAGTGATTTAAACATGTAAAAGCCCTGAAATAATTATAAAACTAGCAATTATTAAGCCTAAGGATAGCACATTTTGTGTGCTATCAACACCTTCTGAGCATGTCCTTGTACCTTCCCATGCCTCAAATAGTTGCTCTCCCTCCTGCAGCTTGAATGTTCCTATCTCCGTCCTTAACTTTGCAGCTTTCACAGGTGGAAAGAATTTGGTCATAAAGGCTTGGGCCAACTCGTCCCAAGAAGTGATACTGCCTAAGGGAAGGGGCCCTAGCCATTCTTTGGCTCTACCGTGCAAAGAGAAAGGAAAGAGACGTAAGCAAATATTATCAGCAGAGATACCATTCATTTTAAATGTACCACAGATTTCTAAGAAATTTTGAAGATGTGAGTTAGGATCTTTTGTGGCTAATCCTCTGAAAGAACTTTCCCTAACCATCCATATAAGCCCTGCCTTAAGTTCAAAATTATTAGCATTTATAGGGGCATGGACTATTCCAGCCTGCTCAGAATTAAACACAGGTTGAAAATACTCCCTGATAGGTTTAGGGTTATTGATGAGCTCCTGGTCAGCCATAATCTGAGGTTCTGTTTTTCCTTCCCTTAGGAGTCTCCTACAGGTCCTCTCGATCTCAGGATCAAAAGGGTGCAAGTTTGCAGCTCTCCCCTTGGGCATACACTTGGAGGTACAAAAAGAAAAAAAATTAGATAAAAACACACAAAGAACTAGTAAATAAAACATAAAAGGAAGAAAAATACGAAAAATAAAGACATGAAACATAAAACTTGGGTTGCCTCCAAAGAAGCGCTTTCTTTAACGTCTTTAGCTAGACAGTGACTTATCAGGGCACATAAAACTGCTCATATTTCATTGGGCCCTTCTTGCTTGAATCGATATAGCCTTCTAAGTCTAAAAGGCTATCTTGCTTCTCCTGGGTACCAGACAGATAATTATTTTTGGTATTTTCTTTTAATGAAATGAAAGAACTAAAATCAAAGCTAGACTTGTGAGTATAGGACAAATGCTTATAAAAAATAATGGAAATTTCTGGGGATAAAGGGAAAGAAGACTTCTCAGCCTCTAACTCTATCACCTGGATTTCCTCTGTGGAAGTGATTATCTCATCATTGTCTAACTCACTAACCTGATTATGGTGTGCCTTAGTCTCCCCCAAACTATCCTCAATGTCATATGAACAAATCTTCCTAGGTGGCACCTCCTCAGTGGTAAGGATAACAAATTGTTCCTGTAAGGCCTTAAGGGAAATTACTAGCTGGTTAAGATACTGAGCTCTATCCTGTACTATTTTCCAAAGTCCTACCACCTCAGTTTCTATCCTATTCAACCTTTCTAATTTATTATGAACAAAATTTTTAATTTTCAATTCTAAGGTATATTCCATTAATTGGTCCACAAGAGAAGATTTTACATTAGGTTGGTCAAGGTACGAAAAATTATGGTCCCAAGTGCCTAAATAACTACCATCATAAGAATTTTTATCAATTTCAGGTACAAAATGGTAAAAATTAGACATATGGTATTCAGATATATCATGATGCACATACCTAGGGTCCTGAGAGGGACAGTAGAAAGATGGAGAAAAATCATGCAAAGTCATACTTGAAAAATTAATAATTCAGATCAAGACTTGTACACAATAGCAACACAACCAAAAACAGGGGACAAAGACTAAAAAACACACAAAACTAAAATAAAACAAATAAGGAAAGACACACAAACAAGCTTCAGTCTAAAACCTCAAATTTTCTCGTAATATTAATTAATATAAATAATCGCCATTCCCCGACAACGACGCCAAAAACTTGTTGCGTATAATTTCAATGATGATGCAATACCGCAGTGTACGGGTCAAGTTTTAGTATAGTAATTTAAGAGTCCAAGTATCGTACGCGGAAATGGGTTTCTAGATTAATTAATTACTAAGATACTAATTCTCAATTTTAGCTAAAGCAACAAAACATGGATAGGTGATGAAAGAAAAGACAAACAACAGACTAACATGTGAAGACACGAATTGATAGATTTGAGGAAATTGAATTTACAAGTTAAAGACTTCACTAACACATGCAATGAACCAATGAGATGAATTTATAAACAAGAAGTAAAATACTCAAGAAAATCTCTCGATTCTTAGTGAGCCTCGCACATGCAATAAACTCCATAGTCTCCATATGAACCTACGACATGCACGACGTGTAGCAACTTCTTTATGTGTTTCCCTAAGATTTATAGGTCATTCTCATGCCAGATTTCTAAGGGTTTTGACAACTTTGCTCTAATTCAAGTTTTATCTCTCGAGTCTACTTAAACCAACAAATTAAGAGTTAAGAACGAATTGCCAAAAATAAGGACAAAACATGCTTCAATTCATAGTAAGAAAATCTCAACAAGTAAATCAAATTATAACTACAACATTTAGCAACTCTAAATCACATGAAAATCAAGCTAAACATGTAGAAAACGTCTTAGAACGCTTTTACAATTTGAAAGAAAAGGAAATTAAACTTATGTGTTGATGCCGGTCCTTCGTCTCCGAGCTCCCATCTTCGATCTCGAACCTCCACGGATGCTTTCGCTCCCAAGAACACTGTTTTTTCTCTTCTTACAAAGTGTATTTCGAAAATAGGGCAAAAATCTAGCAAATTCGGCTCCCTTCTAATGAAAACATAAGGTTCTATATATAGGCTCAATCGGTACAGCGTTGCAACGCTAGGGATAGCGTTGCAAGTGTTGCAACGTTGTACCCTAGGCGGCTGGCCATATATGGAATGTCTCTATGGCATTGCAACGCTGAGGGCAGCATTGCAACGGCGCTACCCTAGCGCGAGCGTTCCTCTATCGAAGTAGCGTTGCGACGCTGCACGACAGCATTGCAACGCTATCTGCACGGCCTTCATACGCATCTTCTTATCGAGATGGCGTTGCAACGCCCTAAGGCAGCGTTGCAACGCTATCGCCTGGAGTCTTCAATGCCTCTAAACAGCAAGCATGGCGTTGCAACGCCATCACCTCGGGTCTTCAAGCTTGGATTGATCTTTCTTCTTATGAATGATGTTGTTTTTAGCTCCAAATAGCCTCATTTCGATCCCGAGTGATCCAAAATGTCTCCAAATATCCTGTTTAAGCTCTTATCCTGAAATTGAGTGATTTAAACACGTAAAAGCCCTGAAATCATCATAAAACTAACAATAATTAAGCCTAAGGATAGAATATTTTGTGTGCTATCACCTTCCCAGGTTGTTCGTAGACACTGCTGGGTCAAATTATCGTTTTACCCCTATGTCTACTTCTTGCTCCTTAAGTCTCCACTGCTCCTTTAATGAACAACAACGTTGTAATGGTCCAACCATACACAACAACCCTCTCGTGCCAGTGAGAAGGTGAGCGCCCGTTGTCCAAGCCCTAGAGACAACACTTAAGGGAACAACCCCTCTAGTTTCCCTAAAGGCGGGAACGAGTGAATTCCATCTCGCGTAGTTAAGTTCCCAGCTCCCTACTTGGTCTTGTCCCTGAGAAGATAGGCATATTGGGCGAGTAATCGTGAGCACCCTCACCCGCACTAGTCAAAGGGACGGACACTTCACGCATGTGAGTCCGTAACACGCTCAGGATTCAGGTCGAGTCACTAATGGTCATCTACGAAGTTATTAGTCCATAATGTCAATGGTGTTACATCAGTAGGTCTAATAATTCACGGTTCGGTCTTGTACAATCTCATTGTACAGAATGCCCCCACTCGCATGTCAACAACATGAACGAGTCAGATCACCTCGTTTGTATCTTAATACAAAACGGGCCGCATCCACGGCGTAGCAAGGATTAGGTTTCCAACCCCATCCATATACTGTAGACCGTTCGAGTCATTTACTCGAACGTGATCCTCCCTGTGTGTCCACTACACACCGTTCAAGTTCTAGTTCTCTCATGTAATCAGTGACCCTGGAGCTTAATTTATTGGTCAAAGTTTGTAATAAATGCGAGACACAAAATGATGAAATAAATAACTCTTGATTAATTTCAAATAGTAATTTACAAACTATACGAGATTAGGACAAACATCCCAACAATAATATATAGTATGCATGATAGGTTATATTATAAGTGTTATAATATATTGAAAACATGTTTTATTTTATTTAACATAAGAGTTATATTTCTTAGATTAAAAGTATGCTCATGCATTTAATTCATGTGATGAATATTTGTTATAGTATAGTATTATTCATGTGACGAATGATCAAGCACTATAACCTAGAAATGCATGTAACATAAGTTAATTATTAGTTTTAAAATGTTTAGAACTTGAATGATTAGACTTAGGTTTTCTAGTTCTAATAAGATTAGAATTAGGAAATAAAAATATGACCTTTGAATGGTGACTGATAAATAACTCTTTCTAAGGAAGGTTTTGTCTAGGGTTGGGGCATTTAAGTTCACGCTTTGCAGAAACCCCTACCTCGTAACCAACTTGGAGTGAATTCGGTCTGGAGATTCTTAGGTTATATTATCGTGATTGGCGTTAATTAAAAGTTGATTAATATACTCACATAGACGTAAGTTAATAATGTGATTATAAACTTAGGTTAAATCAATATAAGAGTTATATTGGTAGACTTAGGTAAATATTGGTCGATTTATCTCGGTCTCCCGAATAATATAAAGTGTTGAGTGGGAGGAAATAAAGTGTATAAGATACATTTAATTTTTCGACCAAAAATCTCCGTTAAGATCCGCACCGTGAGATCCATCTCGACCTCGTGGCGCAAATGAGAGCGTCCCCCTTCGGATGGTATTTGTATGGATCAATATCATAGTGGATGGAGAGAGTACTTATAGTGAGTGGGAGCGGGACCTGTGAAAATGGGACCCACGATCTCTTCTTTCGATTCACACCGTGAAACGCCTATGATCCGCCGGCTAGTTTGGCCTGAACCAGACAATCCCTTCGGAGGGCCTTGATCATGGGAGTCGAAACACCGTGAATTCCAGAAAGGGATACAGTTTCCTTGTTGGATTTCCTAATTGGTTCACCCTTCGGTGGCTATTGTTTGGACGGATACTTGGAAACTTAAAGATTGAGGGTGACACTCACAGGATTCATTAAGAGTTAATGGATTTAGACCGAAAAATAGTAACAGGATGCCTAATGGAAGAAGAGTTATTCTAGTATTAGGGTCTGGTCGAGAAAGTCTCGTCCTAGAGGAGGAGTGTTTCTGTTGACCCTTCGGTGGCGATAATTCTAAACCTTTGGGATATCATTGCAAATTTTTAATGACCTAGGGATCATAGGATAAATTTTGCTAAAAGTTGATTGGATTTCAAAAAGTTTTGCGAGACAAACACAAAGTTTTAATTTGATTTTCAGCAAAAATGTATAGCTTAATAATAACATTACTAGCATCCGACAAACTAGTGGGAGATAATTTTCAAACATGGAAAAACAATATAAACACGATTCTAGTAACAAACGACCTTAAGTTCGTGCTTACTAAGGAGTGTCCTCAGTTGCCGAGTTCGACTTCGTCACGAAGTGTTCGTGATGCATACGATCGGTGGATCAGGGCCAATGAAAAGGCCAAGGTCTACATAATTGCAAGCTTGTCTGAAGTCTTGGCAAAGAAGCATGAGTTGATGATCACTGCCAAAGAGATCATGGAGTACTTGCAGGAAATGTTTGGACAACAGCCCTTTCAGGTCCGGCATGACTCGCTTAAATACGTCTTCAACGCCCAGATGAACGAAGGGGCGTCTATCCGAAAACACGTTCTAGACATGATGACCCACTTTAATCTGGCGGAGATCAACGGGGCTTCGATCGATGAGTTGAGAAAGGTCCGCTTTATCTTGGAGACTCTTCCGAAGAGTTTCCTTCAGTTTCGTAGCAATGCTGTTATGAACAAAATTAGCTACACTTTTACCACCCTTCTGAATGAGTTATAAAACTTCCAGTCCTTGATGAGGATCAGGACACCGGAAGTTGAGGCAAATGTTGCCTTCAAGTCCTATCACAGGGGTTCGGCCTCTAGGACTAAATCTGTGGCTCATTCTCACCCGAAAGGGAAGAAGAAGAAAACAAAGAAGGGGAAAGCTGACCGCGCTGCTTCCCAAAAAACCAAAAAGGTCAACGATGTTGCAGAAAAAGGAAAGTGTTTCCACTACAATGGGGACGGCCACTAGAAGCATAACTGTCCCAAGTTCCTTGTCGACAAGAAGAATACAGGTAAATGTGATTTACTAGTAACTGAAACCTGTTTAGTGGAGAGTAATGACTCTGCTTGGATATTGGATTCGGGCGCCACTAACCATGTTTGTTCTTCTTTTCAGGGAATTAGTTCCTGGCAGCAGCTGTGAGAGGGTGAGGTGACTCTACGGGTTGGATCCAAAGAGATTGTCTCTACTGTAACGATCGACACCGTGAAACTTCATTTTGGCAGGAATAATATTTTATTAGATAATTTGTATATAGTTTCAGGGTTTACTAGAAACCTAGTTTCTATTTCATGCATGTTAGAACATTGTATTTTTGTTGAATTTTCGGGTAATAAAGCGTTTATTTTTAGAAATGGAAATTTATTGTGTTCTGCTTCACTTGAGTCTAATTTGTATGTTTTGAAACCTATTTCGGTCAAAAGTGTTTTGAATACTGAATTATTTAATCCAACAGAAACACGAACTAAGAGAGTGAAAGTTTCTACTAAAGAAAATTCTCATCTTTGGCATCTAAGGTTAGGCCACATTAATCTCAATAGGATTGAGAGACTAGTGAAGAGTGGATTTCTAAGCGAGTTGGAAGAAAACTCTTTACCGGTATGTGAGTCATGCCTCGAAAGAAAAATGGTCAAACGTCCTTTTAATGGAAAAACATGTAGAGCCAAAGAGCCCCTTGAGCATATACATTCTGACCTCTGTGGTTCGATGAGTGTGAAATCACGAGGTGGCTACGAATACTTTGTATCTTTCATAGATTACTATTCAAGGTATGGGTATATTTACCTAATGCATAGGAAGTCTGAAACTCTTGAAAAGTTCAAGAAGTACAAGAATGAGGTTGAGAACCTCTTAGGTAAAACGATAAAAACACTTCGATCGCATCGAGGTGGAGAGTATATGGACACTGAATTTCAGGACTATATGATAGAACACGGAATTACGTCCCAACTCTTCAGCACCTGGTATGCCACAACGGAATGGTGTATCGGAGAGGAGAAACAGAACCTTGTTGGACATAGTTCGGTCGATGATGAGCTATGCTCGTCTCCCTGATTCTTTTTGGGGTTACGCAGTGGAGATTGCGATCTATATTTTGAACAATGTTCCGTCAAAGAGTGTTTATGAAACACCTTTCGAACTCTGGAATGGGCGTAAGGGCAGTTTACACCATTTAAGAATACGGGGATGCCCGACCCACGTGTTGGTGTCAAACCCGAAAAAGTTGGAACTCCGTTCAAAATTGTGCCTATTTTTAGGTTACCCAAAAGAGACTAGGGGTGGTCTGTTTTTCGATCCTAAGGAAAATATGGTGCTTGTGTCGACAAACACCACTTTCCTTGAGGAAGACCACGTGAGGGATCATTTGTCTAGAAGCAAAATCTTGTTGAACGAAATGGATAGTACATCAGCAAGAGTTATTGATGGGGCTAGTACGTCAACAAGTGTTGTTGATCCTAGCACGTCTATTCAAGTCCGCTCCCAAGAGTTGAGAATGCCTTGACGCAATGGGAGGGTTGTGAGACGGCCTGAACATTACCTGAGTTTAGCTGAAACCCAAGTCATCACTCTTGATGATGACTGCGAGGATCCATTGACCTATGATAAGGCAATGGCAAACGTTGACAAAGACGAATGGATTAAAGCTTTGGACCAGGAAATGGAGTCGATGTACTTCAATTCTGTCTGGCAGCTTATGGATCAACCGGATGGGGTAAAACCTATTGGTCGCAAATGGATCTACAAGCATAAAAGTGGCGTAGATGGGAAGGTGTAGACCTTCAGAGCAGGACTATTGGCAAAGGGTTTTACGATGGTTGAAGGGGTTGACTTTGAGGAAATCTTTTCACCTGTTGCCATGTTAAAGTCGATCAGGATTCTTCTGGCCATTGTCGCATATTATGACTATGAGGTATGGTAGATGGATGTTAAGACTGCCTTCCTAAATGGAAACCTTGACGAGACCATCTACATGGACCAGCCCAAGGGGTTCATAACCCAAGGCCAAGAGCAAAAGGTTTGCCGACTTCATAGGTTTATTTATTGACTGAAACAAGCCTCAAGGTCATGGAATATAAGGTTTGATGAGGCGATCAAATCTTATGCCTTTGATCAAAATATTGACGAGCCTTGTGTTTACAAGAAAATCGTCGATAAAACTGTCGCATTTCTGGTATTGTACGTGGATGATATCCTTCTCATTGGGAATGAGGTAGGCTTTCTTACTGACGTAAAGAAATGGCTAGTTTGACAATTCCAAATGAAAGATTTGGGAGAAGCTCAGTATGTTCTAGGCATCCAAATTGTCCGGAACCGGGAGAACATAACGCTGGCCATGTCATAGGCGTCTTATATTGACAAGATGTTGTCTAGATCTAAGATGCAGAACTCCAAGAAGGGCTTGTTGCCTTTCAGGCATGGGGTTCACCTGTCTAAGGATCAATGTCCTAAGACACCTCAAGAGGTTGAGGATATGAGACGAATCCCTTATGCTTCAGGCTTTTGGAGCCTCATGTATGCTATGTTGTGTACTAGGCCCGACATCTGTTATGCAATTGGGATTGTCAGTAGGTATCAATCCAATTCAAGATTAGATCACTAGACAACCTTAAAGGCAATCCTCAAGTATCTTAGGAGAACGAGAAACTACAACGTAGTGTATAGGAGTGGGGATTTGATTCTTACGGGATACACAGGTTCTGACTTTCGGACCGATAAGGATTCTAGGAAATGCACTTCGGGGTCACCCTTCATTCTGAATGGAGGAGTTGTAGAATGGCGAAGCATCAAGCAGGTATGCAACGCTGATTCCACTATGGAAGCTGAGTACGTTTCGGCTTGTGAAGCTCCAAAGGAAGTTGTTTGGCGTAGGAAGTTCATGACAGATTTTGAAGTTATTCCAAATATGAACTTGTCGATCACGCTGTTTTGTGAAAACAGTGGTGTTGTAGCCAACTCGAGAGAGCCTCGGTGTCATAAGAGGGGCAAGCACATTGAGCGGAAGTATCACTTGATACGGGAGATTGTGCACCGCGGCGACGTGACAGTCACGCAGATAGCGTCGGAGCACAACGTTGTTGATCCATTTACAAAGGCCCTCATGACTAAAGTGCTTGAGGGTAACCTAGAGAGTCTAGGTCTTCGAGTACTTCCTGACTAGGGCAAGTGGGAGTATTGTAAAGGGTAATCAATGCCCTAGTTTATTGTATTACTTTATTGTAATAATTTTACATTTGACAAATGTATTTACTCCACTAGCTTAGTCCAAGTGGGAGTTTGTTTAGATGAATGTCCTAATCTCGTTTTGTTTGTAATATTACTATTTGAAATGAATGAGAGTTATTTCTTTCATCACTTTGTGTCTTCCAATTTTACAAACTTTGTCCAATAAACTAAGCTCAAGGGTCATTGAATATATGAGAGAAATAGAACTTGAACGGTTTGTAGTGGACACACAGGGAGGATCACGTTCGAGTTATTTACCCGAACGGTCTACAGTATATGGATAGGGTTGGAGACCTAATCCTGGATACGTCGTGGATGCGACCTGCTTTGTATTAGATACAAACGAGGTGATCTGACTCGTTCATGTGGTTGACATGCGAGTGGGGGCATCCCAGCAATGAGATTGTACAAGGCCAGGACGTGAATTATTAGACCTACTGATGTAACACCATTGACAGTATAGGACTAATAACTTCGTAGATGACCATTAGGGACTCGACCTTAATCCTGAGCGTGTTACGGACTCCTGTCTGCGGTGGTGAGGGTGGTCACAATTACTTGCCCAATATGCCTATCTTCTCAGGGACAGGACCACGTGGGGAGCTGGGAACTTAACTACGTGAGATAGAATTCACTCGTTCCCGAATTTAGGGAAACTGGAGGGGTTGTTCCCTTAAGTTATTTCTCCAGGGCTTGGACAACGGGCGCCCATCCCCTCACTGGCCTAAGAAGGGCGTTGTGTATGGTTGGACCATTACAACCTTGTTGTTCATTAGAGGAGCAGTGGGGACTTAAGGAGCAAGAACTAGACACAGGGATAAAATGGTAATTTGACCCAACAGTGTCTACAAATAACCTGTGAAGGGCCGACTCACAGGAATTGAGTATATCATTGGACACAACTTGTCTAATAGTGATGGGAGTGCAGCTACGGGGTTTAGTAGAGTGTTACCGTAGCTAATGAATGTTGATTAACCCGGTCAAAGAGTTTGACAGGTTAATCTCGGATCATTGAAGTTCGTCACGTGTAGGTCCATTAGGTCCCTCGGTTGGCTCAAACTGGATTAATAAAGGGTTTACAGTTTTCGTGTGGATTTGATGTTTTCAAGTTCGTTAAAGGGTAATTATGTTATTTATATGAGATATGATTGACATATTATATAGTTTAATGTGAATGAGATTCATAATAAACTATACGTTAGCCTAATTGTCTAATTAGAGCTAATTTGGAGAAATTGGATTGAGAGAAATTAAATTGAATGTGATTCAATTTAAAAATCCACAATTATACAAATGTGATTTGTATAATCAGATATGAGATATCTTATTATATATTGTTATGCAAATATTGTTGGGATTTGTGCCCTAAAGTCGTAGTTTGTAATTATGTTCTAATTAATGTAATAAAGTGTTATTATTTCAATAAAGTGTTATTGTTCGTTATCTACAAGTTTGCCTTTATTTCAAACCCTAAATCCAATAAACTAAACATCCAAGGCTGTTAAATGAATCTTTAATCAATGTAATGTACATAAAAGGATCTCGATTCGAGATACTGACCTAAAGGGGTCTATAGTTAGGGATAAGGTTTGGGTACCTTACCCTGGTTAAACTATGGATGTGGCCCACTTTGTATTTGATACAAACACTGTGATCCTAACGTGTTCGTGTACATGACATGTGAGTGGGGATATCCTATGTAATGAGATTACATAAGACCGGACCACGAAATAGTAACCTCTAGCTGTAACTCCGTTGACTAGTTAGGTTTCTATTTCACTAGGATGACCTAGGCAACTTGATCTCAATCTCGAGAAGGTTATGAACTCCTGCTTTGCGAGGATTGTCCTTTGACTAGTATGGGTGAGAGTGGCGGTTCGCCACTCAATATGCCTACATTCTTGGGGACAAGACCGAGTGAGCGGCTGGGAACTTAACTTAGCAAGACGGAATTCACTCCTTCCCGCCTACTAGGGTAAGTAGAGGAATGTTCCATTAAGTGGTGTCTCCGGGACTTGAACAAAGGGTCCGACCCTCTCATTGGCTCGAGAGGGACTCTGTTTGTTGGTAGGACAACAAAAAAATTGTTCATTAGAGGAGCACTGGTACTTAAGGCACAAGATGTAACCCAGGGGTAAAACGGTAATTTGACCCAGCTGGTGTTACGAACATTTGTGAAGGATTGACTTGCTATTATTGGTCAATATCCATGGACACAGAAATATATCTGCAGTGAGAAGAGTGCAGTTGTGGGACTTTAGTGGAGTGTTCCCGCAATTAACGAATGTTGATTGGGAGGTTAATGAGATTAACCGAGCAATCTCGTATCGTTGGAGCTTCTAATCTGTAGGTCCATTAGGTCCACCTTCTAGCTCGTAAAGGGTTCTTAGATCATTTGAATTTGAAATGTTCAAATTCATTACGAAATATATTTAATGTATTTAGATACGATATAATATATAGTTTTGGAACTATATATTATAAATTTAATGTGAATATGATTCATATTAAATTATATGGGAGAATTGAATATTTGAAAGAGTTCAAATATTATATTAAGTGTGAATGTGATTCACATTTGAAAACTATAGGTTAAAATTTAATGTACACTGGATGTGCATTAAAACTATAGGTTAGAGGTAAGGATATGATTAAATATGATTTAATATTAATTAAATATAAGATATTTAATTTGGTTAATTAAATATGATTTAATTAATATTTTTAATTTAATATAATATTAAATTAATGAGAACGTGTCAGAAGGACACGTTCCCCACCTCCCTCTCGATCGATAGGGAGTGGGGAGGTGATCCCTTGTTTTACTCCTCTCGAATGGAGGAGAGGAGGTTGATCGATCATTTTTTTGATTACACAGAAAGAATTCTCTCTCACATTCTCATTCCCTTCTTCTTCAAATTGTTGGAAACCTTCCCACCAAGGAAGATTTAAGAATTCAGAGATTTAGAAAGTGCTCACTGTTGGTGGTGTTCTGTTGAGGAAAAACAGATAACTTAGGAAGTTCATGTGTTGTTGATTTCATTTAGAGGACCAAGGAGTTACTGCAAGTTGAAACTATAAAGGTATTTTTCTTCCCTTAGTTTAATTGTTAAACTTAACATATGTTTGCATGTATGCAATTAATCCATGTCTAATAGAATTAGAAATACCATGCTTGTTTTGTATTTTTGGTCAATGTACTGGTTTTTATTTTTAAGCAAAACAATCAAGTAATTAAGATCCTAAACACGTTTCTACTGCTAAAGGAGATCATATCTCCATCAATTGGTATCAGAGCATGCTTGTATTGTTTTGTTTTCAAACAAAATTGCATTGATTTGGTGGGAAATGCATTTGGTTTGCTGTGCGAAACTTGTCTAGGAATGTTTTGGCCTTAGTTTACTTCGAATTTTGTTCAAATTGGATGTAAAGGCCCCTGCATTTTTGGGAAAAAAGTGCAAAATTGAGTCTATAATTGAGTTACGAGTCGTTCGGGACCAGTTTCATGCATTTCGGTTGAGAATCGAAGGAGAAATTGAAGTTTGAAGCTGTTGTGTTCGTGAAAGAAAGCTGCTGCTGAAGCAGTAGCGTTGCAACACTGAAGAACAGCGTCGCAACGCCAGTGTTCCCTATTGACGCGGGTGATCAAGGGGTCAGCGGCGTTGCAACGCTGCTCCTCAGCGTTGCAACGCCACCTCGATACTAGGCGCGCAAGACGACGAAGTTAGTGTTGCAATGCTGGCCTCAGCGTTGCAACGCCGTGGGGCATTCCAGCAGCTGCAGACCGGTACGGTTGGTTCAATTGTTTGTGTCCGGTTCAAGCGGTTCAAGGCCGGTTCAGGGTGTTTTTGGACCGGTTTCATGAAATAAATTAATGTAATTTATTTTTTTTTGCACTTTAGGGGCCAAATTATTCCGGTTTTACAACTATTTATCTATATGAATGTCATTTAGATTATTCCCACCTTAGGATAAGCATGTTCATGCATTTTATTTATATAAATGTTATATGAATATGGTTGAATGCATGACTAATTTATTTTTTCATGAGTAATTAATTATAAGTGTTATAATTAGATTATATGGAAAATAAATTGCATGGAGCATGAAATTACTTAGTTTAAAATAAATGGTATTTTGTTTATGTAATTTTATAATTCAAATAGTTGAATTCTTTTTATAATTCCAAATTGAATATTGATTGTTGGATTTATAATATAGTTTCTTTATCATAGGTTAATTATTAAAATTTATAAAAGTTATAAAGTAAAGGGATTTTAGAAACCATAACCTATAATAAAGAAATGCATGCAAGCATAGGAACTTGGGTTAAATTTCATTAGTTTTAAATCGTTTAAAATTAATTTAGACCTAAGTTTCAATTTCTAATAGGATTAGAAATAAGTCTTACGTAGTATTTTAAATAGTTTAAAATATAGTAGGACTTTAGGACTTTGGTCATAAG
The DNA here is from genome assembly GCA_036507285.1 of Trichosanthes cucumerina. Classification (NCBI taxonomy): domain Eukaryota; kingdom Viridiplantae; phylum Streptophyta; class Magnoliopsida; order Cucurbitales; family Cucurbitaceae; genus Trichosanthes; species Trichosanthes cucumerina. Next base: position 47,466,958 of record CM071845.1, on the reverse strand, counting down.
GGAACTCTACTGGTGAAGTTTTGTCTAAGCCTGAGGGTACTTAAGCTGACGGTTAACGGAACACCTCCTACCTAGGATCTGACCCGAAACCTGAGTTGAATTAACCTTAGTTATGTTTTATCTCTAGGTAATTAAAATGTTTATTCACCTAGACATAAGGTTTTAAGACCTAGTTATAAAAGTTATAATAGGCAAAGACTTAGATAGATTCTTTTAGCCAGAATCCGACTAAGTTAAATCCATACCATAATTTTAGGAACTTTAATGGGAGAAAACGAGATGTTCGCATCGAGTTTACTCTCACGTCCTCAAGAATTCACACCGTGAGTTCCATGCTCGGCTACGTGGCGTCAATAAGGCGTCCCCCTACGGTATGTGTTTGCATGGTTCAATACCAAGGTGAATAAGGGAAGTATCCATAGTAAATGGGAGCAGGACGCGTGTCAACGTATCCTACGGTCTCCTTCATTAGGTCGCACCGTGAGATTTCTATAGTCCGCTTTGCTAGGTTGTCTGGAGCATGTACCAAAAACTACGGAGGGCCCGACTATAGGGATCGAAACACCGCGAACTCCGAGAAATGGATAGGGTCTCTTAGGTTGTTTGCCAGTGCAGCTTGTCTTTCTTAATAGTAGCTTTGTTGGCTCTCAGGCCTATTGGATCCGAAAATGGTAGGGTCACATTTACGAGATGAGTTAAGCTAGTTAACAAATCCTTGACCAAACAAACGGTAGCTAAGGACCATTGGGACATGAGATGTTCTGGTAGTGAGAATTGGCTGAGAAAGTCTCAATTCAAGGGAGGAATGACTGACCGCCCGACAGAGGCTTTGTTCTAAACCCTTGAAGTACCGTTGCAAAATTAAAGGTTTACCTTAAACAGTGGGTTTAGTTTAAACACTAAGGTTCTTTAATAATTTTGCTAAATTTGATTGGTTTTTTACAATGGGTTTAAAAGGCATAACTAATTAGAACTATTTTAGATTTTCAGCATGTCGTCCTCACTAATAGCCTTACTTAAAAGCGACCGTTTAACTGGTGAGAATTTTACTACGTGGAAGTCCAACTTGAATACGATTCTCGTTGTTGACGACCTACGGTTTGTATTAATCGAGGAATGTCCTCGGATCCACCGTAACGCTCCTCAATCATTGGGGAGGCGTCACGATCACCGGATCAAGGCCAATGATAAGGCCAAGATCTACATTTTGGCTAGTGTTTCTGAAGTTCTGGCCAAAAAGCACGAGGGCATGGTCTCAGCTCGTGTGATCATGAGTTCACTGCAGGAAATGTTTGGACAACCGTCAGGACAGATTCGGCACGAATCTCTCAAATACGTTCATAACTCCCGTATGAAGGAGGGTTCATCGGTGAGAGAACACGTTCTTGATCTGATGGTCCACTTCAACGTGGCTGAGATGAACGGAGCGATCATTGACGAGCAAAGTCAGGTATCGTTCATCCTGGAATCTCTTTCGAAGAGTTTCCTGCAATTTCGCAGCAATGCGGTGATGAACAAGATAGAGTATAACCCGACTACTCTCCTTAATGAACTACGACTTTCCAGTCTCTTATGAAGAATAAGGGGACGGTGATGGAGAGGCAAATTTGTTTGCCCATTCCAGAAGGTTCCAGAAGGGTTCATCCTCTGGGACTAAGTCCTGTAACTCTTCTTCTGGACTTAATAAGACCCAAAAGAAGAAAATAGGAGGGAAAGGGAAGGCACCAGCTGCTGACAAAGGCAAGGGAAAAGCCAAGCTTGCGATAAAGGAAAGTGTTTCCATCATGCAACATGGATGGGCACCGGAAGAGAAAGCGCCCAAAATACCTTGCTGAGCTCAAAGATAAGAAAGGTAAATTAGATTTACTTATTCTTGAAACTTGTTTAGTGGAAAATGATGATTTTACCTGGATACTTGATTCAGGAGCCACTAATCACGTTTGCTCTTAATTTAAGGAAATTAGTTCCTTCAAGGAGCTTGAAGAGGGTGAGATGACGCTCAGGGTCGGAACGGGAGACGTCGTCTCAGCTCGTGCAGTGGGAGATGCCAAGTTATTTTTCGGAGATAGATTTCTTTCTTTAAAAAATCTGTATATAGTTCTTAAGCTTAAAAGGAACTTAATTTCTATCTCTTGTTTAATAGAACTTGGTTATTGTATTTCTTTTTCAATTAATGAAGCGTTCATTTTGAAAGATGGTGTCAATATTTGTTCTGCTAAATTGAAAAATGGCTTGCACGTACTGAAACCGAATAAAACCAAAGCAATTTTAAATCATGAGATGTTTAAGAATGCTAACACTCAAAATAAAAGGAAAAGACTTTCTCCAAATAATAATACCTATCTATGGCATCTTAGACTTGGTCATATTAATCTCAACCGGATTGACAGACTCTCTAAGAATGGACTTCTAAACAAGTTAGAAGATGATTCTTTACCGCCTTGCGAGTCTTGCTTGGAAGGTAAAATGACCAAGCGACCTTTTACTGGAAAAGGTTACAGAGCCATAGAGCCCTTAGAACTTGTACATTCGGATCTTTGTGGTCCGGTGAATGTTAAAGCTCGAGGAGGGTACGAATATTTCATCTCTTTCATAGATGATTATTCGAGGTATGGTTATCTATACCTAATGCATCACAAGTCTGACGCACTTGAAAAGTTCAAAGAGTATAAGGCTGAAGTAAAGAATGCATTAGGGAAAACCATTAAAACACTTCGATCCGATCGAGGTGGGGAGTATCTAAATTTAAGATTCCAGGACTATATGATAGAACATGGAATTAAATCTCAACTCTCTGCACTTAATACACCACAGCAAAATGGTGTGTTAGAAAAGAGAAATAGAACCCTGTTAGACATGGTTCGTTCTATGATGAGCTATGCTCAATTGCCTGCCTCGTTTTGGGGATATGCAGTAGAGACTGTAGTTCAAATCTTGAACAGTGTTCCATCAAAAAGTGTTTCAGAAACACCTATTGAACTTTGGAAGGGGCATAAACCTAGTTTACAACACTTCAAGATTTGGGATTGTCCGGCACACGTGCTCGTGACAAACCCAAAGAAACTGGAACCTGGTTCAAGATTGTGCCAATTTGTTGGCTATCCCAAAGAAACGAGAGGTGGTCTTTTCTACGACCCACAAGAAAACAAAGTGATTGTATCGACAAACATCATGTTCTTGGAGGAAGATCAAATGAGGAACCATAAACCACGTCATAAATTAGTACTAAATGAAACTACACATGAACCAGCAAGAGTTGTTGATCAAGCTGGACTTTCATCAAGAGTTGATGGAGGAGTCAGCACCTCAAGTCAGTCTCGTCCTTCTCAATCGTTGGGAATGCCTCGACGAAGTGGGAGGGTTGTTTCCCAACCTGACCGCTACTTGGGTTTAGCTGAAACTCAAGTTGTCATACCTGATGACGACGTAGAAGATCCATTGTCTTATAAACAGACAATGAATGACGTAGACAAGGACCAATGGATCAAAGCCATGGACCTTGAAATGGAGTCAATGGACTTCAATTCAGTATGGAAACTGGTAGACCAACCTGAAGGCGTTAGACCCATAGGGTGTAAATGGATCTATAAGAGAAAGAGAGATGCATCCGGAAAGGTACAGACCTTTAAGGCTAGGCTTGTAGCAAAGAGTTCTACTTAAAGGGAAGGAGTTGACTATGAAGAAACTTTTTTCCCTATTGCTATGCTGAAGTCTATAAGGATACTCTTGTCTATAGCCGCGTTTTATGATTATGAAATTTTGCAAATGGACGTCAAGACTGCCTTTTTGAATGGTAATCTTGACGAGAGCATCTATATGTCTCAGCCCGAAGGGTTCATAGCCCAAGGTCAGGAGCTAAAAGTTTGCAAGCTTAATCGATCCATTTATGGATTGAAACAAGCATCAAGATCTTTGAATATAGGATTTGATACTGCGATCAAGTCTTACGGCTTTGACCAAAACGTTGAAGAGCCTCGTGTTTACAAGAGGATCGTCAACGACAAAGTAGCTTTGTTAGTACTTTATGTGGATGATATCCTACTCATTGGGAATGATGCAGGAGACTTAACTGACATAATGAATTGGTTGGTGACCCAATTCCAAATGAAAGATTTGGGAGAGGCGCAGTATGTTCTTGGGATTCAGATCTTTAGGAATCGCAAGAACATAAGGCTAGCACTGTCTCAAGCGTCTTATATCGACAAAATGTTGTTCAGATATTTGATGCAGAATTCCAAGAAGGGCTTATTACCCTTCAGGCACGGAGTTCATCTGTCCATGGAACAGTGTCCCAAGACACCTCAAGAAGTTGGGGATATGAGACATATTCCCTATGCCTCTGTAGTAGGTAGCTTAATGTATGCTATGCTATGCACGAGGCCGGACATTTGTTATGCAGTGGGGATAGTCAGTAAGTACCAGTTCAATCCAAGGTTAGACCACTGAACAACAGTTAAAAATATCCTCAAATATCTAAGGAGAACGAGGGACTATATGCTTGTGTATGGGTCTAAGGATCTGATCCTTACTAGATACACGGATTCTGATTTTCAGACCGATAAGGATTCCCGAAAATCCACATCGGGATCAGTTTTCACCCTTAACGGGGGAGCTATAGAATGGCAAAGCATCAAGCAAGGATGCATCGCTGACTCCACAATGGAGGCTGAGTATGTCCCCTCGCTTGTGAAAGCGAAATGCAAGGAGGCTTTGTTTGGCTAAGGAAATTTCTTACTGATTTGGAAGTTGTTCCAAATATGGAATCTCCCATCACCTTATACTGTGACAACAGTGGTGCGGTAGCCAATTCGAATGAACCTTGCAGTCATAAGCGAGGAAAGCACATCGAGAGGAAGTATCACCTGATACGAGAAATAGTGCAACGAGGAGATGTGACAGTCACGAAGATCGCTTCGGAGCACAATATTGTTGATCCGTTTACAAAGGCTCTCACGGCTAAAGTGTTCGAGGGTCATCTGGAAAGTCTGGGTCTACGAGCTATGTACATAAGCTAATCTACGAGTTTGCCTTTATTTAAAACCCTAAATCCAATACACTTTACATCCAAGACTGTTAAATGAATCTTTAACTAAATGTAATGTACATAAAAATGATCTTGGTTCAAGATACAACCTAAAGGGTCTATAGTTAGGGGATAAGGTTTGGGTACCTTACCCTGGTTAAACTATGGATGTGGCCCAATTTGTATTTGATACAAACAATGTGATCCTAATGTGTTCGTGTAGATGACATGTGAGTGAGGATATCCTGTGTAATGAGATTACATAAGACCAGGCCACGAAATAGTAACCTCTAGCTGTAACTTCGTTGACTAGTTAGGTTTCTATTTCACTAGGATGACCTAGGCAACTTGATCTCAATTCAGAAAGCGAGTTACAATTCTGCTTTGCGAGGGATTGTCCTTTGACCAAGATATGGGTGAGAGTGGCGGTTCGCCGACTCAATATGCCTACCTTATTGGGGACAAGACCGAGTGAGCGGCTGGGAACTCAACTTAGCAAGACGGAATTCACTCCTTCCCCCTACTAGGGTAAGTAGAGGAATGTTCCCTTAAGTGGTGTCTCCGGGACTTGAACAAAGGGCCCGACCCCCTCATTGGCCCGAGAGGGACTCTGTTTGTTGGTAGGACCACAAACAAATTGTTCATTAGAGGAGCACTTTGGTACTTAAGGCACAAGATGTAACCCGGGGTAAAATGGTATTTGACCAACCGGTGTTACTGAAACATTCGTGAAGGATTGACTTGCTGTTATTGGTCAATATCCATGGACACAGAAATATATCTGCAGTGAGAAGAGTGTAGCTGTGAGACTTTAGTGGAGTGTTCCCGCAGTTAATGAATGTTGATTGGAAGGTTAATGAGATTAACCGAGCAATCTCGTATCGTTGGAGCTTCTGATCTATAGGTCCATCAGGTCCCCCTTCTAGCTCGTAAAGGGTTCTTAGATCATTTGAATTTGAAATGTTCAAATTCATAAGAGAATATATTTAATGTATTTAGATACGATATAATATATAGTTTTGGAACTATATATTATAAATTTAATGTGAATATGATTCATATTAAATTATATGGTAGAATTGAATATTTGAAATAGTTCAAATATTATATTAAGTGTGAATGTGATTCACATTTGAAAACTATAGGTTAAAATTTGATGTACATTAGATGTGCATTAAAACTATAGGTTAGAGGGAAGGATATGATTAAATATGATTTAATCTTAATTAAATATAAGATATTTAATTTTGTTAATTAAATATGATTTAATTAATATTTTTAATTTAATATAATATTAAATTAATGGAAACGTGTCAGAAAGACACGTTCCCCACCTCCCTCCCCATCGATAGGGAGTGTGGAGGTGATCCCTCATTTTATTCCTCTCCAATGGAGGAAAGGAGTTTGATCGATCATTTTTTTATTACACAGAAAGAATTCTATCTCACATTCTCATTTCCTTCTTCTTCCAATTGTTGGAAACCTTCCCACCAAGGAAGATTTAAGAACTCAGAGATTTAGAAAGTGTTCACTGTTGGTGGTGTTCTGTTGAAGAAAAATAGAGAACTTAGGAAGTTTCTGTGTTGCTGATTTCTTTTAGAGGAGCAAGAAGTTGCTGCAAGTTGAAACTACAAAGGTATTTTTCTTCCCTTAGTTTAATTGTTAAACTCAACATATGTTTCCATGTATGCAATTAATTCATGTCTAATAGGATTAGAAATACCATGCTTGTTCTGTATTTTTGGTCAATGTACTGGTTTTTATTTTTAAGCAAAACAATAAAGTAATTAAGATCTCAAGTAATTAAGATCAGATCTCCATCAAATATGATTTGCATAACCTATTGTTGTTGTAAAATGGTAAATAGGTGGAGATTTCAACTCCACCCATCACCATTATATAAACCCTTTGGAAGAAGGCTTTGGTATGCATTTGGCTCATTTTTGGAAATCTCACCAAAGAGCTTTGCAAAACCTCTCTCAACTAATCTCTCAATCTCTCCTGATTTTCCCCCAAAAAATGAGTCCCACAGCTCTCCTTCTACCAAAGGAAGAACAACCAAGAAATCTTTTGGAACGTGTCTGGTTCGTTGGTTAGTTCGAGGAGATCGAGATCGTTGAGAACGAGAACACGAAGGGTTCTTCAACAAGTAAGTGTTCTTACTAGTTTTTCCTTCTATTGCATGTTTAACCTAGATGCTATTAGATAGTTTCAATTTTATGAAAACACATTTCACAGTGATACCACGATGATTCGATCGTCCTTCTGCTGCGTGGGAATCTCATTCCTTCATTAATGACCCGAACGGTCTACAGTATATGGATAGGGTTGGAGACCTAATCCTGGATACGTTGTGGATGCAACCCGCTTTGTATTAGATACAAACGAGGTGATCCAACTTGTTCATGTGGTTGACATGCGAGTGGAGGCATCCTGTGCAGATTATACAAGACCGAACCGTGGATTATTAGACCTACTGATGTAACACCGTTAACAATATAGGACTAATAAATTCGTATATGATCATTAGTGACTTGACCTTAATCCTGAGCGTGTTACGGACTCCTATCTGCGGGGGTCTGTCCTTTGACTAGTACGGGTGAGGGTGTCCACAGTTGCTCACCCAATATGCCTATCTTCTAAGGGACAGGACCACGTGGGGAGCTGGGAACTTGACTACGCAAGAAGGAATTCACTCGGGGTTGTTCCCTTAAGTGTTGTCTCCAGGGCTTGAACAACGAGGCCTCGCTCTCTCACTAACACGAGAGGGTTGTTGATTATGGTTGGACCATACAACATAGTTGTTCATTAGAGGAGCAGTGGGACTTAAGGAGCAAGAGGTAGACACAGGGGTAAAACGGTAATTTGACCTAGTTGTGGCTACGAACAACCTGTGATGGGAGTGCAGCTACGCGCTTTAGTGGAATGTTACCGTAGCTAATGAATGTTGAGTAACCGGATCAAAGAGTTTGACAGGTTAATCTCGGATCATTGGAGCTCGTCATTTGTAGGTCTATTAGGTCCCTTGGTTGGCTAAAATTGGACAAATTGAGGGTTTACAGTTTGGTGTGGATTTGAAGTGTTCAAATTCATTAATTGGGTAATTATGTCATTTATATGTGATATAGTTTACATAATAGATAGTTTGATGTGAATAAGATTCATAATAAACTATAGTATAGCCTAATTGATTAATTAGTGCTACATTGGAGAAATTGAATTGAGAGAAATTAAATTGAATGTGATTCAATTTAAAATTCCACAATTATGCAAATGAGATTTGTATAACAAGGTATGAGATACCTTATATTATGTGATATGCAAATATGATTTGCATATCATATAGTTGTGGTAAACTGGTGAATTGGTGGAGATTTTAACTCCACCACACACCATTATCAATAGATGCATTCAAAGGCATCTCACAACATAAGTTGTCATTTTTTGGATTTTGCTTCCAAGAGCAAAAGAAGTTCTCTCTAACTCTCTCAACTCTCTCTACCTCTTCTCCAAATACAAAACCAAAGGGAGTCCCACAACTTTCCCTCAACCTCCGAAGAACAACCGAGAAGACCCTTTGGAAATGTCTTGACGTTCGGTTTGAGTATCGAGTCCGTAGAGATTGTTGGTTCGAGTGGGATCGAGATCGAGAAGGAGAAAACATTGAAGATGAGTTCTTCAAGAGGTTAGTAATTTTACTTACTGTTTTCTCTTACTTTTATGTATGTTTAGCCAAGGATTAATGAGATTAATTCAATTTTAAGAAATGAATTACACAACGAAACAACGACATTTCATAACGTCTTCCGTTGCGGGAATTTCAATTCCCTTCAATTGATATCAGAGTAAATCGTTGCTCTTCGTTGTGTATTCTGTAATTTCTTAAAATTAGGTGGATAGCATTAATTTTTCATGAGATGAATGTTAATGGTTTGCATTTTTGGATGTTTTTCGGTTTTTGGCAATTAGTTTAGATTTACATTAAAGTTGATGAGATCAATGTAAGGGCTCGATGTTTTTGGGCATTTTTAATGTAAATCGAGTCTGTAAGTCTGTATCGTTCGTGGCAAGAGTTGTTGTGAAGAGATTGGAGCGAAATAGATGAAAAACAGCAAGAGGAGCTTGCTCGAATTTCATCAACGTCGCGACGCTGTTCTTCAGCGTTGGGACGCCATCCATGCTGTGGGAGAGGCTACTGTAGTGCAGCCTTGCAACGCCATGATGGTGAGAACGCTAGGCATTGGGTTTTATGTCCTAAAACTCGTGAGTTTGTAAATTGAATATATATTCTATTTTGCAATAAAGTTGTTATTGAGATTTATTCAGTAAAGGTGTTATTGAATAAAGTGAATTGTATATTTTGAAACCCTAATCCAATAAAGAACCCATGGCTATAGGATGTATACTTGAACTTTATGTGTGACATAAAAGTTGATCAAGTTCAAGTTATAGCCAGAAAGGTCTATAGTATAGGGATAGGATTGGGTACCTTATCTTGGGGACACTATGGACGCGACCTACTTTGTAAAGTACAAACGATGTGATCCTGAATCGTTCATGTGGAGACATGCGAGTGGGGGCGTCCTATGCAATGAGTTTTCATAAGACGAGACCGAGAAATAGTCACTTAGACTTTATAACTCCATTTACTGTCTTAACTGACTATATTCATACGATGACCTAGGTAACTCGACCTTAATCCTGAGCGTCCCATGAACTCCTGTATATTCGGATTATCCTTAGATTTGCATGGGTGAGAGTGGTTGGAGATTGCCGACTCAATAAGCCTCTCATTTCAGGGATAAGACCAGGTAGATAGCTGGGAAGATAGTTCTGCAAGATGGAATTCACTCCTACCCGCTTTAGGGATTAGTAGAGAGATTGTTCCATTAAGTGCTGACTCCGAGTCTTGAACAAAGGGTCCACCCCTCTCATTGGCCCGAGAGAGATATGGTTTGTTGGTTGGACCACAAACCAATTGTTCATTAGAGGATCAGTGAGACTTAAGGAACAGAAAGTAATTACAGCAGTAAAACGGTAATTTTGACCAGCTGTAGTTACGAACGACCTGTGAAGGATCAACTTACTAATCATGGTTATATTGAGTGGACAGAAATATATCTACAGTGAGGAGAGTGCAACCACTGGGTTTTAGTGGAGTATCCCGGTGGTTAACGAATGTTGATTACCTAGGCTAAAGAGTTTGACCGGCTAATCTCGTATCGTTGGAGCTCATGATCTGTAGGTCCATTAGGTCCCCTTACTAGCTCGAACTAAGCCTTGTAACTTCTTGAGAGAAAAGAATTTGAATTGTTCAAATTCAGTTTTGGGAGAAAACGTTAATTATATGTGATATACTTAACGTGTCATAGTTTAATTATGAATTAAACTACAATAAAGAAGAGGTGAAAATGTTTAAATATGGTTTAAATATTTGTTCGGTTTATAACATGAATAGGGATTCATGTTCAAACGATCGATTTAAGAAATCGGGATTGGTCCAATTATTTAATTTGTTATTTGATATTAAATTAAATAAATTATTAAAATAAATTAATTAAATTAATAAATTAATTTTAATTTAAAATTAATTTTATATTAATTTTGAATTAAAAAATAAATGAAAGTTCAAAATTAAATTTGGGTTTTCAATTGGACCAAAATCAAATGTGTGATTCACCATTCTTCTTTTTCAAATTCACACAAATTGAGCACCTCCTTATTGCTAAATCCTCATAATCTTCATGCTTTCATCTTCTCCTAGCTTGAAGAAGCTTTTGGTTTCTTTAATTGAAGAAGAAACCATTAGATTAATAAGGATTTATCAAAAATTTTATGATTCACGTTTTTCAGACCTTTCTCCCATCTCTTTTCAAATTATCTCTATCAAAGATCCCACAATCTGTTCCAAGGCCTGAGGATAGTAGGTAAGACACTAGAGGTTGTCCACAAAGTTTTTGTGACAAGAAATTGCCCACGGCTTAGGAGAATTTTGAACAACAAAGGTATGTGTTCATACTCTCTGTTTTTCAAGATTTGAGCATGCTTTTTATTTCGTAAAATTAATCAACTTAGAGTGTTCAAGATCCAAAATTGCTTCCGCTTTCTTAATCTACACTCTTTCAGTTGTACACTAAAGTGTTGCAAAGCAGCAGCGTAGTGGAGCATGGTGCGCGAGAAATTCACGCGGAGTGGCAACGTGGGACTTAGAGGTCGGCGGTGTGAGGCTTGCTGACAACCATTTTTTATTTTTAATTTATTTCTTTTGTAAAATAAATTTTAATTAATTTAATTTTAATTAATATTAATATAATTTTTATATTAATGATAATTAATTAAATTAATGCCCCTAGAGTGCCAAAAATCAGTCCAATTATGTTTTTTTTTTTAATTATACAATTGTTGTATGATTTATTTTTATTATTCAATGTGCATAATGTATGTCATATAGATTAAAATCCCATCTTAGGTTAAACATATCGTGCATCATATTTATATTATAAGAGTTATAATATATAGTATGCATGATAGGATTATATTATAAGTGTTATAATATAATGTATGTATTTTAATTTAATTAATATAAGAGTTATATTTTTTAGATTAAAACCATTGACATGCATTTATACATGAGATGTATGTATGTTATATAGTTTAATTATTCATGTGATGAATGATCAAGCACAATAACATAGAAATGCATGTAACCTAAGTTAATTATTAGTTTTAAATTGTTTAGAACTTGAATAATTAGACATAGGTATTCTAGTTCTAATAAGATTAGAATTAGGAAACCAATATGACTTATGAATGGTGACTAGTTAGTAACTCTGTCTAAGAAAGGTTTTGTCTAAGGCTGGGGTATTTAAGCTGATGCTTTGCAGAACATCCTTACCTGGGAACCGACTTGGAAGTGAATTTGGTCTGGAGATTCATAGGTTATATTCTTGTGAGTGCCGTTAATTAAGAGTTAATTAATTTACTCACATAGACCTAAGTTAATAATGTGATTATAGGTTATGAGTGTTATATTGGTAAACTTAGGTAAATTATAACTTGTTTATCTAGGTCAATTCCAATTATTTTAAATTGATGAGTGGGAGGAAATAAAGTGTATGAGATACATTTAATTTTTCATCCACAAATCTCCGTTAAGTTCACACCGTGAGATTCATACTCGGCCTCGTGGCACAAATGGGACGTCCCCCTACGGGTGGTATTTGTATGGGTCTAAATTCAACGTGAATGGAGAGAGTACTTATAGTGAGTGGGAGCGGGACCTGTGAAAACAGGACACACGGTCTCTTCTTTCGATTCACACTGTGAGACGCCAATGATCTGCCTGCTAGTTTGGCCTAGACCAGAGAATCCCTACGGAGGGCCTTGATCATGGGAGTCGGAACACCGTGAATTCTCGAAAGGGATACGATTTCCTTGTTGGTTTTCCTTCGTAGTCCTCCCTACATCGGCTATTGTTTATGAAGGGAATCAAAGTCCCCACAGCGGAAGCGATTGCGAATCGCACGCTCTTGATTTAGTTACAACGATAAATTCAAGAACATAAAACACTAGATTAAGCAGAAAATTAGAATGGACAGCAAGAATTTACCTTTGAAGAACCTTTCTTCGAGTGCTCCTCTCTCCACGGTCACGATCTCACCAACAAGAACTCCAACGTGCGAAGACACGACCACCGGATCTTCTCCATTGTTCTCTAGGTGAGGGAGGAAGGTGGGTTCCCTTTAGGAGATGTGAGGTATTTTTGAGAGAGATGTTTGTTGTCTTGGAACATTTCCAACAACAACAAAAAAGGGAGCTTGTAAAAACCTTAACCTAGTTGCATCTCATGCAACCATATATATAGGGGAATGGGATGGAAATGACCATCCTACCCCTCCTTTAATCTCTCTTTAGTATATAGTTTATATATAATCTAATTCACATTAAAACTATATATTATATCAATTATATGATATATAATTGATATAACTCCTCATGTATGAAATTGAACACTTCAATTTCACTCCTAACTTTATACCCTCAATATTACCATGTTGAGCAAACGGAGGGATCTAATGAACCTACAGAACATGAGCTCCAATGATGTGAGATTAACTGATCAAACTCTTTGATCCAGTTAATCAATATTCATTAACTACAAGTCACTCCACTATAGACTTGTAGTTGCACTCTCCTCACTGTAGATATTATTGTGTCCACTCGATATAGTCATTACCCATGAGTCGACCTTTCACGGGTTGTTCAGTAATCACACCGGGTCAAATTACCATTTTACCCACCGTGATTACCTCTTTAACTCCTTAAGCACCACCGATCCTCTAATGAACAACAAGTCTAAGGTCCTACCTTAGACTCATACCCTCATAGAGGGTGGGCTCCGTTGTTCAAGACACAAAATCGATTCTTAAGGAACAACCTATCTAATTCCTCGGTAGAGGAATGAGTGAATTTCATCTTGCACAGCTTAAGTTCCCGGCTACCTACGAGGTTTTGTCCCCGAGAAGGTAGGCTTATTGAGTCGACTCACACAGCCTCTCTCACCCATACTAGTCTAAGGACAAACCCCATAAGCGGGAGTTCTTAACTTGCTCAGATTGTGTCGAGTCACTAATGGCCATCTATAAATTACTAGTCTTATCCTCATTAACGATGTTATACTTGTTAGACTAATAATTTGCGATCTAGTCTTGTATGAACTCTTCATCTTCGGATGCCCCCACTCGCATGTCAACTACATGAATGAGTTGGATTACCTCATTTGTACTAATTACAAAGTGGGCGCATCCATGGTGTTACGAATGAGGTTTCCAACCTTATTCTTATACCATAGACTATTTAGGTTATAATCTTGAACTCAACCCAAATAGTGTCCACTACACTGATTTCAAGATAAACGTTATAACCTTGGAGCTTAGTTTATTGGATTTATAAAAGAAAGACTATAATCTTATCAAAACAAATAACACTTTATTTAATTGATCAAAATTACACAAGTTTAGGGCATAAATCCCAACAGTTTAAACATATACATGGAAATTTAAAGATAGAGGGTGACACTCACGGGATTCATTAACCGTGAATGGATTTATACTGAAAAATGGTAACTTGATGCCTAATGGAATAAGAGTTATTCTGGTATTAGAGTTTGGTCGAGAAAGTCTCGACCTAGAGGAGTAGTGACTTTGTCTACCCTACGGTGGCAGTCATTCTAAACCTCTGGGATATCATTGTAATTTTTAAATGACCTAGGGATCATAGGATAAAAATTTTCTAAAACCTGATTGGATTTTCAAAGTTTTTGTGAGACTAATACAAAGTTTTTCATTTGTCAGAACAAAAATGTCAAACGCTTTTAATGCTCTTTTAGCTTCCGATAACTTAGTCGACGATATTTTTAAACGTGGAAAGACAGTATTGACACGATTTTGATAAATAACGACCTAAAGTTCGCGCTCACTGAGGAGTGTCCTCAGGTGCCCGGTCAAACAATCCTATTCAACGAACTACAAACCTTCCAGTCCTTGGTGCAAATCAAGGGACAGGAAGTTGAGGCAAGTGTTGCCTTTAGATCTTTTCACAAGGGTTCGACCTCTAGGATAAAGTTTCTAGATTCTTCAGGCCCGAAAGGGAAGAAGAAGAAGTTGAAGGAGGTTAAGGTTGACTGCGCTACTGCCCAAAGGGGCAAAGAGATCAAGAAAGTTTCTAGAAAGTGTTTCTACTTCAACGGGGACGATCACCTGAAAAGGAGTTGCCCCAATTTCCTTGACGAAAAGAAGAAGGCGGGTAAATGAGATTTACTTGTTACATAAACTTGTTTAGTGGAGAGTAATGACTCTGTCAGAATATTGGATTCAGGCGCCACGGTGAAGCTATTTTTTGGCGAGAACTACTTATGTTCCTCGCGAGAACTACTTATGTCAGAATATTGCTCTTCTTTTCAAGGATTATGTTCCTGGCAGCGGCTGCAAGAGGGTGAGATAACACTCAGAGTTGGATCCGGAGAAGTTGTCTCAGCTGCAGCGGGCACGGTGAAGCTATTTTTTGGCGAGAACTACTTATTATTAGATAATATGTTCATAGTTCAAAGGTTTACTAGAAACCTAGTTTCTATTTTATGCATATTAAAACAAAACTTTTTTGTTTCTTTCATGAGTAATAAAGCGTTTATTTCTCGAAATGGAAAATTTTTATGTTCTACTTCACTTGTGAGTAATTTGTATGTTTTAAAGTATAATTCGGTCAAAAGTGTTTTGAATACTGAATTGTTTAAAGCAGCAGAAACACGGACTAAGAGAGTAAAAGTTTCTCCAAGAGGAAGTGCCCATCTTTGGCATCTAAGATTAGGCCACATAAATCTCAATAGGATTGAGAGACTAGTGATGAGCGGATCTAAGGTGGCAATGCCCGTCATTAAACGTATTTGACCGTCATTAAAATGTGTCAAATTTTAGGTTGACAAACACTTTTAATGACGTATTTTTCCCGTCATGGAAAGTCAACTTTTAATGGCAGGCAATGTCTGTTATCGTTTGTCAATAATTGAATAAAAAAATTATTGCAAGCGTGCCTAACCAACAATATTTCTCTTTCTTTACATACAAAATAAAATCCCAATAGTTATTACATTTTTATACAACAAATAATTTCACAAAAATTCAAGGAAAACTACATTAGTGGAATATCCAAACAACTAGAAATTTTCACAAGATCCTAATCACCAACACAAACATTCCCAGTTGCAACCTTTCAATAGTCAAGTATTTCATATTTGATTTCAAAAAACTAGAAAAAGTAGAGGAAAAAACAGAATAAAGATGAAAAAATTTCTGAATTCTCATGTCTTCAATAAACTGAATTCAATAAATTTGAGGGCTTTTTGAAAGCAATCGTGTGTTTCCTTCCTTGATAGCAAGTACACGAACAAGTATTGCCAAGGGTTGTCTTGTAAGGGCATTAAACAATGATGCCTTCTCGACATTCGATCTTCCTAGCATGAAGGAAGATTTAAAGCAACATTACATAGTCTGCCCAGAAACTAATATCCAAACGAAAATTTCATAAAAACAAACAAACAAACCATCCAAGAAAATTTCAAAATATTGCATAACAAAGTATTAACAACTATATATAGTAAAACAACCAGACTAGAACGAAGCATAACCATTAGTGGATCAAGAGAATAACTATAAGAAAATAAATTTATTCTTACTTGTGTGTCTATATAGAAGGAGTGGAAGTAGCTGAAATGTGCTCATAAAATATAATCACAAGAGAAGACCAAATCCATAGCATATAAAATAATTACGAGTAAGTTTGTCTGAATATGAGAAACAAGTTGAAATGTCAAAAAAAATTATGAAAATAATTACGAATAAGTTGGTCTTAATATAATATTGATGTGAATAGTAAAAAACAAGAATAAAGACATGTGCTGAATCTAGAAAAGTCATATGCCTTCAACTGTTTGTGGTATAGAGTTGCTACCTGCTACACCATTTAGAATTTTGAGGACAATATGCATGTTTAGGTAAGATCGAGGAATGCCCAAACTTTTTTCTGTAAATAAAGCTAGAAATTATCTTTGAACTAAAGGTACCAAACTTATATTGTAATTAATTTTACATATGAGCAGCTTAAATAGACTCTAATTATCCCTTGTACTTTCAGACCAAATTTCTCAGTTTATATGTGGACGTAGAGAATCATGGGCATTAGGTGGCAACCTTCTAGACGTGTTTGGGTTCCAAATCCAAATCGAGTTTGGGCCTATGGCTAGAAACCGATCACACCCACTGAACCAAAAATGATGCCTCAATAATCTTGCATCTGACATAAAAAATGTGCAAGATACAAGCTCGAATAGGGAATACAGTACCTGTAGAAGCAAAGTGTCATTGTTGCATTTATCAGCAATGTGTGTGCTCACATGAAAAGGGTCAGTGAAATGCAAAGCTAAGCTCCTGGATACGAGGCACGGTCGTAATAGATAAGAAACATATAAAAATAAAGGAAAAATTCAAACAAGAGAAAGGATTCTGGAATTGCAAACTGGCACATAAATATACTTATCAAACGTCTGGTTATGAAAACGCCAAATTCGAGTTTCAAAGCTATTATTCTCATTCCATCCACAATAGTCTATCTCTAAGATGCGACTGCCCATAAAAGACAAAATATCAGTCTTAGAAGTGTAATCACAAACTGTATTAAATTTACGATGGCACATAATAAGTTTGCATAATTTATTCATTGTCAACTTGTGGTTGATCCTCTTTCAAGCCTCTCATTGATAACATGAATTGGTATCCACAAAATAGAAGCCTCATTGCTTGCCCAATCTGGAAACTCTATTCTACCATCACTTAGGGACAACCGTTCAAAATTCTTTGTATCAACAGTGTGTGCCATGTCAACAGAACTTTTCAACAAGTCAACATAGGTATCCATCTCAATTTCTCAAGACTCTACAATCTTCAAACTAGGACCAGTATCAACATGAATGATTGATCTTTCAAGGGATTAATTGATGGGTTGAACGATGATTCCAACCCACTAAGTTTCATTTACAAGTAGAGGATAAAACATAAACGCCTTACATATATAGAAAACAAAAATTGACCCATGTGACCTAAACATTGTTAAGTTATATCAGTTTCGATTTGTAAAGGCTTGTGAAATATGTCTGAACAGTGATCGGTTTCACAAGAATGAGATCTCCAAATTTAGAAATTACATGATATGGATATTTCCTAAAAGGTAAGGAACTAACCCAACATGAAGCCAGCGAGAGGAATCCTTACAAGAGGTTGCCTTTTGCTAAGACTTTTGCTCATATTTGGACCTCAACGAACGAGATCAGCAAACAATGGCTTGAGATCTGGACCTCGATAACCGGTAGACGACGGTGTTTTCAGATCTGGACCTCGAACGATCACGGATGGCGGATGACCACTGCAGACAACGACGAGCGACCTCTTCGACGGTAGACGACCACTTCAGACGACGACACACACTTCAGATCTTCAACAACGACCTCGAACAACCACCCACCTAACGAACGGAGACCTCGAACCTTAACCCACCTAACAAATGACTTAGACAATGGCAGTCGGCGACGATGGTTGTGTTGGTCGGTGACTCCAAACGGAAGGCGGCGAAGAGGTGGTCGGTCGGTGGACGGCGGTGATGGGGTCGTGAGGTTCTGTCATGAGGAAGAAGAGAGGGGATGAGGGAGAAGAGAGAGAGAGAAATTTCGAGACTGTCGAGGAAGAAGAGAGGGTGAAGGAGTGAGTTGTGTGAGTCTAAAAAATATATATATATTAAATATGTATTATAATGACGGGCAAAGCCCGTCATTAAACAAAACTTATGATGTCAGGCAATGCTCGTCATTGTATGTCCATTTTAAAATTTCACGCGTGTTTTCCCTCGCCCGTATACGATTTTTGGTGTAGTGGCAATACAACCTTGCTTAATAATCCTCCAAACCATAGCTCCTCTGTTAAGAGTGAACACTGATCCTGATGTGGATTTCCTCGAATGCACATCAGTATGAAAATCAGAGTCAGTGTTGAAGGGAATGAGAATCCCCGCGCAGCGGAAGACGATCGAATCGTCATGGTATCATCATGCTACATGCTTATTAAAAATGATCTAACTATTAGATCTAGGCTAAACATGCTGAGATTTTTTACAGCAAGAAGGAAAACTTACTTGTTGTAGACCAATTCAGCAAACTCTTCTTGTAGATCACGAACTCTTCGCGCTTCTCGATCTCCACGACCTCTTCCCACTATCGTATCCCAAACACTACCAGTTGATCTTCTTTGTTGTTCTCTTTTGGAGAAGGGAAGTTTGTGGGAAGTTTGTGTTTTGGAAAGAGATGAGAAAATTGAGAGAGAAGAGAGAATTTCACTTAGCTTCCAAAGCTTAGTTTAGGTTAGGTTAGCTTCTTTAAAACCTTTTTGCAAAGGAGTTTAAATAGTCGAATGATGAAGTTCACAACTTCACTTTATTACCACTTTACCACAACCATATGTTATGTAAATCTCATTTACATAATTATATAATATAAGATATCTCATATCTTATGTTGTAAATCTCATTTGCAATAATTGTGGATTTAATTAAATTGAATCACATTTAATTTATTTTCTCTCTATCAATTTCTCCAATTAGCCTTTAATTCAACAATTAGGCTAAGATATAGTTTATTATGAATCTCATTCATATTAAACTATATATTATATCATCTTCATGATATAAATATTCTTAAAGTGAAATTGAACACTTCAATTTCATACCAAAACATTAACCCTTCTTTTATCCCAGATTGAGCCAACCAAGGGACCTAATAGACGTACAGTGACGGGCTCCAATGATTTGAGGTTAACTAGTCAAACTCTTTGACCCGGTCAACCAGTGTTCATTAGCTACAGTAACACTCCACTAAAGCCTGTAGCTGTACTCCCATCAGTGTAGAATATTACGTGTCCACTGATATAACCAATGCTCATGAGTCGACCCTTCACAGGTTGTTCGTTAGACACGACTGGGTCAAATTACCGTTTTACCCCTGTGTCTACATCTTGTTCCTTAAGTCCCCACTGCTCCTCTAATGAACAACATATTGTGATGGTCCAACCATACACAACACCCTTCTCGGCCGGTGAGAAGGTGGGCGCCCGTTGTCCAAGCCACTCGAGACAACAATTAAAGGAACAACCCTCTAGATTCCCTATAGGTGGGAACGAGTGAATTCCATCTCGCGTAATTAGGTTCCCACTCTCTTGGTTCTGTCACTGAGAAGATAGGCATATTGGGCGAGTAACCAAGGCGACCCTCACCCGTACTAGTCAAAGGATTGGACCTCCGCAGATGAGTCCGTAATATGCTCGAGATTCAGTCGAGTCACTAATGGTCATCTACGAATTTATTAGTCTTTACCACAACGGTGTTATATCGGTAAAGTCTAATAATTCACGGTCCGGCCTTGTACAATCTCATTGTACAGATGCCCCACTCGCATGTCAACCACATGAACGAGTCGAGATCACCTCATTTGTATCTAATACAAAGCGGGCGCATCCACGGTGTATCCGAGGATTAGGTCTCCAACCCCATCCTTATATCAGAGACCGTTTCGGTCATTAACTCGAACGTGATCCTCCTTGTGTGTCAACTATACACCGTTCAAGTTCTAGTTCTCTCATATATTCAATGACCTTGGAGCTTAGTTTATTGGAAAGGTTTAAAATATTTGCGAGACACAAAGTGAAGAAAAGAATAACTCTTATTAATTTCAAAACAATATTTTACAAACACGAGATTAGGACAGAAATCCCAACAAGTGTATCCTGCAAGGATCAAATCCTTTGCGCCATACACAAGCATATAGTCCCTCGTTCTCCTAAGATACTTGAGGATATTCTTAACGACAATCCAGTGATCATATCCTGGATTGGACTGATACTTACTGACAATTCTCACTGCATTACATATGTCGAGTCGAGTACATAACATGGCATACATCAGACTACCGACAACAGATGCATAGGGAATGCGTCTCATATCCTCAACTTCTTGAGGTGTCTTAGGACAATGTTCCTTAGAAAATTGAATTCCACACTTGAAAGGTAGTGATCCCTTCTTGGAATTATGCATCTTATATCTAACCAACATCTTGTCAATCTAAGATGCCTGAGACAGTGCTAGCGTTTTGTTCTTGCGATTTTGAACAATTTGGATTCCAAGGACAAACTAAGCCTCTCCAAAATCTTTCATTTGGAATTGGATCGCTAGACATTGCTTAACGCCAGTCAGGAACCCTGCATCATTTCCAATGAGCAAGATATCGTCTACGTACTAGACTAAGAAAGCTACAGTTGTATTGACTATCTTCTTGCAGACACAAGGCTCGTCAATATTCTATTCAACGATCAGATCTTGTATTCTAGGATCAAGATGCTTGTTTCAATCCATAGATTGACCGTTTTAGCTTGAAAACCTTTTGCTCTTGACCCTGAACTATGAACCCCTCTTGTTGATCTATATAGATACTCTTCTCATGATTGCCATTCAGAAAGGTTGTCTTAACATCCATTTTCATAATTTCATAGTCATAAAACGTAGTAATTGACAAGAGTATTCTAATGGATTTTAAGCAAGGCAACAGGGGAGAAGGTTTCTTCATAGTCCACCCCTTCTCTTTGGGTATAACCCTTTGCCACAAGTCGAGCCTTAAAGGTTTGCACCTTACGGCTTGATCTCGTTTCCTCTTGTAGATCCACTTGCAACCGATAGGCCTTTCACCATCTGGTTGATCTACAAGTTCCCATACTTAATTGAAGTACACTGACTCCATTTCGAGGTCCATGGCTTTAATCCACTGGTCCCTATCTATATCATACATTACCTTTTTATAGGTCAATGGATCGTTTATGCCATCATCAGGTATGACGAACTGGGTTTCAGCCAAATCCATGTAACGATCGAGTTGTCTAACATCTCTCCCACTACGTCGAGGCATTCTCAACTCTTGACAAGGACCAACGTTATCAACAACTTTTGTTGATTTATCTGTAGCTTCCCTGGAAATTTTTCTCAAGATAATCCTACTTTGAGGCTGATGATCTCTCATGTGGTCTTCCTCTAAGAACGTGGCGATTGTCGACAGAAGCACCTTGTCCTCTTGAGGATCATAAAACAGACCACCTTTCATTTCTTTGGAGTATCCTACTAATAGGCATAATTTGAATGATGTTCCAATTTCTTTCGATTGGACACCAGCACATGTGTCGGACATCCCCAAATCCTGAAGTGAAGTAAACTACCTTTACGCCCTTTCCATAACTCATAGGGTATTTTTGAAACACTCTTAGAGGGAACCATGTTCAAAATATATGCAACAACTTCTACTTCATATCCCAAAACGAATTAGGCAACTGAGCGTAGCTCATCATAGATCGAACCATGTCTAACAAGGTTCTATTTCTCCTCTCAGATACACCATTCTGCTGAGGTGTACCAGGCGGTGAGAGTTGGGATACGATTCCATGTTCTATCATATAGTCTTAGAATCTCAAATCCATATACTCTCAACCTCGATCTGATAGAAGTGTTTTAATTGTTTTACCCAATGTGTTCTTAACCTCTGCCTTATACCCCTTGAACTTTTCAAGGGTTTTGGACTTATGATGCATTAGGTAAAGATAGCCATACCTAGAATAATCATTAATAAAACTGATGAAGCATTCATACCCTCCTCGTGCCTTGACATTCAAAGGACCACAGAGATCCGAATGCACAAGTTCCAAGGGCTTTTTGGCTCTGTAACATTTTTTCAGAAAAAAGGTCTTTTAGTCATTTTTCCCTCAAGACATGACTCACATGGTGGTAAAGAGTTGCCCTCTAACTGATTTAGGAGACCACTCTTTACAAATCTCCCAATCCTATTGAGATTAATGTGGCCTAGTCTCAAGTGTCAAAGATAGGCACTAGGAGAAAGATTCTGCCTTTTATTTTGAGTATCAACTATTTTAAACATCTCGATGTTCAAAATAGCTTTTACTTATGTTGGTCTTAACACATATAAGTTGTTTTTCAGTTTAGCAGAACATATTCGAACACCTCTTTTGCAAATGAACACTTCATTATGATCAAATGATACTTTATACATATGTTCAAGCAAACAAGAGATAGATACAAGATTTCTTTTCATTCCATGAATCAAAAGTACATTTTCTAATAAAATGAATCTATCTCTAAACAACAACTTCACTGCTCCCACTACTTTGGTCGAGACAACCTCTCCTGTTCCAACCCTGAGAGTTATCTCCCCATCAGCAAGTTGCTGCCAGGAACTAGTTTCCTCAAAAGGAGAACAAACATGATTAGTGGCTCCTGAACCTAATATCCATGCAGAATCATCATATTCCATTAAACAAGTTTCAACAACAAGTAAATCATAATTACCTTCACTTTCCTTCTCAGCTTTCTCTTCTGCAAGGTACTTCGGGCAGCTCCTCTTCCAGTTCCCGTTTGCACGACAATGGAAACATTTTCCTCTAGCTTTAGCCTTGCGTATGGGAGCTTGTCCCTTCCCTTTGTCATTCTTCTTTTTCTTCTAAATACTCTTATTCTCAGAAAAAAAGACCAAACTTGGTCCCTGACGATGATCCTTTTACGAACTTCTTCGAAGTGATAACATTTGCCTGTTTCTCTTTTCCTTTTTATTTCACTAGGGACTCAAAAGTCTGGAGATTGTTCAAAGGAGTAGTCAGGTTATACTCTATTTTATTCATAACCTCATTGGTGCTGAATTGCAAGAAATTCTTCGGAAAAGATTCCATAATAAAGCTAACCTGACTCTTCTCATCTATGACAACTCCATACTTCTGCCACGTGAAGTGGACCATCATGTTTAGGACATGATCCCTAACAGAAGCTCCCTCTCTCATACGGGAGTTGTAAACGTATTTGAAAGCATCATAATGGACCAATGAGGGTGGTTGTCCAAACATCGCCTATAATGATCCCATGATCTCCTTAGCGGTGACCATGCTTTCATGCTTCTTAGACAACACATCAGATATGCAAGCTAAGATATAGACTCGAGCCTTATCATTAGCCCTAATCAATCTGTCATATCATCCCGAAGAATTCGATTCGCAGTCGAGCTGGGAGGGGAGGGCATTCCTCCGTTAAGACGAACCTTAGATCATTAACAACAAGAATCGTATTCAAGTTTGATTTCAAGGTTCTGTAGTTATCGTCGTTAAGTTTGTCGAAGGCGAGTAACTGGATAAAAGAGCACGACATGCTGAAAAAGAATGAATTCTATTAGTGAATTGATTGTAACCTATCAAATTAAGAATTTAACAAATGTAATAATGTACCCATAAAGTCAGTATTGGATTTGCAACGTGTTGGGATATTTGTCCTAATCTCATTTAGTTTGTAAATTTACATTTGAAATTAATAAAGGTTATTTCTTTCATTATTTTGTGTCTCGCATTTATTACAAATTTCGTCCAATAAACTAAACTCTAGGGTCATTGAATATATGAGAGAACTATAACTTGAACTGTATGTAGTGGACACAAGGAGGATCATGTTCGAGTAAATGACCCGAACGGTCTATAGTATATGGATGGGGTTGGAGACCTAATCCTTGATACGTTGTGGATGCGACCCGCTTTGTATTAAGATACAAACGAGGTGATCTGACTCGTTCATGTTGTTGACATGCGAGTGGGGGCATCCTGTACGATGAGATTGTACAAGATCGGACCATGAATTATTAGACCTACTGATGTAACACCGTTAACAATATGGACTAACAACATCGTAGATGACCATTAGTGACTCGACCTGAATCCTGAGCGTGTTACAGACTCCTGTATGCGGGGGTCTGTCCTTTGACTAGTACGGGTGACGATGGTCACAGCTACTCGCCCAATATGCCTATCTTCTGAGGGACAGAACAAAGTAGGGAGCTGAGAACTTAACTACGCGAGATGGAATTCACTCGTTCCCGTCTTTAGGGAAACTAGAGGGATTGTTCCCTTAAGTGTTGTCTCCAGGGCTTGGACAATAGGTGCCCACCCTCTCACTGGCACGAGACGGTTGTTGTGTATGGTTGGACCATTACAACGTTATTGTTCATTAGAGGAGCAGTGGGGACTTAAGGATGAAGAAGTAGATACAGGGGTAAAACGATAATTTGACCCAACAATGTCTACGAACAACCTGTGAAGGGTCGACTCATGGGTATTGGTTATATCAATGGACACATATTATCTTACACTAACGGGAGTGCAGCTACGGGCTTTAGTGGAGTGTTACCGTAGCTAATGAAGGTTGATTAACCGGGTCAAAGAGTTTGACAGGTTAATCTCGGATCATTGGAGCTCGTCACTCTAGGTCCATAAGGTCACTCGGTTGGCTCAAAATGGATTAAAAGAAGGTTTACATTTTTGGTGTGAATTGAAGTGTTTAAATTCACTAAAGGGTATTTATGTCATTTATATGAGATATGAATGATATAATATATAGTTTAATGTGAATGAGATTCATAATAAACTATAGGTTAGCCTAATTGATGAATTAGGGCTAATTTGGAGAAATTAGGTTGAGAGATATTAAATTGGATGTGATTAATTTTAAAAATCCTTAATAATGCAAATGTGATTTGTAAAATGAGATATGAGATAAGTTCCCATAGTTAAGTTCAAATGGAAATGTGATTTGTTGTAAAATGGTAAATAGGTGGAGATTTCAACTCCACCTATCACCATTATATAAACCCCTTTTGCAAGAAGGGTTGATGATCTTACTCTCATTTTAGAAATTCCCACCATCCTCCTTCTTCCAAAAGAAGAACAACCTTGTAACCAAGTGGAGGTGTCCGATCGTTGTTCCGGTGAGGAGATCGAGATCGAGGAAAGCACGAAGAGTTCGTGAACGAAAGGAATCTTGAAGAAAGTCTTCAACAAGTAAGTACCTCTACTCTATACTTGTTGATTTCCTTCTTAGAGTGTATGTTTAATCTATAATTATGTGATAATTAGTTTTTACTTAATTAAGTTGCACAACATCACCACGACGATTCGATCCTCTTCCGCTGCGCAGGGATTCTCATTCCCGTCAATTGGCATCAGAGAAAATCATTGGTTCTTGTTGTTCCACTTAATTTTGTTAAAATTATGTGGGTATTAGCTATTATTCATGAGATGAATGTTGGTTTGTGAAATGGTCGTTTTTGGTTTTGGCACTGTTTTAGATTTACATTTTATGTTGATTTGATCAATGTAAGGGCTTGTGTTTTGGTAATTTTTAAAGTAAATCGAGTCTGTAAGTCTGTGTCGTTCATGGCATGGGATGCTGTGAAGAAATCGGAGCGAAAACGGACAAGAAACGACAAAGAACAGCAAGGGGAGCTTGTTGTTCTGTCGACAGTGTTTAGACGCTGTTCATCAGCGTCTCAACGTTGAGCATGCGGGTGGAGGCTTAACTGTAGGACGACGTAGCAACGCTAGGCGTAGTGTTGCAACGCCACTAGCGTGGAGCACGCGGGGCGTGACGCTGGACGCTGCAGCGTTGCGACGCAGCAAGCGTAGTGGGAAGTTTTGCGAGGAACATGCGAGTTCGTGGGCAGTTGGATGAGATTCAACATAGTGGGGCGGTTTTCTAACATTTTTTATTTATTTTTTTTTGTAAAACGTATTTACATTTTTATTTATTTTATTTTATTAAAAAATATTAATATAAATGTTATATTAATGTTATTTAATTAAATAAATGCCCCTAAGTGCCAAAACCAGTCAATTTTTGCTGTTTAATTATTTTTATGCATGAGATGTATGATTTAATTAAATTCTATGTGCATAATGTATGTCATATAGATATAAAATCGCACCTTAGGTTAAACATATTTATGCATCATTTATATTAAAAGTGTTATAATATATAGTTTGCATGATACGTTATATTATAAGTGTTATAATATAATTAAATGCATGTTTTATTTTAATTAAATATAAGTGTTATATTTTTTAGATTAAAGTATGCTCATGCATTTTAATTTCATGTGATGATTTATTATGTTATAGTATAGTTATTCATGTGATGAATGATGAAGCACTATAACATAGAAATGCATGTAACCTAAGTTAATTATTAGTTTTAAAGTGTTTAGTACTTGAATAATTAGACTTAGGTTTTCTAGTTCTAATAAGATTAGAATTAGGAAATGAAAATGTAATCTTTGAATGGTGACTGATAAGTAACTCTGTCTAAGGAAGGTTTTGTCTAAGGTTGGGGTATTTAAGTTGACGCTTGCAGAACACCCCTACCTGGAAACCGACCTGGGAGTGAATTCGGTCCGGAGATTCTTAGATTATATTTTTCGTGAGTGTCGTTAATTAAAAGTTGTTTAATTTAATCACATAGACGTAAGTAATAATGTGATTATAAACTCAGACCTAATACAATATAAGAGTTATATTGGTAGACTTAGGTAATTTTTAGCCAGTTTATCTAGGTCAATCCCGAAAATTATAAAGTGCTGAGTGGGAGGAAATAAAGTGTATTAGATACATTTAATTTTTCGACCACAAATATCCGTTAAGTCCGCACCGTGAGATCCATACTCGGCCTCGTGGCGCAAATGAGAGTGTCCCCCTTCGGATGGTATTTGTATGGATCAATATCAAAGTGGATGGAGAGAGTACTTATAGTGAGTGGGAGCGGGACCTTTGAAAACGGGACCCACGGTCTCTTCTTTCGATTCACACTGTGAGACCCCTATGATCCGCCTGCTAGTTTGGCCTGGACTAGACAATCCCTTCGGAAGGCCTTGATCATGGGAGTCGAAACACAGTGAATTCTCGAAAGGGATAAAGTTTCCTTGTTGGTTTTCCTTCCTTGTTCACCCTTCGGTGGCTATTATTTGGACGGATACTTGGAAACTTAAAGATTGAGAGTGACACTCATGGGATTCGTTAAGTGTTAATGAATTCGACCAAATAATAGTAACTGGACGCCTAATGGAATAAGAGTTATGCTGGGATTAGGGTCTAGTCGAGAAAGTCTCGTCCTAGAGGATGAGGTGACTCCACGGGTTGGATCCGGGGAGATAGTCTCTGCTGCAGCTATCGACAAAGTGAAGCTTTTTTTTGGCAGGAATTACATTTTGTTAGACAATATGTATATAGTTCCAGGGTTTACTAGAAACCTCGTTTCTATTTCTTGTCTTTTAGAACAATGTATCTCCGTTTCATTTAATGGTAATAAAGTGTTTATTTCCAGAAATGGTAATCTTATATCTTCTGCTTCACTTAAGTCAAATTTGTATGTTTTAAAGCCTAATTCGGTCAAAAGCATTTTGAACACTGAGTTATTTAAACTGCAGAAACACGAACTAAAAGAGTTAAAGTTTCTCCAAAAGAAAATGCCTATCTTTCGCATCTAAGGTTAGGCCACAGTAATCTCAATAGGATTGAGAGACTAGTGAAGAGGGGACTTCTAAGTCAGTTGGAAGAAAACTCTTTACCGGTGTGTGAGTCATGCCTCAAAGGTAAAATGACCAAACGCTCTTTTAGTGGAAACGAATATAGAGCCAAGGAGCCCCTTGAGCTTATACATTCTGACCTATGTGGTTCAATGAATGTTAAACGAGGTGGTTACGAATACTTCGTATCTTTCATAGATGACTATTCGAGGTATGGGTATATTTACCTAATACATAGGTGAAGGGATTTGGAATTTCCACAACGGAAGACGTTGTGAAACGTCGTTGATCCGTTGTGTAATTCTTTCTTAAAATTGAATTAAACATCTTTAATTCTAGGCTAAACAAGCATAAAAGAGAAGAAAACATTAGAGAATACGCTACTTACTTGTTGAAGAACTCTTCTTCAACGCTTTCCTCCTCCGGTCACGATCTCTCTCGAACGGATGATCTCCTCGAATAAGAACCTCGATCCGAACAGCAAGACACCTCCACAGGGTCTTCTCGGTTGTTCTCGGGAGGTTGAGGGAGAGTGTGTGGGACTCCATTTGGTTTTGGGTGAGGAGAAAACTTTGGAGAATTGAGAGAGTTCTAGAGATAAAAACATTTGCTCCCTTTGGATAAAAATCCAAAAAATGGCAAGAAGGGTTGTGAGATGCCTTTGAATGCATCCTTTTATAGTGGTGTGTGGTGGAGTTAAAACCTCCACCAATTCACCATTTTATCACAACTATATGATATACAAATCATATTTGCATATCACATATTATAAGGTATCTCATACCTTATTATACAAATCTCATTTGCATAAATGTGGAATTTTAAATTGAATCACATTCAATTTAATTTCTCTCCATTCAATTTCTCCAAATAGCACGAGTTAATGAATTAGGCTATACTATAGTTTATTATGATTCTCATTCACATCAAACTATATATTATGTCATCTATATCTCATTTAAACAACATAAATAACCAAATAATGAATTTGAACACTTCAAATTCATACCAAACTGTAAACCCTCATTTTGTCCAATTTGGGCCAACCGAGAGACCTAATGGACCTACACGTGACGAGCTCCAATGATCCGAGACTAACCTGTCAAACTCTTTGACCCGGTTATTCAATTCATTAGATACTGGTAACACTCCACTAAAACTCGTAGCTGCACTCTCATCACTGTAGGGCAAGTTGTGTCCATCGATATAACCAATACCCATGAGTCGACCCTTCACAGGTTGTTCGTAGACACTGGTTGGTCAAATTATCGTTTTACCCCTGTGTCTACCTCTTGCTCCTTATGTCCCACTGCACCTCTAATGAACAACTATGTTGCATGGTCCAACCATAAACAACAACCCTCTCAGGCCAATGAGAGAGTGGGGCCCCGTTGTTCAAGCCCTGGAGACAACACTTAAGGGAACAACCCCTCTAGTTTCCCTAAAGTCAGGAACGAGTGAATTCCTACTTGCGTAGTCAAGTTCCCAGCTCCCCACGTGGTCCTGTCCCTGAGAAGCTAGGCAAATTGGGCGAGCAACAGTGGCCACCCTCACCCGTACTAGTCAAAGGACAGACCCGTGTAGATAAGAGTCTGTAACAACCCTCAGGATTAAGGTCGAGTCACTAATGGTCATCTACGAAATTATTAGCCCTATGTTGTTAACGGTGTAACATCAGTAAGTCTAATAACTCACGGTCTGGTCCTGTACAATCTCATTGCACAAGATGTCCCCACTCGCATGTCAACCACATGAACGAGTTGGATCACCTCGTTTGTATCTAATACAACGCAGGTCGCATCCACAGTGTATCCAGGATTAGGTCTCCAACCCTATCCATATACTGTAGGCCTTCGAGTCATTAACTCGAACGTGATCCTCCCTGTGTGTCCACTACACACCGTTCAAGTTCTAGTTCTCTCATTAATACAATGGCCTTGGAGCTTAGTTTATTGGATTAAGTTTATGAAATATGTGAGACACAAAGTTCAAATAAATAACTCTTATTTATTTACAACTTAGAATATTACAAACTACACGAGATAAGGACATACATCCCAACAAACTCCCACTTGGACTAAGCTAGTAGAGTACATGATAGATTTCTCAAATGTACAGTAAAGGAATACAAAAAAGTAATACAATAAACTAGGGTATTGAATACCCCTTTACAATACTCCCACTTGCCCTAGTCAGGAAGCACTCGAAGACCTAGACTCTCTAGGTGACCCTCAAACACCTTAGCCGTGAGGGCCTTTGTAAATGGATCAACAACGTTGTGCTCCGAAGCTATCTGCGTGACAATCACGTCTCCGCGATGCACAATCTCTCGTATCAGGTGATACTTATGATCAATGTGCTTGCCCCTTTTATGACTCTGAGGTTCTCTCGAGTTGGCTACTGCACCACTGTTGTCACAAAACAGTGTGATCGACAAGTTCATATTTGGAACAACTTCCAAATCTAGCATGAACATCCTAAGCCAAACAGCTTCCTTTGAAGCTTCACAAGCTGCAACATATTCAACTTCCATCGTGGAATCAGCGATGCATCCCTGCTTGATGCTTCACCACACTACAGCTCCTCCATTCAGAATGAAGGCTGACCCCGAAGTGGATTTCCTAGAATCCTTATCGGTCTGAAAGTTAGAATGTGTGTATCCCGTAAGGATCAAATCCCCACTCTCATACACAAGGCTGTAGTTTCTCGTTCTCCTTAGAAACTTGAGGATTGCCATTACGGCTGTCCAGTGATCTAATCTTGGATTGGATTGATACCTACTAACAATCCCATCTGCATAACAAATGTCGGGCCTAGTACACAACATGGCATACATCAGGCTCCCTACAGCTGAAGCATAGGGGATTCGTCTCATATCCTCAACCTCTTGAGGAGTCTTAGGACATTGATCCTTAGACTGGTGATCCCCATGCCTGAAACGCAACAAGCCCTTCTTGGAGTTCTGCATCTTATATCTAGACAACATCTTGTCAATATAAGACGCTTGAGACATGACTAGCGTTCTGTTCTTCTGGACTATCGGGATACCTAGAACATACTTTGCCTCTCCCAAATCCTTCATTTGAAATTCCGAAGCCAACCATTCCTTATTGTCAGTAAGAAATCCTACCTCATTCCCAATGAGAAGGATATCATCCACGTACAATATAAGAAACGCGACAGTACTGTTAATGGTTTTCTTGTAGACACAAGGTTCGTCAACATTTTGATTAAAGCCATAAGTTTTGATCGCCTCATCAAATCTTATATTCCAAGACCTCGAGGCTTGTTTCAGTCCATAAATAGACCTTTGAAGCCGGCAAACTCTTTGCTCTTGGCCATGGGCAATGAACCCCTTGGGCTAGTCCATGTAAATGGTCTCGTCAAGGTTGTCATTCAGAAAGGCGGTCTTGACATCCATCTGGCATACCTCATCGTCATAATATCCGGCAATGGCCAGAAGGATTTCTAATCGACTTTACCATGGCAACAGGTGAAAAAGTTTCCTCATAGTCAACCCCTTCCACCTGGGTAAAACCCTTTGCCACTAGTCGAGCTTCGAAGGTCTGAACCTTCCCATCTACGCCACGTTTATGCTTGTAGATCAACTTGCAACCAATATCCTGTTGGTCCACAAGCTCCAAGATGGAATTGAAATACATCGACTCCATTTCCTGGTCCATAGCTTTAATCCATTCGTCTTTGTCAACGTCTGCCATTGCTTGATCATACGTCAATGGATCTTCACAGTCATCATCAGGAGTGACGACTTGGGTTTCAGCTGAACCCATGTAACGTTCAGGCTGCCTCACAACCCTCCCACTACGTCGAGGAATTTCCAACTCTTGGGAACGGACTTGACTAGACGAGCTAGGATCAATAACACTTGTTGACGTACTAGCACCATCAGCAACTCTTGCTGATGAACTGTCCATTTCATTCAACGCAATTTTGCTCCTTGGTTAGTGATCCTTGATGTGGTCTTCCTTAAGGCAAGTGGCGTTTGTCTACACAACCACCCTATTTTCCTTAGGATCGTAAAAAAAAATCACCCCTAGTCCCTTTTGGGTAACCTACAAAGAGGCACAACATTGAACGGGGTTCCAAGTTCTTCGGGGTTGACACCAACATATGGGCTGGGCATCCCCAAATTTTGAAATGACGTAAACTGGTTTTACGACTACGCCAGAGTTCGAAAGGTGTTTCACAAACACTTTTCGACGGAACTGTGTTCAAAATGTATACCGCAATCTCCACTGTGTAGCCCCAAAAAGAATCAAGGAGACGAGCATAGCTCATCATCGACCGAACCATGTCCAACAGGGTTCTGTTTCTCCTCTCCGATACACCATTCTGTTGTGGCATACCAGGTGATGAGAGTTGAGACGTAATTCCATGTTCTATCATATAGTCTTGAAATTCAGTGTCCATATACTCTCCACCTCGATCTGATCGAAGTGTTTTTATAGTTTTACCTAACAGGTTCTCAACCTCAGTCTTGAACTCCTTTAACTTTTCAAGAGTTTCAGACTTCCTATGCATTAGGTAAATGTACCCATACCTCGAATAGTCATCTATGAAAGATACGAAGTATTCGTAACCACCTCGTGCTTTAACATTCATCGGACCACATAGGTTAGAATATATAAGCTCAAGGGGCTGCTTGGCTCTATATCCTTTTCCACTACAAGGACGTTTGGTCATTTTACCTTCAAGGCATGACTCACATACCGGTAAAGAGTTTTCTTCCAACTCGCTTAGATGTCCAATCTTCACTAGTATCTCAATCCTATTGAGATTAATGTGGCCTAAACGTAGATGTCAAAGATGGGCACTTTGTTTTGGAGAAATCTTTACTCTCTTAGTTCGCGTTTCGGCTGTTTTAAAGAATTCGGTGTTCAAAACACTTTTGTCCGAATTAGGGTTCAAAAAACCCTTTATTACTCTTGAAAGAACAAATCAAATTTCATTTTGAGAAATAAACGCTTTATTACTCTTGAAAGAAACAGACATATTTTGTTCTAATAGGTAGGAAATAGAAACTAGGTTTCTCGTAAACCCAGGGACTATGTACATATTATCCAATAATAAGTACTTCCCGCCAATGAGCAGCTTCACCGTGCCTATTGCTGCAGCTGAGACAACTTCTCCGGATCCAACCCAGAGTGTTATCTCACCCTCTTGCAGCCGCTGCCAGGAACTTAATCCTTGAAAAGAAGCGCAAACGTTGATAGTGACGCCTGAATCCAATATCCAGACAGAGTCTCTACTCTTCACTAAACAGGTTTCTGTGACAAGTAAATCACATTTACCCGTCATCTTCTTTTAATCAAGGAAATTGGGACAACTCATTTTCAGGTGTCTGTCTCCGTTGCTGTAGAAACACTTTCTGGCAACTTCCTTGATTTCTTTGCCTTTTAAGGGGGCAACGCGATCAACCCTATCCTCTTTCAACTTCTCCTTCTTCCCTTTAGGGCTGAAGAGTCTACAAACTTTGTCCCAGAAGTCAAATCCCTGTGAAAAGGTCTTAAGGCAACACTTGCCTCAGCTTGCTGTCCCCTTGTTTGCACCAAGGACTGGAAGGTTTGTAGATCGTTGAATAGGACTGTTGAACCGGGCACCTGAGGACCCTTCTCAATGAGCGCGAACTCTTTGTCATCATTTACCAAAATCATGCTAATATTGTTTTTCCACGAAAAATTACCGCCGACTAACTTAACGGAAGCTAAAAGAGCGTTAAAAGCGTTTGACATTTTGTTGTTGAAAAAATGAAAAAAAAATTATATTAGTCTCGCAAAAAATTTTGAAAATCCAATCATGTTTTAGCAATTTTTTATCCTATGATCCCTAGGTCATTCAAAATTTGCAATGATACCCTAAAGGTTTAGAATGACCGCCACCATAGGGTAGACAAACCCACTCCTCCTCTGGGACTAGACTCTCTCGACCATACCCTAATACCAAAATAACTCTTATTCCATTAGACGTTGAATTAACATTTTTCGGTCTGAATTCATTAACTCTTAACGAATCCTGTGAGTGTCACCCTCAATCTTTAAATTTCCAAGTATCCATCCAAACAATAGCCGCCGTAGGGAGAACTAAGAAGGAAAACCAACAAGGAAATCGTATCCCTTTCGGAAATTCACGGTGTTCCGACTCCCATGATCAAG
This sequence comes from Trichosanthes cucumerina, assembly GCA_036507285.1. Taxonomy (NCBI): domain Eukaryota; kingdom Viridiplantae; phylum Streptophyta; class Magnoliopsida; order Cucurbitales; family Cucurbitaceae; genus Trichosanthes; species Trichosanthes cucumerina. Next base: position 47,432,730 of record CM071845.1, on the reverse strand, counting down.
GCCCTCCGTAGGGATTGTCTAGTCCAGGCCAAACTAGCAGGCGGATCATAGGCGTCTCACGGTGTGAATCGAAAGAAGAGATCGTGGGTCTTGTTTTCACAGGTCTCGCTCCCACTCACTATGAGTACTCTCTCCATTCACATTGAATATTGACCCATACAAATGCCACACGTAGGGGGACGCTCCCATTTGCGCCACGAGGCCGAGTATGGATCTCACGGTGCGAACTTAACGAAGATTCGTGGATGAAAAATTAAATGTATCTCATACACTTTATTTCCTCCCACTCAGCACTTTAAATTAAACGGGATTGACCTAGATAAACCGGCTAAAATTTACCTGAGTCTACCAATATAACTTTTATATTGGATTAGCCTAAGTCTATAATGACATTATTAACTTAGGTCTATGTGAGTAAATTAATTAACTCGTAATTAACGACACTCACGAGAATATAACCTAAGAATCTCCAGACTGAATTCACTCCCAGGTCGGTTGCCAGGTAGGGGTGTTCCGCAAAGCGTCAGGTTCAATACCCCAGCCTTAGACAGAACCTTCCTTTGACAGAGTTACTTATCAGTCTCCATTCAAAGGTCATATTTGATTTCCTAATTCTAATCTTATTAGAACTAGAAAACCTAAGTCTAATTATTCAAGTTCTAAACCATTTAAAACTAACAATTAACTTAGGTTACATGCATTTCTATGTTATAGTGCTTGATCATTCATCACATGAATAATACTATACTATAACATACATTCATCACATGAATTAAATGCATGAGCATGCTTTTGATTGAAAAATATAACACTTATATTAAATAAATTAAATCATGCAAACATTATATTATAACTTTTATAATATAATCCTATCATGCATACTATATATTATAACTCTTATAATATAAATATGATGCATGAAATGTTTAACCTAAGGTGAGATTTTAAATCTATATGACATACATTATGCACATAGAAATAATTAAATCATACATCTCATGCATAAAATAATTAAATAGCATTATTGGACCGATTTGTGGCACCCTAAGGGCATAAAATTAAATTAATTAACATTAATATAACAATTATATTAATATTATTTAAAATAATTAAATAAATACATTTATAAAATAATTTTACAATTAAATAAATAAATAAAATAAATAAATAAAACAATTCATGTAACTCCCACTTTCGAATGCAGACGCTCAGAGTAGTGTACAAATAGCGTCTTGCCTAGCGCTCTCAACGCTGTATGGCGTTACTGTATTTATCTTTGCAGATGATAACTCACCATAAGTGAGTTATTTTACTAGAATTTTAGTGTTTAATCTACTTGAATTGCATCTAATTTAGTGATCCTCATGTTATTTTATCCCTAAATTATGTGTGTTAGCTTTAAAATCTTGAATTTAAGCATTAGGTGCAAAAAGAATTAATTTTGATGTTTTTGTGCTTTAATTTAAAAAATTTTAGAAAATAAGCTAACATTTAATTAAAGACCAAAATTTGAGATTTTTCTTAACTCCGAAAATCCTTGCGTATTTTGATTTATAATTAACTTCATATATTTATTTGGGATTTTTCTGTAGCAGAGAGATTATAAAAATTACAAGAGTCCCTAAGGGCATTTTAGATATCTTACAGAAGGGTAAGATGGTGTTTCTACCCTAAGGACATTTTTGTAATTTGTGGAATTAGGGCAACACCATCTTATATAAGGAGGCTAGGGTTCAAGTGCAAAAAGGAGAGAATTTTGCGACAAGAGGAAGAGGTCGAGAAGAGAAGGAGAACCAAGTGATTGCTACAGCAAAGTGTGCGTTGGAGAGACAAATCATGATGGTGTCTTTGCTGTAGCAATCGTGAGGAGGCAATTGTTGGATGCAGACCGAGAGGGGCTTCAATTTTGCTAACACCAAAGCCGAGGAGTAGATTAGTGAGGGCATTCGGGAGAGCCAACCTACCACTTTGTTTAGCAGCAATTGCGAGGGACGACATTGGGAGAGTTGGCCTATCGATTTCTTTGAAGCAATCGCGTGAGGTTCTGCGGGCGTTGGGCGCGTCGGTTTGGCCGGCAATCGCGTGAGGTTGCTGGCGTTGGGAGTTGTCGAGGTTTGCTGAAGCAATCGCCTGGCTGCTGTGAAGTAGGAACCCGAGAACCCTTTTTGCTGAAGCAATTGGCTAATCTGTGCTGAGGCCATCCAAAGGGTTTTGCTGAAGCAAAGTGCCCTACTGCAGTCCATCGACAGAGGGCTGCTGCTAGGCAATTGCTGTAGCAAAACAAGGCCACTTGCTGTGTAAATTGTTCCCTTTCTTTTTGTGCTTTTGCCTATTATTTTGGCCAATTATCACTGCTTTTGTTGGGTTGTTTATACACTAATTAGAGGTTAATTTGCTCACTGTTTAGACAATTGTGTGACTATTTTCATGCTGCTATTGATAAATCTCTTGATTAGTGAAAGCATGTTCAACTTAAAGATGTGCAATTTGACCAAAATCATGAACTAAAATTCTTCTAGGCACAGGTTAGGTTGCTCTTCAATGTATAAATTGTAATAAATTAATGGTTGATGCCATAGTTGGATTTATGAGATTTTAATGTTTGCAACGATGCATGAGAATTAAAATTGGCCCTTTTAACTTCTCTAAAATTCACGAACTTGGAAAAGCTAGTGAATTTAGGAAATTAAACTTTCATTCTAGGATCTTGAGTTAATTAGGGATAATTAACCCACCTAGAACCTTAAAATCATGGGCATAATTTAGATCACAATTGGGAAATTGTAGGTTTTAAAACTTAGTGATTTTGGAAAGAATCATTTGAATGCATGCGTAGGTAAATTCAAGGCATCACTAAAAATTTATTCCAATTGAACATTAGAACTCTAACCTAACCCGAGCTTATTTTCATTACAAATCTCATCTCTTGTATCTATCTTCTTGTTTGCATTCTCCTCTCCCCGCATTTAAATTTACTTATTTTCTTGAGTCTAGTCTTATATTGTCTTACTTATCACATCTGTTTATCTACTATAGGAAATTGCACACCCATGCATTGCACTAAAATAAGGAAAAATTTGTTAGGACACTCATCCATTTAGGTCTAACTAGTCCTCGTGGGATCGATACTTTTAACTTATCACTTGTCACTTTAACCGTGTATACTTGCACGTCGTAAAAGTGTCGGGGTTTTATTCTAATTTGCATTAGTTTAGGGCACTCAATATTTTCGCATCATGCAGCAGCCTCTCCAGCAGCATGGATGGTGTTGTCAACCACATGAATGAGCTGGACCACCTCTCCAGTAGCAACCTCTCCAGCATGGTTCTCATTCCACAGGATGCCCCCACTCGCATGTCAACCACATGAACGAGCTGGATCACCTCGTTTGTATCTAATACAAAGCGGGTCGCATCCACAGTGTATCCAGGATTAGGTCTCCAACCCTATCCATATACTGTAGACCATTCGGGTCATTAACTCGAACGTGATCCTCCCTGTGTGTCCACTACACACCGTTCAAGTTCTAGTTCTCTCATTAATACAATGACCCTGGAGCTTAGTTTATTAGATTAAGTTTATGAAATATGCGAGACATAAAGTTCAAATAAATAACTCTTATTTATATCACATGGTTCAAATAAACAACTCTTATTTATTTACAACTTGGAATATTACAAACAACACGAGATGAGGACATACATCCCAACAATAGGAAGTCTCAAACTCTTGAAAAGTTCAAGGAGTTCAAGACTGAGGTTGAGAACCTGTTTGGTAAAACAATAAAAACACTTCGATCGGATCGAGGTGGAGAGTATATGGACACTGAATTCCAAGACTATATGTTAGAACACGGAATTACGTCCCAACTCTCAGCACCTGGTATGCAACTGCATAATGGTGTATCCGAGAGGCGAAACAAAACCCTGTGGGACATGGTTCGGTCGATGATGAGCTATGCTCATCTCCCTGATTCTTTTTGGGGTTACGCAATAGAGACTGCAGTGTATATTTTGAACAGTGTTCCCTCGAAGAGTGTTTGTGAAACACCTTTCGAACTCTGGAATGGACGTGAAGGTAGTTTACACCATTTTAGAACTTGGGGATGCCCGACCCATGTGTTGGTGTCAAACCCAGAGAAATTGGAACCCCGTTCAAAATTGTGCCCATTCGTAGGTTACCCAAAAGAGACCAGAGTTGGTCAATTTTTCGATCCTAAGGAAAATAGGGTGCTTTTTGTCGGCAAACGACACTTTCCTTGAGGAAGACCACATCAGGGATCATTTGCCTAGGAGAAAAATCGTGTTTAATGAAATGGACAGTACATCAGCAAGAGTTGTTGATGGGGCTAGTACGTCAACAAGTGTTGTTGATCCTAGCACGTCAAGTCAAGTCTGTTCCCAAGAGTTGGGAATGCCTTGACGTAGTGGGAGGGTTGCTAAACAGCCTGAACGTTCATGGGTTTAGCTGAAACCCAAGTCGTCAATCCTGATGATGACTATGAGAATCATTGACCTATGATCAGGCAATTGCAGATGTTGACAAGGACGAATGGATTAAAGCTATGAACCAGGAAATGGAGTCGATGTACTTCAATTCTGTCTGGGTGCTTGTGGATCAACCGGATAGGGTAAAACATATAGGTTGTAAATGGATCTACAAGCCTAAACGTGGCGTAGATGGGAAGGTGCAGACCTTCAAAGCACGACTAGTGGCAAAGGGTTTTACCCAAGTCGAAGGAGTTTATTATGAGGAATCCTTTTCACCTGTTGCCATGGTAAAGTCGATCAGAATCCTTCTGGCCATTGTCGCGTATTATGACTACGAGGTATGGCAGATGGATGTCAAGACCGCCTTTCTGAATGGCAACCTTGATGAAACCATCTACATGGACATACCCAAAGGGTTCATAATTTTGGGATTTATGCCCTAAACTTATGTAATTTTGATCAAATAAATAAAGAGTTATTTGTTTTTATAAAATTATATTCTTGCTTTATAAATCCAATAAACTAAGCTCCAAGGTTATAACGTATCTTGAACATCAGTGTAGTATTCACTATTTGGATTATGTTCAAGAGTAAACCTAAATGGTTTATGGTATAAGAATAGGGTTGGAAATCTTATTCTGGTAACACCATGAATGCGGCCCACTTTATAATTAGTACAAATGGGGTAATCCAACTCATTCATGTGGTTGACATGCGAGTGGGGGCATCCTGTATGAAGAGTTCATACAAGATCGGATCAGAAATTATTAGTCTAAGCGAGATAACGCCGTTAATGAGATAAGACCGATAATTTATAGATGGTCATTAGTGACTCGACTGAATCCCGAGCAAGTTAAGAACTCCTCGCTTATAGGGGTTTGTCCTTAGACTAGTATGGGTGAGAGTGGCACAGTGGCCACTCAATAAGCCTACCTTCTTAGAGAGTAACCTCGTAGGTAGTGGGACTTAACTATGCAAGATGGAATTCACTCATTCCTACACTAAGGAATTAGATAGGTTGTTCCCTAAAGAACTGACTCCAGGTCTTGAACATCAGGCCCCGCCCTTTAAGAGGGTCTGAGTCTATGGTAGGACCTTAGACTTGTTGTTCATTAGAGGATCAGTGGTGCTTAAGGAACAAAGAGGTAATCACAGGGGTAAAACGGTAATTTTACCCAGCCGTGATTATGAACAAGTTGTGAAGGGTCGACCCATGGGTAATGATTATATCCTTGGACACAATATAATCTACAGTGAGAAGAGTGCAGCTACAAGTCTATAGTGGAGTGACTTGTAGTTAATGAATATTAATTAACTGGATCAAAGAGTTTGATCAGTTAATCTCACATCATTGGAGTTCATGAACTATAGTTCCATTAGGTCCCTCCGTTTGCTCAACATGGTAATATTGAGGATATAAAGTTAGGAATGAAATTGAAGTGTTCAATTTCATATATGAGGTGTTATATCACTTATATATGATATATGTGATATAATATATGATGGAGATCTGATCTCCTTGAGTAGCGGAAACGTGTTTGGGATCGTAAATTGCTTGATTGTTTTAATTGAAACAAAAATCGATACATTGACAAAAATACAGAACAAGCATGCTTTTAATCTAATTAAAACATGGAGATATACATGCAAACATGATTAAAATTTAACAATTAAACTAAGAATTGAAAGGAAATTACCTTGGTAGACTAAATTCTCCAGTAGCAACTTCTTGCTTCAAAACATAGTAAGACAGCAACTTTCTCTATTTTCTTCCAGCAAGAACACAACCACCAGTGATCACTTTCTATATCTCTGAATCCTTAGATCGTCCTTAGTGGGAAGTATTCTAGCTTTTAAAAGAAGTTTGAGAATATGAGAGTGAGAGAGAGAGAGAGAGAATTCTTGAAGCAATTCTCCAAATTGCAAAAAAACAGCAAATGATCGATCGGGAGAAGAAGGGGGTAGTGGAAACGTGTCTGGATGACACGTTCTCTTATTTTATTATTAAAATAATAATAATAATAATAATTAAATCAAATTTTAATTATTAATTTAAATCATATTTAAATAATACAAATTAAATATCATATATTTAATTTGGATTAAATCTCATTTAATCATAACCTATAGTTTTAATGTACATCTAGTGCACATTAAATTTTAACCTATAGTTTTCAAATGTGAATCACATTCACATTTAATATAATTTTTGAACTCTTTCAAATACTCAATTCTCTCATATAATTTAATATGAATCATATTCACATTAAATTTATAATATATAGTTCCAAAACTATATATTATATCGTATCTAAATATATTAAATATATCCTCTAATGAATTTGAACATTTCAAATTCAAATGATCTAAGAACCCTTTACGGGCTAGAAGGTGGACCTAATGGACCTACAGATCAGAAGCTCCAACGATACGAGATTGCTCGGTTAATCTCATTAACCTCTCAATCAAAATTCGTTAACTGCAGGAACACTCCACTAAAGTCCCACAGCTGCACTCTTCTCACTGCAAATATATTTCTGTGTCCATGGATATTGACCAATAACAGCAAGTCAATCCTTCACTAATGTTCGTAACACAAGCTGGGTCAAATTATCGTTTTACCCCTGGGTTACATCTTGTGCCATAAGTACCAGTGCTCCTCTAATGAACAATTTGTTTGTGGTCCTACCAACAAACAGAGTCCCTCTCGGACCAATGAGAGGGTCGGGCCCTTTGTTCAAGTCCCGGAGACACCACTTAAGGAAACATTACTCTACTTACCCTAGTAGGCGGAAGAAGTGAATTCCATCTTGCTAAGTTAAGTTCACAGCCGCTCAGTCGGTCTTGTCCCCAAGAAGGTAGGCATATTGAGTCGGCGAATCTGGTCACTCTCACCCATACTAGTCAAAGGACAATCCCTCGCGAACAGGAGTTCGTAACCTGCTCAGGATTGAGATCAAGTTGCCTAGGTCATCCTAGTGAAATAGAAACCTAACTAGTCAACGGAGTTACAGCTAGAGGATGTTATTTCGTGGTCCTGTCTTATGTAATCTCATTACATAGGATATCCCCACTCACAGTGTTTGCATCAAATACAATGTGGGCCACATCCATAGTTTTAACAGGGTAAGGTACCCAAACCTTATCCCTAACTATAGACCCTTTAGGCTGTATCTCGAACCGAGATCCTTTATATGTACACTACATTCAGTTAAAGATTCATACAACAACCTTGGATGTTTAGTTTATTAGATTTAGGGTTTAAATAAAAGCAAACTCGTAGATAACGAACAATAACTCTTTGTTGAAATAATAACACTTTATTACATTAATTAGTACATAATTACAAACTACGAGTTTTAGGGCACAAATCCCAACAAACTCCCACTTGAACTAAAACTCTAGTGGGGTACATCATAATCTAAAACAGTGGTTATAAGAGATAGAAATACAATAAACTAGGGCATCCATATACCCCATTAGATATCTCCCACTTGCCCTAGATTAGCACATGTACATATTGTTGGGATTTTTTGTCCTAATCTCGTGTTTGTAATATATTGTTTGAAATCAATAAGAGTTATTTATTTCATCACTTTGTGTCTCGCAATATTTACAAACGTTTCCAATAAACTAACCTCCAGGGTCATCGAATTTATGAGAAATCTGGAACTTGAACGGTGTGTAGTGGACACACAGGGAGGATCACGTTCAAGTTAATGACCCGAACGGTCTACAGTATATGGATAGGGTTGGAGACCTAATCCTGGATACACTGTGGATGCGACCCGCTTTGTATTAGATACAAACGAGGTGATCTGACTCGTTCATGTGGTTGACTTGCGAGTGGGGGCATCCTGTGCAATGAGATTGTACAAGACCGGACCGTGAATTATTAGACCTACTGATGTAACACCGTTGACAGTAAGGACTAATAACTTCGTAGATGACCATTAGTGACTCGACCTGAATCCTGAGCGTGTTGCGGACTCCTGTCTGCGAGGATCTGTTCTTTGACTAGTACGGGTGAGGGTGGTCCTCGCACTCGCCCAATATGCCTATCTTCTCGTGGACGTAACCAAGTAGGAGCCGGGAACTTAACTACGCGAGATGGAATTCACTCGCTTCCGCCTTTAGGGAAACTAGAGGGGTTGTTCCTTTAAGTCTTTGTCTCCATGGCTTGGACAACGGCGCCCACCTTCTCACCGCCCGAGAAGGATGTTGTGTATGGTTGGACCATCACAATATGTTGTTCATTAGAGGAGCAGTGGGGACTTAAGGAACAAGAGGTAGACACAAGGGTAAAATGGTAATTTGACTCAACCGTGTCTACGAACAACCTGTGAAGGGTCGACTCATAAGTATTGGTTATATCAGTGGACACGTAATATTCTGCACTGACGGGAGTGCAACTACGGGCTATAGTGGAGTGTTACCGTAGCTAATGAATGTTGGTTAACCGTGTCAAAGAGTTTGGCAGGTTAATCTCGGATCATTCGAGCCCGTCACTGTTGGTCCATTAGGTCCCTCGGTTGGCTCCATCTGGATTTAAGAAAGGATAAAGTTTTGGTATGAGATTGAAGTGTTCAATTTCACTCTAAGGGCATTTATGTCATTTATATGAGATATGAATGATATAATATATATAGTTTAATGTGAATGAGATTCATAATAAACTATAGGTTAGCCTAATTGTTGAATTAGGGCTAATTGGAGAAATGGATTGAGAGAAATTAAATTGGATATGATTCAATTTAATTAATCCATAATTATTGCAAATGAGATTTGCAATATGAGATATGAGATATCTTATATTATGTGGTTATGCAAATGAGATTTGCATAACCTATGGTTGTGGTAAAGTGGTAATTATGTGGACATTTTAACTCCACAAATTCCACTATATAAACCCTTCTTGCAAGAAGGATGTAAGACACTTCTCTCATTTTTTTTAGATTTTCACAAAGAAAAGAAGTGAAATTCTCTCTATTCTCTCTCAATTCTCCTCCCTCTCCAAAATCAAAAGGTTCCCACAAACCTCCTTTCTCCAAAAGAGAACAATCGAGAAGGCGTTTTGGTGGTGTTCAATCACATTCGTTGGAGGCGTTCGTTGTGTACGAGGAGCACGAAGAGTTCGTGTTGAAGAAGAAACCTTGAAGATAGTCTTCAACAAGTAAGTATATTCATCTTGCTGTAAATTTCTTCTTCTTTAAGCATGTTTAGCCTAGATCTAAGTGTTAGATCAATTTTAATAAACACGGTTTGCGTAATTGATACATTGACGATTCAATAGTCTTCCGCTGCACGGGATTTTCATTCCCTTCAATTTGTATCAGAGCCATTTCGATGGTTCCTCAATTATGCACTGTTTTATTAAAATTTGGTGGGTGTTTTACCATGATTTATGTGATAAATTGTTGGTTTGCATAATGGATGTTTCGATTTTTGGCACTAGTTTAGATTTATTTTCTGTTTGATGAGATCAAATGTAAAGAGCCCGTGTTTTTGAGCATTTTAGAAAATAAATCGAGTTTGTAAGTCCGTGTCGTTCGTGGCAAGTGTTGCTGTGAAGAAATCGGAGTGGAAACAGGCGTAAATCGACGAAGAACAACAAAGGTGTTTGTTGTTCTGTCGATGGTGTTGAGACGCTGCCCAACGGCGTCTCAACGCTATCCTTGCTGATGGAGGCCTGCGCGCAGCGAGCAGCGTTACAAACGATACCGGGCGTTGAGAACGAGGGTCGACGCTGAGGCGACGTAGTTACAACGCCGCCACGGCGTTACAGCAGCAACGTGCGACGATCAAGCCTCACTTTGGGCGGTTATTTACACGTTTTATTTATTTTATTATTTATAAAATGTAATATTTTATTTTATTTAATTATTTTATTAAATAATATTAATATAATTATTATATTAATGTTATTTAATTAAATAATTCCCCTAGGTGCCAAAAATCGGTCCATTTTTGCTATTTAATTATTTTATGCATGAGATGTATATTTTAATTAATTTCTACGTGCATATTGTATGTCATATAGATTTAAAATCCCACCTTAGGTTAAACATTTCATGCATCATTTTTATATTATAAGAGTTATAATGTATAGTATGCATGATAGGATTATATTATAAGAGTTATAATATAATGTATGCATGTTTTAATTTATTTAAATATAAGTGTTATATTTTAAATTAAAAGCACGCTCATGCATTTAATTCATGTGATGAATTATATTATGTTATAGTATATAGTATTATTCATGTGATGAATGATCAACCACTATAACATAGAAATGCATGCAACCTAAGTTAATTATTAGTTTTAAAGTGTTTAGAACTTGAATAATTAGACTTAGGTTTTCTAATTTTCTAATGAGATTAGAAATTTAGGAAATCAAATATAACCTTTGAATGGAGTCTGATAAGTAACTCTGTCTAAGGAAGGTTTTGTCTAAGGCTGGGGTATTTAAGTTGACGCTATGAACACCCTACACAGGAAAACCGACCGGAGTGAATTCGGTCCGGAGATTCTTAGGTTATATTCTCGTGAGTGTCGTTAATTAAGTGTTAATTAATTTACTCACATAGACCTTAGTTAATAATGTGATTATAAACTTAGGATAATACCATATAAGAGTTATATTGGTAGACTTAGGTAAATTTTAGTCGGTTTATCTAGGTCAATCCCCAATAAAAATTAAAGTGCTGAGTGGGAGGAAATAAAGTGTATGCGATACATTTGAATTTCCAACCACAAATCTCCTTTAAGTCCGCACCGTGAGATCTATACTCGCCTCGTGGCGCAAATGGGAGCGTCCCTTCGGATGGCATTTGTATAGGTCAATATCATCGTGGATGGAGAGAGTACTTATAGTGAGTGGGAGCGGGACTTGTGAAAACGAGACCCACGGTCTCTTCTTTTTCGATTCACACCGTGAGACGCCTATGATCCGCTCGCTAGTTTGGTCTCGACTGCACAATCCCTTCCGGAGGGCTTGATCATGGGAGTCTGAACACCGTGAATTCCCGAAAGGGATCTGCTTTCTGGTTGGTTTTCCTTCTTGGTTCACCCTTCGGGCTGGCTATTGTTTGGGCGGATGCTTGGAAACTTAAAGATTGAGGGTGACACTCACGAGCAATTGCTAAGTGTTAACGAATTCGACCGAACAATGGTAATTAGACGCCTAATGGAATAAGAGTTATTCTAGGATTAGGGTCTGATCGAGAAAGTCTCGTCCTAGAGGAGGAATGTTTTGTTCACCCTTCGGTGGCGGTCATTCTAAACCTTTAGGGTATCATTGCAAAATTTTGAATGACCTAGGGATCATGAAACGATTTTGCTAAAACTTGATTGGATTTCAAAAGTTTTTTGCGAGACTAATACAAAGGGTTTTCTTATTTTTCAGCTAAAAATGTCTAGCGCAATAATAGCTTTACTCGCTTCGGACAAATTAGTGGGAGATAACTATCAAAGTTGAAAAAACAACATAAATACAATTTTGGTACAAGACGACATTAAGTTCGTGTTATCTGAGGAGTGTCCTCAGATGTCGGGCTCGACCGCATCGCGAAGTGTTCGCGATGCGTACGATCGATTGATCAAGGCCTACGAAAAGGCCAAGGTCTACATTATTGCCAGCATGTCTGATGTCTTGGCAAAGAAGCATGAGCTGATGGTTTCCGCTAAGGAGATGTTTGGACAGCAGTCCTTTCAGGTCCGGCATGACTCGCTCAAATACGTTTTCAACGCACGGATGAAAGAGGAGTCGTCTATCCATGAACACGTTCTAGACATGATGACCCACTTCCATCTGGCCGAGATGAACGGGGCTTCGATCGATGAGTCGAGCCAGGTCAGTTTTATTTTGGAGACTCTTCCGAAGAGTTTCCTTCAGTTTCGTAGCAATGCTGTTATGAACAAAATTAGCTACACTCTGACTACCCTCCTCAACGAGCTATAGAATTTCCAATCCTTGAACAGGGTCAAGGAATGCGAGGCCAATGTTGCCTCATGTGTCTTATCACGGGGTTCGACCTGCAGGGACGAAAACTCGTTGCTCCTTCACGCCCGAAAGGGAAGAAGAGGATGAAGAGGGGTAAAATCGACGTCTTTGCCCCCCACAGGGCAAGAAGGTCAAGGAGGTTGCAGAGAAAGGAAAGTGTTTCAACTGCAATGGGGGCGGTCACTGGAAGAGAAACTATCCCAAATTCCTGGTCGAAAGGAAGAATCAAGGTAAATGTGATTTACTTGTGACTGAAACATGTTTAGTGGAGAGTAGTGACTCTGCCTGGATATTGGATTCGAGCGCCACTAACAACGTTTGTTCTTCTTTTCGTGATTGATTCTGGCGGCACCGCTGCAGAGAGGTAAAGGTGACTCTACGGGTTGGATCCGGGAGCTTGTCTCTCGCTGCAAATGATCGGCACGGTGAAGCTTATCTTTGGCGGGAAGTACTTATTGTTGGACAATCTGTACATAGTTCCAAGGTTTACTAGAAACCTTGTTTCAATTTCCTACCTTATTGAACATTGTATTTCAGTTTCTTTTGAATCGAATTAAGCGTTTATTTCTTTCAAAGGGAATGTGATTTGTTCAGCTTCACTTGAAAATAATCTGTATGTTTTGAAACCCAATTCGGTCAAAAGTGTTTTGAATACTGAATTGTTTAAAACTGCAGAAACACGAACTATGAAAGCAAAAGTTTCTCCAAAAGAAAATGCCCAACTTTGGCATCTACGGTTAGGCCACATTAATCTCAATAGGATTGAGAAACTAGTGAAGAGTGGACTTCAAAACGAGTTGGAAGAAAACTCTTTACCGGTGTGTGAGTCATGCCTTGAGGGAAAAATGACCAAACGTCCTTTTAGTGGAAAAGGATATAGAGCCAAAGAGCCTCTTGAGTTAGTGCATTCTGACCTCTGTGGTCCGATGAATGTTAAAGCTCGGGGCGGTTATGAGTACTTTGTGTCTTTCATAGACGACTACTCTAGATATGGGTATATTTACCTAATCCATAAGAAGTCTGAAACTCTTGAAAAGTTCAAGGAGTACAAGACTGAGGTTGAGAACCTTTTAGGTAAATCGCTTAAAACACTTCGATCGGATCGAGGTAGAGAGTATATGGTCACTGAAATCCAGGACTATATAATAGAACACGGAATTAATTCCCAACTCTCAGCGCCTGGTATACCAAAGCAGAATGGTGTATCAGAGAGGAGAAACAGAACCTTGTTGGACATGGTTCGGTCGATGATGAGTTATGCTCGTCTCCCTGATTCTTTTTGGGGGTACGCAGTAGAGACTACGGTTTATATTTTGAACAACGTTCCCTCGAAGAGTGTTTGTGAAACACCTTTCGAGCTCTGGAGTGGACGTAAAGGCAATTTACATCACTTCAGAATTTGGGGATGTCCGGCCCATGTGTTGGTGTCAAACCCGAAAAAGTTGGAACCCCATTTGAAATTATGCTTATTCGTAGGTTACCCTAAAGATACTAGGGGTGGTCTGTTTTACGATCCTAAGGAAAATAGGGTGCTTGTGTCGACAAGCGCCACTTTCCTAGAGGAAGACCACGTCAGGGATCATTTACCAAGGAGTAAAATTGTATTGAATGAAATGGACAGTACATCAGCAAGAGTTGCAGATGGGGCTAGTACATCAACAAGTGTTGTTGATCTTAGCACGTCTAGTCAAATCCGTTCTCAAGAGTTGGGAATGCCTCGACGTAGTGGGAGGGTTGTGAGACAGCCTGATCGCTACATGGGTTTAGCTGAAACCTCAGTTGTCGCTCCTGATGATGATTGTGAGGATCCATTGACCTATGATCAGGCAATGGTTGATGTTGACAAAGACGAGTGGATTAAAGCTATGGACCAGGAAATGGAGTCTATGTACTTCAATTCTGTATGGGAGCTTGTGGATCAACCGGATGGGGTAAAACCTATTGGTTGCAAATGTAAACGTGGCGTAGATGGGAAGGTGCAGACCTTCAAAGCTCGACTAGTGGCAAAGGGTTTTACCCAGGTTGAAGGGGTTGACTATGAGGAGACCTTTTCACTTGTTGCCATGGTAAAGTCGATCAGGATCCTTCTGGCCATTGCCGCGTATTATGACTACGAGGTATGGCAGATGGACGTCAAGACAGTCTTTCTGAATGACAAACTTGATGAGACCATCTACATGTACCAGCCCAAAGGGTTCATTGCCCAAGGCCAAGAGCAAAGAGTTTGCCGGCTTCATAGGTCCATTTATGGACCAAAGCGAAGCCGAGGTCTTGGAATATAAGGTTTGATGAGGCAATCAAATCTTATGGCTTTGATCAAAATGTCGACGAACCTTGTGTCTACAAGAAAATCGTTGACAAAACTGTCGCATTTTTGGTGTTGTACGTGGACGATATTCTTCTCATTGGGAATGAGGTAGAATTTCTTACTGACGTTAAGAAGTTGCTAGCTTCGCAATTCCAAATGAAAGATTTAGGAGAAGCTCAGTATGTTCTAGGTATCCGGATAGTCCTAACCGGAAGAATGCACGCTAGCCTTGTCTCAAAGCGTCTTATATTGACAAGATGTTGTCTAGATATAAGATGCAGAACTCCAAGAAGGGCTTGCTGCCTTTCAGGCATGGGGTTCACTTGTCTAAGGATCAGTGTCCTAAGACTCCTCAAGATGTTGAGGATATGAGACGGATTCCATATGCTTCAGCTGTAGCGAGCCTCATGTATGCCATGTTTGTGGTACTAGGCCCGACATCCATTATGCAAGAGGGAATTGTCGGTGAGATATCACCCAATCCAGATTAGATCATCGGGCAAAACCGTAAAGGCAATCCTCAAGTATCTTAGGAGAATGGGGAACTACAGCTTAGTGTATGGTAGTGGGGATTTAATCCTTACGGGATACACAGATTCTGATTTTCAGACCGATAAGGATTCTAGGAAATCCACCTCCGGGTCAGCCTTCATTCTGAATGGAGGAGCTGTAGTATGGCGAAACATCAAGCGAGGATGCATCGATTCCACTATGGAAGCGGAGTATGTTGCGCTTTGTGAAGTCGCAAAGGAAGCCGCTTTGGCTTAGGAAGTTCATGACAGATTTGGAAGTTGTTCCTAACGTGAACTTGCCCATCACACTGTTCTGTGATAACAGTGGTGCAGTAGCCAACTCACGTGAGCTTCGGAGCCATAAGAGAGGCAAACACATTGAGCACAAGTATCATCTATACGAGAGATTGTGCACTGCGGAGATGTGACGGTCACGCAGATAGCGTCGGGGCACAACGTAGCTGATCCATTTACAAAGCCCCTCACGGCTAAGGTGTTTGAGGGTCACCTAGAGAGTCTAGGTCTTCGAGAGCTTCCTGACTAGGGCAAGTGGGAGATGTGTAAACGGGTATTCAATGTCACACACCCTCCCGAACCACTTGCTAACTTAGCCCGGGAGACGGCATGAAGCCAACAGACATTGTTACCTCTTAACAATACTGCGACACTACTTTACACGAAAACAAACTATGTTCGCATATGGAACACTTTAAACTTAATACAATGAAATCTGACATCTATAAGACGTACATGAGGAGAAACTCTTCTTAAGTCTCTCCCGAAAACTAAAACGAGCAAGAACATCGTAACCACAAGCAAATCAAACCACTAATTAAACAACCACAACCTCTAAAGCACATACGACTATAACTACATAGTTCTCTTAAAATAATTTACAAACATATGGACTTGCTAAACCACACCAACCACGTACAACATATCAAACATGAGAAGCTTCCAGTGACTATGACAGTTATCGTGCACCGGGAGCTCGATCTCTACCGAAAAGTGGGAAAACACTTGAAAGAATGAGCTATGAAGCTCAGTGAGTGACTTGAGTTTAAAGGAAACTACTAACTCGTAAATCATATCACGTGGTCATCTATGAGCATATGCATCTGTAATCAAGTGTTGAAAGTAATCGTGTAATCATAATAGCTTTTCGTAAAAACCAGCAAGTAAGTATATCGTTTAAATCTCGTAAGGCATGTAAATGATATAAACTCTTTAAAAAAAACATGTCACAATCTACTTTGTTCTACGATGTAGTGGGGCCCGCCCAACACTCCCATCGTCTTTGTCGTAGTGGGGCCCGCCAAAGACTCACGACAGTAATAGCCGTTGTCACGGAGTACACTCAACGTCGACAACAGAATAAGACCTGTGTGCACACGGTACCATAAAGCCTCGGGCTCAATATCTCAGAAAATCACATGAAAACATTTCAACATGCCTGCTTATCTTTTCTTTCATAAAACTCAAGCTTACTTAGCTTGTTCATAAAACTGGAAATCTTTAAAAACATACTTGCTAAAACATACTTGCTCAAAATCATAACATTTCCATAGACTTCGGAAATGCAATAAACATATGCTCGTGTATAAATTTCATCAAGACATTTAAGCTCATCATGAACACTTTAAAACATTTCTAAGGAATCATGAATGCTCATAAACAAGTGTTCAAGGAAAACAATAAGCATTGAAACCATTTCGTTTTAGCAAAACCTTGCATATCATAAGCATAATACAAGCACAGAAAACCATTTTCAAGGTTCGCTTTGTCACTCACCGTGTTAGAACTAGAACCTTGGCCCGTACACTCGACCTATCTCCTCTTGGACTGTCAAACAAACCAAAACCATGTTTTAGAACCTCGAGCTCATGGTTTTTAACCTCAAAACTACAAGAAAACACACTTTCAAAAATTCCAGCATTTTCAGATTTTCTGTCCTGTTTTCAGACAGCCATAACTTCTTCATTAATTATCCAAAAAGAATGTACTTTATACCAAACTCTTCCTTTTTGAACCCTCTAAAACTCTTATGAAGACATGAAAATGAGATTACCAATAGATTGGTTCAGAAATTCCTCGAAGTCTTCTTTCCCAGGAACCAACTTCTGCTATTCCAGATTCGATTTTCTGCTGGAACCCGAAACTTGACCTGCTATTTACATCATCTTCCAGTCATTTTCTATTCACGATTTCTTCATGAAAGTTGTAGGAAATTCAATACGCTTTCCAACCATACCTATTAGAGCTTCTGGTTTCAACTCTACAGACCAGTACAACCAAAACATCAGAGACTTCTCGGATTTGACAGCAAATTCTGTCTTCTGTCTTTCTCTTCACAAAACAGTAGCTTAAGATCTGAATTTGCTCGAGCTTCCTTCACGAATTTTGTTCCAATATGAGTTAAATTTCATGAAACAAAATCTCAAATCTTACCTCTTTCTGTGGAGCTCGTGATGAATAAAATAGCAGAACGGGTCTGAGTTGTTCACCTTGCTCCTACACAAGTAATCTTTGAGTTCTCCTCCCTCTCTTCTGCAGTTCCAGCACCACAAACCCCTTCTTCCTCTTCCTTTCTGCTTCTCTCATGGAAACCCTTGCTGCTCCTTGTTGAAAATGAGAAGGAAATCGATGGAATGGGTTAATTTAAAAAGAAAACTAAGGTGGGATCCACCACCCACTTTCCTTTTCCCTTTTACATTCTTTTTTTCCTTTTCTTTCCTTTCCTTTATCTTTCATTTCTTATCTTTTCTTTGCAAAACAAAACAAACTTAGTATATTAAACATTGTTTCATTTCCTTTTTCTTCTTTTGTCTTAAAAGCAATTCAAACCAAAATGGTTTAAACTCTCCTTCCTTGTTTTCCTTTTGCCTTTCACTTCATTTCTTTCCTTTTTAAAACAAGGAAAACCAAGTTTTAAGCATTCATTTCTTCCTTTCTTTTGTTGTTTGATATTAAGGAAGTTGCAAAGAAAGATCTCGGGTTTACAACTTACCTCCCCTTAAGAAATTTCGTCCTCGAAATTTAGTAGTCCTTAGGTGAAAATCATCGGATACTTCCTCCTCATTAGTCTTCTAACTCTCAGGTTGCCTCCTCCACTCCGTGATGTCTCCAACGAACCTTCACGAGTGGGATCGTCTTGTTTCTCAAAACTTGTTCTTTTCTGTCGAGAATTTGAACTGCATCCTCTACGTAACTCATGTCTTTTTTCAGCTCAACAACAGTTGTGCTTGTAGCACATGTGTCGATCTGGAATATACTTTCTCAAGATAGTTCTGCTTTGGCAATTCTAGTCTCAGAGAGGCCTTGCCCAACTTGTCTTTGTTACTTGATAAGGACCAATATATCTAGGGCTTAGTTTACCTTTCTTACCAAAACGAAGGACACCTCTCCACGGAGATAACTTCAAGAAAACTTGATCTCCGATCCGAATTCCAAGTCCTTTCGTCGCTTATCTGCATAACTCTTCTGACGGTCTTGTGCTACCTTCAGATTCTCTCTGATTATCTTAATATTGTTTGTCATAACTTGCACCAACTCAGGACCGATTAGCTTCCGCTCTTCCAGTTCATTCCAATATACGAGCGTTCTACACGGTCTTTTATCTAGAGCTTCAAATGGTGCCATGTCAAAACTAGACTGATAATTGTTATTGTAAGCAAATTCCATAAGTGATAGGTGTGTATCTCAACTTCCCTTAACTTGAAAGACACATGCTTGCAACATGTCTTCTAGGGTCTGGATGGTCCTCTCTGACGGACCATCTGTCCAACATGAAACGTTGTACTAAAACTCGCCTTTGTCCCCATAGTTTTTTTTTTTTTTAAGCTAGGCCAAAACATAGAAGTAAATCTCTGATCTCTATCCGGAAGTATGGACACTGGTCTTTTGTCTTAGTGAGTCTATCGACCATTATCATATACCATAATGTCCACTGGGAGTAAGATGTACAAGCAAAAGGAAATCCATAGCGATATGCTCTTATTTCCACTCCGACACGAGTAGTGGATTAAGGAGTCCTCCTAGTCTTTGTCTAACTGGTTCAACTTGTCGACAGATTAAACATCTATCAACATAATCAACTATCTCCCGCTTCATCCCAGGCCACGAATAAGTCCCTTTCACAGTTTTACACATCTTGGTGCTTCCTGGATGCATAGCGTAGCTGAAATGTGAGCTTCCTCTAGAATAGCATCATAAGCTCACTAATACACGGGACACATAGTTTTCTCTGCTTAACTATGGTTTCACTGTTCTCATTCTAGATTATACCTCTGGGCCCTGTTTGGACATTCCAAACATTTCTGCAAGTTACTAATCTTTGGTTGTTTTCTCACAATCTTTATTACAGTGAAGACTGATCCGGAATTGAGCTAAGAGACCCCCCCTGAATTCTTTGCAATCACAGCTGCCTTAGAATCCCTTAGAGTACTTAAAAAAAATGTTGCTCGAATACCACACAAGACATCCCTAGGAAGTCTTGACTTCCTGCTCAATATAATCACTACCACATTCACCTTACCAGATGGTATTCTATGGTACAATCATAATCTTTAATCGATTCTAACCATCTTCTCTGTCTCATATTCAACTTCCTTTGATCAAAGATATACTTGAGACTTTTATGATCTGTGTAAATGTGACACCTTTCACTAAATGTAATGTCTCCGGATCCTCAATGCTAGAACAACTACGCTTTAACTCAAGATCATGGGTATGGTAATTACATTCGTACTTTTCAATTTCCTTAACGCATAAGTTATTACTTTTCCTTCTTGCATCAAGACACACCCTAAATCTTTCCTCGAGGCATCACAAAGAAACCACATACCCTTTTTCCGTTCTGAGAAGTGTCGAATAGATGTCAGTAACTAATCTCTTTCACTCCAAAAACTCGTTCGCACTTGTCCGACCATTCAAACTTAGCATTCTTCTTTGTCAAAGCTGTAAAGGGTAATGCTATTCGTGAGAAATCCTCAACAAACCGCTTTGTAGTATCCGCCAAGCCTAAGAAACTACGTTACCTCTGTCGTACTAACTGGTCTCTCCCAGTTGACTACAACTTTAACTTTATTTGGATCCACACTAACACCATTTGCTGAGGCAACATGGCCCAAAAACATTACCTGGTTCAACCAAAACTCACATTTGGTGAATTTAGCGTATAAATCGTTTATCTCATAGTGTTTGCGAAAATAATACTCATGTGTTCCTCGTAGGCTTTCCTGTCAACTGAGTAAACTAGTATATCATCAATAATCACTATTACAAAGTTATCCAAATACTGGTGGAAAACCTGTCCATGGGGTCCATGAAAACTGCTAGTGCATTGTTAAACCGAATGGCATTACTAAACACTCCTAATGCTCGTACCTCATTATGAATAACGTCTTAGGAATGTCTGATTCTCTGACCTTTAACTTATGATATCCTGATCTTAAATTAATCTTACAAAACATCGATGCACCTCTTAAATCGGTCAAACAAGTCATCTATTCAGGGTAAAGAATACTTATTACGTGTCGTGACTTTGTTTAACTATCTATAATCAATGCATAATCTACGGATACCATCTTTCTTTTCACGATAACACTGGAGCTCTCAAGGCGCGATACACTAGGTCCGATGTATCCCTTTATCTACTAGTCTTTATAATCGCATCTTTAGCTCCCCGATCTCACTTGGAGTCATTCTATACGGCGCTTGCGTACTGAGGGTTGTTTTTGGTAGCAATTCAATAATGAACTCAACTTCCCTATCGGTGCAACCCCGATGGTTCTCTGGAAAAACATCAAGAAGTTCGTTCATAACAAGAACATTGTCCGGTTTTAGCTTTTCCTCCCCGCACTCTACTACATGTGCAAGAAACGTCATGCAACCTTTCCTCAATAACTTCTGAGCTTTGAATGCTGAAAACAAACTCGTAGGGATAGTCTTTCTTTCATCCCATTAAACCACTTCAGCTAATCCTGGTTTCTTGAAAACAACTTCCTTTATATGGCAATTTCTGGAAGCATAATGAGTGAATAAGAAATCCATTCCTAGGATTGCATCTAACATCTGCAACTCTAGTGGAAGAAGATCCACTAACATATTGAGACCTTCTACTAAGACCTCACAATTTTGCATCACTGGATTGACTAATAAAGCATCACCAACTGGAGTGTATATAACTAACCTTTTACATAAAGGTTCTAGCTTCCCATTCAACTTAGTCAAGAACATACTAAAAACAAAGAAATGTGTAGCACCTTGTTCTATCAAGACAAGTGCAGGTACATTTCAAATAGTAATTGTACCAATAATCATATCTGGTGCATCCTCAGCTTCTTGCTGAGTCATAACCTAGACCTTTCCGTGTTGCCTAGGCCTCCCTACAACTCTCTTTAGTCTAACACCACTGGTGCCCTCTCTTGCAACTACTGATACTCTCGGCTGCTCAACTAACTGGGACTTAACTCCCTAGTCCCTCTGTGCGGCTGTCCATAGCTGTGGACAATCCCTCTTGACATGTCCTGGTTGTCAGCACTGGTAGCATGTACCAACATTCACAAGACAATGACCTTGATGATTCTTGCAACAGATCACACATGGAGTTTTCCTTGCTATACTGGCATAGACTCTTGCCCTCCCCGCAACTTCATCGCCAATAAAAAAACTAACTAGGTCCTCTTTAACTCGCCTCGATAGGTACGACCACAAACATCCGCCTCGATGCACTGCTACTTGGCTACTAGCTTGCTCCTTAAAGTCATATTGACTTAGAAACATTTACTCCAAGTGTGAACCTCCGCTGCTCACGACCTTGGAAACGCTTGTTGCCGAAGCCTCCACAACTAGGCTTTACTTACTGACTTCTCCTCTGCTATACTCTGCTCAACACGTGAGCGATCTCTACCACCGAGAGAAGTCACCCACTTAGCAATGGCTGTAACAAGGGTACGTATCTCAGGTCGTAACCCTCTTTCAAATCGTCGACACCTGTCGTTCTTAGATGCCACAATCACATCAACATACCGCGACAACTCGGTATATCTTCTCTCATACTCAGCCACTGAAAGTGTATCTTGTTTTAGTTCTAACAAAATTCATCCCTCTCTGCCTCTCGGTACGTGCTAGGGTAATATTTATTTTCAAATATACTTCTGAAAGTTTGCCAGTGTGAAGTACGTGCATCACTACAACTGGCTAACATTGATTTCCATCATCCTTCTGCTTTCTTTAGCAGCAAGAATGTGGCCAACTTAGCATTTTGCTTCTCAGAGAAACTCATAACGTCAAAACATTTATCAAGCTTAATCAGCCGAACCTCAGCTTCAGCTGGATAACCTCAGCTTCAGCTGGATCCTTGGAACCCTCAAACACTGTGGCTTCTAATTCTTTTAGGTAATCTATTATTTATGTCTTATCTGGATTACTTAGCCCTGCTACCTATGGCTTACCTACCTCCTGTGAGGAATTAGCATGCTGCTTAATTTTGGCCCCTATCTGAACTCTCGGGGCACTAGATCTCCACTGGGATTGATCTTGGGTAGGATCCTACGTCCGCCCCGGTCTTGCTCGCATCGTGCGCTAGTACGTGGTGACATGACTTCTATAACATATTAACATACTAGACATGTAATGAGTACTCAACTCAAATGCACATTTCTAGACTTGTGTTCACATTCTAGTCCTGACTGGACTTACTCTTATCCTTACTTGGACCATGCTCTACTAGTTCTATTGAACTAACTCAATAACTTGCTATTTACTTTTCAGTTCCTTCTAGAGCTAACTTGCTCTGTCTCATTCCCATGGAGCTAATTGCTATGATACCAAGTTGTCACACCCCCTCCCCAACCACTTGCTAACTTAGCCCTGAGACGGCATGAAGCCAATGCACATTGTTACCTCTTAACAATACTGCGACACTACTTTACCTGAAAACAAACTATGTTCGCATATGGAACACTTTAAACTTAATACAGCGGAATCTGGACATCTATAAGACGTACATGAGGAGAAACTCTTCTTAAGTCTCTCCTGGAAACTAAAACGAGCAAGAACATCGTAACCACAAACAAATCCAAACCACTAATTAAACAACCACAACCTCTAAAGCACATACGACTATAACTACATAGTTCTCTTAAAATAATTTACAAACATATGGACTTGCTAAACCACACCAACCACGTACAACATATCAAACATGAGAAGCTTCCAGCAGACTATGGCAGGTTATCAGGCACCGGGAGCTCGATCTCTACCTGAAAAGTGGGAAAACACTGAAAGAATGAGCTATGAAGCTCAGTGAGTGACTTGAGTTTAAAGGAAACTACTAACTCGTAAATCATATCACCTGGTCATCTATGAGCATATGCATCCAGAATCAAGTGTTGAAAGTAATCATGTAATCATAATAGCTTTTCGTAAAAACCAAAGCAAGTATATCGTTTAAATCTCGTAAGGCATGTAAATGATATAAACTCTTTAAAAAAAACATGTCACAATCTACTTTGTTCTACGATGTAGTGGGGCCCGCCCAACACTCCCATCGTCTTTGTCGTAGTGGGGCCCGCCCAGCACTCACGACAGTAAATACTGTCACACGAGTACACTCAACGTCGACAACGAGAATAAGACCTGTGTGCACACTGCACTACATAAAGCCTCGGGCTCAATATCTCGAGAAAATCACATGAAAACATTTCAACATGCCTCGCTTATCTTTTCTTTCATAAAACTCAAGCTTACTTAGCTTGTTCATAAAACCGGAAATCTTTAAAAACATACTTGCTAAAACATACTTGCTCAAAATCATAACATTTCCATAGACTTCGGAAATGCAATAAACATATGCTCGTGTATAAATTTCATCAAGACATTTAAGCTCATCATGAACACTTTAAAACATTTCTAAGGAATCATGAATGCTCATAAACAAGTGTTCAAGGAAAACAATAAGCATTGATTTCGTTTTAGCAAAACCTTGCATATCATAAGCATAATACAAGCCTGTAAACCATTTTCAAGGTTCGTTTTGTCACTCACCGTGTTAGAACTAGAACCTTGGCCCGTACACTCGACCTATCTCCTCTTGGACTGTCAAACAAACCAAAACCGTGTTTTAGAACCTCGAGCTCATGGTTTTTAACCTTAAAACTACAAGAAAACACACTTTCAAAAATTCCAGCATTTTCAGATTTTCTGTCCTGTTTTCAGACAGCCATAACTTCTTCATTACTTATCCAAAAAGAATGTACTTTATACCAAACTCTTCCGTTTTGAACCCTCTAAAACACTTATGAAGACATGAAAATGAGATTCCCAATAGATTGGTTCAGAAATACCTCGAAGTCTTCTTTACCAGGAACCAACTTCTGCTATTCCAGATTCGATTTGCTGCTGGAACCGGAAACTTGACCTGCTATTTACAACATCTTCCAATCATTTTTTATTCACGATTTCTTCATGAAAGGTGTAGGAAATCCAATAAGCTTTCCAACCATACCTATTAGAGCTTCTGGTTCCAACTCTACAGACCAGTACAACCAAAACATCAGAGACTTCTCGGATTTGACAGCAAATTCTGTCTTCTGTCTTTCTCTTCACAAAACAGTAGCTTAAGATCTGAATTTGCTCGAGCTTCCTTCACGAAGTTTGTTCCAATATGAGTTAGCTTGCATGAAACAAAATCTCAAATCTTACCTCTTTCTGTGGAGCTCGTGATGAATAAAATAGCAGAACTGGTCTGAGTTGTTCACCTTGCTGCTATACAAGTAATCTTTGAGTTCTCCTCCCTCTCTTCTGCAGTTCCAGCACCACAAACCCCTTCTTCCTCTTCCTTTCTGCTTCTCTCATGGAAACCCTTGCTGCTCCTTGTTGAAAATGAGAAGGAAATCGATGGGATGGGTTAATTTAAAAAGAAAACTAAGGTGGGATCCACCACCCACTTTCCTTTTCCCTTTTACATTCTTTTTTTCCTTTTCTTTCCTTTCCTTTATCTTTCATTTCTTATCTTTTCTTTGCAAAACAAAACAAACTTAGTATATTAAACATTGTTTCATTTCCTTTTTCTTCTTTTGTCTTAAAAGCAATTCAAACCAAAATGGTTTAAACTTTCCTTCCTTATTTTCCTTTTGCCTTTCACTTCATTTCTTTCCTTTTTAAAACAAGGAAAACCAAGTTTTAAGCATTCATTTCTTCCTTTCTTTTGTTGTTTGATATTAAGGAAGTTCCAAAGAAAGATCTCGGGTTTACATTCAATGCCCTAGTTTATTGTATTACTTCGTTGTAATTTATGTACATTTCAGAAATGTATTTTCTCCACTAGCTTAGTCCAAGTGGGAGTTTGTTAGGATTTTTGTCCTAATCTCGTGTTTGTAATATATTTTTTGGAAATCAATAAGAGTTATTTATTTCATCACTTTGTATCTCGCAATATTTATAAACGTTTCCAATAAACTAAGCTCCAGGGTCATTGAATTTATGAGAGAACTGGAACTTGTACGGTGTGTATTGGACACACAGGGAGGATCACGTTCAAGTTAATGACCCGAACGGTCTACAGTATATGGATAGGGTTGGAGACCTAATCCTGGATACACTGTGGATGCGACCCGCTTTGTATTAGATACAAACGAGGTGATCTGACTCGTTCATGTGGTTGACATGCGAGTGGGGGCATCCTGTGCAATGAGATTGTACATGATCGGACCGTGAATTATTAGACTCGCCGATGTAACACCGCTGACATGAGACTAATAACTTCGTGATGACCATTAGTGACTCGACCAATCCTCGAGCGTGTTACGGACTCGCCTCGCGAGGATCTGTTTTTTGACTAGTGCGGGTGAGGGTGGTCACTGTTACTCGCCCAATATGCCTATCTTCTCAGGGACAGAACCAAGTAGGGAGTTGGGAACTAAACTACGCGAGATGGAATTCACTCGTTCCCGCCTTTAGGGCAACTAGAGGGGTTGTTCCCTTAAGTGCTGTCTCCAGGGCTTGGACAACGGGCGCCCACCTTCTCCCTGGCCCGAGAAGGGTGTTGTGTATGGTTGGACCATCACAATATGTTGTTCATTAGAGGAGCAGTGGGGACTTAAGGAACAAGAGGTAGACACACGGGTTAAAACGGTAATTTTATCCACCGTGTCTACGAACAACCTGTGAAGGGTCGACTCATGGGTATTGGTTATATCAGTGGACACGTAATATTCTGCACTGACGGGAGTGCAGCTACGGGCTATAGTGGAGTGTTACCGTAGCTAATGAATGTTGATTAACCGTGTCAAAGAGTTTGGCAGGTTAATCTCGGATCATTGGAGCCCGTCACTGTAGGTCCATTAGGTCCCTCGGTTGGCTCCATCTGGATTTAAGAAAGGATAAAGTTTTTGTATTAGATTGAAGTGTTCAATTTCACTCTAAGGGCATTTATGTCATTTATATGACATATGAATGATATAATATATACTTTAATGTGAATGAGATTCATAATAAACTATAGGTTAGCCTAATTGTTGAATTAGGGCTAATTGGAGAAATTGATTGAGAGAAATTAAATTGGATATGATTCAATTTAATTAATCCACAATTATTGCAAATGAGATTTGCAATATGAGTTATGAGATATCTTATATTATGTGGTTATGCAAATGAGATTTGCATAACCTATGGTTGTGGTAAAGTGGTAATTATGTGGACATTTTAACTCCACCAATTCCACTATATAAACCCTTCTTGCAAGAAGGATGTAAGACACTTCTCTCATTTTTTTAGATTTTCACAAAGAAGAAAAGAGAAATTCTCTCTATTCTCTCTCAATTCTCCTCCCTCTCCAAAATCAAAAGGTTCCCACAAACCTCCTTTCTCCAAAAGAGAACAATCGAGAAGGCGTTTTGGTGGTGTTCAATCACTTTCGTTGGAGGCGTTCGTTGTGTACGAGGAGCATGAAGAGTTCGTGATTTTGAAGAAGAAACCTTGAAGATAGTCATCAACAAGTAAGTATATTCATCTTATTGTAAATTTCTTCTTCTTTAAGCATGTTTAGCCTAGATCTAAGTGTTAGATCAATTTTAATAAACACGGTTTGCGTAATTGATACATCGACGATTCAATCGTCTTCCGCTGCACGGGATTTTCATTCCCTTCACATATCTCGTAGACCCAGACTTTCCAGATGACCCTCAACACTTTAGCCGTGAGAGTCTTTGTAAACGGATCAGCAATATTGTGCTCCGAATTGATCTTCGTAACTGTCACATCTCCTCGTTGCACTATTTCTCGTATAAGGTGATACTTTCTCTCGATGTGCTTGCCTCGCTTATGGCTGCAAGGTTCCTTCGAATTGGCTACCGCACCACTGTTGTCACAGTATAAGGTGATGGGAGATTCCATATTTGGAACAATTTCCAAATCAGTAAGGAATTTCCTTAGCCAAACAACCTCTTTAGCTGCTTCACAAGCAGCGACATACTCAGCCTCCATCGTGGAGTCAGCGATGCATCCTTGCTTGATGCTTCGCCATACTATAGCTCCCCCGTTAAAGGTGAAAACTGATCCCGATGTGGATTTTCGAGAATCCTTATCAGTCTGAAAATCAGAATGAGTGTATCCAGTAAAGATCAAATCCTTAGACCCATACACAAGCGTATAGTCCCTCGTTCTCCTTAGATACTTGAGGATATTTTTAACTATTGTCCAGTGGTCTAACCCTGATTGGATTGGTACCTACTGACTATTCCCACTACATAATAAATGTTCGGCCTCGTGCATAGCATAACATACATTAAGCTACCTACTGCAAAGGCATAGGGAATATGTTTCATATCCTCAACTTGTTGAGGTGTCTTGGGACACTGTTCCCTAGACAGATGAACTCCATGTCAGAAGTGTAATAAGCCCCTCTTGGAACTCTGCATCGAATATCTGGACATAGGAGTAAAACGTTAATTTGACCCAGTCATGACTACGAACAACCTGTGAAGGGTCGACACATAGGCATTAGTTATATCACTGGACACGTAATATTCTGCACTGACGGGAGTGCAGCTACGGGCTTTAGTGGAGTGTTACCGTAGCTAATGAATGTTGATTAACTGGGTCAAAGAGTTTGATAATTTAATCTCATATCATTGGAGCCCGTCACTGTAGGTCCATTAGGTCCCTCGGTTGGCTCCATCTGGGTTAAAAGAAGGTTTAGAGTTTTGGTATGAAATTGAAGTGTTCAATTTCACTTAAAGTAATTTATATCATTTATATGAGATATGAGTGATATAATATAAAGTTTAATGTGAATGAGATTCATAATAAACTATAGGTTAGCCTAATTGTTGAATTAGGCCTAATTGGAGAAATTAATTGAGAGAAATTAAATTGGATGTGATTCAATTTAATTAATCCACAATTATTGCAAATGAGATGTGCAATATGAGATATAAGATATCATATATTATATGGTTATGCAAATGTGATTTGCATAACCTATGGTTGTGGTAAAATGGTAATAATGTGGAGATTTTAACTCCATGATTATTCCACTATTTAAACACTTCTTGCAAGAAGGATTAATGATCAATCTCTCAGTTTTTGGATTCTCAACCAAAAAGAAGAGTATTCTCTCTCAAATTCTCTCTAACTTTCTCGTCACCAAAATACTTGAATCCCATCATTCTCCTTCTTTCCAAAAGAAGAACAACCAAGGTTCCAATTGGTGGTGTTTGTTCTTGTTCGAGAAGTTCGAGATTTGCGAAGTGTTCACGACCATTGGAAGAAAACTTTGAAGAGAGTCTTCAACAAGTAAGTAGATTTCTTCTTGCTGTTTTTCTTCCATACTATTGTATGTTTAACTTAGATCTAAGTGTTTGATCGTTTTAATGAAACTCTAATTGCACATTTTCACCACGATGATTCAATCGTCTTCCGCTGCGTGGGACTTTTATTCCCTTCAGAAATATGCTCAGCTTCATTAGAAAATGGGTTGTATGTTTTAAGGCCTAATTCAGTCAAAATGGTTTTGAACACTAAATTATTTAAAACTGCAAACACACAAACTAAGAAACGTAAAATTTCTCCTAAAGAAAATGCCCATCTTTGGCATCTTAGATTGAGTCACATTAACCTCAATAGAATTGAGAGATTGGTAAAGAATGGACTTCTAAATGAATTAGAAGAAAATGTTTTACCTGTATGTGAATCCTGCCTAGAAGGCAAAATGACTAAAAGACCTTTTAGTGGATAAGGTTATAGAGCAAAAGAACCCCTTAAACTTATACATTCAGACCTATGTGGTCCGAGGAGTGTTAAAGCTAGAGGAGGTTATGAATATTTCATCTCTTTTATAGATTATTATTCTAGATTTGGGCATATTTACATAATACAACATATGTCTAAAGCACTTGAAAAGTACAAAGAGTTCAAGACTGAAGTTGAAAATCAATTAGGTAAAACAATTAAAACACTTCGATAAGATCGAGGTGGAGAGTACATGGATTTAAAATTCCAGAACTATATGATAGAACATGGAATTACATCTCAACTCTCGGCTCCCGGTACACCACAACAAAACGGTGTATCAGAATGGAGAAATAGAACCTTGTTGGACATGGTTCGATCAATGATGAGTAATGCTCATCTCCCTAGTTCATTTTGGGGTTACGCAGTAGAGACTACGGTATACATTTTGAACAATGTGCCATCAAAAAGTGTTTCTGAAACACCGTTTGAACGCTAGAAAGGACGTAAAGGTAGTTTATGTCATTTCAGAATTTGGGGTTGTCCAGCACATGTGCTTGTGAGAAATCAAAAGAAGTTGGATTCACGTTCAAAATTGTGCCTATTCGTAGGCTACCCAAAAGAAACAAGAGGTGGTTTATTCTATGATCCTAAGGAAGATAAGGTTTTTGTGTCTACAAATGCCACTTTCTTAGAGGAGGACCACATAAAAGACCACAAACCAAGAAGTAAAATTGTGTTGAGTGAGTTAGACGGGACAATAGCAAAAGTTGCTAATAAAACTAGTACGTAAACAAAAGTTGTTGATACTAGCTTGTCTAGTCAAGAGAGTCCATCTCAAGAGTTGAGTATGCCTCGACATAGTGGGAGGGTTATAACACAACCTGACCGTTACATGAGTTTATCTGAAACCCAAGTTGTTATACCAGATGACGATTGTGAGGATCCATTGACTTATAATCAAGCGATGGTTGACAAAGACAAAGACAAATGGGTCATAGTCATGGACCAAGAAATGGAGTCTATGCATTTCAATTCTATTTGGGATCTTGTATATAAACCTGAAAGGGTAAAACCTATTGATTGTAAGTGGATCTACAAGAGAAAGCGTTGTGTAGATGGGAAGGTACAAACCTTTAAAGCTAGACTAGTCGCAAAGGATTATACCCAGGTTGAAGGGGTTGACTATGAGGAAACCTTTTCACCTGTTGCTATGGTAAAGTCTATCCGTATCCTACTTGCCATTGCCGCATATTATGACTATGAGGTATGGCAAATGGATGTCAAGACAACGTTTTTGAATGGCAATCTTGACGAGAATATCTACATGGACCAACCCAATGTTTGGATTTTTGTCCTAATCTCGTGTTTGTAAATTACTGTTTGAAATTAATAAGAGTTATTTATTTCATCACTTTGTGTCTCGCAATATTTATAAACTTTTCCAATAAACTAAGCTCCAGGGTCATTGAATTTATGAGAGAACTAGAACTTGAACGGTGTGTAGTGGACACACAGGGAGGATCACGGTCGAGTCAATGACCCGAACGGTCTACAGTATATGGATAGGGTTGGACACCTAATCCTGGATACACTGTGGATGCGGCCCGCTTTGTATTAGATACAAACGAGGTGATCTGACTCGTTCATGTGGTTGACATGCGAGTGGGGGCATCCTGTGTAATGAGATTGTACAAGATCGGACTGTGAATTATTAGACCTACTGATGTAACACCGTTGACAGTAAGGACTAATAACTTCGTAGATGACAATTAGTGACTCGACCTGAATCCTGAGCGTGTTACGGACTCCTGTCTGCGGGGGTATGTCCTTTTACTAGTAAGGATGAGGGTGGTCACAGTTACTCGCCCAATATGCCTATCTTCGCATGGACAGGACCAAGTAGGGTGCTGGGAACTTAACTACGCGAGATGGAATTCACACGTTCCCGCCTTTAGGGAAACTAGAGGGGTTCTACCCTTAAGTGTTGTCTCTAGGGCTTGGACAACGGGCGCCCACCTTCTCACTGGCCCGAGAAGGGTGTTGTGTATGGTTGGACCATCACAATATGTTGTTCATTAAAGGAGCAGTGGGGACTTAAGGAACAAGAGGTAGACACAGGGATAAAACGGTAATTTGACCCAACCGTGTCTACGAACAACCTGTGAAGGGTCGACTTATGGGCATTGGTTATATATGTGGACACGTAATATTCTGCACTGACGGGAGTGCAGCTACGGGCTATAGTGGAGTGTTACCGTAGCTAATGAATGTTGATTAGCTGGGTCAAAGAGTTTGACAGGTTTAGCTCGGATCATTAGACCCCGTCACTGTAGGTCCATTAGGTCCCTCGGTTGGCTCCATCTGGGTTAAAAGAAGGTTTAGAGTTTTGGTATGAAATTGAAGTGTTCAATTTCACTTAGAGTAATTTATATCATTTATATGAGATATGAGTGATATAATATATAGTTTAATGTGAATGAGATTCATAATAAACTATAGCTTAGCCTAATTGTTGAATTAGGGTTAATTGAAGAAATTAATTGAGAGAAATTAAATTGGATGTATTCAATTTAATTAAACCACAATTGTTGCAAATGTGATTTGCAATATGAGATATGAGATATCTTATATTATGTGGTTATGCAAATGAGATTTGCATAACCTATGGTTGTGGTAAAGTGGTAATAATGTTGAGATTTTAACTCCATGATTATTCCACTATATAATCCTTTCTTGCAAGAAGGAATTCAAGCCAATCACTCATTTTTTGGATTCTCACCCAAAAAGAAGAGAATTCTCTCTCTTTTTCTCTCAACTCTCCTCCCTCTCCAAAACACCAAAAGTCCCACCACTTTCCTTCTTCCAAAGGAAGAACAACCCAGAAGGTCGTTGGTGGTGTTCGGATTTTGTTCGAGAAATTTTTCGTTGAGATCGAGAAGCACGAAGTGTTCGTGACCGAAGAAGAAACCTTGAAAAGAGTCTTCAACAAGTAAGTAGTTTTATCTTGCTGTAATTTCTTCCTTCTTTTGCATGTTTAGCCTAGATCTAATAGTTAGATCATTTTGACAAAATCTAGTAGCGTAATGATACCATGACGATTAGATCGTCTTCCGTTGCGCGGGGATTCTCATTCCCTTCACCCAAAGGGTTCATTGAACAAGGACAAGAGCAAAAAGTTTGCATGCTTAAAAGGTCCATCTATGGACTGAAACAAGCCTCTAGGTCCTGGAATATAAGATTTGATGCGGCAATCAAATCTTTTGGTTTTGACCAGAATGATGATTACCTTGTGTCTACAAGAAAATCATCAATATTTTTGTCGCATTCCTAGTCCTATATGTGGATGATATCCTACTCATTGGGAATGATGTAGGATATCTTAAGTATTGGCTAGCTACGCAATTCCAAATGAAAGATTTGGGTGATGCACAGTTTGTTCTTAGGATCTAGATTGTTCGGAACCGCAAGAATAAAACACTAGCCTTGTCTCAAACATCTTACATAGACAAAGTGTTGTCAAGGTTTAACATGCAAGACTCCAAAAAGGGCTTATTACCTTTAAGATATTGAGTTCATTTGTTAAGGAACAATTCCTAAGACACCTCAAGGAGTTGAGGACATGAGACGGATTCCTTATGCATTAGCTGTTGGGAGCCTGATGTACGCCATGTTGTGTACTAGGCCAGACATTTGTTTTGCAAATAGAATGGTCAGTAGGTATCAATCCAATTCAGGATCTGAAAACTGGACAACGGTATAAACAATCCTCAAGTATCTACGGAGAACAAGGAACTACATGCTTGTGTATGGGGCTAAGGATTTGATCCTTACGGGATACACTGCTTCGACTTTCGATCGATAAAGATTCTCGAAAATCTACATCGTATCGGTGATTACTCTTAACGGAGGAGTTGTAGTATGGCGGCGTCAAACAAGGATGCATCGATTCCACCATGGAGGTTTAATATGTAGCGACTTGTGAAAGCGGCTAAAGAGGTCATTTGGTTAAGAAATTCATGCTAAATTTGGAAGTTGTTCCAAATATGACTTTGCCCATCACGCTGTATTGCGATAACAGTGGTGCAGTGGCAAATTAAGGGGAATCCTGAAGTCACAAGAGGGAAAAGCACATTCGCGGAAATATCATCTCATCTGGGAGATCGTGCATCGAGGAGACGTGATTGTCACGAAGATAGCCTCAGAGCATAACGTTGCTGATCCTTTTACAAAGGCACTCACGGCTAAAGTATTTGAGAGTCACCTAGAAGGTCTAGGTTTACAAGTCTTCCCAACCTAGGGCAAGTGGGAGTATATTGTACAAAGGGTTTAAATGCCTTAGTTTATTGTATTTAATTTATTGTAATGTTTTAATACTCCACAAGCTTTAGGTCAAGTAGGAGATTGTTGGGATTTGTGCCATAAACTTATGTAATTTTGATCAAATAAATAAAGAGTTATTTGTTTTGATAAATTTATATTCTTGCTTTATAAATCCAATAAACTAAGCTCGAAGGTTATAATGTATCTTGAACATCAATGTAAAAGACACTATTTGGATTATGTTCAAGAGTATAACCTAAATGGTCTATGGTATAAGAATACGGTTGGAAACCTTATTCTGGTAACACCATGGATGCGACCCACTTTGTAATTAGTACAAATGGGGTAATCCAACTCATTCATGTGGTTGACATGCGAGTGATGGCATCCTGTATGAAGAGTTCATACAAGACCGGTCTGAAAATTATTAATCTAACCAGTATAACGCCGTTAACAAGATAAGACTGATAATTTATAGATGGTCATTAGTGATTCGACCTTAATCCTTAGCAAGTTAAGAACTCCTGCTTATAAGGGTTTGTCCTTAGACTAGTATGGGTGAGAGTGACCTGTAGCCGACTCAATAAGCCTACCTTCTCAAGGACAGAACCTCGTAGGTAGTTGGGGACTTAACTATGCAAGAGTGAATTCACTCATTCCTACACTGAGGAATTAGATAGGTTGTTCCCTTAAGAACTGACTCCAGGTCTTGAACAATGCGGCCCCGCCCTCTAAGAGGATATTAGTCTATGGTGGGACCTTAGACTTATTGTTCATTAGAGGATCAGTGGTGCTTAAGGAACAAAGAGGTAATCACAGGGGTAAAACGATAATTTTACCCAGCCGTGATTATGAACAACCTGTAAAGGGTCGACTCATAGGTAATGATTATATCAGTGGACACAATATAATCTACAATGAGGAGAGTGGAGCCACAAGTCTATAGTGGAGTGACTTGTAGTTAATGAATATTGATTAACTGGATCAAAGAGTTTGATCAGTTAATCTCACATCATTGGAGCTCATGAATTGTAGGTCCATTATGTCCCTCCGTTGGCTCAACATATTAATATTGCGGGTATAAAGTTAGGAATGAAACTGAAGTGTTCAATTTGATATATGAGGTGTTATATCACTTATATATGATATATGTGATATAATATATGGTTTTAATGTGAATTAGATTCACATATAAACTATATACAAATGAGAGAATGAAGGAAGGATAGAATGGTAATTTTCATCCTATTTCCTTATAAAAGGTTGCATGAGATGCAATTTGAGTGTGAAGCAAAATCTTGGAAAACCCTCACCTAAAGAACAATCTTATAAAAGGTTGGATTAACAACTGTTTTGTCTTGTTGGAAATGTTCCACAAAACAAAAAACACAACCTCTCTCACAACAATCTCACCTCATCCTAAAGGAACTCACATTCCTCCCTCACCTAGAGAACAACGGAGAAGATCCGGTGGTAGTGTCTGTGATTGTTTGGGTTCAAGTTGCTGAGATCGTGATCGTGGGACAAGGAGCATTTGAAGAAAGAGTCCTTCAAAGGTAATTTCTTGTTGTCCAATGTGTTATAATATGCTTAATCTTAGTTAGATTTGTTCTTGATTGATATCCATGTAACAAAATTAAGAACACGCGATTAACAATCGCTTCCGCTGCGGGATTCGATCCCTTCAATTGGTATCAGAGAACAATAGCCATCGAAGGGTGAACCAAGAAGAAAAACCAACAAGGAAATTGTATCCCTTTCGGAAATTCATGGTGGTCCGACTCCCATTATCAAGGCCCTCCGAAGGGATTGTCTCGTCAAGGCCAAACGAGCAGGCGAATCATAGGTGTCTCACAGTGTGAATCGAAAGAAGAGACCGTGAGTCCCATTTTCACAGGTCCTGCTCCCACTCACTATAAGTACTCTCTCTATTCACGTTGATATTGACCCATAAAAATACCATTCGAAGTGGGACACTCCCATTTGCGCTACGAGGACGAGTATGGATCTCACGGTGTGAACTTTAACGGAGATTTGTGGTCGGAAAATCAAATGTATCTCATACACTTTATTTCCTCCCACACTGCACTTTAAATTAATCGCGATTGACCTAGATAAATCGGCTAATATTTACCTCAGTCTACCAATATAACTCTTATATTGGATTAGCCTAAGTCTATAATCATATTATTAACTTAGGTCTATGTGAGTAAATTAATTAATTTTTAATTAACGACACTCATGAGAATATAACCTCTGAATCTGTGGACGAAATTCACTCCCAGGTCGGTTCCCATGTAGGGGTGTTCCGCAATGCGTCAGCTTAAATACTCCAGTTTTAGACAGAACCTTCCTTATACAAAGTTACTAATTAGTCTCCATTCATTAGTCATATTTGATATCCTAATTCTAATCTTATTAGAACTAGAAAACCTAAGTCTAATTATTCAAGTTCTAAACATTTTAAAACTGATAATTAACTTAGGTTACATGCATTTCTATGTTATAGTGATTGATCATTCATCACATGAGTAATAAAATTATATAACATACATTCATCACATGAATTAAATGCATGTGCATGCTTTTAATTTAAGAAATATAACACTTATATTAAATAATTTAAAACATGCAAACATTATATTAGAACTCTTATAATATAATCCTATCATGCATACTATATATTATAACTGTTATAATATAAATATGATGCATGAAATGGTTAACCTAAGGTGGGATTTTAATCTATATGACATACATTATGCACATAGAATAAATAAATTTCATACATCTAATGCATAAAATAAATAAATAGCAAAATTGGACCGGTTTTGGCACCCTAAGGACATTAATTGAATTAATTAAAATTAATATAATTTTATATTAATATTAATTATAAAGTACATTTTGTAAAATACAAAATTAATTAAAAAATAAAATAAAACGCCCCACGTTGTAGCAACTGTTGCCTTCTTGCCACTCCGCGCGAACTGCCCACTATGCTCGCAGCATTGCAACGTCGTGACCAGCGTTGCACCGCTGCAGCGTGCAACGTTGTCCTCAGCGCGCCCAACGCCTCAGCGTTGCAACGCTGACCTACAGCTCAGCCTCCATCTGCGCAGACAGCATTGAGACGCCAAAGAACAACGTCTTAACGTCGTCGATAGAACAACAAACTCCTTTGCTATTCTTCGTCATTTTTCGCTCGATTTCCCTCCGATTTCTTCATACCAACTCTTGCCTTGAATGACACGTACTTAGGGACTCGTTTTACTTTCTAATTGCCCCAAAAACACGGGTCTTTACATTATCTCATCAACAGAAAAGTAAATCTAAATAGTGCCAAAACTGAAACATCCAAAAATGCAAACCACAATTTCATCTCGTGAATTTGAAGCATACCCACCTAATTTTAAGAAAATAATTTTGCACAACGAATAAGCCATCGATTGGCTCTGATACCATTTGAAGGGAATAAAACTTATGCATCGAAAAACGACTTTGAATCGTCGTTGTGATCGTTGTAAAAAAATTTCTTAAAATAAATCTATCCTATAGAATTTAGGCTTAACATGCTGTAGAATGAAGGAAAAACAGTAAGAAGAACTACTTACTTGTTGAATAATCCTTCTTCACGAATTCCTTCTCCGGTCACGAACCCTTCGTGCTCTCGATCTCCACGTTCACGAACTCTCCGAACAACAAACGATCGGACACCTACAAAAGATCTTCTCAAAATTTCTCCTTCGATAAAGGGAGAGTGGTGGGACTCTTTTTGTTTAGGGTAGAGATAAACATTGAGAAAGAGTTGAGAGAATGAGAGAAAACTCTTTTGGTGAGAATCCAAAAAATGAGCCAAAACCTTACAAATGCCTTCTCACAAAGGCATTATATAATGGTGATAGTTGGAGTTGAAATCTCCACCTATTTACCATTTTACCACAACCTTAGGTTATGCAAATCAAATTTGCATAACCAAATATAATAAGATATCTCATACCTTATAATACAAATCACATTTGTATAATTGTGGATTTTAAATTGAATCACATTCAATTTAATTTCTCTCAATTCAATTTCTATAAATTAGCCCTAATTAAGCAATTAGGCTAACTTATAGTTTATTATGAATCTCATTCACATTAAACTATAAAATATGTCAATCATATCTCATATAAATGACATAAATACCCTTTTAATGAATTTGAACCCTTCAAATCCACACCAAACTGTAAACCTTCTATGTATCAAGATTGAGCCAACCGAGGGACCTAATAGACCAACAGATGATAAGCTCCAATGATCCGAGACTAACCTGTTAAACTCTTTGTCCCGGTTAATCAACATTCATTAGCTACGGTAACACTCCACTAAAGTCCGTAGCTGCACTCCCATCACTGTATGATAAGTTGTGTCCATTGATATAACCAATGCCCATGAGTCGACCCTTCACAGGTTGTTCGTAGACACTGCTGGGTCAAATTACCGTTTTACCCCTGTGTCTACCTATTGCTCCTGAAGTCCCACTGCTCCTCTAATGAACAGCAACGTTGTATGGTCCAACCATA
The DNA here is from genome assembly GCA_036507285.1 of Trichosanthes cucumerina. Taxonomy (NCBI): domain Eukaryota; kingdom Viridiplantae; phylum Streptophyta; class Magnoliopsida; order Cucurbitales; family Cucurbitaceae; genus Trichosanthes; species Trichosanthes cucumerina. The sequence goes on along the minus strand of CM071845.1, from coordinate 47,394,292 downwards.
AACAACACCCCCCTCTCGGGCCAGTGAGAGGGTGAGCGCCCGTTGTCAATGCCCTGGAGACAACACTTAATGGAACAACCCGTCTAGTTTTCCTAAGTCGGGAACGAGTGAATCCATCTCGCGTAGTCAAGTTTCCAACTCCCCACGTGGTCTTGTCCCTAAGAAGATAGGCATATTAGGCAAGTAATTGTGACCACCCTCACCCGTACTAGTCAAAGGACAGACCCCCGCAGACAGGAGTCCGTAACATGCTCATGATTAAGGTCGAGTCACTAATGGTCATCTACGAAGTTATTAGTCCTATACTGTCAACGGTGTTACATCAGTAGGTCTAATAATTCACGGTCTGGTCTTGTATAATCTCATTGCACAGGATGCCCCCACTCGCATGTCAACCACATGAACGAGTTGGATCACCTTGTTTGTATCTAATACAAAGCGAAACGCATCCACTGCGTATCCAGGATTAGATCTCCAACCCTATCCATATACTGTAGATTGTTAGGGTCATTGACTCAAACGTGATCCTCCCTGTGTGTCTACTACACACCGTTCAAGTTCTAGTTTTCAAATAATTCAATGACCCTGGAGCTCAGTTTATTGGACAAAGTTTGTAAATATGCGAGACACAAATTGATAAAAAATAACTCTTATTTATTTCAATGGTGAATATTACAAACAAATACGAGATTAGGAAATACATCCCAACAGTTTTCACTCCCACTAAGTATTTTAAATAGCTTGGATATACATTTACTTACGCATATTCCAGCTAAAACAGTATGACCTAAGCCTACCAATAGAACAATTATACTTGAATTACCTAAGTCTATTAACCTTTTAATAAACCTAGGTCTATGAGTTCAATTTATTAAATTTTAATAAACGCCACTCACGAAAGATAATTTATAAACCTCTAGATTAAATTCACTCCCAGGTCTGTTCCCAGGTAGGGGTGTTTCGTTTCCATCAGCTTATGTACCTCAGTCTAGCTAAAATCTTCCTTAGTCAGAGTCCCTCTTTAATCATCGTTTATAAATTATTGGTTGCCTAATTTTAATCTTATTAGAACTAGATAACCTTAGGTCTAATTAATTCCAGTTATAAAATCATTTTAAAACTAATTAATTAACCTTAGGTTACATGCATTTATTGAAAGAGTGTAGATTAAGAATACGGAAGCTATTTTGGATCTTGAACACTCTAAGTTGATCAATTTTACAAAACAAAAAGCATGCTCAAAACTGGAAAAACAGAGAATATGAACACATACCTTTATTGTTCAAAATTCTTCAAATCCGTGGGGAATTTCTTGTCACAAATAATTTGTGGACAACCTCTAGTGTCTTCCCTACTATCATCAGGCCTTAGAACAGATTGTGGGATCTTTGGTAGAGAGAATTTGAAGAGAGATGGGAGAAAGGTCTCAAAACGTGAATTATCAAAAAAAAGTCGATTAATTCCATTTAAACTAATGGTTTCTTCTTCAATTAAAGAAACCAAAAGCTTCTTCAAGCTAGGAGAAGATGACAGCAAGAAGATGAGAAGGATTTAGCAAGAAAGAGGTGCTCAATTTGAGTGAATTTGAAAAAGTAGCAAGGTTGCTCATCCTTTTCATTTTGGTCCAATTGAAATTCAAAATCAAAATTGAATTTTTCATTTAATTTTAATTCAAAATTAATATAAAATTAATTTTAAATTAAAATAAATTTAATTAATTAAATAATTTAATTAATTAATTTTAAATAATTTATTTAATTAAATTAAATAATTGGACCAATCCCGATTTCTTAAATCGATCGTTTAAACATGAATCCCTATTCATGTTATAAACTGAGCAAATATTTAAATCACATTTAAATATTTCCACCTCTTCTTTATTATAGTTTAATTCATAATTAAACTGTGACACGTTAAGTATATCACATATAATTAACGTTTTCTCCCAAAACCAAATTTGAACAATTCAAATTCTTTTCTCTCAAAATGTTACAAGGCTTAGTCCGAGCTAGTAAGGGGACCTAATGGACCTACAGATCATGAGCTCCAACGATACAAGATTAACCGACCAAACTCTTTAGCCTAGCTAATCAACATTCGTTAACCACCGGGACACTCCACTAAAGCCTGGTGGTTGCACTCTCCTCACTGTAGATATATTTCTGTCCACTCGTTATAACCATGATTAGTAAGTCGATCCTTCACAGTCGTTTTCAGAATTACACCGGGTTAAAATTACCGTTTTACCCCTGTAATTACTTCTTGTTCCTTAAGTCCCACTGATCCTCTAATGAACAATTGGTTTGTGGTCCAACCAACAAACTGAATCCCTCTCGGGTCAATGAGAGTGGTGGGCCCTTTGTTCAAGACCCGGAATCAACACTTAAGGGAACAACCTCTCTACTAATCCCTAAAACGGGTAGGAGTGAATTCCATCTTGCAGAACTATGTTCCCAGCTATCTACCCGGTCTTATCCCTGAAATGGGAGGCTTATTGAGTCGGTAATCTCAGGCCACTCTCACCCATGCAGATCTAAGGATAATCCAAATAAACAGGAGTTAATAGCACGCTCAGGATTAAGATCGAGTTACCTAGGTCATCGTATGAATATAGTCAATTAAGACAGTAAACGGAGTTATAAAGTCTAAGTGACTATTTCTCGGTCCAGTCTAATGCAAACTCATTGCATAGGACGCCCCCACTCGCATGTCTCCACATGAACGATTCAGGATCACATCGTTTGTACTTTACAAAGTGGGCCGCGTCATAGTGTCCCCAGGATAGGGTACCCAACCCTATCCCTATACTATAGACTATTGTGGCTATAACTTGAACCTGATCCGCTTTTATGTCACACATAAAGTTCAAGTATACATCCTATAGCCATGGGTTCTTTATTGGATTAGGGTTTCAAAATATATAATTCACTTTATTCAATAACACCTTTACTGAATTTACAAACTCACGAGTTTTAGGACATAAAACCCAACATTTATATGTTATAAATTACTTGATCATTCATCGCATGAATTAACATACATTTATAACAAATCCATTACATGAATAAATGCATAGCAATTATATGTTTAATTTTTAATTAATATGACCTTTATATTAATTATAATTAAAAATATAATATTTGTTTCATAAATTAATATAACTCTGACAATAATTCTTATGAAACCCAAAAACATGCATATTATATATTATAACACTTATAACATACTTTCAATGCATGGAGCATGCTTCCTATGGTGGGATTTTAAAATTTATATGATATACTTTATGCACATACAATCAGGGATTTTAATTAAAACATACATTCACAATGCATAATTAACTAAATACACTAAAGTGAACTGATTTTGGTATCAAATGCAAGCAAACAAATAAATTATTACCATTATAATATAGAAATAACATCGAATCACTTCGAACACATCAAACTTATGGCAACCCAACTTGCAAATTTTTGAACCGGACCTTCAAAAGGTTGAACTAGACTGTAAAAGTGTGAACTAGTCCTCTAAATGATGAAACGAACCTCCAAAATGAAAAAACCGGCCTCAAATTAGTTAGAATCGGTCTTAAACCAACTGAACTGGACAGAAAACGAGCTGAACCGACCCAAAAGACATTGAACCGGTCAAAAGTCAACTGAACCAACATGGATGAAATCATGCTGATGTCATCACCTCTTCTTTCTCTCAAAACTAGAAAACACGCATTCTGGTACTTTAGGTTACTATAGCAAAAAAATAAATCAGCAGCTCTATTTTGTATTTTTTTGACCTCCGAGGCTTCAAACTTCAAATTCAAAGTCTTCCGGAACTCCGATCGACTGGAAAGATTTATAGACTCTTCTTCACACATTAATGCTCAAAAAATCATGTGCAATTTGAAAATAAAGCACGAATTGATGCTCAATTCAAATGCCAAAGCTTGATTATCACTTTAGACACCCAGGAAAAATAGATTTCAAAAAATGCCCACCACATAACAAAATTAATCAAATTGAATGCTCAAAATTGCTTTGGTACCTATTTAAAAAAATATTTATTTAGAAAGCGGAAGCAATTTAGGATATTGAACAGTCTAATTATATAAATTTTGCAAAATAAAATGCATGCACAAAGCTGGAAAAACCGAGGGATAGAATACTCAATTTTGAAGATTAAATTCTCTTCACTTGGTGGATGATTTTTAACACAACCACTTCGTGAACCACCTCTAGAGTCTTCCCTACTATCCTCAGGCCTTGGAATGGATTGTGGGATTCTAGATTGAGAGAATTTGGAAGAAAATTCCTCAAAGGTCACAAACCGAGAATTGAGAGAATTTATGCAAAATTCTCCTAAATCACCTTTAAATAAAAGCTTTAATAAGCTCTACCAACCTGAAAACTCAAGAGTGGTGAGGATGGATTGAGGTGGAGGTGACCAATTTTGGCGAATTTTGAAGATGATAAGGATTGGGGAACTTTCCAAGATGATTTTCATGAAAAAACATGAAAATCCCTTTATTTTCCTTTTAATTTTAATTCAAAAATCAATAATAAAGTGATTTTAAATTAAAATTAATTTAATTAATTAATTAATTCAAATAATTAATTTAATTAATTAATTTTTAATTTAATTTAATATCAAATATTAAATTAAATAGATTACCCTATCTCGAATGATTTTTCGAACACGAATCTTTATTCATATTATAAACCGATCCAATATTTAAATCATAGTTTAATTCATAATTAAGCTATGACTCGTTAAATATATCACATAATTAACGATTTCTTCCAAAATGAAATTTGAACAATTCATATTCTTTTCTCTCAAAATGTTACAAGGCTTATTCCGAGCTAGTAAGGGGGACCTAATGCACCTACAGATCATGAGCTCCAACGATATAAGAGTAACCCGCGAAACTCTTTAGCCAACCTAATCAACATTCATTAACCACCGAGACACTCCACTAAAGCCCAGTTGTTGCACTATTCTCACTATAGATATATTTATGTCCACTCTATATAACCATGATTAGTAAGTCGATCCTTCACAGATCATTCGTAATTACAGCTGGGTCAAAAATATCGTTTTACCCAAGTAATTACTTTTTGATCCTTAAGTCCTACTGATCCTTTAATGAACAATTGGTTCGTTAAGTCCCACTGGCATCACACATCAACTCAAATGGAAACCGCCAATCTGCTGAAGACATGATAGGGGCACTCACCAGGGCGGTCTTCAACACATTAAAAGCATTGAAACATTCTTCTGTGAATTCAAACTATCTATTGATCTCCAATAAGGAACAAAGAGGTTTCGAGATTTTAGAGAAATCATTAATGAAACGACGGTAAAACCCTGCATGTCCTAGGAAGATTCGTACTCCCTGAACATTTCTTAGAGGTTCTAACTGTTGGGATTTGTGCCCTAAACTTATGTAATTATGATCAAATAAATAAAGAGTTATTTGTTTTGATAAAATTATATTCTTGCTTCATAAATCCAATAAACTAAGCTCCAAGGTTATAATGTATCTTGAACATCAGTGTAGTAGACACTATTTGGATTGTGTTCAAGAGTATAACCTAAATGGTCTATGGCATAAGAATATGGTTGGAAACCTTATTCTGGTAACACCATGGATGCGACCCACTTTGTAATTAGTACAAATGAGGTAATCCAACTCATTCATGTTGTTGACATGCGAGTGAGGGCATCCAATATGAAGAGTTCATACAAGACCGGACTGCAAATTATTAGTCTAACAAGTATAAGGCCCTTAACAGGATAAGACTGATAATTTATGGATGGTCATTAGTGACTCGACCTAAATCCTGAGCAAGTTAAGAACACCTGCTTATAGAGGTTTGTCCTTAGACTAGTGTGGGTGAGAGTGGCCTGTAGCCTACTCAATAAGCCTACCTTCTCAAGGACAGAACCCCGTAGGTAGCTGGGGACTTAATTATGCAAGAAGGAATTCACTCATTCGTACACTAAGGAATTAGATAGGTTGTTCCCTTAAGAACTGAGTCTAGGTCTTGAACAACGGGACCCCGCCCTCTAAACTGACTTAAGAGGGTATGAGTCTATGGTAGGAACGTAGACTTGTTGTTCATTAGAGGATCAATGGTGCTTAAGGAACAAAGAGATAATCATAGGGGTAAAACGGTAATTTGACTCAAATGTGATTACGAACAACCTGTGAAGGGTCGACTCATGGGTAATGATTATATTAATGAACACAATATTATCCATAGTGAGGAGAGTGCAGCTACAAGTCTATAGTGGAGTGACTTGTAGTTAATGAATATTGATTAACTGGATCAAAGAGTTTGATCAGTCAATCTCACATCATTGGAGCTCATGAATTGTAGGTACATTAGGTCCCTTCATTGGCTCAACATGGTAATATTGAGGGTATAAAGTTAGGAATGAAATTGAAGAGTTCAATTTCATATATGAGGTGTCATATCAATTATATGTGATAAAATTGATATAATATATGGTTTTAATGTGAATTAGATTCACATATTAACTATACACTAATGAGAGAATGAAGGAGGGATAGGATGGTAATTTTTATCCTATTTCCTTATGAATAGTTGCATGAGATGCAATTTTGAGATCAACATTTTGGTAAACCTAGAATACCATATTATTGTGTTGGTTGAAAAGTTCCAAACACATTTTCTCTCATATCCTCCACATCTCACCCTAAAAGGACACCTTCCTCCCTCACCTAGAGAACAAAGGACAAGATCTGGTGGTCGAACTTCACTAAGTCGGAGTTGTTGCTGAGATCATGACCGTGGGAGAAGGACTTTAAGAAGAAAATGTTCTTCAAAGGTAACATCTTGTTGTCCTATGTAGAATTAGCATGCTTAATCTTATATATATTGTTCTTGATTGAAATATGTGTAATAAAATTAAGAACACGTGATTCACAATCGCTTCCGCTGGGGGATTCGATCCCTTCAATTGACATAGTATGCATGTCACCTAAGGTTAATTATTAGTTTTAAAATGTTTAGTACTTGGAATTAATAGACCTTAGGTTATCTAGCTCTAATTAGATTAGAATTAGGAACCAAGTAATTTATAAACAATGATTAAAAGAGGAACTCTGTCTAAGGAAGGTTTTGTCTAGGCTAGGGTATTTAAGCTGACAGAAACGGAACACCCTTACCTGGGAAACGACCTGGGAGTGAATTTTAATCAAAGGGTTTATGAATTATAGTAGCGTCAGCGGGTTTATTAAGGGGTTAAAAAACTAGAAATTTTATGCTTAATATAAATAGTTGTATTAGCAAACTAAAGATAAAATAAATATAAGAGTTATATTGATTATCAATATAAGAGTTAATTTCATAAGTTTAAGTAAAACCATTAGCCGGGTTGAGCCTAAGTAAATTTCTTATAGAGTTAAAGTATCCAGTGGGAGGAAAAGTGTATACGATACATATTTTTCCACCTACGTTTTCTCCGGGATGTTCACAACATGAGACTCATACTTGGCCTCGTGACCCAAACGGGAGCGTCCCCCTTCGGATGGTGTTTGTATGAGTCAATATCAAGGTGAATGGAGAGGGTACTTATAGTGAGTGGGAGCAGGTTTAGTGAAAACAAAACCTATGGTCTCTTCTGTCGGTTCACACCGTAAGATCACTATGGTCAGCCTGCTAGTTTGGCCTGGACTATACAATCCCTTCGGAGGGCTTCAGAATATGGGATCGAACATAGTGGACACCTGAAAGGGATAAAGATTTCCTTAGTCTGTTTTTCAACCTAGTCCTCCCTTCGACGGATTTTGTTGGATGGGGACTTTGGGGTCTAAAGAGAGAGGGTTACACTCACAAGGTACATAAGAAGTGTATGTATCCTGACCGAATAATGGTAACTAAAGCCTATAGGAATAAGAGTTATTCTCGCATTAGATTTTGGTCAAGAATGTCTTGATCCAGAGGAGGAGTGTTTTTTATTACCTTTCGGTGTCATACATTCTAAACCTTTGGAGTATCATTGCAAATTATAAATGACCTAGGAATCATTTAATAATTAGCTAAAACATGTGTTGCGTAAAATTATGATAATGCAATACCGCAATGTACAGGTCAAGTTTTAGTATAGTGATTTAAGAGTCCAAGTATCATCCTCGGGAATGAGTTTCTAGATTAATTAATTACCAAGATATTAATTCTCAATTTTAGCTAAAGAAACATAATATGGAGAGGTGATTGAAAGTAGAGACAAACAACAGACTAACACGTGGAGACACAAATTGATAGAATTGAGGAAAGTGATGTTACAAGTTAATGACTTAATCAACACATGCAATGAACCAAAGAGATGAATTTATAAACAAGAAGTAAGATACTCAAGAAAACCTCTCGATTCTTAGTGAGCCTTGCACATGCAATAAATTCTATAGTCTCCATATGAACCTACGACATGCACGACATTAAGCAACTTCTTTGTGTGTTTTCCTTAGACTTCTAGGTCATTCTCATGCCAGACTCCTCAGGGTTTTCACAACTTTGCTCTAATTCATGTTTGATCTCTCGAGTCCACTTAAACAAATAAAATCAAGAGTTAAAGAACGAATTTCCAAAAATAAGAATAAAACATGCTTCAATACATAGCAAATAAGTCTTAATAAGAAAATCAAATCCTAACTACAACACTTAGCTACTCTAAATCACATGAAAACCAAGCTAAACATGTAGAAAACGTCTTAGAACGGTATTACAATCTGAAAGAAAGGAAATTAAACTTATGTGTCGATGTAGGTCCTTCGTCTCCGAGCACCTGTTGTCGATCTCAAATCTCCACGAATGGTGTGGCGCCCAAAACGCTCTATTTTCTCTTCTTACAAAGTGTATATCGAAATTAGGGTGAATTCTCTATCAAATTCGGCTCCTTTGTAAAAAGGTATAAGGTTGTATTTATAGGCTCAATCAGTACACCGTTGCAATGCTATATCCTAACCGCGTGGTATATATGGAAACAATCGACAGCGTTGCAACGCTGCTACCTTAACTAGTGCGTTCCTATCGATCCGACGTTGCGACGGTGCAAGGCAGTGTTGCAATGCCCTCGGCATGGGTCTTCTGCTTATCTTGTTATCGCGATAGCTTCGCAACGCTTCTAGCTGCATAGGCCTTGAACGCACCAAGAAAGCACATTCGGCGTTGTAACGCCATCACCTCAGGTCTTCATGCTTGGATTGATCCTTCCTCTTCAAATTGATGTTATTTTTAGCTCCAAATAGCTTCGTTTCGATCCCGACTGATCCAAAATGTCTCCACTTGTCCTGTTTAAGGACTTAACCTGAAATTGAGTAATTTAACCACGTAAAAGCCCTGAAATCATCATAAAACTAGCAATAATTAAGCCTAAGGATAGCACAGTTTTTGTGCTATCAACATGATTGGATTAGACAATTGTAGCAAGAAAATTATACAATTTTTTTTGTAAATTTTCAGGAAAATGTCTAGCTTTATAATTTCCTTATTTGTTGCAGAAAAATTAACTGGAGAGAACATAATGACTTGGAAGAATAGACTCAACATAATCTTGGTTGCACATGATCTTAAGTTTGTTCTCAATGAGGAGTGTCCTCAATCCCCTGCTTAGAACACACCTCAATCTGTTGAGGATGCGTATGACCATTGGATCAATGCCAATGAAAAGGAAAAAGCCTACATCCTTGCTAGCATACCTGATGTTTTAGCCAGGAGGCTGGAGGGCAAGGTCTCAGCTCGTGAGATCGTGGATTTTGTGCTAAATTTGTCTAGACAACCGTCCAAACAAATTCGGCATGAAGCCCTAAAGTACGTTTACAACGCGCACATGGAGGAGGGAACGTCAGTAAGAGAACATGTTCTCAATCTAATGGCTCACCTCAACATAGCATAATTAAACGGGGCGGTCATGGATGAGAAAAGTCAGGTGTCGTTCATCCTAGAATCTCTTCCGAAGAGTTTTTTGCAATTTAGCCGCAATGCAGCGATGAACAACATAGAGTATGATTTGACTTCTCTGCTAAATGAGCTGCAGAATTTTCAGTTTTTTATGATTGATAAGAACAACAGAATGTAGAGGCAAATTTGTTTGCCCATTCCAAGAGTTGTCAGAAGGTTTCACCCTCTGGAACTAAGTACTGCAGTCATTCTTGTGAACCTAAGAAGATAAAGAAGAAAAGGGAAATGAGCAAATAAAGTGCAATTGTCTGAAAAGAAAATGTTGTTATTTCAAAACATGTATTCAGTTTCAGGGTTTATTAGAAACCTTATTTCTATATCTTTCCTTAACGAACATTGTACTTCAATTTGTTTTCAGTTGAATAAAGTGTTTATTTCCTTGGAAAAGTTTTGAACTATGTGTTGCTCTTCTTGAGAATTATTTGCAATGGTTTAATTCAGTTAAAATATTTTTAAACACTGGATTATTCAAAATAGCAAGTACACGAACTGATTTCTCCTAAAGAAAATGCTCATCTTTGACATCTTAGATTAAGTCACACGAACCTCAATAGGATTGAGAGATTGGTATAGAATGGATTTCTAAATGAGTTAGAAGAAAATACTTTACCTGTATGTGAATCCTGCCTAGAAGGTAAAATGACTAAAAGTGCTTTTAGTGGAAAAGGTTATAGAGCCAAAGAACCTCTTGAGCTTATACATTCAGACCTTTGTGGTCCGATGAATGTTAAAGCCAGAGGAGATTATGAATATTTCATCTCTTTTATAGATGATTATTCTAGATTTGGGCATATTTACCTAATGCATCATAAGTCTGAAGCACTCGAAAAGTTCAAGGAATTCTAGACTGAAGTTGAAAATCAATTAGGTAAAACAATTAAAACACTTCAATCAGATCGAGGTGGAGAGTACATGGATTTAAAATTCTAGAACTATATGATAGAACATGGAATCACATCCCAACTCTCAGCTCACGGTATGCCACAGCAAAATGGTGTATCGGAAAGGAGAAATAGAACCTTGTTGGACATGGTTCGATCAATGATGAGTTATGCTCATCTCCCTAATTCATTTTGGGGTTACACAGTAGAGACTGCGAGATACATTTTGAACAATGTGTCATCCAAGAGTGTTTCTGAAACACCTTTTGAACTCTGGAAAGAACGTAAAGGTAGTTTATGTTATTTCAGAATTTGGGGTTGTCCAGCACATGTGCTTGTGACAAATCAAAAGAAGTTGGATTCACGTTCAAAATTGTGCCTATTCGTAGGCTACCCAAAAGAAATAAGAGGTGGATTATTCTATGATCCTGAGGAAGATAAGGTTTTTGCGTCGACAAATGCCACATTCTTAGAGGAGGACCACATAAGGGCAACAAACCAAGAAGTAAAGTTGGGATATGTGAGTTGGACGGAACAATAACAAAGGTTGCTAATAAAACTAGTACGTCAACAAAAGTTGTTGATACTAACTTTTCGAGTCAAGAGAGTCCATCTCAAGACTTGAGTATGCCTCGACGTAGTAGGAGAGTTATAACACAACTTGACCGTTACATGGGTTTATCTGAAACCCAACTTGTTATACCAGATGATGACTGTGAGGATCCATCGACTTATAATCAAGCGATTGTTGACAAAGACAAAAACAAAAGGGTCATAGCCATAGACAAGGAAATGGAGTCTATGTACTTCAATTATGTTTGGGATCTTGTAGATAAACCTGATGGGGTAAAACCTATAGGTTGTATGTGGATCTACAAGAGAAAGCGTGGTGTAGATGGAAAGGTTCAAACCTTTAAAGCTAGACTAGTAGCAAAGGGTTATACCAAGGTTGAAGGGGTTGACTATGAGGAAACCTTTTCGCCTGTTGCTATGGTAAAGTCTATCTGTATCCTACTTTCCATTGTCGCATATTATGACTATGAGGTATGGCAAATGGATGTCAAGACAGCATTCTTGAAAGCAATCTTGACGAGAACATTTACATGGACCAACCCAAAGGGTTCATTGAACAAAGACAAGAGCAAAAGGTTTGCAGGCTTAAAAGGTCAATCTACAGACTAAAACAAGCCTCCAAGTCCTGAAATATAAGATTTGATGTGGCAATCAAATCTTTTGGCTTTGATCAGAATGATGATGAACCTTGTGTCTACAAGAAAATCATCAAAAGTTCTGTCGCATTCCTAGTTCTATATGTGGATGATATCCTACTCATTGGGAATGATGTAGGTTATCTTACTAACATAAAGAACTCGTTAGCTACGCAATTCCAAATGAAAGATTTGGGAGAAGCATAGTTTGTTCTTGGGATCCAGATTGTCCCGAACCGCAAGAATAAAACACTAGCCCTGGCTCAGACATCTTACATCGACAAAGTTTTGTTGAGGTTTAAGATGAAAGACTCCAAAAAGGGTTTATTGCCTTTTAGATATGGAGTTCACTTGTCTAAGGAACTGTGTCCTAAGACACCTCAAGGAGTTGAGGGTATGAGACAGATTCCTTATGCGTCAGCTGTTGGGAGCCTTATGTGCACTATGTTGTGTACTACGCCAGACATCTATTTTGCAATTGGAATGGTCAGTAGGTATCAATCCAATCAAGGATCTGAACACTGGACAACAGTTAAAACAATCCTTAAGTATCTACGGAGAACAAGGAACTACATGCTTGTGTATGGGGCTAAGGATTTGATCCTTATAGGATACACGGATTCTGACTTTCAAACTTATGAAGATTCTCAGGAATCTACATCAGGGTCAATATTTACTCTTAATGAAGGAGTTGTAGTATGGCGAAGCGTCAAGTAAGGATGCATCGTTGATTCCACAATGGAGACCGAATATGTAGCAGCTTGTGAAGAAGTTAAGTAGGTCGTTTGGTTAAGGAAATTCATGTTGGATTTGGAAGTTGTTCCAAATATGAGTTTTCCCATCACGCTGTATTGTGATAATAGTGGTGTTGTGGCAAATTCAAGGGAACCCCAAAGTCACAAGAGGGGAAAACATATTGAGGGGAAATATCATCTCTTCCGGGAGATCGTGCATCGAGGACACGTGATCATCACGAAGATAGCCTCAGAGCACAAGATTGTTGATCCTTTCACAAAGGCTCTCATGGCTAAAGTATTTGAGAGTCACTTAGAAGGTCTAGGTTTACATGTCTTCCCCAACTAGGGCAAGTGGGAGTATATTGTACAAAAGGTTTCAATGCCCTAGTTTATTGTATTTACATTATTGTAATGTTTTAGTAGTCCACAAGCTTTAGGTGAAGTGGGAGATTGTTGGGATCGGTGCCTAAACTTATGTAATTTTGTGAATTCTTCTGTGAATTCAAACTATCTATTGATCTCCAATAAGGAACAAAGAGGTTTCGAGATTTTAGAGAAATCTTTAATGAAACGACGGTAGAACCCTGCATGTCCTAGGAAGGTTCGTACTCCCTTAACATTTCTTAGAGGTTCTAACTGTGGGGATTTGTGCCATAAACTTATGTAATTATGATCAAATAAATAAAGAGTTATTTGTTTTGATAAAATTATATTCTTGCTTCATAAATCCAATAAACTAAGCTCCAAGGTTATAATGTATCTTGAACATCAGTGTAGTAGACACTATTTGGATGGTGTTCAAGAGTATAACCAAAATGGTCTATGGCATAAGAATAAGGTTGGAAACCTTATTCTGGTAACACCATGGATGCGACCCACTTTGTAATTAATACAAATGAGGTAATTAAACTTATTCATGTGGTTCACATGCGAGTGAGGGCATCTTGTATGAAGAGTTCAAACAAGACTGGACTGCAAATTATTAGTCTAACCAGTATAACATCCTTAACACGATAAGACTGATAATTTATGGATGGTCATTAGTGACTCGACCTGAATCCTGAGCAAGTTAAGAACTCCTTCTTATAGGGGTTTGTCCTTAGACTAGTATCGGTGAGAGTGGCCTATAGCCGACCAACTAAACCTACCATCTCAGGGACAGAACCTCGTGGGTAGCTGTGGACTTAATTATGCAAGAAGGAATTCACTTATTCCTACACTAAGGAATTAGACAGGTTGTTCCCTTAAGAACTGAGTCCAGGTCTTGAACAACGGGGCCCCGCCCTCCAATCTAACTTAAGAGGGTATGCATCTATGGTAGGACCGTAGACTTATTGTTCATTAGAGGATTAATGGTGCTTAAGGAACAAAGAGGTAATCACAGGGGTAGAACGGTAATTTGACCCAACTGTGATTACGAACAACCTGTGAAGGGTCGACTCATGGGTAATGATTATATCAATGGACACAATATAATCTATAGTGAGGAGAGTGCAGCTACAAGACTATAGTGGAGTGACTTGTAGTTAATGAATATTGATTAACTGGATCAAAGAGTTTGATCAGTCAATCTCACATCATTGGAGCTCATGAACTGTAGGTCCATTAGGTCCCTCCATTGGCTCAACATGGTAATATTGATGGTATAAAGTTAGGAATGAAATTGAACTGTTGAATTTCATATATGAGGTGTCATATCAATTATATGTGATATAATTGATATAATATATGGTTTTAATGTGAATTAGATTCACATATTAACTATATACTAATGAGAGAATGAAGGAGGGATAGGATGGTAATTTCCATCCTATTTCTTTATGAATAGTTGCATGAGATGCAATTTTGAGATCAACCTTTTGGTAAACCTAGAATACCATATTATTGTGTTGTTGAAAAAGTTCCAAACACATCATCTCTCATATCCTCCACATCTCACCCTAAAAGGAACTCACCTTCCTCCCTCACCTAGAGAACAAAGGAGAAGATCTGGTGGTGGAACTTCACTAAGTTCGACTTGTTGCTGAATCATGACCGTGGGAGAAGGACTTCAAGAAGAAAATGTTCTTCAAAGGTAACATCTTGCTGTCCTATGTAGAATTAACATGCTTAATCTTATGTATATTGTTCTTGATTGAAATCTGTGTGATAAACTTAAGAACACGCGATTCACAATCGCTTCTCTTGTGGGATTCGATCCCTTCACTAACCTCTCCACTATCTCTAGCTTTACCTTATCAACTCAAATTCCTTCTTTTGACACTTTGTGTCCTAACACAATTCCTTCCTTAACCATGATGCTATTTAGTATCTTCACAATATTGGAGCACTTTACACAAATTCACTAGACAAGCTTCAAATGAGTTCCCAAAGACTAAGAAATCATCCATAAAAACTTCAATGATGTCCTCCACAAGATTAGAGAAAATGCCCATCACAGACCTCTGGAAAGTAGCACGGGCATTACATAGACCAAATAGCATCATTCTAAAAGCGAAAGTACCATACAGACAAGTAAAGGTGGTCTTCTCCTAGTCTTGAGGTGCAATGATTATTTGGTTATAACAACTACAACCATCTAAAAAGCAATAGAAAGCTTGATCGGCTAATTTGTCCAACATTTGATCAATTAATGACAGAGGAAACTGATATTTTCTGGTGGCTTTGTTTAGCCTCCTATAATCCATGCATACCTCCATCCACTGATTATTCTAGTGGGGATTATTTCATTAGTTTTGTTGGTTATCACTTTCATTCCTCCTTTTTTAGGGAAATAGGGTAAGTAATTCCTTCATCCGACCACTTGATGATTTCATTCTTCATCACTTCTTTCATGGTAGGATTCAACCTTCTTTGTTGCTCAACGGACTTGAAGTTACCTCCCTCTAAAATGATCTTATGCATGTAATAGGAGGGACTAATTCCTCTTATATCAGCTAACGTCCAACCTATGGCTCTCTTGTGTTGCTTAAGCATGCAAAGCAACAACTCTTCTTCATTAGGTGGCAAGTCTGCTGCTATAATGATGGGAAAAGTCTCTTTGTCTCCCAAAAAAGCATATTTCAGATCTTGAGGTAATGGTTTCAACTCAAGGTCTGGAGGTTCTTATACTGACGGTAACAACGAAGAATTATACTTCCTTCTCTCGACTCAAAAGATTCAAAGATCTGTCTGAACTGAGCTATTTCAGCTAGTTCCTCCAACTCTTGGATAGAGTCTTCTAGATCTAAATCTTCTTCTCTAACTCCTCCAAATTTTTGGATATGTTTTTCTTCCAACTCTACATTAAAAGTTCCAGAAATGGCATCCTCTAACACATGTATAGCTGAGCATTCCTCAACTTCATCTGGATATTTCATTGCGTCTTGAATATTGAACTTGACCTCTTGATCATTCATTTTCAACTTGATGGTCCCTTCATAAACATTCACAACTGCTCTACCTTTCTATAAGAAAGGTTTTCCTAGGATAATAGGAACATCATTGTTCGCCTCATAATCCAAGATGATAAAATCTACAGTGAAAATGAATTTGCCAACCTGATCTAGGATATCTTCTATCTATCCTTCAGGGTGTGTGATTGACCTATTAGCCAACTGCCATGTCACTCTGGTAGGTCTAGATTTTCATATGCCTAGTTCCTTGTAAATGGATAAGGGAATATGGTTGATACTAGCTCTTAAGTCACACAATGCTCTCCTATTTATTTTCCTCCAATGGATACATGTATAGTGAAAGATCCTAGATTCTTCACCTTATGAGGGATACAATTTCGAAAAACAACACTACATTCCTCACTTAATGACACGACCTTGAACTCTTGAAATCTTTCTCTTTCTGAAAATACGTCTTTGAGAAATTTCAAGTAATTGGGTCCCACCCTCTCACTGGCCCGAGAGGGTTGTTGTTTATGGTAGGACCATGCAACGTAGTTGTTCATTAGAGGAGCAGTGTGACTTAATGAGAAAGAGGTATGCATAGGTGTAAAACAGTAATTGGACCCTGCAGTGTCTACGAACAACCTGTGAAGGGTCGACTCACGGGTATTGGTTATATCAATGGACACAACTTGTCCCACAATGATGAGAGTGCAGCTACGGGATTTAATGGAGTGTTATCGTAGCTAATGAATGTTCAATAATCGGGTCAAAGAGTTTGACAAGTTAGTCTCGGATCATTGGAGATCATCATCTTTAGGTCCATTAGGTCCCTCGGCTGGCTCAAATTGGACAAATTGAGGGTTTACAGGTTGGTGTGAATTTGAAGTGTTCAAATTCATTATTTGGGTATTTATGTCATTTATATGTTAAATAGATGACATAATATATAGTTTGATGTGAATGAGATTCATAATAAACTATAGTATAGCCTAATTAATTAATTAGTGCTAATTGGAGAAATTGAATTCAGAAATTAAATTGAATGTGATTCAAATTAAATTTCCACAATTATGAAAATGAGATTTGTATAATAAGGTATGAGATACCTTCTATTATGTGCTATGCAAATATGATTTGCATATCATATAGTTGTGGTAAAATGTTGAATTGGTGGAGATTTTAACTCCACCCCACACCATTATAAAAGGGTGCTACCAAAGGCATTTGGTGAGGCTTTTGCAATTTTTTGGATTTTCATCCAAAGAGAGCAAAGAGCACTTCTCTCATTCTTTCTCAATTCTCTCTCAAACTCTCCTCACCCAAAAGCCAAAGGGAGTCTCACTCACTCTCCCTCAACCTCCCGAGAACAACCGAGAAGACCGTTTGGAGGTGTGTCACTATTCAGTTCGAGGATCGAGTTCGTAGAGATTGTTGGTTAGAGAGGGATCGAGATTGTGACCGGAGGATGAAAGTTTTGAAGAAGAGTTCTTAATCATGTATGTAACGAGATACTTTCTGTTTTTCTTCTCCATTTTGCATGTTTAGCCTAGGAATCTATGAGATAGGTTCGTTTTAAGATACGTTTTACACAATGAAACAACGGCGTTACACAACGTCTTGGTAGGCTTAGGTAAATATTAGCCGGTTTATCTAGGTCAATCCCGATTATTTTAAAGTGCTGGGTGGGAGTAAATAAAGTGTATGGGATACATTTAATTTTGCATCCAAAAATCTCCATTAAGTTCACACCCTGTGATCCAGACTCGGCCTCGTGGTGCAAATGGGAGCGTCCCCTACGGGTGACATTTGTAAGGGTCAATATTCAACGTGAATGGAGAGAGTACTTATAGTGTGTGGGAGCGGGACCTGTGAAAACGGGACCCACGGTCTTTTCTTTCGATTCACATCGTGAGACGCCTATGATCCGCCGGCTAGTTTGGCCTTGACTAGACAATCCCTACGGATGGCCTTGATCATGGGAGTCGAAACACCGTGAATTCCCGAAAGGAATACGATTTCTTTGTTGGTTTCCCTTCGTAGTCCTCCCTACGGAGGCTATTGTTTGATGGATACTTGGAAATTTAAAGATTGAGGGTGACACTCACAGGATTCATTAAGAGTTAATGGATTCCGACCGAAAAATGGTAACTGGATTCCTAATGGAATAAGAGTTATTCTGGTATTAGGGTCTGGTTGAGAAAGTCTCGTCCCAGAGGAGGAGTGGGTTTGTCTACCCTACGGTGGCGGTCATTCTAAACCTTTGGGGTATCATTGTAATGTTTTAATGACCTAGGGATAATAGAATAAAAATTTGCTAAAACCTGATTGGATTTTCAAAAGTTTTGGTGAGACTAGTACAAAGTTTTTCATTTTTCAGCAACAAAATGTCAAATGCTTTTAACGCTCCTTTAGCTTCTGATAAGTTAGTCGGCGATAATTTTTCGTGGAAAAACAATATTAAAACGATTTTAGTAAATGACGACCAAGAGTTTGCGCTCACTGAAGAGGGTTCTTAGGTGCCCGATCCAACAACCCAATTCAATGATCTACAAACCTTCCAGTCCTTGATGCAAATAAGGGGGCAGGAAGCTGAGGCAAGGGTTGCCTTTAGACCTTTTCACAGGGGTTTGACCTTTGGGACAAAGTTTGTAGACTCTTTAGGCCCGAAAGGTAAGAATGAGAAGTAGAAGCAGGTCAAGGTTGACCGCGCTGCCGTCCCAAAGGGCAAAGAGATCAAGGAAGTTGCAAGAAAGTGTTTCCACTGCAACGGGGACAGACACCTTTAAAGGAGTTGTCCCAAGTTCCTTAACGAATAGAAGAAGACAGGTAAATGTGATTTACTTGTCACGGAAACTTGTTTAGTGGAGAGTAGTGACTCTGTCTGGATACTGGATTCAGGCGCCACTAACCACGTTTTCTCTTCTTTTAAAGGATAAGTTCCTTGCAGCGGCTGCAAGAGGATGAGATAACACTCAGGGTTGGATCCGAAGAAGTTGTCTCAGCTGCAGAAAGTGGCACGGTGAAGCTTTTCTTTTGCGGGAAGTACTTATTATTGGATAATATGTACATAGTTCCAGGGTTTACAACAAACCTAGTTTCTATTTCCTGCCTATTAGAACAAGATATTTCAGTTTCATTGGAGAGTAATAAAGCATTTATTTCTCGAAATCGAACTTTGTTATGTTCTGCTTCGCTTGAGGGTAATTTGTATGTTTTAAACCCTAATTCGGTCAAAAGTATTTTGAACACTTAATTGTTTAGAACAACTGAAACGCGAACTAAGAGAGTAAAAGTTTCTCCAAAAGAAAGTGCCCATCTTTGGCATCTAAGGTAACCCATATAAATCTCAATAGGATTGAGAGACTAGTGAAGAGTGGACTTCTAAGTGAGTTGGAAGAAAACTCTTTACCGGTTTGTGAGTCATGCCTTGAAGGCAAAATGACCAAACGTCCTTTTAGTGGAAAAGGATATAGAGCAAAATAGCCTCTTGAGCTTATACATTCTGACCTCTGTGGTCCGATGAATGTTAAACCATAAGGAGGTTACAAATACTTCCTATCTTTTATAGATGACTATCCGAGGTATCGTTACATTTACTTAATGCATAGGAAGTCTGAAACACTTGAAAAGTTTAAGGAGTTCAAGACTGTTAGGTAAGACGATTAAAACACTTCGATCGGATCGGGGTGCAGAGTACATGGACATAAAATTCCAGGACTATCTGATAGAACATGGAATTACGTCCCAACTCTCAGCAGCTGGTATGCCACAGCAGAATGGTGTATCAGAGAGGGGAAACATAACCCTGTTGTACATGGTTTGGTCAACGATGAGCTATGCTCGTCCCCCTGATTCTTTTTGGGGTTAAGCAGTGGAGACTACGGTATACATTTTGAACACAGTTCCGTCGAAGAGTATTTGTTAAACACCTTTCGAACTTTGGCATGGTCGTAAAAGTAGTTTACGTCATTTTAGAATTTGGGGATGCCCGACCCATGTGTTTGTTTCAAACCCGAAGAAGTTGGAAGCCCGTTCAAAGTTGTGCCTCTTTGTAGGTTACCCAAAAGAGACTAAGGGTGGTCTGTTTTATGATCCTAATGATAATAGGGTGCTTGTATCGACAAATGCCACTTTCCTTGAGGAAGACCACATCAGGGATCACTTACCAAGGAGTAAGATTATGCAAAATGAAATGGATAATTCATCAAGAAGAGTTGTTGATGGTGCTAGTACGTCAACAAGTGTTGTTGATCCTAGCTCGTCTAGTCAAGTCCATTCTCAAGAGTTGAGAATACCTCGACGTAGTGGGAGGGTTGTGAGACAGCCTGAACGTTACATGGGTTTAACTGAAACCCAAGTCGTCACCTCTGACAATGACTGCGAGGATCCATTAACCTATGATCAGGCAATGGTTGACGTTGACAAAGGCGAATGGATTAAAGCTATGGACTAGGAAATGGAGTCCATGTACTTCAATTCTGTCTGTGAGCTGGTGGACAAACCGGATGGGGTTAAACCTATTGGTTGCAAGTTGATCTACAAGCATAAATGTGGCGTAAATGGGAAGGTGCAAACCTTCAAAGCTAGACTAGTGGCAAATGGTTTTTCCCAGGTAGAAGGGGTTGACTATGAGGAAACCTTTTCACCTGTTGCCATGGTAAAGTCTATTAGAATTCATCTGGCCATTACCGCATATTATGACTATGAGGTATGGCAGATGGATGTCAAGACCGCCTTTCTGAATGGCAACCTTGAGGAGACCATCTACATGGACCAGCCCAAGGGGTTCATTGCCCAAGGCCAAGAGCAAAAGGTTTGTCGGCTTCAAAGGTCTATTTATGGACTGAAATAAGCCTCGGGGTCTTGGAATATAAGGTTTGATGAGGCGATCAAATCTTATGGCTTTGATCAGAATGTTGATGAGCCTTGTGTCTATAAGAAAATCGTCAACAGTACTGTCGCATTTCTCATATTGTATGTGGATGATATCCTTCTCATTTGGGAATGAGGTAGAATTGCTTACTGAAATTAAGGAATGGTTGGCATCGCAATTCGAAATGAAAGATTTGGGAGAGGCTTAGTATGTTCTAGGTATCCAGATAGTGCGGAACCGGAAGAACAGAACGCTAGCCATGTCTCAGGCATCTTACATTGACAAGATGTTGTCAAGGTATAAGATGCAGAACTCAAAGAAGGGCTTGTTGCATTTCAGGCATGGGGTTCACTTGTCTAAGGATCAATGTCCCAAGACTCCTCAAGAGGTTGAGGATGTGAGACGAATCCCCTGTGCTTCAGTTGTAGGGAGCCTGATGTACGCCATGCTGTGTACTAGGCCCGACATCTGTTATGCAGTTGGGATTGTCAGTAGGTATCAATCCAATAAAGGATTAGATCACTGGACAGTCGTAAAGGCAATCCTCAAGTATCTTAGGAGAACGAGGAACTACATCCTTGTGTATGGGAGTGGGGATTTGATCCTTATGGGATACACAGACTCTAATTTTCAGAACGATAAGGATTCTAGGAAATCCACTTCGGGGTCAGACTTCATTCTGAATGGAGGAGTTGTAGTGTGGCGAAGCATCAAGCAGGGATGCATCGCTAATTCCACAATGGAAGTCGAATATGTTGCGGCTTGTGAATCTTTAAAGGAAGCTGTTTGGCTTAGGAAGTTAATGCTAGATTTGGAAGTTGTTCCAAATATGAACTTGCCAATTACCCCGTTATGTGACAATAGTGGTGCAGTAGCCAACTCGAGAGAACCTCAGAGTCATAAATGGGGCAAGCACATTGAACGTAAGTATCATCAGATACGGGAGATTGTGCACTGCGGAGACGTGACAGTCACGTAGATAGTGTCGGAGCACAACGTTGCTGATCCATTTACAAAGGCCCTCACGGCTAAGGTGTTTGAGGGTCACCTAGAGAGTCTAAGTCTTCGAGTGCTTCCTTACTAGGGCAAGTGGGAGTATTGTAAAGGGGTATTCAATGCCCTAGTTTATTGTATTACACTTTTATTGTATCACTATACTGTACAATTGAGAAATGTATTATGTACTCCACTAGATTAGTCCAAGTGGGAGTTTGTTGGGATGTATGTCCTCATCTCGTGTAGTTTGTAATATTTCATTGTTGTAAATAAATAAGAGTTCTTTATTTGAACTTTTTGTCTCACATATTTCATAAACTTAATCCAATAAACTAAGCTTCAGGTTCATTGTATTTTGAGAGAACTAAGAACTTGAACGGTGTGTAGTGGACATACGGGGAGGATCACAATCGAGTTAATGACCCGAACGGTCTACAATATACGGATAGGGTTGGAGACCTAATCCTTGATGCACTGTGGATGCGACCCGCTTTGTATTAGATACAAACGAGGTGATCCAGCTCGTTCATGTGGTTGACATGCGAGTGGGGGCATCCTGTGCAATGAGATTGTACAAGACCGGACCGTGAATTATTAGACTTACTGATATAACACCGTTAACAGTATAGGACTAATAAATTCGTAGATGACCATTAGTGACTCGATCTTAATCCTAAGCGTGTTACGGACTCCTGTCTGCGAGGGTCTGTCATTTGACTAGTACGAGTGAGGGTGACCACTATTGCTCGCCAAATATACCTATCTTCTCAGGGACAGGACCACATGGGGAGCTGGAAACTTGACTATACAAGAAGAAATTCACTCGTTCCCGATTTAGGGAAACTAGAGGGGTTGTTCCCTTAAGTGTTGTCTCCAGGGCTTGAACAACGGGGCCCCACCCTCTCACTGGCCTGAAAGGGTTGTTGTTTATGGTAGGACCATGCAACGTAGTTGTTCATTAGAGGAGCAGTGGGACTTAAGGAGAAAGAGGTAGACATAGGGGTAAAATGGTAATTTGACCCAACAGTGTCTACGAACAACCTGTGAAGGGTCAACTCATGGGTATTGGTTATATCGATAAACACAACTTGTCCTACAGTGATGGGAGTGCAGCTACGGGCTTTAGTTGAGTGTTACCGTAGCTAATGAATGTTGAATAACCGGGTCAAAGAGTTTGACAGGTTAGTCTCGAATCATTGAAGCTCGTCATCTGTAGGTGCATTAGGTCCCTCGGTTGGCTCAAATTGGACAAATTGAGGGTTTACAGTTTGGTCTGAATTTGAAGTGTTCAAATTCATTATTTGGGTATTTATGTAATTTATATGTGATGTAGATGACAAAATATATAGTTTGATGTGAATGAGATTCATAATAAAATATAGTATAGCCTAATTAATTAATTAGTGCTAATTGGAGAAATTGAATTGGGAGAAATTAAATTCAATGTGATTCAATTTAAAATTCCACAATTATGCAAATGAGATTTGTATAATAAGGTATGAGATACCTTAAATTATGTGATATGCAAATATGATTTGCATATCATATAGTTGTGGTAAAATGGTGAATTTGTGGAGATTTTAACTCCGCCACACACCATTATAAAAGGGTGCAACCAAAGGCATTTGGTGAGGCTTTTGCCATTTTTTGGATTTTCATCCAAAGAGAGCAAACACTTCTCCATGCTTTCTCAATTCTCTCTCAAGCTCACATCACCCAAAAGCCAAAGGGAGTCGTACTCACTCTCCCTCAACCTCCCGAGAACAACGGAGAAGACCCTTTGGTGGTGTCTCACTATTCGGGTTTGAGGATCGAGTTCGTAGAGATTGTTGGTTCGAGAGGGATCGAGATCGTGACCGGAGGAGGAAAGCTTTGAAGAAGAGTTCTTCAACAAGTAAGTAACGAGATACTTTCTGTTTTTTTCTCCATTTTACATGTTTAGCCTAGGAATCTATGAGATAAGTTCGTTTTAAGATACATTTTACACAATGAAACAACGACGTTTCACAACGTCTTCCGCTGTGTGAATTCCTAATCCCTTCAGCATATGCATCCACAACTTGCTTGGTGGTTATGTTCAACCCGTGATAGAAAGTTTCCATCTAAATACAGTGGGGTAAACCATGGTGAGGGCATTTCCTAAGTAATTCTTTAAATCTTTCCCATACCTCACTCAAAGGCTCATCATTAAACTATTGGAACGCTACAATCTGGTTCCTAAATGTAGCATTCTTAGTAGGTGAAAAATATTTGATCAGAAACCTTTCTGCTAGAGAGTTCGAAGAATCTACTGCTCCTTGTGGAAGCGAATTCAACCAAGTCTTAGCAGCGGCTCTCAGGGAGTAAGGGAACAAACTCAACCTGAGGGAATCCTTAGGTACTCCTCACATGATAAACGAATCACTAACTCCTAGAAATGATGTCAGGTGCAAATGAGGATCTTCAGCAGGTAAACCATGAAATTTTCCTATTGTTTGAACCATCTTAAACATAACTCGCTTCAACTCAAAGTTGGTGCATAAATAACAGGTATGATAATCTCTAGGTTTAACTCATCGACAAGAGGATTAGCATAAGTTCTAATGGCTCTCTCTCTCTGTTATTTGCTAACTTAATGACATTAACAGGTACTACAGTCTGATGGGCTCCTAGAGGTGGTCTATTTTAAGGTATGGGTGGTTGTCTATTCGCCTGATTTGGTCCTAATGGATCTATAGGTTCCCTAGGGGGATGTTCATCTGCCATAATGGTTATTTTCTCTTTTAACCTCCTCCTATAGGTTCTCTATTTAAGGATCCAAGATGAACTCTAAAGGTTGAAGCTCATTCATATACAACTCAAGTGCTTGAAAAACAATAAATCAAACTCTAGCAAGTCTAAATAATGCTTAAAAGAAAAAATCACTACAACAAACTCAAACACGAAAAAACAAATCCAACGAATCTAGTCCCCAGCAACGACACCAAAAAACTTGATGCGAGATGTGCGGGTTAAAAAAGTGGGTACAAATTAATTACAACACATTGCAAAATATGCAAGTATATATAGTTCATTGCAACAAGTAATACAATAAACGGTGTTCAGTAACGAGTATCATCTCCACAGGGACTAAATGAGATTCTTTGGTCAAGTTCAGGTCTTTTGAAGTGATTAGTGTAACCAACAAGAAAGTAAAAACAAATGATAAATGGAGGTTTTGGAAAGAAAAGTAAATGGCATAAAAGTAAAGAAAGCAAGTAAAGAAAAGAAAGTAAATGAAAGCGATAAAGGAAAGCAATAAATGAAATCGATAAAAGAAAACAAGTAAAAGAATGCAAGTAAATGACAAGAAAAATAATATTCAAATAGTGAGGTTGCTTATGTTCATTTAAGACAAATAGGTTCCAATTAAAGAGAGCTTATCTCGGCAATTTCTTCCTATTAAGCCTATGTGATCTCTTGATATCATACCAAGTGTTCACGGTAGTTTCTCAAAACTTACCTAATTTTTCAGCAAGTGAACTTCTATTCATCATGCCTAGTATGCTCTTGCTACTATTCCAGGTGAGAGATCATTCCTAATCTTCCCTTTTTCGACACAAGATTGCTCTTAGTGCTTTATCTTAGAATGGAAATGGTAATTCGACTTTCCCTTTTCCCAAAAGCAAGAAACACGATGGAAATCAAAATGGCCAATTTTAATCCCAACATATATCAATTAATACAACCGTTTTCCAACATCAAGAATCAAACATACACTCAACAACAAGTAAAACAACTCAATAAGGTCATTGATCATACCCATTCGACATTAGAGTGAATAATCTTCATACATTAGATGATAAAAATGAGGTACAACACAACTAGGAGGTCTCGGTCGCAAGAAAGCATACACGAAAAAGTAGATCCAAGAGACAAAGTGAAATCTAAGACAATGGATGCAATACAAAGATAGATCTAAGTAAAGACTCCCTCTTTGATGAAGTTGACCTCAATCACTCCCTTCTTGAAGATCTATTCTTGTGCACTTCTCCTTGGACAATCCCTAATAGTGAAAACGAAACTCAAAACAAAGCCTACCTCTCAAAATTGCAATGTAATGCTTAAATAGGTCCAAAGTGAACCCAAACTTAACCTAAATCAACCGTAGCCAAAGCCCATAGATTTCTAACTAGAGTTAAGTGAGATGGGTTTACAAATCGCGTGCTCTTTTTAGGAAAATCTTGTGCATGTGCTACAGTAACTTTCAACTGTCATTCACAACATTGCAATATTGTTGAAGCAGAGCCACTTCTAGATTATTGAAGCAATGTTTTCCATAATCAATTGATCAGCTTCTTCAAAGCTTCTCTTTTTGGCTTTTTCCTCCCTAAACAAGCAAAATGTCTCCATTAAGACACAAATATCATAATTCACTGATTGCTAATGCTAAGATCAATTTATAATCAAAACACAAGCAATCATGCATAATTTAGGAAGATAAAAAGCTAAAAAGCACAAATTGATCACAATAATGAAAAGTTTAGTAGCAAGAATAGAGCTAAATAACTCTTTATTGGAGAGTTATCAACAACTAGTGAACTTCTTGCTTAAATAATATATAACTTTCTCTTTTCTACCTGAGTCATCGTGTTGTCCATGTACACAATCCATTGCATTTACTGTTACTGTGAGATATAAGATGAGAGGACGCCTTGGAACTAGAGGTAGAAGAACTAGTGGGTTTTGTAAATACTGCTTAATTGGAACAAATGCACTCTAACAATCTTCATACAAAATTTCATCATAGTTTTTGCGAAGTAGCTTGATAATAGGTTCACACATTGTGGTTAATTACACTATTCAGGGTATGAGTATATTTACCTAATGCATAGGAAGTCTGAAACTCTTGAAAAGTTCAAGGAGTACAAGACTGAGGTTAAGAACCTGTTAGGTAAAACAATTAAAATACTTCGATCGGATAGAGGTGGAGAGTATAAGGACACAAAATTCTAGGACTATATGATATAACATGGAATTACGTCCCAACTCTCAGCACCTGGTATGCCACAACAGAATGGTGTATCGGAGAGAAGAAACAAACCCCTGTTAGACATGGTTCGGTCGATGATGAGCTATGCTCGTCTCCCTGATTCTTTTTGGAGTTACGCAGTGGAGACTGCGGTCTATATTTTGATCAACGTTCTGTCGAAAAATGTTTGTGAAAGGCCTTTCGAACTCTGGAATGGACGTAAAGTCAGTTTACACTATTTCAGAATTTGGGGATGCCTGACCCACGTGTTGGTGTCAAACCCGAAGAAGTTGGAACCCCGTTCAAAATTGTGCCTATTTCTAGGTTACCCAAAAGAGACTACGAGTGGTCTATTTTACGATCCTAAGGAAAATAGGGTGTTTGTGTCGACAAACGCCACTTTTCTTGAGGAAGACGACATCAGGGATCATTTGCCTAGGAGATAAATCTTGTTAAACGAAATGGGCAGTACATCAGCAAGAGTTGTTGATCGGGCTAGTACTTCAACAAGTGTTGTTGATCCTAGCACGTCTAGCCAAATCCGTTCCCAAGAGTTGGGAATGCCTCGACGTAGTGGGAGGGTTGTGAGATAGCCTGAACGTTACATGGGTTTAGCTGAAACCCAAGTCGCCACCTCTGATGATGATTGTGAGGATCCATTGACCTATGATCAGACAATGGCAGACGTTGACAAAGACGAATGGATTAAAGCTATGGACCAGGAAATGGAGTCGATGTACTTCAATTCTATCTGGGAGCCTGTGGATCAACCTGATGGGATAAAACCTATAGGTTGTAAATGGATCTACAATCGTAAACGTGGCGTAGATGGGAAGTTGCAGACCTTCAAAGCACGACTAGTGGTAAAGGGTTTTACCCAGGTTGAAGGGGTTGACTATGAGGAATCCTTTTCACCTATTGCCATGGTAAAGTCGATCAGGATCCTTCTGGCCATTGCCGCATATTATGACTATGAGGTATGGCAGATGGATGTCAAGACCGACTTTCTAAATGGCAACCTTGACGAAACCATCTACATGGACCAGCCCAAGGGGTTCATAACCCAAGGCCAAGAGCAAAAGGTTTGTCGGGTTCATAGCTCTATTTATGGACTAAAACAAGCCTCGAGGTCTTGGAATATAAGGTTTGATGAGGCGATCAAATCTTATGGCTTTGATCAAAATGTTGATGACCCTTCTGTCTACAAGAAAATCGTCGACCAAACTGTCGCATTTCTGGTATTATATGTGGATGATATCCTTCTCATTGAGAATAAGGTAGGATTTCTTACTAACGTAAGGAAATGGCTAGTTTCGCAATTACAAAATGAAAGATTTGGGAGAAGCACAGTATGTTCTAGGTTTCCAGATTGTCCGAAACCGGAAGAACATAACGCTGGCCATATCTCAAGCGTCTTATATTTACAAGATGTTTTCTAGATATAAGATGCAGAACTCCAAGAAGGGCTTGCTGCCTTTCGGGCATGGGGTTCACCTGTCTAAGGATAAAAAATCGTAAACATGCTGTGTACTAGGCCCGACATCTGTTATGCAGTTCGGATTATCAGTAGGTATCAATCCAATTCAAGATTAGATCGCTGGACAACCGTAAAGGCGATCCTCAAATATAGTACGAGAACGAAGAACTACAGCCTAGTGTATGGGAGTCGGGATTTTATCCTAATTGGATACACAGATTCTGATTTTCAGACCAATAAGGATTTTAGGAAATCCACTTCGGGGTCGACCTTCATTCTGAATGGAGGAGCTGTAGTATGGTGTTGCATCAAGCAGGGATGCATTGCTGATTCAACTATGGAAGCTGAGTATGTTGCGGCTTGTGAAGCTGCAAAGGAAGTTGTTTGGCTTAGGAAGCCCATGACAGATTTAGAAGTTGTTCCAAATATGAACTTGTCGATCATGTTGTTTTGTGACAACAGTGGTGTTGTAGCCAACTCTAGAGAGCCTCGGAGTCATAAGAGAGGCAAACAAATTGAGCGAAAATATCACCTAATACGGGAGAATGTGCACCGCGACGACGTGACAGTCACGCAGATAGCGTCGGAGCACAACGTTTCTGATCCATTTACAAAGCCCTTCACGGCTAAGGTGTTTGAGGGTCACCTAGAGAGTCTAGGTTTTCGAGTGCTTCCTGATTAGGGCAAGTGGGAGTATTGTAAATGGGTATTCAATGTCTTAGTTTATTGTATTACTTTATTGTAATTTATTGTACATTTCATAAATGTATATGTACTCCACTAGCTTAGTCCAAGTGGTAGTTTGTTGGGATGTATGTCCTAATCTCGTTCTGTTTGTTATTTACCATTTGAAATTTATAAGAGTTATTTATTTCATCATTTTGTGTCTCGCAATTTTTACAAACTTTGTCCAATAAATTAAGCTCCAGGGTCATTGAATTTATGAGAGAACTAGAACTTGAACGTGTGTAGTGGACACACAGGGAGGATCACATTCAAGTTAATGACCCGAACGGTCTACAGTATATGGATAGGGTTGGAGACCTAATCCTTGGTACGCTCTGGATGCGACTCGTTTTGTAACAGATACAAACGAGGTGATTTAACTTGTTCTTGTGGCTGACATTCGAGTGGGGGCATCCTGTGCAATGAGATTGTACAAGACTGGACTGTGAATTATTAGACCTACTGATGTAACACCGTTAATAGTATGGGACTAATAACTTCGTAGATGACCATTAGTGACTCGACCTGAATCCTGAGCGTGTTATGAACTCCCTGGGGGGGTCTGTCCTTTGACTAGTACGGGTGAGGGTGGTCACAGTTACTCACCCAGTATGCCTTTCTTCTCAGGGACAAAACCAAGTAGGGAGTTGGGAACTTAACTACGCGAGATGGAATTCACTTGTTCCTGCCTTTATGGAAACTAGAGGGGTTGTTCCCTTAAGTGTTGTCTCTAGGGCTTGGATAACGAGCACCCATCCTTCTCTCTGGCCCGAGAGGGGTGTTGTGTATGGTTGGACCATTACAACGTTGTTGTGCATTAGAGGAGCAGTGAGGATTTAAGGAGCAAGAAGTAGACACAAGGGTAAAATGATAATTTGAGCCAACAGTGTCTACGAACAGCCTGTGAAGGGTCGACTCATGGGCATTGGTTATATCAGTGGACACAACTTGTCTTACACTGACGGGAGTGCAGCTACGAGATTTAGTGGAGTGTTACCGTAACTAATGAATGTTGATTAACCAGGTCAAAGAGTTTGAAAGGTTAGTCTCGGATCATTGGAGTTCGTCACTATAGGTCTATTAGGTCCCTCGGTTGGCTCAAACTGGATTAATAGAAGGTTTACAGTTTTGGTTTGAATTTGAAGTGTTCATGTTCACTAAAGGGTAATTATGTCATTTATAGGAGATATGTATGACATATTGGATGGAGATCTAATCCCCTTGAGCAGCGGAAACGTGTTTGGAATTGTAATTGCTTGATTGTTTTAGTTGAAATGCAAAAACCCATACATTGATAAAAACAGAATAAACATGGAATTTCTAATCTAATTAGGCATGGAGATATACATGGAAACAATCTATGTTTAACAATTAAACTAAAATGAAGAAAGAATACCTTTGTAGATTTTCCTCGAAACAGCAACTACTTTCTCCAAAAAAAAATCAGCAACTCAGCAACAAGGACTTCTCTTCTTTCTCCAGCAAGACACTACCACTTGGAGAACCCTCTATTCTCTGAGTTCTACTTAGACCTCTCCTTTGTGGAAAGGAGTTCCAACAATTGGAAGATGGGGAATTCTAAGAGAGAGAGAGAAAAATTTTCTTCTATGTGTTTGCAATTCACTAATTGCAAGAAAAACGATCGGATGATCACCAACCCCCTTTTCCCTGTTAAGCTATCGATAGTGAGAAGGAGAGGGATAGTGGGAACGTGTCTGGATGACACATTCCCTCATTTTATTATTAAAATAATAAAACAATAATTAAATCATATTTATTTATTAATTTAAATTATATTTAAATAAAATAAATTAAATATCATATATTTAATTTGGATTAAACTACATTTAATCAATATGTCCCTCTAACCTATAGTTTTAATGCACATCTAATGCATATTAAATTTTGACCTATAGTTTTCAAATATGAATCACATTCACATTTGAATCTAATATTTGAACTCTTTCAAATATTTAATTCTCTCATATAAATTAATATGAATCATATTCACATTAGATTTATAATATATAGTTCCAAAACTATATATTATATCGTATCTATATACATTAAGTTTATTCTCTTATGAATTTTAACATTTCAAATTCAAATGATCTAAGAACCCTCTACGAGCTAGAAGGTGGACCTAATGGACCTAAAGATCAGAAGCTCCAACGATACGAGATTGCTCGGTTAATATCATTAACCTTCCAATCAACATTCGTTAACTGCGGGAACACTCCATTAAAGTCCCGCAGTTGCACTCTTCTTACTGCAGATATATTTCTGTGTCAACGGATATTGACCAATAACAGCAAGTCAATCCTTCACGAATGTTCGTAACACCAGCTGGATCAAATTACCGTTTTACCCCTGGGTTACATCTTGTGCCTTAAGTACCAGTACTCCTCTAATGAACAATTTGTTTGTGGTCCTACCAATAAACGGAGTCCTTCTCGGGCCAATGAGAGGGTCGAGCCCTTTGTTCAAGTCCCGGAGACACAACTTAAGGGAACATTCCTGTACTTACCCTAGTAGGAGTGAATTCCATCTTGCGAAGTTAAGTTCCCAGCCGCTTACTCGCTCTTGTCCCTAAGAAGGTAGGAATATTGAGTCGGCGTATCTGGCCACTCTCACCCATACTAGTCAAAGGATAATCCCTCGCGAACAGGAGTTCGTAACCTGCTCAAGATTGAGGTCAAGTTGCCTAGGTCATCCTAGTGAAATAGAAACCTAAATAGTAAACGGAGTTACAACTAGAGGTTACTATTTCGTGGTCCGGTCTTATGTAATCTCATTACATAGGAAATCCCCACTCACATGTCATCTACCCGAACACGTTAGGATGACAGTGTTTGTATCAAATTGAAAGTGCGCCACATCCATAGTTTTACCAGGGTAAGGTACCCAAACCATATCCCCTAACTATAGACCCTTTAGGTTGTATCTCGAATCGAGATCCTCTATATGTACACTACATTCAGTTAAAGATACATTTAACAGCCTTGGATGTTTAGTTTATTAGATTTAGGGTTTAAACAAAGGCAAACTCGTAGAAAACGAACAATAACTCTTTATTGGAATAATAACACTTTATTGCATTAATTAGAACATAATTACAAACTACGAGTTTTAGGGCACAAACCCCAACAATATTATATAGTTTAATGTGAATTAGATTCACAATGAACTATATAGCCTAATTGTTGAATTAGGGCTAATTTGGAGAAATTAGATTGAGAGAAATTTAATTGAATGTGATTCAATTTAAAAATCAACAATTATACAAATGTGATTTGTAAAATGAGTTATGAGATATCTTATTATATGTGGTTATGCAAATATGATTTGCATAACCTATGGTTGTGTTAAAATGGTAAATAGGTGGAAAATTCAACTCTACCTATCACCATTGTTGGGATGGATATCCTAATCTCATTTAGTTTGTAAATTTAACATTTGGAATTAATAAAAGTTATTTATTTCATCATTTTGTGTCTCGCAAATCTTAGGAACTTTGTCCAATAAACTAAGCTCCAAGGTCATTGAATATATGAGAGAGCTAGAACTTGAACGGTGTGTATTGGACACATAGGGAGGATCACATTCGGGTTAATGACCCGAACGGTCTACAGTAGATGGATAGGGTTGGAGACCTAATCCTGGATATGTTGTGGATACGACCCGCTTTGTATTAAGATACAAACGAGGTGATCTGACTCGTTCATGTGGTTGACATGCGAGTGGGGGCATCTTCTACAATGAGACCTACTGATGTAACACCGTTAATAGTATGGACTAATAACTTCGTAGATGACCATTAGTGACTCGACTTAAATCCTGAGCGTGTTATGGACTCCTATCTGCAGGGGTCTGTCCTTTGACTAGTACGGGTGAGGGTGCTCACAGTTACTCCCCCAATATGCCTGTCTTCTGAGGGACAGGACTAAGTAGGGAGCTGAGAACTTAATTACGCGAGATGGAATTCACTCGTTCCCGACTTTAGGAAAACTAGAGGGGTTGTTCCCTTAAGTGTTGTCTCCAGGGCTTGGACAACGGGCGCCCACCCTCTCACAGGTACGAGAGGGGTGTTGTGTATGGTTGGACAATTACAACGTTGTTGTTCATTAGAGAAGCAGTGGGAACTTAAGGAGCAAGAAGTAGACACATGGGTAAAACGGTAATTTGACCCAGCAGTATCAACGAACAACCTGTCATGGGTTGACTCATGGGCATTGGTTATATCAGTGGACACATCTTGTCTTAAACTGACGGGAGTGCAGCTACGGGCTTTAGTGGAGTGTTATCGTAGCTAATGAATGTTGATTAACCGGGTCAAAGAGTTTGGCAGGTTAATCTTGGATCATTGGAGGTCGTCACTGTAGGTCCATAAGGTCCCTCGGTTGGCTCAAACTGGATTAATAGAAGGTTTACATTTTTTGTGTGAATTTGAAATGTTCAAGTTCACTAAAGGGTAATTATGTCATTTATATGAGATATGAATGATATATTATATAGTTTAATGTGAATGAGATTCGTAATAAACTATAGGTTAGCCTAATTGTTGAATTAGGGCTAACTTGGACAAATTAGATTGAGAGAAATTACATTGAATGTGATTCAATTTAAAAATCCTCAATAATACAAATGTGATTTGTAAAATGAGATATGAGATATCTTATTATATGTGGTTATGCAAATATGATTTGCATAACCTATGGTTGTGGTAAAATGGTAAATAGGTGGAGATTTCAACTCCGCCTATCACCATTATTTAAACCCCTTTGCAAGAAGGGGAGGCAAGGTTTTGCTCCTTTTTGGAATTCTCACCAAAAGAATCAAATAGATTTTCTCTCTGAAAGCTCTCTAACAAACTCTCCTCCCTAAAGCAAAAGTAGAATCCCACCATTCTCCTTCTACCTAAGGTAGAACAACCGAGCAACCAAGTGGAGGTGTCCGATTTGTTGTTCGTGTGAGGAGATCGAGATCGTTGAGAAAAACACGAATAGTTCGTGATCATCGGAAGAAGGAAATTTGAAGTTGGTCTTCAACAAGCAAGTACTACTAACTTGTTGTTTTTCCTTATAAGTATGCATGTTTAACCTATACTATTAGATAGTTTAATTTTAAGAAATCAAATTGCATAATGATACCATGACGATTCGATCGTCTTCCGCTGCGCGAGGATTCTCATTCCCTTCAACCATTATATAAACTCCTTTGCTAGAAGGAGTTGTAAGGCTCTTGCTCATTTTTTAGATTTCTCACCAAAGAGCATTGCATTCTTTCTCAAATTCCTATCTCAATCTCTCCTTCCCTGACCAAAAAGAGATCCACCTCACTCCTTCTACCAAACGTAGAACAACCGAGAAATCATGTGGAAGTGTCTGGTTTTCTTGTTCGTTCGAGGAGATCAAGGACGTTGAGATCGTGATCACGATGGGTTCGTGAACAGGAGAAGGAAAACATGACGACGTTCTACAACAAGTAAGTGTTGCTTGCTGGTTTTTTCCTTCTATTTGCATGTTTAATCTAGTTTCTATGTGATATAAATAGTTTAAAAAAATAGTTTTCTCAACGATACCACGGTGATTCAATCACCCTTCCACTACACGGGATTTCATTTCCTTCATTGGATCCCAAGGAATGCTCTTCTTTCTCCCCTTAGACTGTGTATTTCGAAATTAGGGAATAAAATCTAACAAATTTGACTCTCCTTTGTAAAGTGTGCAACATGTTATATTTATAGAACAATCAACACAACGTTGCAACGATAGGGACATCGTTGCAACGTTGTGCCCTAGGTGGTGAAGTTATATGGAAACTCTCAGCGGTGTTGCAAGGCTGATACTTTAGCGCACGCCTCCTTATCGAAATAGCATTGTGACGCTGCAAAGCATCGTTGCAGCGCTACCTACACGGGTTGCCTAAGCATAAAAATAGTACAAACGACGTTGCGACGCCCTGCAGAGCGTTGCAACGACTTCACCTTGGGCCAGCTAACTTGATTTTCTCATTCTTCTTCTATTTGATGTTATTTTAAGCTCCAAAAAGCCTTTATTTGAACCCATGTGATCCATAATATCTCCAAATGACCTGTTGAAGCTCTTAAACTGAAATTCAATGATTAAAACATATAAAAGCTCTGTAATTATCATGAAAACTAGCAAATTGTAAGTTTAAGGACAGCACATTTTGTGTGCTATCAAACACCCCCAAACTTAAAATTTTGTTAGTCTTGAGCAAAAACAGAATTTAACATAAGATCTTTCTTACACATACATCTGACTCAAGCCTCAGAGATTTAAAAGGAAATTTTAGCAATCACGGGGAAACACTGATACTTTAACAAGCAATTTAAAACTTTTCCTAAGTGTTCCTACGCGTGTGTGTGATTAGCCTACGTTCCTTTCATCTTTACTAAGCCCGGATCAACTTTATTAAGTTCTCCATTCAACTTCTCCCCTACACTGGTCATAATTACTAATCCTTGAGCCTCTCCACATTCAAGAAATAAACAACTTTACTCAGCACTTAATCACTTTTTTATGTCATTTTTTCTATTTTCTTCTTCATTCTTTTTTTTTTTTTTTGTGCAAGGACACTAGCTTTCACACATCCACTGCAGGGACCCTTACCCAGAGCACTCGCTCAATGAGTAGCCTAACTGCTCACAGTAAAGATAGCTCTTTTTGTCCTCACAATTTTTTTTTAACAAACTAAACAACAGAAACAAAACAAACTTTTTCACATAATGCACATATTTTATAAATCATGCAGATCATATTGTCATTCACCGTATCCTGCAGTTTAACTCTCAAATTAGCTCTTTGACCTATTGAGGTGACATCAAACTTATAAACCTAATAACTTTGTTCTAAGCATTTTAAAACTACAAGAACATAGGCTATGTGCAACATATTGCAAGAAAAACTGAAGAAAATGCTCTCAAGTTTCAGCAGAATCACAAAAGAATTCAATTAAATCTCATCCTAGGACATCCTAATCATACTTATGAATAAGATCAATCAACAATTCAGCATATACTCAAGATAGTCACAACAAGTAAACAACACATCCCACTCCCAAACTTAAACTAAACATCGTCCCCAATGTTTTCAAAATAAGCTCACAAAATAATAAGGGTAAGAGTGAACAATTCTGTCCTGAGTAATGGAGAACAATTCTGTCCTGAGTAATGGAGATCTTAATTTTTTCTGAAATCCTTGGGCAACCAAGACACGTGAGTTGAAGTTCCATAGAATGGGAGCATGGGTTTTGACGAGGGGTGGCATCAACAACAACCTAACAAAACAAAACAAAACAAAGAAAACTCAAAACTAAGCAAGCAATCAAAACAATCTAAAGAAAACATAACAAAAATAAAACTAAAAGCTTGGGTTGCCTTCCAAGAAACGTTTTCTTTAACGTTTTTAGCTAGATTGTGTTGGGATGTATGTCCTCATCTCGTGTAGTTTGTAATATTTCATGTTGAGTTGTGAATAAATAAGAGTTATTTATTTGAACTCTGTGTGATAAATAAGACTTATTTATTTAAACTTCGTGTCTCGCATTTTTCATAAACATAATCCAATAAACTAAGCTCAAGGGTCATTGTATTATGAGAGAGCTAAGAACTTGAATGGTGTGTAGTGGACACACAGGAAGGATCACGTTCGAGTTAATGACCCGAACGGTCTACAGTATATGGATAGGGTTGGAGACCTAATCCTGGATACACTGTGGATGCGGCCTGCTTTGTATTAGATACAAACGAGGTGATTTGACTCGTTCATGTGGTTGACATGAGAGTGGGGGCATCCTGTGCAATGAGATTGTACAAGACCAGACCGTGAATTATTAGACTTACTGATGTAACACCGTTAATGTATAGAGCTAATAATTTCATAGATGACCATTAGTGACTCGACTTTAATCCTGAGCGTGTTACGAACTCTGGTCTGCGGGGGTCCGTCCTTTGACTAATACAGGTGAGGGTGGCCACTGTTGCTCGCCCAATATGCCTATCTTCTCAGGGGCAGGACCACGTGGGGAGCTGGGAACTTGACTACGCAAGAAGGAATTCACCCGTTCCCGATTTAGGGAAAGTAGAGAGGTTGTTCCCTTAAGTGTTGTCTCCAGGGCTTGAACAACGGGGCCCCACTCTCCCATTTGCCTGAGAGGGTTGTTGTTTATGGTTGGACCATGCAACGTAGTTGTTCATTAGAGGAGCAGTGGGACTTAAGGAGCAAGAGGTAGACACAAGGGTAAAACGGTAATTTGACCCAGAAATGTCTATGAACAACCTGTGAAGGGTCGACTCACGGGTATTGGTTATATCGATGGACACAACTTGTCTTACAGTGATGAGAGTGCAGCTACGGGCTTTAGTGGAGTGTTACCGTAGCTAATGAATGTTGAATAACCGGATGAAAGAGTTTGACAGGTTAGTCTCGGATCATTGGAGCTCGTCACGTGTTAGTCCATTAGGTCCCTCGGTTGGCTCAAATTGGACAAATTGAGGGTTTACAGTTTGGTGTAAATTTGAAGTGTTCAAATTCATTATTTGGGTATATATGTTGTTTATATGAGATATAGATGACATAATTTATAGTTTGATGTGAATGAGACTAATAATAAACTATAGTATAGCCTAATTGATTAATTAGTGCTATTTGGAGAAATTGAATTGAGAAAAATTAAATTGAATGTGATTCAATTTAAAATTCCACATTTATGCAAATGAGATTTGTATAATAAGGTATGAGATACCTTATATTATGTGATATGCAAATATGATTTGTATATCATATAGCTGTGGTAAAATGGTGAATTGGTGGAGGTTTTAACTCCGCCACACACTATTATAAAATGATGCATTCAAAGGCATCTCATATGCCATTTTGCCATTTTTTGTATTTTGATCCAAAGAGAGCAAGGCAATTCTCTCTAGAATTCTCTCAATTCTCAAAAGTTCTCCTCACCCAAAATCAAAGGGAGTTCTACTCACTCTCCCTCAACCTCCCGAGAACAACTGAGAAGACCCTTTGGAGGTGTCTCCCTGTTCGGATCGAGGCTCGTGTTCGAGGAGTTCGTTGGTTCGAAAGAGGTAGTGACCGGAGGAGAAGAGGATTGAAGAAGTGTTCTTCAACAAGTAAGTACTGTTTTCCTTATTGTTTTCTTCTCCTATTTGCATGTTTAGCCTAGAATCTATGACATAGGTTCGATTTTAAGATAGAATTACATAACCGATCAACGACGTTTCACAACGTCTTCTGCTGCAGGAATTCCAAATCCCTTCAATTGGTATCAGAGCCAATCGTTGCTCTTCGTTGTGTATTCTGTAAATTATTAAAATTAGGTGGGTTACTTCAAATTCATGAGATGAAATTGTAGTTTGCGTTTTTGGATGTTTACGATTTTTGGCACTAGAATAGATTTACATTCAAACTTGATGAGATCAATGTAAACGCCTAGTGTTTTGGGCATTTTTTGATGTAAATCGAGTCTGTAAGACCATGTCGTTCGTGGCATGAGATGTCGTGAACATATCAGAGCGAAAACGGACGAAAATTCGATGAAGAGCGAGCAAGGAGTTGCTATTCTGTCGATAGCGTTGAGACGCTGTTCATTGGCGTCTCAATGCTGTCCATGCTGAAGATGGCGCGCTGCAGGCATAGCGTTGCGACGCCAGGCGCGGCTTCAACGCTCGGGCGTTGAGAACGCTCAGTGCGACGCTGAACGTGTTGGGATGTATGCCCTAAAACTTATGTAATTTTGATCAAAGAAATAAAGAGTTATTTGTTTTGATAAAATTACAGTCTTGCTTTATAAATCCAATAAACTAAGCTCCAAGGTTATAATATATATATCTTGAACATCAGTGTAGTGGACACTATTTGGATTGTATTCAAGAAAATAACCTAAATGGTCAATGGTATAAGAATAAGGTTAGAAACCTCATTCTGGTAACACCAGGGATGCGACCCACTTTGTAATTAGTACAAATGAGGTAATCCAACTCATTCATGTAGTTGACATGCGAGTGGGGGCATCCTATATGAAGAGTTCATACAAGACCGGATCATGAAGTCATTAGTCTAACCAAAGGTGTAACAATCGTTAATGTGGATAAGACTAGTAATTCATAGATGGTCATTAGTGACTCGACCTGAATCCTGAGCGAATTAAGAACTCCTTCTTATAGGGGTTTGTCCTCAGACTAGTATGGGTGAGAGTGGCCTGTAGCCGACTCAATAAGCCTACCTTCTTAGGGACAGAACCTCGTAGGTAGCTGGGAACTTAACTGTGCAAGATGGAATTCACTCATTCCTACACTAAGGAATTAGATAGGTTGTTCCCTTAAGAAATGACTCCAGGTCTTGAACAACGGGGCCCCGCCCTCTATGAGGATATGAGTCTATGGTAGGACCTTAGACTTCTTGTTCATTAGAGGATCAGTGGTACTTAAGGAACAAAGAGGTAATCACAGGGGTAAAATGGTAATTTGACCCAACTGTGATCACGAACAACCTGTGAAGGGTTGACTCATGGGTAATGACTATATCAGTGGACACAATACAATCTACAGTGAGGAGAGTGCAACTACAAGTCTATAGTGGAGTGACTTGTAGTTAATGAATATTGATTCACTAGATCAAAGAGTTTGATCAGTTAATCTCACATCATTGGAGCTCATGAACTGTAGGTTCATTAGGTCCCTCTGTTGGCTCAACATGGTAAGATTGAGGCTATAAAGTTAGGAATGAAAGTGAAGTGTTCAATTTCATCCATGAGTTGTTATGTCAATTATATATGATATAATTGATATAATATATAGTTTTAATGTGAATTAGATTCATATATAAACCATATACTAAAGAGAGAATAAAGGAAGGGTAGGATGGTCATTTCCATCCTATTTCCCTATATATAGGGTTGCATGAGATGCAACTGGGTCAAGGAATTTTAAGCCTTTGTTGTGTTGTTGGAAGAGTTCCAAAACACAAACCTCTCTCTCACAACACCTCATCTCACCTAAAGGGAACACACCTTCCTCCCTCACCTAGGGAACAACGGAGAAGATCCGGTGGTAGTGTTCATCCGTTCTTGGGTTCGTGCTGCTGAGATCGTGGTCGTGGGAGAAGGAGCACTCGAAGAAAGGTTCTTCAAAGGTATATTTCTTGATGTCCATATTATGTTTATATGCTTAATCTAGTCATTTTAGTTCTTGAATGTAATCGTTGTAACGAAATCAGGAGCGTGCGATTCACAATCTCTTCCGCTGCGAGACTCGATTCTCTACAGAACGCAGCAGCGTTGCGACGATTGCGTGGACGAGGTAGATGGGACATAGTGCGGCGGTTCGAGCCTTGGAGGCGTGTTGCACTTTTTCTATTTTGTTTATTTTTATTTTTTAATTGTAAAATATATTTTATTTAATTATTTTAATTAATATTAATATAAATGTTATATTAATGTTAATTATTTTAATTTTATGTCCCTAGGGTGCCAAAAAAATCGGTCCAACAATGCTATTTAATTATTTTATGCATGAGATGTATGATTTAATTAGTTCTATGTGCATAGAGTATGCCATATAGATTTAAAATCCCACCTTAGGTTAAACATTTCATGCATCATATTTATATTATAAGAGTTATAATATATAGTATGCATGATAGGATTATATTATAATAGTTATAATATAATGTTTGCATGCTTTAATTTATTTAATATAAGTGTTATATTTTTTAAATTAAAAGCATGCTCATGCATTTAATTCATGTGATGAATGTATGTTATAGTATAGTATTATTCATGTGATGATTGATCAAGCACTATAACATAGAAATGCATGTAACCTAAGTTAATTATTAGTTTTAAATTGTTTAGAATTTGAATAATTAGACTTAGGTTTTCTAGTTCTAATAAGATTAGAATTAGGAAAACAAATATGACATTTGAATGGAGAGTGATAAGTAACTCTGTCTAACGAAGGTTTTGTCTAAGGCTGGGGTATTTAAGCTGACGCTTTGTGGAACACCCCTACCTGGAAACCGACCTGGGAGTGAATTCGGTTCAGAGATTCTTAGGTTATATTCTCGTGAGTGCCGTTAATTAAGTGTTAATTAATTTACTCACATAGACCTAATTTAATAATGTGATTACAGACTTAGGTTAATCCAATATAAGAGTTATATTGGTAGACTTAGTTAAATTTTAGCCGGTTTATCTAGTTCAATCCTGTTTAATTTAAAGTGTTGAGTGGGAGGAAATAAAGTGTATGAGATACATTTAATTTTCCATCCACAAATCTCCTTTAAGTTCGCACCGTGAGATCCATTCTCGGCCTCGTGGCGCAAGTGGGAGCGTCCCCCTACGGGTGGCATTTGTATGGGTCAATATCAACGTGAATGGAAAAAGTACTTATAGTGAGTGCGAGCGGGACCTGTAAAAATGGGACCCACGGTCTCTTCTTTCGATTCACTCCGTGAGACGCATATGATCCGCCTGCTAGTTTGGCCTGGACCAGACAATCCCTACAGAGGGCCTTGATCATGGGAGTCGGAACACCGTGAATTCTCGAAAGGGATACAGTTACAAAGTAGGCTGCATCCATAGTGTCCCCAAAATAAGGTGTCCAACCTTATCCCTATACTAGACCATTTTAGGCTATATACTCGAACTTGATCCATGTTTTATGTCATCACATAAAGTTCAAGTCTACATTAAATAGCCTCGGGACCTTAGTTTATTGGATTCAAGATTATGGTATACTAATTCAATAACAATTTTATCGAAGAAGAAACACGAAAAAAGTTTTATCAATTACAAACTACGAGTTTTAGGACATAAAATTCAACATGGGGTATCATTGCAAATTTTGAATGACCTAGGGATCATAGGATAAAATTTTGCTAAAACCCGATTGGATTTTCAAAAGTTTTTGCGAGACTAATACAAAGTTTTTTCATTTTTTCACCAACAAAATGTCAAACGTTTTTAACGCTCCTTTAGCTTCCGTTAAGTTAGTCGACGGTAATTTTTCGTGGAAAAACGGTATTAACACAATTTTGATAAATGACGACTAAGAGTTCGCGCTAACTGAGGAGGGTCCTCAGGTGCCCGGTCAAACAGTCCTATTCAACGATCTACAAACCTTCCAGTCCTTGGTGCAAACCAGGGGACAGGAAGCTGAGGCAAGTGTTGCCTTAAGACATTTTCACAGGGGTATGTGATGGAGATCTGATCTCCTTGAGCAGCGGAAACGTGTTTGGGATCTTAATTACTTAATTGTTTTGCTTAAAACAAAAACCAGTACATTGACAAAAAAAAACAGAACAAGCATGGTATTTCTAATCCTATTAGACATGGATTAATTGCATACATGCAAACATATGTTAAGTTTAAAAATTAAACTAAAGGGAAGAAAAATACCTTTGTAGTTTCAACTTGCAGCAACTCTTTGCTCCAAATAAGACAGCAACATAGGAACTTCCAAGATGCTTCTCTGTTTTCTTCAATTGGACAACACCACGAGGAAAACCTTCTATCCTCTGAGATCTTAGAACAAAAACCTTTGTGGGAAGGTTTTCAAGAATTGGAAGATGAAGGGGATTAGAAGATTGAGAGAGAGAGAGAGATTTTTTTCTTATGTAAGTTCAATGTGATTGATCGATGAATCCAATTGAGCAACCCCCTTCTCCCTGTTAAACTGTCGATAGGGAGAAGGAGAAGGGTAGTGGAGAATGTGTCTGGATGACACGTTCCCTCATTTATTATTATAATAATAATAATAATAATAATAATAGTAATATAATTAAATCAAATTTAATTATTCATTTAAATCATATTTAAATAATACAAATTAAATATCATATATTTAATTTGGATTAAATCTCATTTAATCATATTACCCCTTTAACCTATAGTTTTAATGTACAACCAGTGCACATTAAATTTTATCTTATAGTTTGCAAATGTGAATCATATTCACGTTTAATATAATATTTGAACTCTTTCAAATATTCAATTCTCTCGTATAATTTAATATGAATCATATTCATATTAAATTTATAATATATAGTTCCAAAACTATATATTATATTGTATCAATATACATTAAGTTTATTCCCTAATGAATTTGAACATTTCAAATTTAAAAGATCTAAGAACCCTTTACGAGCTAGAAGGTGGACCTAATGGACCTACAGATCAGAAGCTCCAACGATACGAGATTGTTTGATAAGTCTCATTAACCTCCCAATCAACATTCGTTAACTGCGGGAACACTCCACTAAAGTCCCAGAGCTACACTCTTCTCACTGCAGATATATTTCTGTGTCCATGGATATTGACCAATAACAACAAGTCAATCCTTCACGAATGTTCGTAACACCAGCTGGGTCTAATTACCGCTTTTACCCCAGGTTACATCTTGTGCCTTAAGTACCAAAGGCTCCTCTAATGAACAATTTGTTTGTGGTCCTACCAACAAACAGAGTCCCTCTCGGGCCAATGAGAGGGTTGGGCCCTTTGTTCAAGTCCCGGAG
Source organism: Trichosanthes cucumerina (assembly GCA_036507285.1). Classification (NCBI taxonomy): domain Eukaryota; kingdom Viridiplantae; phylum Streptophyta; class Magnoliopsida; order Cucurbitales; family Cucurbitaceae; genus Trichosanthes; species Trichosanthes cucumerina. Next base: position 47,350,486 of record CM071845.1, on the reverse strand, counting down.
ACACCACTTAAGGGAACATTCCTCTACTAACCCTAGTAGGCGGGAAGGAGTGAATTCCATCTTGCTAAGTTAAGTCCCTAGTCGCTCACTCGGTCTTGTCCCCAAGAAGGTAGGCATATTGAGTCGGCGAATCTGGCAACTCTCACCCATATTAGTCAAACGACAATCCCTCGCGAATAGGAGTTCGTAACCTGCTCAGGATTGAGATCAAGTTGCCTAGGTCATCCTAGTGAAATAGAAACCTAACTAGTCAACAGAGTTATAGCTAGAGGTTACTATTTCATTGTCCGGTCTTATGTAATCTCATTACATAGGATATCCCCACTCACATGTCATCTTTACAAACACGTTAGGATCACAGTGTTTGTATCAAATACAAAGTGGGTGTTTGCTTGAAAGGGGTGTGTGGAATTATCAAGAAAACACTCCTAAACTGTGCAAGCATACACAATCTAAGCAGCAAGTGATAAGTATTTTAATCGTCTCCTCAGGGATTAGTTGTAGGAAATTGACAAGATTGAGTTGAATTTAATGAGTAAGGGTAACCAACATAAAGGAAATGAATAGTGAAATTAGGAATTAAGGATAACAATTGAATTGCTAAAGTAATGCAGAAGATGATTAAAAGCAGTAAGGCAGCAGCAACACAAGCTTAACCAAAATAGTAAAAAGGGGACAGGATTAGGGACGAATTTATGCTTCAGCAATCTTAATGCTAGAGCTCAAAACTGCACCAGAACTCAAAACAGTATATCTCACGGAAGCTTTCCAGATTTCCTCGCGAATTAGGCACTTAATTTCCATTAAACACCCTTAATTTTAGCTCCTACTGTTAACACTAGGTGAATGACTATTCCTAGACTCCTCAATCACCTGAGAGAAGTGAATCACTTAATCAGAACTAGTGTCATGCCTTGAAATCGGTTTACTCTTCCCTTTTCCAAGTTGAAATAAACACTACTAAGATGAGATGGCCAAACAAACCTTAGTTAACCAAAGAAAATCACAAGGCACAAGAGAGAGGTTGCAAAGAAATTACTCTTTCATTAAAATTACATCCACATAAAGTCTCCTAATCCTCACCCCAAGGGTGATTAGTTCATAATAAAAGGGAAGGACAATAATGAAACAAGAAACTAGTGCTAAGCATACACAAAATAGTCTTAGTTACAAAATAGAAGAGTAAGAGTAAGGGAGAATGAAGAATGAACAGATGGTGAAATTCCCAAGCCTTTCTCGATGCCTCTGCACACCCTCCTCTTTCGGAAGGAGTGAGCTTCCCAAAAACGGCTTGCTACAAATTCGTCCCTTGTCTACTTTCCAAATCGGGTTCTTCTTCTTCTTTTTCCTCCCCCCTTTCTTACACAGCCAAAAAGAGACATTTATACCGTATCCACCTCGAACTAAGGGCTGAAAAGACAAAAGGGTAATGACAAGACGTCCTCTCATTGGCTCACGACAGCTGATAGGGCAGTTTCTGTCGAGCTCAATTAATGAATTTTGTCCACGTGTGCATTCTCGCATCGATATCGACATTGAGCTCCAAAGAATCTCTTTATCCTTCACCATTTCACAACTACAAAGAAATCGAAGCGCACCTTCCACAGGTTCATAGCGTCCATCTACCCAAAACTCCTGAAAATATGGCCAAAAGATAGCATTCAACAATGAAAAATACTCTAATGACCTTATGGTACTTCAAAAGTAATCTGTAGAAATTAACGCACAAAGTACTTAATCAAGGGGTTAAAACAGTCAAGAAATCTCGAAATACTAAGGAATAATCACAATAAAAGCCCGGTCTTAGCTCTCATTCTAAGAGCTAACAAACCCCCAAACTTAAATCATTACTCGTCCCTGAGTAATGCTTAAACATTCTAATCCCACCAAGAAGTAACAATCACCACTAGCTCAAAAGAGAATGATTGAGCAGTCCAATGATACAAATGGTTACTAATATAGCAGTCCCATTTCTTTTTCTTTCCAAAAATCATCAAAACTTAGCCTTCACAAGATTGCCATAATCCATTTGTTTTTCTTTCAAATCAAAAGTAGCAAGCTTCACAAAACAACCCCACAATTCAACTAGCACTTAATCCATCTTCGAATTCACTATGCACCCCATAAACTCAAAAAAATAAGAATGAGTTCTACTGCCTTTAGTTTTTTTTTTCAAAAAGAAAGCATGTTTTTTCAAAGAACAAGAGCTATCACTCCTAAGAATCCTACAAAGCTAACCTTATGCTTAAGTAGGTAAACATTCATTCCCTTAGGCACTCCTGGCCACTCACCCTTGCATAAACATCTCCTTAGTTCTTAGAATGGTCACATTGATGATGCAACTCACCTAAGCAACGAGAGCTTTAAACTAGGCTTTAACTTTCCTTTTCTTTTCTTTGTTTTGTTTTTTTTTTTTTTTTAAAGAACTTATTTCACTAAGGATGTTAGAGAGAACCCTTCTTGTAAACAAAACCTTCGATTTAAGCACCAACATTTGTGATGAAGGCTACCTAACAACGAGCCCTGCTACTGAATTGGGTTGTCAAGGCATATTCATATCCCTTTATTACTGTTCAACTCAAAGGTGGGCATGGGTTTCATGCCCAACTCTTGTTTAATAGGCAACTTGGGTAGAGGAATAACTCTCAAACATCACTTTTCTTTTCTTTTCTTTTTTTTTTTAAGAGGGCTCACAAGAGTCATAAGAGAAGAGGAATGCTCCTAGGAGTGATAACATTTATTACTAGGGAACCTTACCCCCAAACTTAATGTGCTCATTGTCCCCAATGAGTAAAGAAGCAAGGGAAGGTCCCCCCAAACATAGTTATTTTATATTTTTTTAAAAACTAAAGGCAATGAGCATCCAAACTGTTTTAATCTGAGTTTAAAGGAGCAAATTCTCAAGAGTTGGTGGTTAACAAGCTAGGGGCACCATAAGGTTGCTACCATCATTGTTGTTAAATTAAAGGGATTATGGCAAACAGCTTAAGCACAATTAAACGCATCAGAAGCAAGAAAAAGAAGAGGGACACACTAGTCAAACCATAAGTTGCATTTTACTAAGGTGGCGAGCTCACCAACAACAATTAGTTTCAAAAATTTTTTTTGTTTTTTTTTTTGTCGGTGGATAACCTAACAGAATTCACTACAACCTGCCACCTAAACTAGCACAAAAGAAGTCATACAATGGAAAAGACGGACAAAGCAGCAGCAAGCAGATGCACATAGGGCAGGCAGAACATAAAAAAACACAACACGCTAACTACCAAAGAGACAACTACCAACTGAACAAAAAGGGCAGAACTTCCCTGATGGATAAGTCCTCATCTCCAGGGATGTGATCCTGAGTTTCTACTTCCTCATCCACCACAGACGATGAGGGTGCCCAAGGATTTAAGACAGTCTCTAGGAAGGTAGGGAAATCAGTATGGAGAGCAGGGAAGTTGGTTGTCAGTGCGTCCCTGAAAGCATTGTCTATGTTCTTAGCATAATGCCAATATGCTAATTGGTGTGCACTGGAGTATTCCATTTGCTGCAGCATGGTCTCCTGTTGTTCAAGAAGTTTCGTGAGCCCCACAGCTAAACCACCCTTTCCCTTGTGGTCTCTTCGACGCAGTCTCTCAATAGCAGCATTATCAAACATCGAAGAATCAGTCAGCCTGTTCTCAGAAGGATCAACATCTACACCTGCAGTCAGACAAAGCTTAGTGATAGTGTTAGAGAAAAAGAGTTTGCCAGCAGTTTTCTTGGCGTGAGTCCGAATTTCCTCCGCAATGATTCGTCCCACATCAATGCTCAGAACCTTCAAAATCGCATAAGTAAGCAACATTCGCTCACTTGAGACAGTGGAATCATGTGTTGTTGGAAGTAGTCTGTTCTTGAGGAAGGAAAGCCACACATTCGCCTCATCCGTCAGATAAGCTGCTTGAAAAGACCTCGAACCGGTGGCGGAGACCATCCATCGAGCACCTTTCAACCCTATCAGCCGCAGGGCTGCGTTCAGATGAGCGGTGGAAGGATTCAACACCATCCCATTATAGTTGGCCCGAGGGAGATCGGGTAGCTCATACAGCTTGTTGATGGCTTCATGAGACCAGTCCACCGATTTGCCACGAACTAGGACGCGAAATTCACCCGTATCTTCAAAGTTAGCGTAAAACTCCCTTACCAGAGAGCCAACAGCTGGTTCCGATGGTTGACAGAAAAAAGTCCACCCATGATTAATGATGTTGGCCTGGATAAAATGAGGAAGATCGGCGAATGGAGCAACAAAGCATCTTTCTAAGAAGAGCTCCTTGGATTGTAATATGGAAAACCGCTCTTTAGCCTGCTCAGTTATAAAATGTGGTGGAGACTGTTTGGAGCGGACATGGGAAGTTTGCTCCTTCTTCTTTGAGGACATCCTACGAGGGGTGGAAGGTTCGGCCGATTCGACGGGTTGTTCCTCAGCAATGTCTCCTCCTGTCAACTGAGGGATAGGTTCCTCGGATGGTTCGGCAGCTGGCTCTGTAGCTCGAGTACTCCTCTTCTTGCTAGAGCTGGAGCAGGCTCATTCTGTACGTGGTCATCAGATGCTGCAACAGGAGCTTCCGCTCTAGCCTTATTACTCTTAGCCTTCTTCGGAGCCATAGGAATGGAATGCTCGCAGCAACTTCGAATACAGAAGCTAAAGCATGCAAGGTGCTTCTTGGGCAGATGAAGAATGCTTAATGAGTTGGGCAATTTAAAGACTCCAATCCTCGAACAAGGGTCTACGTGTCGCAATCGTGGAGAGTTCAACCAAATCAGCCCAAATCTCTTAATTTGTATTGTAGCCAACTGCCGACATGCTTCATTTATTACCAAGGAGACAGGTCTGATACAATTCAGATTCCTTTTCCTTTTTGCCGATCTTTGTCAACGTGATAAAAAAAGCTCCAAAGAAAGAGGATGCATTTCAAAGAATGGCTGTGAGTCGTCGAGCATTGAGACCTGACGCCAGAGGTGGTATGAAATAACTCTTAATTAATCTGCTGAAAGAAAGCTGAAAAAGGAAATAACAAATCAACTAAGAAAGTAATTAATGAAATGAACGTAAACAAAGAAAAACTATTCGAAAGAAGGATAAGGAAATGGGAGGAAGGCAGAGCTTGGAAGTGCACTCCCAATTATTAACACTTGCTGAAAAACATGATTAAGTATCAGTTAGCCACTGGAAGGCTATACTTCTTTGGAATTCTTCCCCCCAATAATGTTTCAATCTCTGACCATTAACCTTGAAGTCTCGTCCGTTCCTCTCATCCCTAAGCAAAACAACACCATGGGGGAACACCTCCATGATGGTAAAGGGACCTACTCCACTTGGATTTTAATTTACCAGGAAACAATTTCAACCGGGAGTTAAACAACAACACCTTCTGTCCTTTTTCAAAATGTTTGTGCACAATTTTTATATCGTGCCACAGCTTAACTTTCTCCTTGTAAAACTTAGCATTTTCATAGGAGAATAATCTGAGCTCTTCCAATTCATTAAGTTGGAGCAACCTGAAAGCTCCAACTGCGGATTGATCCAGATTAAGCTCCTTCAGGGCCCAAAATGCCTTGTGCTCAAGCTCAAGAGGTAAGTGGCAGGCCTTTCCATAAACTAACCTATAAGGAGACATGCCCAAGGGGGTTTTAAAAGCTGTTCTATAGGCCCAAAAAGAGTCTTCGAGCCGAAAGGACCAAGCCTTCCTGCTAGGATTTACTACTTTTTCCAGAATCTTCTTGATTTCCCTATTAGAGATTTCGGCTTGTCCATTGGCCTGCGGGTGATATGGAGTTGAGATCTTGTGTTTGACATTATATTTACCTAAGAGTACAGTCATGGCTTTATTCACAAAATGAGAGCCTTCATCACTAATTAAGGCTCGAGGAGTTCCAAACCTAGTGAAGATATGCTTATGTAAGAACCGCATGACTGTCTTGGCATCATTCACGGGAAAGGCTATTGCTTCAATCCATTTGGAGACATAGTCCACAGCCACCAAAATATATATATTTCCATTAGAGGGGGGAAAAGGGCCCATGAAATCAATGCCCCAAACATCGAATAACTCAACTTTCAAAATGTAGGAGAGGGGTAACTCATCCCTCCTTCCTATATTTCCTCTTCTTTGACACCTATCACAGGCCTTACTAAACAAATGTGCATCCTTAAAAATGGAAGGCCAATAGTAACCAGATTGAAAAACCTTGGCTGCTGTCCGTTGGCCACCAAAGTGTCCTCTGTAGGGTGAAGTGTGGCAATGCTGTAAAATGGAAGTAAATTCAGCTTCAGTGACAAATCTTCTCAATAATTCATCAGCACATTGTTTATAAAGGTAAGGCTCATCCCAAAAATAAGTCCTAGCATCATGAATGAACTGTTTCAATGATTGCCCTGACATGTTTAAAGGTAGGATGCCACTGGCTGCATAATTGGCAAAATCTGCAAACCAAGGGGTTCCAATTTCGTGCACTTGAGCTCATCACATCCAGCGATTGTTCATCAGAAACTCATCCCTAATTGCGATTGTGATGGCGGTGATGGTGCCGGTGTCAATCTAGAGAGATGGTCTCACTACAGTTACGAGCCTTTCTCACAATTATGACAATATCAAATTCTTGAAGCAGCAACACCCATCGCACCAACATTGGCTTGGTCTCTTTCTTTGCCAATAAATATTTTATCGCTGCATGATCTGTAAAAACAGTGACCCTGGAACCCACCAAATAAGCTCGAAAATTTTTCCAATGCAAAAACTACAGCCAACAATTCTTTCTCTGTAGTGGTGTAGTTTAGTTGGGCTTCATTGAGAGTTCTGCTAGCATAATACACAGGGTGAAGAAGCTTCTCGTACTTTTTCCCTAACATGGCTCCTACAGCATACTCACTTGCATCAGTCATCACTGCAAAAGGTAAGTCCCAATTAGATCCTCTCATAATGGGGGTTGTAACCAAAGCTCTTTTCAAAGTTACAAATGCAGCCAAACATGCAGAGTTAAACTCAAAAGGTCTATTGGCTTCCAAAAGAGCACACAGAGGCTTGGATATCTTGGAAAAATCATGAATAAACCTCCTATAAAAACCAGGATGTCCTAAAAAACTCCTAATTCCCTTCACTGATGTTGGAGGCTCCAGCTTTTCAATGATTTCCACTTTTGCACTATCCACCTCAATACCTTTTCTTGAAATCTTGTGGCCTAAAACAATGTCCTCCTTTACCATAAATTGACACTTTTCCCAATTCAAAACCAAATTAGCCTCTTCACACCTTGTCAACACCTTCCCTACATTGTCCAAGCAACTCTCGAATGATTCACCGAAAACTGAAAAGTCATCCATGAATACTTCCATGACATTCTCCACTAAATAGCAAAAATTGCCATCATACACCTCTGAAAGGTTGCAGGGGCATTGCAAAGGCCGAAGGGCATTCTCCTGAAGGTAAAGGTTCCATAAGGACAGGTAAAAGTGGTTTTTTCTTGATCTTGAGGAGCTATTGTGATTTGATTGTAACCACTGTAGCCATCCAAAAAACAGTAGTAGGCTTTGCCAGCTAACCTATCTAGCAATTGGTCAATGAAGGGTAGAGGGAAATGATCCTTACGGGTGGCCTTATTAAGTCTCCTATAGTCCATGCAGACCCTCCATCCGGTCACTGTCCGAGTAGGGATCAGTTCATTTGCCTCATTAATCACAACTGTCATCCCACCTTTTTTCAGCACACATTGCACAGGGCTGACCCAACTACTATCAGCTATAGGGTATATGATTCATGCATCTAACCACTTAACCACCTCATTCTTGACAACTTCTTTCATGGCTGGATTAAGCCTTCTCTGCTGCTCAATAGATTTGAAGTTTCCATCCTCCAAATTTATTTTATGCATGCAGAGGGAGGGACTTATACCTTTAATATCAGCTAACGTCCACCCAATAGCCTTCTTATGCTATCTTAACAGTGTAAGCAGCAGTTCCTCATCCTTAGGCGTTAAACCGGCTGAAACAATTATGGGAAGAGTTTGACATTCTCCAAGGAAGGCATATTTTAAGTGCATTGGCAACGGCTTTAAATCCAAAGTAGGCGGTAAATCAATGGACGGTTGCATAGGTGGTGTTTTTCTTTCACTCAGTTCTAGGGACTAAAAAACCCTTTTGCAATTACTTAATTCTGCAACAGCCTCACGCTCTTCACTTAGCTCACAGACATTCAATTCCTCACCAGAATCGCCTTTAAACCACAATGTGATGCTCCATCAATTCCTGTTCAATGGATTCATCAACAATCTCCTCCAGCATGTTAAGAACAAAACAGTTTTCCACGTCTGTAGGATGTTTCATTGTGTCATAGATGCTGAACTCAATCTTTTGGTCATTCATTTTTAGAGTGATTGTTCCTTCATAGACATCAACAACTTTCCTTCCAGTCTTAAGAAAAGGTCTTCCTAGAATGATGGGTACCTCACTATCTGCCTCATAGTCCAGAATAATGAAATCAGCAAGGAATATGAATTTACCCACTTGAACCAAAATATCCTCAATCTTACCTTCAGGGTGAGTAGTGGATCTATCCGCGAGCTGCAATGTGACAGTAGTGGGCCTAGCTTCGCCTATGCCAAATTTCTTGTAAATTGACAATGGCATTAGATTTATGCTTGCGCCTAAGTCACAAAGGGCCCTTCCCAACTGTTATCCTCCTATGGACACCGGTATAATGAAAGCACCTGGGTCCTTCTCTTTACTAGGAATCCTTCTTCTCAGCATGGCACTACATTCTTCATTCAGAGACACTACCTTGAACTCCTCAAATCTCTCCCTTTTAGATAGGACGTCCTTAAGAAACTTCATATAGTTAGGCATTTGTTTTAGAGCATCTACCAAAGGGATGTTTATGTGAATTTCCTTGAGAATATCCATGAATTTCTCAAAATGGATTTCATTTTTTTTCTTTTTCTTCAACCTCTGCGGGAAAGGTGGAGGAGGTGGTACGAACTCAGGATAACAGGAGGTGTACATCCAGATGGATTTGAAGGTTGTGCTCTTGGTAGCTCTTCACTTCCCTCACCCTCTTCTTCATTAGGTTCCATCTGCGCTTGCTTTCTTTCTTCTTCGATTTGCACTGCAAAGTCCTTCCCCTTATGGTTTTTCTTACTGTTATCTTCCGACTTAGCTAAAGGTTTTCCACTCCTTAGCTCTATAGCTTGCACTTGTTCCTTCCCTTCCCTTTTTGGGAGTTCAGTATCTGCAGGAAGCTTACCTTGAGGCCTAGATCTTATCTCATTAGCAAGTTGTCCCAATTGCACTTCAAAGTTTCTCATCGAAGCTTGCTGACTTTGAATAACAGCTTGCTGTCCTTGAATGACAGCATCATTCTTAGCCATATACTCTTTCAGCAAACTTTCAAGAGAAGTACGGAATATGTTTGTGGGGTCACTCTGACCCTCTCGATCTTTGGAGCATTGGTTCTTTGATTTCCATAGGCCTGCTGATTCTGTTGCCCAAAATCTGATGGATAACTCATCTTTTGCTGCACTTGAGGGGCTTGAGAATTGCTTCCTTGACCTCCCTAAGCGAAGTTAGGGTGATTTCTCCAGCCTGGGTGATAGGTATTAGAATAAGGATTGTTCCTTTGAGTACCTTGGTTCCCAACATAGTAGACTGAGGCTGGATTACTAGGACAACATTCAAATGTATGTCCTTCGCCGCAATAAACACATGACTCAGAACTTACTACTTGGTTTACCACATTTGCGTGCATTCTCGAACATTAGGGAAATCAGGTCGTTTTAGGTGTTTCAGCATATTGGCCATTGATGCCATTTGTGCATTTAGAGCGGTTAAAGCATCTAACACCAACATGCCCTTGATCTTTTTACCTTAGGAGCTCCTTGAATCAGCCCACTGACAGTTGTTTGAAGATATTTTGTCCAGTATCTCAAATGCTTCATTATAGGTCCTTGACAAAAGAGCCCCATTTGCTGAAGCATCAACAACTTGTTTAGTGGCTGAATTCAACCCATTGTAAAATATCTCAATTTGAATGCAATGAGGGAGTCCATGATGAGGACACTTCCTAAGCAAATCCTTAAATCTCTCCCAGGCCTCGCTCAAGGATTCATCATCCAACTGCTGAAAAGCCACAATTTCATTTCTAAATTTAGCATTCCTCGTTGGTGGAAAATACTTAATGAGAAATTTTTTAGCAAGGGTGTTTCAAGAGTCGACTGCCCCAGGCGGAAGTGTATTCAACCATGTCTTGGTTGCATCTCTAAGGGAGTAAGGGAACAAACTCAACCTTAGGGCATCCTTGGGCACTCCTGGCAGTTTAAAAGAGTCACTAACCCCTAGGAAGGATTTTAAATGCAAGTGAGGATTTTCAGATGATAGTCTATGAAACTGTCCTATGGTTTGGAGCATTTGGAACATGATAGGTTTAAGCTCAAACGTTGGGGCTTGGATTTCTGGCCTAATGATCCCAGGATTTAGCTCTTCAACCAAGGGATTGGCATAGATTCTAATGGCTCTCTCCCTGTCATCTGCTAAGACAATAACATTGGCAGGGACCATAGCTTGGGGTTCAACTAAAGGTGGTCTAAAGCCTCCTTGGTCGTGTGGTTGGTTTTCAGGGTTATTTTGAGGATTATTAGGATCTACTGGACCTCCACGAAAATCTGCCATTCTTTCCTTTTGAATCCTCCTTCTTCTATGAAATGTTCTCTCAGGTTCAGGATCTAAGAAAAATTCTAAACCTGGGAAAACATTCATGCACAATTATAGCACCTGAAAAACAAAGAAACACCTTAGTTAGACCTTTCTTTCAGCTCAAAAATCACTAAAGACAACTCAAACAAAGTAAAAATCAAACTAATCCCCGGCAACGGCGCCAAAAACTTGTTTTCTTAAAAGGGGTGTGTGGACTTATCAAGAAAACACTCCTAAACTGTGCAAGCATACACAATCTAAGCAACAAGTGATAAGTATTTTAATCGTCTCCTCAGGGATTAGTTGTAGGAAATTTACAAGATTGAGTTGAATTTAATGAGTAAGGGTAACCAACATAAAGGAAATGAATAGTGAAATTATGAATTAAGGATAACAATTGAATTGCTAAAGTAATGCAGAAGATGATTAAAAGCAGTAAGGCAGCAACAACACAAGCTTAACCAAAATAGTAAAAAGGGGACAGGATTAGGGACGAATTTATGCTTCAGCAATCTTAATGCTAGAGCTCAAAATCGCACTGAGAACTCAAAATAAGATATCTCACTAATCTTTCCAGATTTCCTCGCGAATTAGGCACTTAATTTCCATTAAACACCCTTAATTTTAGCTCCTATCATAATAACACTAGGTGAGTGACTATTCCTAGACTCCTCAATCACCTGAGAGAAGTGAATCTCTTAATCAGAACTAGTGTCATGCCTTGAAATCGGTGTACTCTTCCCTTTTTCAAGTTGGAATAAACACTACTAAGATGAGATGGCCAAACAAACCTTAGTTAACCAGTAAAATCACAAGGCACAAGAGAGAGGTTGCAGCAAATTACTCTTTCATTAAAATTACATCCACATAAAGTCTCCTAATCCTCACCCCAAGGGTGATTAGTTCATAATAAAAAGGAAGGACAATAATGAAACAGTAAAACTAGTGCTAAGCATACTGAAAATAGTCTTAGTTACAAAATAGAAGAGTAAGAGTAAGGGAGAATGAAGAATGAACAGATGGTGAAATTCCCAAGCCTTTCTCGGTCCGCACCAGCCTCTTTCCAGAAGGAGTGAGCTTCCCAAAAACGGCTTGCTACAAATTCGTCCCTTGTCTCCCTTCCAAATCGGGTTCTTCTTCTTCTTTTTCCTCCCCTCTTTCTTACACAGCCAAAAAGAGACATTTATACCGTATCCACCTCGAATTAAGGGCTGAATAGACAAAAGGGTAATGACAAGACGTCCTCTCATTGGCTCATGGCAGCTGATAAGGCAGTTTCTGTCCAGCTCAATTAATGAATTATGTCCACGTGTGCATTCTACATCTGATATCAGCATTGAGCTCCAACAATCTTTATCCTTCAGCCATTTCACACTACAGCAGCTCGAAGCAAACCTTCCACACTTCATAGCGTCCATCTACCCAAAACTCCTGAAAATATGGCCAAAAGATATCATTCAACAATGAAAAGTACTCTAATGACCTTATGGTACTTCAAAAGTAATCTGTAGAAATTAACGCACAAAGTACTTAATCAAGGGGTTAAAACAGTCAAGAAATCTCGAAATACTAAGGAATAATCACAATAAAAGCCCGATCTTAGCTCTCATTCTAAGAGGGTAAGGTACCCAAACCTTATCCCCTAACTATAGACCCTTTAGGCTGTATCTCGAGCCGAGATCCTTTTTATGTACATTACATTCAGTTAAAGATTCATTTAACATCCTTGGATGTTTAGTTTATTGGATTTAGGGTTTTAAATAAAGGCAAACTCGTAGATAACGAACAATAACACTTTATTGAAATAATAACACTTTATTACATTAATTAGAACATAATTACAAACTACGAGTTTTAGGGCACAAATCCCAACAAACTCCCACTTGAACTAAAACTCTAGTGGGGTACATCATAATCTAAAACAGTAGAAATACAATAAACTAGGGCATCCATATACCCCATTACATATCTCCCACTTGCCCTCGATTAGCTTATGTACATATCTCGTAGACCCAGACTTTCCAGATGACCCTCGTACACTTTAGCCGTGAGAGTCTTTGTAAACGGATCAGCAATATTGTGCTCCGAAGCGATCTTCATGACTGTCACATCTCCTCGTTGCACTATTTCTCGTATCAGGTGATACTTCCTCTCGATGTGCTTACCTCGCTTATGGCTGCGAGGTTCCTTCGAATTGGCTACTGCACCACTGTTGTCACAGTATAAGGTGATGAGAGATTCCATATTTGGAACAACATCCAAATCAGTAAGGAATTTTCTTAGCCAAACGGCCTCTTAGCTGCTTCACAAGCAGCGACATACTCAGCCTCCATTGTGGAGTCAGCGATGCATCCTTGCTTGATGCTTCGCCATACTATAGCTCCCCCGTTAAGGGTGAAAACTAATCCCAGATGTGGATTTTCGAGAATCCTTATCGGTCTGAAAATAAGAATCAGTGTATCCAGTAAGGATCAGATTCTTAGACCCATACACAAGCATATAGTCCCTCGTTCTCCTTAGATACTTGAGGATATTTTTAATCGTTGTCCAAAGGTCTAACCTCGATTGGATTGGTATCTCATCGACTATTCCCACTGCATAACAAATGTCCGCCTCGTGCAAAGATATAGCATACATTAAGCTACCTCTCTGCAGAGGCATAGGGAATATGTCTCATATCCTCAAGTTCTTGAGCCGCCTTGGGACACTGCTCCTGAGCATGATGAACTCCGTGCTCAATGGTAATAAGCCCCTCTTGGAATTCTGCATCGAATATCTGGACAACATTTTGTCGATATAAGACACTTGAGACAGTGCTAGCGTTCTGTTCTTGCGATTCCTAAAGATCTTAATCCCAAAAACATACTGTGCCTCTCCTAAATCTTTCATTTGGAATTGGGTCGCCAGCCAATTCTTTATGTCAGTTAGGTATCCTACATCATTCCCAATGAGTAGGATATCATCCACATAAAGTACTAACAAAGCTACTTTGTCGTTGATGATCCTCTTGTAAACACAAGGCTCATCAACGTTTTGGTCAAAACCGTAAGACTTGATCGCAGTATCAAATCTTATATTCCAAGATCTTCATGCTTGTTTCAATCCATAAATGGATCGATTAAGCTTGCAAACTTTTTGCTCCTGACCTTGGGCTATGAACCCTTCGGACTGAGAAATATAGATGCTCTCGTCAGGATTACCATTCAAAAAGGCAGTCTTGACGTCCATTTGCCAAATTTCATAATTATAAAATGCGACTATGGACAAGAGTATCCTTATAGACTTCAGCAAAGCAATAGGGGAAAAAGTTTCTTCATAGTCAACTCCTTCCCTTTGGGTAAAACCCTTTGCTACAAGCCTAGCCTTAAAGGTCCGTACCTTTCCAATTTGCATCTCTCTTTCTCTTATAGATCCATTTACACCCTATGGGTCTAACCCCTTCAAAGTTGGTCTACAAGTTCCCATACCGAATTGAAGTCCATTGACTCCATTTCAAGGTCCATGGCTTTGATCCATTGGTCCTTGTCTCACGCCATTCATTGCCCGCTTTATAAGACAATGGATCTTCTAAGCCGTCATCAAGTATGACAACTTGAGTTTCAAATTAAACCCAAGTAGCGGTCAGGTTGGGAAACAACCTCCCATCTGCGTCGAGGCATTCCCAACGATTGAGAAGGACGAGATCGACTTGAGGTGCTTGGCTCTTCCATCAACTCTTGATGAAGGTCCAGCTTGATCAACAACTCTTGTTGGTTCATGTGTAGCTTCATTTAGTACTAATTTACTACACGGTTTGTGGTTCCTCATGTGATCTTCCTCTAAGAACGTTGCGTTTGTCGATACAATCACCTTATTTTCTTGTGGGTCGCAGAAAAGCCACCTCTCGTTTCTTTGGGATAGCCAACAAATTGGCACAATCTTGAACGAGGTTCCAGTTTCTTTGGGTTTGTCACGAGCACGTGTGCTAGACAATCCCAAATCCTGAAGTTTTGTAAACTAGGTTTACGCCCCTTCCAAAGTTCAAAAGGTGTTTCAAACACTTTTTGATGGAACACTGCTCAAGATTTGAATCACAATCGATCTGCGTATCCCCAAAACGAGGCAGGCAATTGAGCATAGCTCATCATAGAATGAACCATGTCTAACAAGGTTCTATTTCTCCTTTCTGACACATCATTTTGTTGTGCTGTATTTGGTGCTGAGAGTTGAGATTTTATTCCATGTTCTATCATATAGTCCTGAAATCTCAAATCCATAAGCTCCACCTCGATCCGATCGAAGAGTTTTAATGATTTTTCCTAATGCATTCTCTACTTCTGCATTATACTCTTTGAACTTTTCAAGAGCTTCAGACTTGTGATGCATTAGGTATAGATAACCATACCTCGAATAATCATCTATGAAAAAGATGAAATATTTGTACCCTCCTCGAGCTTTCACATTCACTAGACCACAAAGATCTGAATGCACAAGTTCTAGGGGCTCTACGGCTCTGTAACCTTCCCCAGTAAAAGGTCGTTTGGTCATTTTACCTTCCAAGCAAGATTCGCAAGGTGGTAAAGAATCATCTTCTAACTTGTTTAGAAGTCCATTCTTTGAGAGTCTCTCAATCCGGTTGAGATTAATATGACCAAGCCTAAGATGCCATAGATAGGTATTATTATTTGGAGAAATTCTTTGCCTTTTATTTTGAGTGTTAGCATTTTTAAACATCTCATGATTAAAAATTGCTTTCATTTTGTTCGGTTTCAGTACATACAAGCCATTTTTCAATTTAGCAGAACAAATATTGACACCTTTTTTCAAAATGAACGCTTCATTAATTGAAAAAGAAATACAATATCCAAGTTCTATTAAACAAGAGATAGAAATTAAGTTTCTTTTATATGACCAAGCCTAAGATGCCATAGATAGGTATTATTATTTGGAGAAATTCTTTGCCTTTTATTTTGAGTGTTAGCATTTTTAAACATCTCATGATTAAAAATTGCTTTCATTTTGTTCGGTTTCAGTACATACAAGCCATTTTTCAATTTAGCAGAACAAATATTGACACCTTTTTTCAAAATGAACGCTTCATTAATTGAAAACGATATACAATATCCAAGTTTTATTAAACAAGAGATACAATATACAGATTTTTCAATCAAAGAAATCTATCTCCGAAAAATAACTTGGCATCTCCCACTGCACGAGCTGAGACGACGTCTCCCGTTCCGACCCTGAGCGTCATCTCACCCTCTTCTAGCTCCTTGAAGGAACTAGTTTCTTGAAATGAAGAGCAAACGTGATTAGTGGCTCCTGAATCAAGTATCCAGGTAAAATCATTATTTTCCACTAAACATGTTTCAAGAACAAGAAAATCTAATTTACCTTTCTTCTCTTTGAGCTCAAAAAGGTATTTTGGGCAGTTTCCCTTCCAATGCCCATCCACATTGCAGTGGAAACATTTTCCTTTATCTGCAACCTTGGCTTTTCCCTTGCCTTTGTCAGCAGCAGGTGCCTTCCCTTTCCCTCCTATTTTCCTCTTTTGGGTCTTCTTAAACCCAGAAGATGAGCTACAGGACTTAGTCCCAGAGGATGAACCCTTATGGAACCTTCTGGAATGGGCAAACAGATTTGCCTCTCCATCAGCTTGTCCCTTATTCTTCATAAGAGACTGGAAAGTCTGTAGTTCATTCAAAAGAGAAGTCAGGTTATACTCTATCTTGTTCATCACCGCATTGCTGCGGAATTGCAGGAAACTCTTTGGAAGAGATTCCAGGATGAACGATACCTGACTTTGCTCGTCAATGACCGCTCCGTTCATCTCAGCCACGTTGAAGTGGTCCATCAGATCAAGAATGTGTTCTCTCACCGATGACCCCTCCTTCATACGAGAGTTATAAACGTATTTGAGGGATTCGTGCGAATCGTCCGCATTTGGTTGTCCAAACATTTCTGCGCAATGAACTCACGATCTCACGAGCTGAGACCATGCCCTCGTGCTTTTTGGCCAGAACTTCAGAAACACTAGCCAAAATGTAGACATTGGCCTTATCATTGGCCTTGATCAAGCGGTCGTACGCCTCCTTAACAGATTGAGGAGCGTTATGAGTAGGGATCTGAGGACATTCCTCAGACAGTACAAACCGTAGATCGTCAACAACGAGAATCGTATTCAAGTTGGACTTCCACGTAGTAAAATTCTCACCAGTTAAACGGTCGCTTTTAAGTAAGGCTATTATTGAGAACGACATGCTGAAAATCCAAAATAGTTCTAATTAGTTATGCCTTTTTAACCAATTGTAAAAACCAATCTAATTTAGCAAAATTATTAAAGAACCCTAGTGTTCAAACTAAACCCACTGTTTAAGTTAAACCTTTAATTTTGCAACGATACTTCAAGGGTTTAGTACAAAAGCCTCCGTCGGGCGGTCAGTCATTCCTCATTTGAATTGAGACTTTCTCAGCCAATTCTCACTACCAAAACATCTCATGTCCTAATGGTCCTTAGCTACCGTTTGTTTGGTCAAGGATTTGTTTACTAACTTAACTCATCCCGTAAATGTGACCCTACCATTTTCAGATCCAATAGGCCCGAGCCAACAGGCTACTATTAAGAAAGACAACTGCTGGCAAACAACCTAAGAGACCCTATCAATTTCTGGAGTTCGCAGTGTTTCGATCCTTATAGTCATGCCCTCTGTAGGGTTTGGCTGTTCCAGGACAACCTAGTAGGCGGACTATAGAAATCTCACAGTGCGACCTAATGAAGGAGACCGTAGGATACGTTGACACGCGTCCTACTCCTATTTACGATGGATACTTCCCTCATTCACCTTGGTATTGAACCATGCAAACACATACCGTAGGGGGACGCCCTATTGACGCCACGTAGCCGAGCATGGAACTCATGGTGTGAACTCTTGAGGACGTGAGAGTAAACTCGATGCGAACATCTCATTTTCTCCCACTGAAGTTCCTAAAATTAGGGTATTGTTTTAACTTAGTCAGATTCTGGCTAAAAGAATCTATCTAAGTCTATGCCTATTATAACTATTATAACTAGGTCTTAAAACCTTATGTCTAGGTGAATAAACATTTTAATTACCTAGAGATAAAACAGAACTAAGGTTAATTCAACTCAGGTTCCGGGTTAGTTCCTAGGTAGGAGGTGTTCCGTTAACCGTCAGCTTAAGTACCCCCAACCTTAGACAGAACTTCACCGGTAGAGTTTCCTTATAACCAAAGTCCTAAAGTCCTCCTATATTTTAAACTATTTAAAATACTACGTAAGACTTATTTCTAATCCTATTAGAAATTGAAACTTAGGTCTAAAGTAATTTTAAACGATTTAAAACTAATTAAATTTTAACCCAAGTTCCTATGTTTGCATGCATTTCTTTATTATAGGTTATGGTTTCTAAAACCCCTTTAATCTATAACTTTTATAAATTTTAATAATTAACCTATGATAAAGAAACTATATTATAAATCCAACAATCAATATTCAAATTGGAATTATAAAAGGAATTCAACTAATTGAATTATAAAATTACTTAAACAAAATAACATTTATTTTAAACTAAGTAATTTCATGCTCCATGCAATTTATTTTCCATATAATCTAATTATAACACTTATAATTAATTACTCATGAAAAATAAATTAGTCATGCATTGAACCATATTCATATAACATTTATATAAATAAAATGCATGAACATGCTTATCCTAACGTGGAAATAATCTAAATGACATTCATAAAGATAAATAGTTGTAAAACCGAAATAATTTAGCCCATAAAGTGTAAAAAAAAAAAAATTACATTAATTTATTTCATGAAACCGGTCCAAACATACCCTAAACCGGCCTTGAACCGCTCGAACAGGACTAAAAATAATTGAACCAACCGAACCGGTCTGCAGCTGCTGGAATGCCCCACGGCGTTGCAACGCTGAGGCCAGCGTTGCAACGCTCGCTTGCTCGTCTTGCACGCGCTGTATCGGTAGCGTTGCAACGCTAAGGGGCAGCGCACTGCAACGCCGCGACCATGAACGCCCGCGTCGATAGGGAACGCGGCGTTGCGGCATTAACACAACAAACTTTCTTCCACGAACCCCTTGAACCCCTTCGGCAGCAGCTTTCTTCCACGAACACAGCAGCTTCAATCTTCAATTTCTCCTTTGATTCTCAACCGAATTGCATGAAACTGGTCCCGAACGACTCGTAACTCAATTAAAAATTTAATTTTTCACTTTTTGCCCAAAAATGCAGGGGCCTTTACATTCAATTTGAACAAAAATCGAAGTAAACTAAGGCCAAAACATTCCTAAACAAGTCAATGCAATTTTGTTTCAAAACAAAACAAATCAAGCATTGCTCTGATACCAATTGATGGAGATCTGATCTCCTTGAGCAGCGGAAACGTGTTTGGGATCTTAATTACTTGATTGTTTTGCTTAAAACAGTACATTGACCAAAAAAACAGAACAAGCATGGTATTTCTAATCCTGTTAGACATGGATTAATTGCATACATGCAAACATATGTTAAGTTTAACAATTAAACTAAAGGGAAGAAAAATACCTTTGTAGTTTCAACTTGCAGCAACTCCTTGCTCCAAATAAGACAACAACACAAGAACTTCCAAGATGCTTCTCTGTTTTCTTCAATTGGACAACACCACGAGGAAAACCTTCTATCCTCTGAGATCTTAGAACAAAAACCTTTGTAGGAAGAATTCCAACAATTGGAAGATGAAGGGAATTAGAAGATTGAGACAGAGAGAGAGAGATTTTTTTCCTTCTATAAGTTCAATGTGATTGATCAATCAATCCAATTGAGCAACCCCCTTCTCCCTGTTAAACTGTCGATAGGGAGAAGGGGAAGGGTAGTGGAGAACCTGTCTGGATGACACGTTCCCTCATTTATTATTAAAATAATAATAATAATAATAATATAATTGAATCAAATTTAATTGTTCATTTAAATCATATTTAAATAATACAAATTAAATATCATATATTTAATTTGGATTAAATCTCATTTAATCATATTACCCCTTTAATCTATAGTTTTAATGTACAACCAGTGCACATTAAATTTTATCCTATAGTTTGCAAATGTGAATCATATTCACATTTAATATAATATTTGAACTCTTTCAAATATTCAATTCTCTCATATAATTTAATATGAATCATATTCATATTAAATTTATAATATATAGTTCCAAAACTATATATTATATTGTATCAATATATATTAAGTTTATTCCCTAATGAATTTGAACATTTCAAATTTAAAAGATCTAAGTGAAAGGAATGAGAATCCCCGCGCAGCGGAAGACGATCGAATCGTCATGGTATCATTACCCTACTCGATTTTGTTAAAACGATCAACTAAAAGATCTAGGCTAAACATGCTGGAAAAGGAAGAAAATACAGCAAGATCAAGGTACTTACTTGTTGAAGACACTCTTCAAGATTTCTTCCTCAAATCACGAACGCTTCGTGCTTCTCGATCTCAACGAACGCTTCCCACGAACGGAATCCGAACACTACCACTTGGAGTCTCGGCTGTTCTTCCTTTGGAAAAAGGGAAGTTTGTTGGAACCTTAGTGTTTTGGAGAGGGAGGAGAATTGAGAGAAAGTAGAGAGAACTTGCTTCTTCTCTTCGATGAAAATCTAAAAAATGAGAGAATGATCATCTTCCTTCTTGCAAGAAGGGATTATATAGTGGAATGATGGAGTTAAAATCTCCACATTATTACCACTTTACCACAATCATAGGTTATGCAAATCTCATTTGTATAACCATATAATATAAGATATCTCATATCTCATATTGCAAATCTCATTTGCAATAAATGTGGATTAATTAAATTGAATCTCATCCAATTTAATTTCTCTCAATTAAATTTCTCCAATTAGCCGTAATTCAACAATTAGGCTAACCTATAGTTTATTATGAATCTCATTCACATTAAACTATATATTATATCATTCATATCTCATATAAATGACATAAATGCCTTTAAAGTGAAATTGAACACTTCAATTTGATATCAAAACATTAACCCTTCTTTTAACCCAGATTGAGCCAACCGAGGGACCTAATGGACCTACAGTGATGGGCTCAAATGATCCGAGATTAACCTGTCAAACTCTTTGACCCGGTTAACCAACATTCATTAGCTACGGTAACACTCCACTATAGCCCGTGAGTCGCACTCTCATCGCTGCGAGAATATTACGTGTCCACCGATATAACCAATGCCCATGAGTCGACCCTTCACAGGTTGTTCGTAGACACGACTGGGTCAAATTACCGTTTCACCCCTGTGTCTACTTCTTGTTCCTTAAGTCCCCACTGCTCCTCTAATGAACAACATATTGTGATGGTCCAACCATACACAACACCCTTCTCGAGCCAGTGAGAAGGTGGGCGCCCGTTGTCCAAGCCCTGGAGATAGCACTTAAGGGAACAACCCCTCTAGTTTCCCTAAAAGCGAGAACGAGTGAATTCCATCTCGCGTAGTTAAGTTCCCAGCTCCCTACTTGGTCCTGTCCCTGAGAAGATAGGCATATTGGACGAGTAACAGTGACCACCCTTACCCGTACTAGTCAAAGGACAGACCCTCGCATGAGACGGAGTTCGTAACACGCTCGTGATTCGTGTCGAGTCACTAATGGTCATCTACGGTTATTAGTCCTCATCACAATCGGCGTTACATCGGTGAGGTCTAATAATTCACGGTTCGGTCTTGTACAATCTCATTGCACAGATGCCCCCACTGCATGTCAACCACATGAACGAGTCGGATCACCTCGCTTGTATCTAATACAAAGCGGGTCGCATCCACAATATATCCGTGGATTAGGTCTCCAACCGTATCCATATATCGTAGACCGTTCGGTCATTAACTCGAACGTGATCCTCCCTATGTGTCCACTACACACCGCTCAAGTTCTAGTTCTCTCATAAATTCAATGACCCCAAGCTTAGTTTATTGGAAAAGTTTATAAATATTATGCGAGACACAAAGTGATGAAATGAATAACTCTTATTAATTTCATACAATATATTACAAACACGAGATTAGGAGAAAAATCCCAACAAACTCCCACTTGACTAAGCTAGTGGAGAAAATACATTTCAAAATGTACATAAATTACAATGAAGTAATACAATAAACTAGGGCATTGAATACCCGCTTACATCTCCCACTTGCCCTAGTCGAAGCTCTCGAAGACCTAGACTTTCTAGGTGACCCTCAAACACCTTTGTCGTGAGGGGCTTTGTAAATGGATCGATTCGTTGTGCTCCGACGCTATCTCGCGTGACCGCCACGTCTCGCGGTGCATAATCTCCCGTGTCGATGATACTTGCGCTCAATGTGTTTGCCTCTCTTATGGCTCCGAGGCTCACGTGAGTTGGCTATCGCACCACCATTATCACGTAAGCGTGTTATTGGCAAGTTCATATTTGGAACACTTCCAAATCTGTTATGAACTTCCTAAGCCAAACAGCTTCCTTTGCAGCTTCACAAGCCGCAACATACTCCGCTTCCATAGTGGAATCAGCGATGCATCCCTGATTGATGCTTCGCCATACTACAGCTCCTCACTTCAGAATGAAGGCTGACCCCGAAGTGGATTTCCTAGAATCCTTATCGGTCTGAAAATCAGAATCCGTGTATCCCGTAAGGATCAAATCCCCACTGCCATACACTAAGCTGTAGTTCCTCGTTCTCCTAAGATACTTGAGGATTGCCTTTAGGGCTATCCAGTTATCTAATCCTGGATTGGACTTATATCTACTGACAATTCCTATTGCATAACAGATGTTGGGCCTAGTACACAACATGGCATACATCAGGCTCCCTAAAGCCGAAGCATATGGAATTCGTCTCATATCCTCAACATCTTGAGGAGTCTTAGGACACTAATCCTTAGACAAGTGAACCCCATGCCTGAAAGGCAGCAAGCCCTTCTTGGAGTTTTGCATCTTATACCTAGAACATAGTAGGCTTCTCCCAAATCTTTCATTTGGAATTGCAAAGCTAGCCACTTCTTAACGTCAGTAAGAAATTTTACCTCATTCCCAATGAGAAGAATATCGTCCACATACAACACCAAAAATGCGACAGTTTTGTCAACAATCTTCTTGTAAACACAAGGCTCGTCGACATTTTCATCAAAGCCATAAGATTTGATCGCCTCATCAAATCATATATTCCAAGACCTCGAAGCCTGTTTCATCAAAGCCGGCAAACCTTTTGCTCTTGGCCTTGGGCAATGAACCCTTTAGGCTTGTCCATGTAGATGGTCTCATCAAGTTTGTCATTGAAAAAGGTTGTCTTGACGTCCATCGACCATACCTCGTAGTCATAATACGCGACAATGGCCAGAAGGATCCTGATCGACTTTACCATGGCAACAGGTGAAAAGGTCTCCTCATAATCAACCCATTCAACCTAGGTAAAACCCTTTGCCACTAGTCGGGCTTTGAAGGTCTGCACCTTCCCATCTACGCCACGTTTACGCTTATAGATCCATTTGCAACCAATAGGTTTGACCCCATCTTAATGATCCACAAGCTCCCAGACAGAATTGAAGTACATAGACTCGATTTCCTGGTCCATAGCTTTAATCCACTCGTCTTTGTCAACATCAACCATTCCTGATCATAGGTCAATGGATCCTCACAGTCATCATCAGGAGCGACAACTAAGGTTTCAGCTAAACCCATGTAGCGATCAGGCTGTCTCACAGTCCTCCCACTACGTCGAGGCATTCCCAACTCTTGGGAACGATGACTAGACGTGCTAGGATCAACAACACTTGTTGACGTACTAGCCCCATCAGCAACTCTTGCTGATGTACTGTCCATTTCATTCAACACAATTTTACTTCTTGGTAAATGATCCCTGACGTGGTCTTCCTCTAGGAAAGTGGCGTTTGTCGACACAAGCACCCTATTTTCCTTAGGATCGTAAAACAGACCACCCCTAGTCTCTTTAGGGTAACCTACGAATAGGCAAAATTTCGAACGGGGTTCCAACTTTTTCAGGTTTGACACGAACACGTGGGCCGGGCATTCCCAAATTCTGAAGTGACGTAAACTGCCTTTACGTCCACTCCAGAACTTGCAAGATGTTTCACAAACACTCTTCGACGGAACATTGTTCAAAATATAGACCGCAGTCTCCACTGCGTAACCCCAAAAAGAATCAGGGAGACGAGCATAGCTCATCATCGACCAACCATGTCCAACAAGGTTCTGCTTTCCTCTCCAATACACCATTCTCATTGTGGGCATACCAGTGTTGAGAGTTGGGACGTAATTCTATGTTCTATCATATAGTCCTGGAATTCAGTGTCCATATACTCTCCACCTCGATCCGATCGAAGTGTTTTAAGCAATTTACCTAAGAGGTTCTCAACCCGTACTCCTTGAACTTTTCAAGAGTTTCAGACTTCTTGTGCATTAGGTAAATATACCCATATCTGGAGTAATCGTCTATGAAAGACACGAAATACTCATAACCGCCCCGAGCTTTAACATTCATCGGACCACAGAGGTCAGAATGTACTAACTCAAGAGGCTCTTTGGCTCTATATCCTTTTCCACTAAAAGGACGTTTGGTCATCTTACCCTCAAGGCATGACTCACACACTGGCAAAGAGTTTTCTTCCAACTCGTTTAGAAGTCCACTCTTCACTAGTTTCTCAATCCTATTGAGAATAATGTGGCCTAACCGTAGATGCCAAAGATGGGCATTTTCCTTTGGAGAAACTTTCGCTTTCTTAGTTCGTGTTTACATAGCTTTAAAACAATTCAGTATTCAAAACACTTTTGACCGAATTAGGTTTCAAAACATACAGATTATGCTCGAGTGAAGCTGAACAAATAAGATTGCCTTTGAAAAATAAACGATTTATTAGATTCAAAGGAAACAGATATACATTTTTCAATTAAGCAGGAAATGGAAACAAGGTTTCTAGTAAACCCTGGAACTATCTACAAATTATCCAACAATAAGTACTTCCCGCCAAAGTGTAGCTTCACCGTGTCGATCGCTGCAGCAAAGACAAGCTCCCCAGATCTAACCCGTAGAGTCACCTCACCCTCTCGCAGCGCCTGCCAGGAATCAATCCCCTGAAAAGAAGAACAAACACGGTTAGTGGCGCCCGAATCCAATATCCAGGCTGAGTCACTACTCTCCACTAAACAAGTTTCAGTCACAAGTAAATCACATTTACCTTGATTCTTCCTCTCGGCCAGGAATTTGGGATAGTTCCTCTTCCAAAGTCCGCCCCATTGCAGGTGGAAACACTTTCCTTTCTCTCAACGCCTTGACCTTCTTGCCTTCCGGCAAAGCAGCTCGATCGATTTTACCCCTCTTCGCCCTCTTCTTCGCTTTGGGTGTGAAAGAGCAACAGTTTCGTCCCTGCAGGTCGAACCCCGTGATAAGACCTCAGAGGCAACATTTGCCTCATATTCCTTGACCTGCTCAAGGATTGGAAATTCTGTAGCTCATTGAGGAGGGTAGTCGAGTGTAACTAATTTTGTTCATAACAAAGATTGCTACGAAATCAAGGAAACTCTTCTAAGAGGCTCCAAAATAAAATCGACTGCTCGACTCGTCGATCGAAGCCCCGTTCATCTCAGCCAGATTAAAATGGGTCATCATGTCTAGAACATGTTCACGGACAGACGACCCCTCCTTCATCTGTGCGTTGAAGATGTATTTGAGCGAGTCATGCCGGACCTGAAAGGACTGTTGTCCAAACATTTCCTGCAAGGACTCCATGATCTCCTTAGCGGAGACCATCAGCTCATGCTTCTTTGCCAAGACATCAGACATGCTGGCAATAGTGTAGACCTTGGCCTTTTCATTGGCCCTGATCCACCGATCGTACGCATCGCGAACACTTCGCGACGTTGTCGAGCCTGGCATCTGAGGACACTCCTCAGACAGCACGAACTTTATGTCGTCAGTTACCAAAATTGTGTTAATGTTGTTTTTCCATCTTTGGTAATTATCTCCCACTAACTTATCGGACGCGAGTAGTGCTATTATTGCGCTAGACATTTTTAGCTGAAAAATATAGAAAATTTTGTGTTAGTCTCGCAAAAAACTTTTTGAAATCCAATCATGTTTTAGCAAAAAATATTTCATGATCCCTAGGTCATTCAAAATTTTACAATGATACCCTAAAGGTTTAGAATGACCGCCACCGAAGGGTGAACATAACACTCCTCCTCTAGGACAAGACTTTCTCGATCAGACCCGAATCCCAGAATAACTCTTATTCCATTAGGCGTCCAATTACCATTGTTCGGTCGAATTCATTAACACTTAACGAATTTCATCGGGTGTTACCCTCAATCTTTAAGTTTCCAAGCATCCGTCCAAACAATAGCCACCAAGGTCGAACGAAGAAGGAAAAACCAACCAGAAATCAGTATCCCTTTCGAAATTCACGGTGTTCCACTCCCATGATCGTGCCCTCCGGCGATTTGTCTGGTCTAGCCATACTAGCATGCGATCATAGGCGCGTCTCTCACGGTGTGAATCGAAAGAAGAGACCGTGGGTCTCGTTTTCACAAGTCCCGCTCCCACTCACTATAAGTACTCTCATCATCCACGATGATATTGACCTATACAAATGCCACCCGAAGGGGGACGCTCCCATTTGCGCCACGAGGCCGAGTATAGATCTCACAGTGCGGACATAAAGGAGATTTGTGGTTGGAAAATAAAATGTATCTCATACACTTTATTTCCTCCCACTCAGCACTTTAATTTCAATAGAGATTGACCTAGATAAACCGGCTAAAATTTACCTAAGTCTACCAATATAACTCTTATATGGTATTAACCTAAGTCTATAATCACATTATAACTTAGGTCTATGTGAGTTAATTAAAACACTTTTAATTAGCGACACTCACGATAAGTATAATCGAAGAATCTCCGGACCGAATTCACTCCCGTGGTTTCCTGTGCAGGGGTTCCATGAGCATCAACTTAAATACCCCAGCCTTAGACAAAACCTTTCTTAGAGAGAGTTACTAATCACTCACCATTCATAGATTAAACTTTGATTTCCTAATTTCTAATCTCATTAGAAAATAGAAAACCTAAGTCTAATTATTCAAGTTCTAAACTCTTTAAAACTAATAATTAACTTAGGTTGCATGCATATCTATGTTATAGTGCTTGATCATCCATCACATGAATAACTATATACTATAACATAATATTATTCATCACATGAATATTAATGCATGAGCATACTTTAATTTTAAAATATAACACTTATATTAATTAAATTAAACATGCATTTAATTATATTATAACTCTTATAATATAACCTATCATGCAAATTATATATTATAACTCTTATAATATAAATGATGCATGAAATGTTTAACCTAAGGTGGGATTTTAAATCTATATGACATACAATATGCACATAGAAATTAATTAAAATATACATCTCGTGCATAAAATAATTAAATAGCAAAAATAGACCGGTTTTTGGCACCTAGGGGCAATTATTTAATTAAATAACATTAATATAACACTTATATTAACATTATTTAATAAAATAATTAAATAAATAAAATAATTACATTTTACAAATAATTAAATAATAAAAAATCGAAAAAAAATTGCCTACAATGAACAAAGTGCCCACGTTCTCGCGAAACTGCCTCCAGCAACTGCTCCTCAACGTGTGCAGCGTTGCAACGCCGTGGGCAGTGTTGTAACGTTGTCGCCTCCAGCATCGACCAGCGTTCTCAACGCCAATGTAGCGTTAGTAACGCTACTCCCGGCCAAGTTAACGCCGCTTTCTGCAAGCAGGCCTCCGTCCGCAAGGATAGCGTTGAGATGTCGAAGGGAAGCGTCTCAACCCCATCGACCGAACAGCAAACACTTTGCTGTTCTTCACCGATTTCTGTCTGTTTCCGGTCTAATTTCTTCACAACAACTCTTGCCACGAACGACCCGAACATACAGACTCGATTTATTTTCTAAAATGCCCAAAAACACGGGCCCTTTACATATGATCTCATCAAACAGAAAATAAATCTAAAATGCCAAAAACTGAAACATGCATTTAAGCAAACCATCATTCATCTCATGAAATTTAAGGCAATTTACCCACCTATTTTAACAAAAACAGTGCATAATGAAGAACCATCGAAATGGCTCTGATACCAATTGAAAGGAATGAGAATCCCCGCGCAGCGGAAGACGATCGAATCGTCATGGTATCATTACGCTACTCGATTTTGTTAAAACAATCAACTAAAAGATCTAGCCTAAACATGCTGGAAAAGGAAGAAAATACAGCAAGATCAAGGTACTTACTTGTTGAAGACACTCTTCATGATTTCTTCCTCAGATCACGAACTCTTCGTGCTTCTCGATTTCAACGAACGCTTCCCACGAACAGAACACGAACACTACCACTTGGATTCTCGGTTGTTCTTCCTTTGGAAAAAGGGAAGTTTGTGGGAACTTTAGTGTTTTGGAGAGGGAGGAGAATTGAGAGAAAGTAGAGAGAACTTTCTTCTTCACTTTGATGAAAATCTAAAAAATGAGAGAATGATCATCTTCCTTCTTGCAAGAAGGGATTATATAGTGGAATGATGGAGTTAAAATCTCCACATTATTACCACTTTACCACAACCATAGGTTATGCAAATCTCATTTGCATAACCACATAATATAAGATATCTCATATCTCATATTGCAAATCTCATTTGCAATAATTATGGATTAATTAAATTGAATCACATCCAATTTAATTTCTCTCAATTAAATTTCTCCAATTAGCCGTAATTCAACAATTAGGCTAACTTATAGTTTATTATGAATCTCATTCACATTAAACTATATATTATATCATTCATATCTCATATAAATGACATAAATGTTTTTAAAGTGAAATTGAACACTTCAATTTCATACCATAATATTAACCCTTCTTTTAACCTGATTGAGCCAACCGAGGGACCTAATGGACCTACAGTGACGGGCTCCAATGATCCGAGATTAACCTGTCAAACACTTTGACCCGGTTAACCAACATACATTAGCTACGGTAACACTCCACTATAGCCCGTAGCTCCACTCCCGTCAGTGAAGAATATTACGTGTCCACTGATATAACCAATGCCCATGAGTCGACCCTTTCACAGGTTGTTCGTGAGACACGATCGGGTCAAATTACCGCTTTACCCTCTCGTGTCTACTTCTTGTTCCTTAAGTCCCCACCGCTCCTCTAATGAACAACATATTGTGATGGTTCAACCATACACAATACCCTTCTCGCCGCGAGAAGGTGGGCACCCGTTGTCCAAGCCTGTGAGACAACACTTAAGGGAACAACCCCTCTAGTTTCCCTAAAGGCGGGAACGAGTGAATTCCATCTCGCGTAATTAAGTTTCCAGCCCCTACTTGGTCCTCGCCCCCGAGAAGATAGGCATATTGGGCGAGTAACTTTGACCACCCTCACCCGCATTTCTAGTCGAAGGGACGGACCCTCGCAGATGTGAGTCCGTAACACGCTCGGATTCGTGTCGAGTCACTAATGGTCATCTACGAAGTTATTAGTTCTTAGTGTCAACGGTGTTACATCAGTAGGTCTAATAATTCACGGTCCGGTCTTGTACAATCTCATTGCATAGGATGCCCCCACTCGCATGTCAACCACATGAACGAGTCAGATCACCTCGTTTGTATCTAATACAAAGCGAGCCGCATCCACAATGTATCTAGGATTAGGTCTCCAACCGTATCCATATACTGTAGACCGTTCAGGTCATTAACTCGAATGTGATCTTCCCTGTGTGTCCACTACACACCGTTCAAGTTCTAGTTGTCTCATAAATTCAATGACCCTAGAGCTTAGTTTATTGGAAAAATTTATAAATATTGCGAGACACAAAGTGATGAAATGAACAACTCTTATTAATTTCAAACAATATATTACAAACACGAGATTAGGACAAAAATCCCAACACTAAGAACCCTTTACGAGCAAGAAGGTGGACCTAATGGACCTACAGATCAGAAGCTCCAACGATACGAGGTTGTTCGGTTAATCTCATTAACCTCCCAATCAACATTCGTCAATCAAGCGGAACACTCTACTAAAAGTCCCACACCGCACTCTTCTCACCGCAGATATATTTCTGCTTTCCATGGATATTGACCAATAACAAAGAAGTCAATCCTTCACGAATGTTCGTAACACCGCTTGGGTCTAATTACCGCTTTACCCTCAAGGTTACATCTTGTGCCTTAAGTACCAAAGCTCCTCTCTATGAACAATTTGTTTGTGGTCCTACCAACAAACAAAGTCCCTCTCGCCAATGAGAGGTTTGGGCCCTTTGTTCAAGTCCCGCAGACACCACTTAAGGGAACATTCCTCTACTTACCCTAGTAGGTGGGAAGGAGTGAATTCCATCTTGCTAAGTTAAGTCCCCAACCACTCACTCGGTCTTGTCCCCAAGAAGGTAGGCATATTGAGTCTGAATCGCCACTCTCACCCGTGACTAGTCAAAGGACAATCCCTCGCGAACAGTGTTCGTAACACTGCTCGTGATTGAGATCAAGTTGCCTAGGTCATCCTAGTGAAATAGAAACCTAACTAGTCAACGGAGTTATAGCTAGAGGTTACTATTTCGTGGTCCGGTCTTATGTAATCTCATTACATAGGATATCCCCACTCACATGTCATCTACACGAACACGTTAGGATCATAGTGTTTGTATCAAATACAAAGTGGGCCACATCCATAGTTTAACTGTGGTAAGGTACCCAAACCTTATCCCCAACTATACACCCTTTTAGGTCAGTATCTCGAACCGAGATCCTTTTTATGTACATTACATTCAGTTAAAGATTCATTTAACAGCCTTGCATGTTTAGTTTATTGGATTTAGGGTTTTAAATAAAGGCAAACTCGTAGATAACGAACAATAACACTTTATTGAATAATAACACTTTATTACATTAATTAGAACATAATTACAAACTACGAGTTTTAGGGCACAAATCCCAACAGTATGACCTCTGGGACAAAGTTTGTAGACTCTTCAGGCCCTCACGAGAAGAAGGATAAGTTGAAGGAAGTTAAGGTTGACCGCGTTGCCGTGCTAAAGGGAAAACAAATCAAGGATGTTGCCAGAAAGTGTTTTTACTACAACGGGGACGGACCCCTGAAAGGGAGTTGTCCCAAGTTCCTTGATGAAAAGAAGTTGACGGGTAAATGTGATTTACTTGTCACAGAAACTTGTTTAGTGGAGAGTAATGACTCTGCTTGGATATTTGATTCAGGCGCCACTAACCATGTTTGATCTTCTTTTCAAGGATTAAGTTCCTGGATGCGGCAGCAAGAGAGTGAGATAACACTCAGGGTTTGATCCAGAGAAGTTGTATCAGCTGTAACAATAGGCACGGTGAAGCTGTTCTTTGGCGGGAAGTATTTATTATTGGATAATATGTACATAGTTCCTGGGTTTACGAGAAACCTAGTTTCTATTTCCTGCCTATTAGAACAAAATATTTCCGTTTCATTCAAGATTAAGAAAGCGTTTATTTCTCGAAATGGAAATTTGATTTGTTCTACTTCGCTTGAGAGCAAATTATATGTTTTGAACCCTAATTCGGTCAAAAGTGTTTTGAACACCGAATTGTTTAAAACAGCAGAAACGCGAACTAAGAGATTGAAAGTTTCTCCAAAAGAAAGTGCCCATCTTTGGCATCTATAGTTAGGCCACATTAATCTCAATAGGATTGAGAGACTAGTGAAGAGTGGACTTCTAAGCGAGCTGGAAGAAAACTCTTTACCGGTATGTGAGTCATGCCTTGAAGGCAAAATGACCAAACGTCCTTTTAGTGGAAAAGGATATAGAGCCAAGGAGCCCCTTGAGCTAATACATTCTGACCTTTGTGGTACGATGAATGTTAAAGCACGAGGTGGTTATGAATACTTCGTATCATTTATAGATGACTATTCGAGGTATGGGTACATTTACCTAATGCATAGGAAGTCTGAAGCACTTGAAAAGTTCAAGGAGTATAAGACTGAGGTTGAGAACCTGTTAGGTAAAACGATAAAAACACTTCGATCGGATTGAGGTGGAGAGTATATGGACACTGAATTCCGTGTATATGATAGAACATGGAATTACGCCCCAACTCTCAAAGACTGGTATGCCACAAATGTAATGGTGTATCGCAGAGAGAAACAAAACCTTGTTGGACATGGTTCGGTCGATGATGAGGTATGCTCGTCTCCCTGATTCTTTTTGGGGTTACGTAGTGGAGGCTGCGGTTTACATTTTGAACATAGTTCCGTCGAAAACTGTTTGTGAAACACCTTTCGAACTCTGGCATGGTCGTTAAAAACCAGTTTACATCATTTCATAATTTGGGGATGCCCGACCCATGTGTTGGTGTCAAACTCGAAGAAGTTGGAACCCCGTTCAAAGTTGTGCCTGTTTTTAGGTTACCCAAAAGAGACTCGAGGTGGTTTCTTTTATGATCCTAAGGATAATAGGGTGTTTGTGTCGACAAACGCCACTTTCCTTGAGGAAGACCACATCAGGGATCACTTACCAAGGAGTAAGATCGTGTTGAATGAAATGGACAGTTCATCAGCAAGAGTTGTTGATGGTGCTAATACGTCAACAAGTGTTGTTGATCCTAGCTCGTCTTGTCAAGTGCGTTCCCAAGAGTTGGGAATGCCTCGACGTAGTGGGAGGACTATGAGACAGCCTGAACGTTACATGTGTTTAGCTGAAACCCAAGTCGTTACCCCTGATGATGACTGTGAGGATCCATTGACCTATGATCAGGCAATGGCAGACGTTGACAAAGACGAATGGATTAAAGCTATGGACCAGGAAATGGAGTCGATGTACTTCAATTCCGTCTGGGAGCTTGTGGACAAACCGGATGGGGTTAAACCTATTGGTTGCAAGTGGATCTACAAGCGTAAACGTGGCGTAGATGGGAAGGTGCAGACCTTCAAAGCTCAACTAGTGGCAAAGGGTTTTACCCAGGTGGAAGGGGTTGACTATGAGGAAACCTTTTCACCTGTTGCCATGGTAAAGTCGATTAGAATCCTTCTGACCATTGCCGCATATTATGACTATGAGGTATGGCAGATGGATGTAAAGACCGCCTTTCTGAATGACAACCTTGACGAGACCATCTACATGGACCATCCCAAGGGGTTCATTGCCGAAGGCCAAGAGCAAAGAGTTTGCCGGCTTAAAAGGTCTATTTATGGACTGAAACAATCCTCAAGGCCTTGGAATATAAGGTTTGATGAGGCGATCAAATCTTATGGCTTAGATCAAAATGTTGACGAGGCTTGTGTCTACAAGAAAATCGTTAACAATACTATCGCATTTCTAATATTGTATGTGGATGATATCCTTCTCATTGAGAATGAGGTAGAATTTCTTACAGATATTAAGGAATGGGTGGCTTCGCAATTCCAAATGAAAGACTTGGGAGAGGCACAATATGTTCTAGGTATCCAGATAATCCGGAACCGGAAGAATAGAACGCTAGCCATGTCTCATGCATCTTATATTGACAAGATGTTGTCTAGATATAAGATGCGCACTCCCAAAAGGGCTTCTTTGCTTTCGTGCATGGGGTTCACCTGTCTAAGAATCAGTGTCCTAAGATTCCTCAAGAGGTTGAGGATATGAGACGAAGCCCCTATGCTTTAGCTGTAGGGATCCTGATGTATGTCATGTTGTGTACTAGGCCCGACATCTGTTATGCAGTTGGGATTGTCAGTACGTATCAATCCAATCCAGATTAGATCATCGGATGTACCGTAAAGGCAATCCTCAAGTATCTTAGGAGAACGAGGAACTACAGCCTTGTGTATGGGAGTAGGGATTTGATCCTTACGGGATACACAGATTCTGACTTTCAGACCGATAAGGATTCTAGGAAATCCACTTTGGGGTCAACCTTCATTCTGAATGGAGGAGTTGTAGTGTGGCGAAGCATCAAGCAGGGATGCATCGCTGATTCCACGATGGAAGTCGAGTATGTTGCGACTTGTGAAGCTGCAAAGGAAGCTGTTTGGCTTAGGAAGTTCATGACGGATTTGGAAGTTGAGGGTGACGGGAATGAAAATCCCGTGCAGCGAAAGACGATAGAATCGTCGATGTATCAATTATGCAAACCGTCTTTATTAAAATTGATCTAACACTTAGATCTAGGCTAAACATGCTTAAAGAAGAAGAAATTTACAGCAAGAAGAATTTACTTACTTGTTGAAGACTTTCTTCAAGGTTTCTTCTTTAAAATCACGAACTCTTCGTGCTCCTCGTACACAACGAACGCCTCCAACGAAAGTAATTGAACACCACCAAAACGCCTTCTCGATTGTTCTCTTTTGGAGAAAGGAGGTTTGTGGGAACCTTTGAGTTTTTGTGAGGGAGGAGAAAAGAGAGAGCGTTGAGAGAATTTCTCTTCTCTTCTTTGTGAAAATGTAAAAAATGAGAGAAGTATTTTCCATCCTTCTTGGAAGAAGGGTTTATATAGTGGAATTGGTGGAGTTAAAATGTCCACTTAATTACCACTTTACAACAATCTTAGGTTATGCAAATCTCATTTGCATAACCACATAATATAAGATATCTCATATCTCATATTGCAAATCTCATTTGCAATAATTGTGGATTAATTAAATTGAATCATATTCAATTTAATTTCTCTCAATCAATTTCTCCAATTAGCCCTAATTCAACAATTAGGCTAACCTATAGTTTATTATGAATCTCATTCACATTAAACTATATATTATATCATTCATATCTCATATAAATGACATAAATGCCCTTAAAGTGAAATTGAACACTTCAATTTCATACCAAAACTTTATCCTTTCTTAAATCCAGATGGAGCCAACCGAGGGACCTAATGGACCTACAAAGTGATTGCTCCAATGATCCGAGAATAACTCGCCAAACTCTTTGACACGGTTAACCAACATTCATTAGCTACGGTAACACTCCACTATAGCCTGTAGCTGCACTCCCGTCAATGCAGAATATTAAGTGTCCACTGATATAACCAATACCCATGAGTCGACCATTCACAAGTTGTTCGTAGACACGCCTGGGTCAAATTACCGTTTTACCCCTGTGTCTTCCTCTTGTTCCTTAAGTCCCAAATCGCTCCCTCTAATGAACAACATATTGTGATGGTCCAACCATACACAACACCCTTCTCGGGCGGTGAGAAGGTGGGTGCCTGTTGTCCAAGCCCCGGAGACAAAGACTTAAGGGAACAACCCCTCTAGTTTCCCTAAAGGCGGAACGAGTGAATTTCATCTCGCGTAGTTAAGTTCCCATCTCCCTACTTGGTTCTTCTCACCCTCGAGAAGATAGGCATATTGGGCGAGTAAATCGTGACCACCCTCACCTGCATTAGTCAAAGAACAAACCCTCGCAGACAGAGTCCGTAACACGCTTTCGTGATTCGTGTCGAGTCACTAATGGTCATCTACGGTTATTAGTCTCATCACAACGGTGTTACATCGTGAGGTCTAATAATTCACGGTCCCGGCCTTGTACAATCTCATTGCACAGATGCCCCCACTTGCATGTCAACCACATGAACGAGTCGATCATCTCGCTTGTATCTAATACAAAGCGGCCGCATCCACAAGCAGTATCCGTGGATTAGGTCTCCAACCCTATCCATATAATGTAGACCGTTCGGGTCATTAACTTGAACGTAATCCACCCGTGTGTCCACTACACACCGCTTCAAGTTCCAGCTTCTCTCATAAATTCAATGACCCTAGAGATTAGTTTATTGGAAAAGTTTATAAATATTATGAGACACAAAGTGATGAAATAAATAACTCTTATTGATTTCAAACAATATATTACAAACACGAGATTAGGACAAAAATCCCAACAAACTCCCACTTGGACTAAGCTAGTGGAGAAAATACATTTCGAAATGTACATAAATTACAACGGCAATAATACAATAAACTAGGGCATTGAATACCCGCTTACACATCTCCCACTTGCCCTAGTCGTGAAGCTCTCGAAGACCTAGACTCTCTAGGTGACCTCAAACACCTTAGCCGTGAGGGGGCTTTGTAAATGGATCGCGCTATGTTGTGCTCCGACGCTATCTCGCGTGATACCACGCCTCATGGTGCACAATCTCCCGTGATCGATGATACTTGCGCTCAATGTGTTTGCCTCTCTTATGGCTCCGAGGCTCACGTGAGTTGGCTACTGCACCACTGTTATCACAAAACAGTGTGATGGGCAAGTTCATGTTAGGAACAACTTCCAAATCTGTCATGAACTTCCTAAGCCAAACAGCTTCCTTTGCAGCCTTCACAAGCCGCAACATACCCGCTTCCATAGTGGAATCGATGATGCATCCTCGCTGATGCTTCGCCATACTACAAACCTCCTCCATTCAAAATGAAAGTCGACTCCGAGGTGGATTTCCTAGAATCCCTATCGGTCTGAAAATCAGAATTTGTGTATCCCGTAAGGATCAAATCCCCACTACCATACACTAAGTCAGTAGTTCCTCGCTCTCCTAAGATACTTGAGGATTGCCTTTACGGTACCGCCCAAAGATCTAATCTCGGATTGGACCGATATCTCACCGACAATTCCTCTTGCATAATGTATGTCGGGCCTAGTACACAAATGTGGCATACATCGTGCCCCCTACAAACCGAAGCATATGGAATCCGTCCTCATATCCTCAACATCTTGAGGAGTCTTAGGACACGGATCCTTAGACAAGTGAACCCCATGCCCGAAAGGCAGCAAGCCCTTCTTGGAGTTCTACATCTTATGTCTAGACAACTTCTTGTCAATATAAGACGCCTGAAACAACGCTAGCCCTCTGTTCTTCCGGTTCCGGACTATCTGGATACCTAGAACGTACTGAGTTTCTCCCAAATCTTTCATTTGGAATTGCGAAGCTAGCCACTTCTTAACGTCAGTTAGAAATTCTACCTCATTCCCAATGAGAAGAATATCGTCCACGTACAGCACCAAAAATGCGACAGTTTTCTCAACGATTTTCTTGTAGACACAAGGCTCGTCGACATTTTGATCAAAGCCATGAGATTTGATTGCCTCATCAAACCTTATATTCCAAGACCTCGAAGCCTATTTTAGTCCATAAATGGACCTATGAAGCCGACAAACATTTTGCTCTTGGCCTTCGGCAATGAACCCTTTGGGCTTGTCCATGTAGATGGTCTCATCAAGTTTAACATTCAGAAAGGCTGTCTTGACGTCCATCTGCCATACCTCGTAGTCACAATACGCGGCAATGGTCAGAAGGATCCTGATCGACTTTACCATGGCAACAGGCGAAAAGGTCTCCTCATAGTCAACCTCTTCAACCTGGGTAAAACCCTTTGCTACTAGTCGGACTTTGAAGGTCTGCACCTTCCCATCTACGCCACGTTTACGCTTGTAGATCCATTTGCAACCAATAGGTTTTACCCCATCCGGTTGATCCACAAGCTCCCATACTGCAATGAAGTACATAGACTCCATTTCTCGGTCCATAGCTTTAATCCACTCGCCTTTGTCAACATCAACCATTGCCCGATCGTAGGTCAATGGATCCTCACATCATCATCGGGAGCGACAAATCGAGGTTTCAAATTTAACCCATGTAGCGATCAGTCGTCTCTCACGCCCTCCCACTACGTCGAGGCATTCCCAACTCTTGGGAATGGATTTGACAAGATGTGCTAGGATCAACAACACTTGTTGATATACTAGCCCCATCAGCAACTCTTGCTGATGTACTGTCCATTTCATTTAATACAATTTTACTCCTTGGTAAATGATCCCTGACGTGGTCTTCCTCTAGGAAAGTAGCGTTTGTCGACACAAGCACCCTATTTTCCCTAGGATCGTAAATGCACCACCCCTAGTCTCTTTGGGGTAACCTACGAATAGCCACAATTTCAACGTGGTTCCAACTTTTTCGGTTTGACACCAACACGTGGGTCTGGGCATCCCCAAATCCCGAAGTGATGTAAACCGCCTTTACGCCCACTCCACACTCGAAAGGTGTTTCACAAACACTCTTCAAGGAACGTTGTTCAAAATGTAAATCTGCGCTCTCCACTGCGTACTTCAAAAAGAATCGGGGAGACGAGCATAGCTCATCATCGACCAAACCATGTCCAACAAGGTTATGTTTCTCCGCTCCAATACACCATTCTGCTGTGGCATACCAGGTGCTGAGAGTTGGGACGTGATTCCGTGTTCTATCATATAGTCCTGGAATTCAATGTCCATGTACTCTCCACCTCGATCCGATCGAAGTGTTTTAAGCGATTTACCTAAGAGGTTCTCAACCTCAGTCTTGTACTCCTTGAACTTTTCAAGAGTTTCAGACTTCTTATGCATTAGGTAAATGTACCCATATCCGAGTAGTCGCTCATGAAAGACACAAAGTACTCATAAACGCCTTAACTTTAACATTCATCTGGACCACGAGGGTCGAATGTACTAACTCAAGAGGCTCTTTGGCTCTATATCCTTTTCCACTAAAAGGACGTTTGGTCATTTTGCCCTCAAGGCATGACTCACACACCGGCAAAGAGTTTTCTTCCAACTCATTTAGAAGTCCACTCTTCACTAGTTTCTCAATCCTATTGAGATTAATGTGGCCTAACCGTAGATGCCAAAGATGGGCATTTTCTTTTGGAGAAACTTTTACTTTCTTAGTTCGTGTTTCTGCAATTTTAAACAATTCAGTATTCAAAACACTTTTGACCGAACTGGGTTTCAAAACATACAGATTATTTTCAAGTGAAGCTTAACAAATAACATTCCCTTTGAAAGAAATAAACGCTTTATTCAATTCAAAAGAAACGGTAATACATTGTTCTATTAGGCAGGAAATTGAAACAAGGTTTCCAGTAAACCCTGGAACTATGTACAGATTGTCCAACAATAAGTACTTCCCGCCAAAGTTTAGCTTCACTGTGCCCATCGCTGCAGCAGAGACAAGCTCCCCGGATCCAACTCGTAGAGTCACCTCACCCTCTCGCAGCGGCTGCCAGGAATCAATCCCCTGAAAAGAAGAACAAACGTGGTTAGTGGCGCCCGAATCCAATATCCAGGAAGAGTCACTACTCTCCACTAAACATGTTTCAGTCACAAGTAAATCACATTTACCTTGATTTTTCCTTTCGGCCAGGAATTTGGGACAGTTTCTCTTCCAGTGACCGCCCCCATTGCAGTGGAAACACTTTCCTTTCTCTACAACCTCCTTGACCTTCTTGCCCTTGTCGGCGGCAGCACGGTTAGTTTTACCCCTCTTCATCATCTTCTTCCCTTTCGGGCGTGAAGGAGCAACAGGTTTCGTCCCAGAGGTAGAACCCCGTGATAAGACGTGTAGGCAACATTTGCCTCGCATTCCTTGACCCGCTCAAGGATTGGAAATTCTGAGCTCATTGAGGAGGGTAGTCGAGTGTAGCTAATTTTGTTCATAACAAAGATTGCTATTTAAATCAAGGAAACTCTTCTAAGAGTCTCCAAAATAAAATCGACCTAGCTCGACTCATCGATCGAAGCTCCGCTTCATCTCGGCGATGGAAGTGGGTCATCATGTCTAGAACGTGTTCACGGACGATTTACCCCTCTTTCATCCGTGCGCGCTGAAAACGATTTAAGCGAGTCATGCCGCACTGGAAAGGATCGCCGTCCAAACATTTCTGCGCAAGGACTCCATGATCTCCTTAGCGAAACCATCACCTCGTGCTTCTTTGCCAAGACATCGCATATGCCGCAATAATGTAGACCTTGGCCTTTTCGCTGGCCCCGATCCATCGATCATACGCATCGCGAACACTTCGCGATGCGGTCGAGCCCGGATATGAGGACACTCCTCGATAACACGAACTTAATGTCGCCTTGTACCAAAATTGTATTTATGTTGTTTTTCCAACTTTGATAGTTATCTCCCACTAATTTGCCGTGGCGAGTAAAGCCATTATTGCGCTCGACATTTTTAGAATGAAAAACAAGAAAAACCTTTGTATTAGTCTCTCAAAAAACTTTTGAAAACCAATCAAGTTTTAGCAAAATTGTTTCATGATCCCTAGGTCATTCAAAATTTTGCAATGATACCTAAAGGTTTAGAATGACCGCCACCGAAGGGTGAACAGAACACTCTCCTCTAGGACGAGACTTTCTCGATCGCACTCCTAATCCTGCATATCTCTTATTCCATTAGGCGCCCAATTACCATTGTTCGGTCGAATTCATTAACACTTAACGAATTTTGTGAGCGCCACCTCAATCTTTAAGTTTCCAAGTATCCGCCCAAACAATAGCCACCGGAAGGGTGAACCAAGAAGGAAAACCAACTAGGAAATCAGATCCCTTTCGGAAATTCACGGTGTTCGACTCCCATGATCAAGCCCTCCGGAAGATTGTCCGGTCCAGCCAAACTAGCAGCGGATCATAGGCGTCTCGTGGTGTGAATCGAAAGAAGAGACCGTGGGTCTCGTTTTCTACAAGTCCCGCCTCCCACTCACTATAAGTACTCTCTCCATCCACGATGATATTGACCTATACAAATGCCATCCGAAGGGAGACGCTCCCATTTGCGCCACGAGGCCGAGTATAGATCTCACGGTGCGGACTTAAAGGAGATTTGTGGTTGGAAATTCAAATGTATCTCATACACTATATTTCCTCCCACTCAAAGACTTTAATTTTTATTAGGGATTGACCTAGATAAACCTGGCTAAAAATTTACCTAAGTCTACCAATATAACTCTTATATGGTATTAACCTAAGTTTATAATCACATTATTAACTTAGGTCTATGTGAGTAAATTAATTAACACATAATTAACGACACTCACGAGAATGTAACCTAAGAATCTCCGGACCGAATTCACTCCCAGGTCGGTTTCCTGTGTAGGGGTGTTCCGCAAGCGTAAAACTTAAATACCAACCTTAGACAAAACCTTCCTTAGACACTTACTTATCACTCACAATTCATAGGTTATATTTGATTTCCTAAATTTCTAATCTCATTAGAAAAATAGAAAACCTAAGTCTAATTATTCAAGTTCTAAACACTTTAAAACTAATAATTAACTTAGGTTGCATGCATTTCTATGTTATAGTGCTTGATCATCCATCACATGAATAATACTATATACTATAACATAATATAATTCATCACATGAATTAAATGCACATGAGCATGCTTTTAATTAAAAAATATAACACTTATATTTAATAAATTAAAACATGCAAACATTATGTTATAACTCTTATAATATAATCCTATCATGCATACTATATATTATAACTCTTATAATATAAAAAAGATGCATGAAATGTTTAACCTAAGGTGGGATTTTTAAATCTATATGACATACAATATGCACATAGAAATTAATTAAAATATACATCTCATGCATAAAATAATTAAATAGCAAAAATGGACCGATTTTTGGCACCTAGGGGTAATTATTTAATTAAATAACATTAATATAATAATTATATTAATATTATTAAATAAAATAATTAAATAAATAAAAAAATACATTTTATAAATAATAAAATAAATAAAACGTGTAAATAACCGCCCAAAGTGAGGCTTGATCCCACGTCCTTGCGAAATCATGCGCGAATCGCTCCTCAACGCGCGTGCATTTACAGCTGTAACGCTGCGGCGCAACAAGCAACATCGTCGTCTCTGCTGTCGACCGCGTTCTCAACGCCAGCGCCGTTGCAACGCTGTTCTACTGCAGGGCCTCCAACCGCAAGGATAGCGTTGAGACGCCGTTGGGCAGCGTCTCAACGCCATCGACAGAACAACAAACACCTTTGCTGTTCTT
Organism: Trichosanthes cucumerina; assembly: GCA_036507285.1. NCBI lineage: Eukaryota > Viridiplantae > Streptophyta > Magnoliopsida > Cucurbitales > Cucurbitaceae > Trichosanthes > Trichosanthes cucumerina. The sequence continues at coordinate 47,308,856 of CM071845.1, read as the reverse complement.
CGTCGATTTACGCTATTTCTCGCCCCGATTTCTTCACAAAGAACACTTGCCACGAACGACATACGGACTTACAGACTCGATTTATTTTCTAAAATGCCCAAAAAACACGGGCCCTTTACATTTGATCTCATCAAACAGAAAATAAATATAAAAGTGCCAAAAATCGAAACATCCATTATGCAAACCAAGAGATTCATCTCATGAATCATGGCAAAAAAACCACCAAATTTTAATAAAACAGTGCATAATTGAGAAACCATCGAAATGGCTCTGATACCAATTGAAGGGAATGAAAATCCCGTGCAGCGGAAGACGATTGAATCGTCGATGTATCAATTATGCAAACCGTGTTTATTAAAATTGATCTAACACTTAGATCTAGGCTAAACATGCTTAAAGAAGAAGAAATTTACAGCAAGAAGAATTTACTTACTTGTTGAAGACTTTCTTAAAGGTTTCTTCTTCAAAATCACGAACTCTTCGTGCTCCTCGTACACAACGAACGCCTCCAACGAAAGTCATTGAACACCACCAAAACGCCTTCTCGATTGTTCTCTTTTGGAGAAAGGAGGTTTGTAGAAACCTTTGAGTTTTGGTGAGGGAGGAGAAAAGAGAGAGAGTTGAGAGAATTTCTCTTCTCTTCTTTGTGAAAATGTAAAAAATGAGAGAAGTATTTTCCATCCTTCTTGCAAGAAGGGTTTATATAGTGGAATTGGTGGAGTTAAAATGTCCACTTAATTACCACTTTACCACAATCTTAGGTTATGCAAATCTCATTTGCATAACCACATAATATAAGATATCTCATATCTCATATTGTAAATCTCATTTGCAATAATTGTGGATTAATTAAATTGAATCATATCCAATTTAATTTCTCTCAAGCAATTTCTCCAATTAGCCCTAATTCAACAATTAGGCTAACCTATAGTTTATTATGAATCTCATTCACATTAAACTATATATTATATCATTCATATCTCATATAAATGACATAAATGCCCTTAAAGTGAAATTGAACACTTCAATTTAATACCAAAACTTTATCCTTTCTTAAATCCGGATGGAGCCAACCGAGGACCTAATGGACCTACAAAGGATTCGGGCTCCAATGATCCAAGAATAACTCACAAACTCTTTGACACGGTTAACCAACATTCATTAGCTACGGTAACACTCCACTATAGCCCGTATCGCACTCCCGCCGCTCACGTGAATATTACGTGTCCACCGATATAACCAATACCCATGAGTCGACCCTTCACAAGTTGTTCGAGACACTACCAAGGTTAAATTACCGCTTTACCCTCTGTGTCTACCTCTTGTTCCTTAAGTCCCCACCGCTTCCTCTAATGAACAACATATTGTGATGGTCCAACCATACACAACACCCTTCTCGGGCCGGTGAGAAGGTGGGCGCGCTGTGTCAAGCCTCGAGACAAGACTTAAGGGAACAACCCTCTAGTTTCCCTAAAGGCGAAACGCAGTGAATTTCATCTCGCGTAGTTTAGTTCCCAGCCTCCCTACTTGGTTCGTCCTCGAGAAGATAGGCATATTGGGCGAGTAATCGTGACCACCCTCACCTGCATTAGTCAAAGAGCAGAGACACTGCGCATGGCAGAGTCCGTAACACTCTCGAGATTCGTGTCGAGTCACTTAGGTCATCTACGGTTATTAGTCTCATCACAACGCGGTGTTACATCAATAGGTCTAATAATTCACGGTCCGGTCTTGTACAATCTCATTGCACAGATGCCCCACTCGCATGTCAACCACATGAACGAAGTCGATCATCTCGCTTGTATCTAATACAAAGCGAGCCGCATCCACAATGTATCCAGGATTAGGTCTCCAACCCTATCCATATACTGTAGACCGTTCGGGTCATTAACTTGAACGTGATCCTCCTTGTGTGTCCAATACACACCATTCAAGTTTCAGTTCTCTCATAAATTCAATGACCCTGTAGCTTAGTTTATTGGAAAAGTTTATAAATATTGCGAGACACAAAGTGATGAAATAAATAACTCTTATTGATTTCAAACAATATATTACAAACACGAGATTAGGACAAAAATCCCAATAGAGGGTCACCTAGAGAGTCTAGGTCTTCGAGTGCTTCCTGACTATGGCAAGTGGGAGTATTGTAAAGGGGTATTCAATGCCCTAGTTTATTTTATTACATTATTGTATTACTTTACTGTACATTTGAGAAATGTATCATGTACTCCACTAGCTTAGTTTGTAATATTTCAAGTTGAGTTTTGAATAAATATGAGTTATTTCTTTGAACTTTGTGTGATAAATAAGAGTTATTTATTTAAACTTTGTGTCTCGTATTTTTCATAAACTTAATCCAATAAACTAAGTTCCAGGGTCATTGTATTATGAGAGAGCTAAGAACTTGAACGGTGTGTAGTGGACACACAGGGAGGATCACGTTCGAGTTAATGACTCGAACGATGTACAGTATATGGATAGGGTTGGAGACCTAATCCTCGATACACTGTGGATGCGGCCTGCTTTGTATTAGATACAAACGAGGTGATCTGACTCGTTCATGTGGTTGACATGAGAGTAGGGGCATCCTGTGCAATGAGATTGTACAAGACCCGATCATGAATTATTAGACTTACTGATGTAACACCGTTAACAGTATAGAGCTAATAATTTCGTAGATGACCATTAGTGACTCAACCTTAATCCTGAGCGTGTTATGGACTCCTGTCTGCGGGGGTCTATCCTTTAACTAGTACGGGTGATGGTGGCCACTGTTGCTCGCCCAATATGCCTATCTTCTTAGGGGCAGGACCACGTGGGGAGCTTGGAACTTGACTACGCAAGAAGGAATTCACTGCTCCCATTTAGGAAAGTAGAGGGGTTGTTCCCTTTGGCATCTGCCTCTCGTGCTTGAACAACGGGCCCCACTCTCTCATTGGCCTGAGAGGGTTGTTGTTTACGGTTGGACCATGCAACGTAGTTGTTCATCAGAGGAGCAGTGGGACTTAAGGAGCAAGAGGTAGACACAGGGGTAAAATGGTAATTTGACCCAGCAGTGTTTATGAACAACCTGTGAAGTGTCGACTCACGGGTATTGGTTATATCGATGGACACAACTTGTCCTACAGTGATGAGAGTGCAACTACGGGCTTTAGTGGAGTGTTACCGTAGCTAATGAATGTTGAATAACCGGGTCAAAGAGTTTGACAAAGTTAGTCTCTGATCATTGGAGCTCGTCACGTGTAGGTCCATTAGGTCCCTCTGCTGGCTCAAATTGACAAATTGAGGGTTTACAATTTGGTGTGAATTTGAAATGTTCAAATTCATTATTTGGGTATATATGTTGTTTATATGAGATATAGATGACATAATATATAGTTTGATGTGAATGAGATTCATAATAAACTATAGTATAGCCTAATTGATTAATTAGTGCTATTTGGAGAAATTGAATTGAGAGAAATTAAATTGAATGTGATTCAATTTAAAATTCCACATTTATGCAAATGAGATTTGTATAATAAGGTATGAGATACCTTATATTATGTGATATGCAAATATGATTTGTATATCATATAGTTGTGGTAAAATGGTGAATTGGTGGAGGTTTTAACTCCACCACACACCATTATAAAGGAATGCATTCAAAGGCATCTCATATGCCATTTTGCCATTTTTTGGATTTTTGATCCAAAGAGAGCAAGGCAATTCTCTCTAGAATTCTATCGATTCTCAAAAGTTCTCCTCACACAAAACCAAAGGGAGTCTCACTCACTTTCTCTCAACCTCACGAAAACAACCGAGAAGACCCTTTTGAGGTGTCTCCCTTTTCGGATCGTGGTTCGTGTTCGAGGAGTTCGTTGGTTCGAGAGAGATAGTGACCGGAGGAGAAGAGGATTGAAGAAGTGTTCTTCAACAAGTAAGTATTGTTTTCCTTACTGTTTTCTTCTCCTATTTGCATGTTTAGCCTAGAATCTATGAGATAGGTTCGATTTTAAGATAGAATTACACAAAGGATCAACGACGTTTCACAACGTCTTCCGCTGCGGGAATTCCATATCCCTTCAGATTGTAACTCCTTCGAGGTGTTATTCTTCTTTCATTTCCACCTCCTTTAGATCCTTCATTGTGCCTTCTACTACCCTGTCTAAGGAATCACTTTAAAGAATTTCTTTTTCTAAATCAAAGGGTAAAACATTAGTCAATTCAATTTTAAAACATGAGTTTATTCGAGACTCGTCCTTTTTAAGGGCAAATATTTGGAATTTAACCTCCTCTTGCCCTACATGCAGCTTCAGGGTGCCCTCAGGCATGCTTATGTCAGCCTTACTGGTGGCCAGGAATGGTCTTCCCAAGATGATGGGAATCTTTGCATCCTCTTCCATGTCCAAGACATGGAAGTCCACTGGGAATACAAACTTATCTACCTTGACCAAGATGTCCTCCACAATTCCTCGTGGGTAAGTCATAGACCTGTCCGCCAGCTGCAAAGATATTGTGATGGGTTTTACCTCCCCCAAACTTAATCTTTTAAATACAGAGTATGACATTAAATTTATACTAGCATCCAAATCAAATAAAGCATTAAAGTGAAAGTTGCCTATAGAGCACGGAACAGTAAAACTCCCTGGATCCTTCAGCTTGTGTGGCAACTTTTGTTGCAAGATGGCACTACATTCCTCACATAGATTGTTGGTTTCGTACTCCTTCAACTTTTGCTTCTTGGACAGGATCTGTTTCATGAATTTTGCATAGTTGGGTACCTGTTCCAAGGCATCACAAAAAGGGATACTAAAATTCAGCTTCCTTAAGATATCAAAAAATTTCTAAAACTGCAAATCATCATTTTTCTTTGTAAAATGTTTTGGATAAGGAATAAAATTAAAATGAGAAGGGATAGAAGGCTTAGCTTGTTTCTCTTGTTTGATGTCACTGAAAGGCTGTGACTTCCCTGTCACCATCTCAGGAGCCTTTTCCTTTTCAGCTTCTTCCCTTATGATGTTCTTTCCACCTCTCAGTGTGATTGCATTATAGGTTTCCCTTGGATTCACCTTTATGCACTAGGGAATTTACCTTTCTGTAGTGTTCGAATTGATACACTCATCAGGTTGATCTGAGATTCAATGTTCTTTATGGCAGCTCCTTGACTGGTCACTACACCAGTTAGACTGGTGACTGCATTCTTCAGCTGGTTAGACCTACTTCTAGATTCAGCAATAAAGGAGTACACTATTTCTTCCAGAGATGGCTTCCTCTCAGATGTAGAAGCATAACCTGCAGAAGGATTCAACAAATTTTTTTTGTTAGCATATGAAAAATTTTCCTGATACCTCAAACCTGGATTGTAATGTGTTGGAATGATATTTTGATTCTGATTTCCTCCATAAGTATTGTCTTTATTGTTCAGGTAGTGTGCTTGCTCCATGTTAAATTCTCCATCCAGCTGGCAGCATTGAGAGGGTACCACTGATTGGGATGTTCCTGCAAATTTATTCAAGGTGTGAGTGAGAGATGTCGTATGAGACTTAAGGGAAGTTACCTCATCAAGTTGATACAGTCCAGCTACTGGTTTAGATTTCTCATTGTTTGTGGACCATTCGTAGTTAGCAGTTGACACTTCCTCTAGGAGGGCCCGCTTCGCCATGAACACTCCTCCAGCAGTGACATCTAGAATGGTCCTAGTTTGACCTACAAGCCAATTATAAAATAATTGAACCTGGAGCCAATCTGAATACCCATGTTATGGTCACCTCCTAAGCATGTCCTTGTAACGTTCCCAAGCCTCAAATAGTTGCTCTCCTTCATGTTGCCTAAATGTTACAATCTCAGTCCTTAGCTTTGAAGCATTCACATGTGGGAAGAATTTGGTCATGAAGGTTTGGGCCAACTCCTCCCAAGAAGTTATACTTTATGGTGGGAGGGACTCCAACCATTCTTTAGCTCTACCTTGCAAAGAAAAAGGAAAGAGGCGTAAGCAAATATTGTAAGCATAAATTCCATTTAATTTAACTGTACCACAAATTTCTAAAAAATTTTGTAGATGAGAATTTGGGTCCTCTTTGGCAAGCCCTCTGAAGGAATTTTCCTTAACCATTTGAATTAGCCCTGTTTTAAGTTCAAAATTGTTTGCGTTAATAGGGGCATGGACTATTCCAGCATGTTCATAATTAAACACAGGTTGGAAATACTCCCTGATGGGTTTAGGATTGTTGACAATCTCCTGATCCACATTGGATGAATTTCAGTTCTGTTTTCCCTCAGAAGTCTTCTGCAAGTCCTTTCAATTTCAGGATCAAAGGGTTAAAGATCTGCAACTCTATCCTTGGGTATACACCTTGAGACACAAAAGGAAACAAATGAGAAAAAGACACAAATAAGGAAAGAAAATCAAATAAGGAAAATATATAAGGCAAAACACACAAAAAAAGGAAAAAAAACACAAAAGAAAAACTGTAGTTTAAAATCTCGAATTTTCTCCTAATATTAATCAATCTAAATAATCGCCATTCCCCAACGACAGTGCCAAAAAACTTGTTGCGTAAAATTAATATTGCAATACTGCAAGTGTACGGGTCAAGTTTTAATATAGTGATTTGAGTACAGAGTATCGTCCTGAGGAATGGGTTTCTAGATTGATTAATTATCAAGATACTTATTATAACTCAATCTAAAGCAACAAAACTTTGATAGGAAGTGAAAGCAAAGATAGAAAAATAAATGTAAAGTGGAGACACAAATATAATAGAATTGTAGGGAAATTGATTTCACAAATTAACTCCTTATTTAACACATGCAATGAACTATGGTTGCAAATTTATAAACAATAAGTAAAAATACTCAAAAGAATCTCTCGACCCATGGTGTGATGGAGATCTAATCCCCTTGAGCAACGGAAACGAGTTTGGAATCGTAATTGCAAGCTTATTTTGGTTGAAAAACAAAAACAAATACATTGATGAAAAACAGAATAAACATGCATTTCTATTCTAATTAGACATAGAGATAAATCATGCAAACATGCTGTGTTTACCAATTAAACTAAAAGGAAGAAAGAGGTTACCTTTGTAGATTCACAGCAACTCCTTGCCCCAAATCTTCCTTGGTGGGAAGGATCCAAAAATTGGAAGAATTTAGGAATTGAGAGAGAGAGAACTATATTCTTCAGTAAATTCAATCGATTAAATGAATGATCGATTGAAATTTTAACCTTCTCACCAGGAGAAGGACACTTAACGATTAATTCATTACATTAAATTAAATAACATTTAATTCAAATATAATATTAATTCAATGATTAAATCACATTTAATCATTTTACCCTTTATCCTATAGTTTAATGTACATCTCATGCAAATTAAGATTTAACCTATAGTTTACAAATATGAATCACATTCACATTTGAATTTAATATTTGAACTCTTTCAAATATTTAATTCTCTCACATAATTTAATATGAATCATATCCACATTAAATTTATAATATATAGTTCCAAAACTATATATTATATCGTATCTATATACTTTAAATTTATTCGCTAATGAATTTGAACATTTCAAATTCAAGTGATCTAAGAACCCTTTACGAGCTAGAAGGTGGACCTAATGGACCTACAGATCAGAAGCTCTAATGATACAAGATTGCTCGGTTAATCTAATTAACCTCCCCAATCAACATTCGTTAACTGCAGGAACACTCCAATAAAGTCCCGCAGCTGCACTCTTCTCACTGTAGATATATTTCTGTGTCCATGGATATCGACCAATAACAGCAATTCAATCCTTCACGAATGTTTGTAGCACCAGTTGGGTCAAATTATCGTTTTACCCCTGCGTTACATCTTGTACCTTAAGTGTCAGTGCTCCTCTAATGAACAATTTGTTTGTAATCCTACCAACAAACAGAGTCCCTCTCGGGCCAATGAGAGGGTCGGATCCTTTGTTCAAGTCCCGAAGACACCACTTAAGCGAACATTCCTCTACTTACCCTAGTAGGCGGGAAGGATTGAATCCCATCTTGCTAGGCTAAGTCTCCAGCTGCTCACTCTATCTTGTCCCTAAGAAGGTAGGCATGTTGAGTCGGTGAATTTGGCCACTCTCACCCATACTAGTCAAAGGACAATCCCTTGCAAACAGGAGTTCATAACCTGCTCAGGATTGAGATCAAGTTACGTAGGTCATCCTAGTGAAATAGAAACCTAACTAGTCAACGGAGTTACATCTAGAGGTTACTACTTAGTGGTCAGGTCTTATGTAATCTCATTACATAGGATATCCCCACTCACATGTCATCTACACGAACACGTTAGGATCACAGTGTTTGTATCATATACAAAGTGGGCCACATCCATATTTTTACGAGGGTAAGGTACCCAAACCTTATCCCCTAACTATAGACCCTTCAGGCTGTATCTCGAACCGAGATCCTTATATGTACACTACATTCAGTAAAAGATACATTTAACAGCCTTGGATGTTTAGTTTATTGGATATAGGGTTAAAAGAAAGGCAATATCATAAATAAAGAACAATAACGCTTTATTGAAGTAATAACACTTTATTACAATAATTAGAATAGAAATACAAACTACGAGTTTTAGGGCACAAACCCAACAAACTCCCACTTGAACTAAAACTCTAGTGGGGTACATCATAATCTAAAACAGTGGTTACAGAGATAGAAATACAATAAACTAGGGCATCCATATACCTCATTACGTATCTCTCACTTTCCCTAGATTAGCCTATGTACATGTCTCGTAGGCCTAGACTCTCCAGAAGACCCTCGAACACTTTAGCCGTGAGAGTTTTTGTAAATGGATCAACAATATTGTGCTCTGAAGCGATCTTCATGACTGATAGCACACAAAATATGTTATCCTTAGGCTTAATTATTTCTAGTTTTGTAATGACTTCAAAGCTTTTACGTGTTTAAATTACTCAATTTCAAGTTAAGAGCACAAACAAGACAATTGGAGACATTTTGGATCACTCGGGATCGAAACGAGGCTATTTGGAGCTTAAAATAACATCAAGTGGAAGTGAAAGGACCAAACCAAGCTTGAAGACCCGAGGGGATGGCGTTGCAACGCCATGCAGAACGTTGCAACGCCGAACGTGCAGCCTTGAAGCATGGACAAACACTGCTGATAGCGTTGCAACGCTGCTTTGTAGCGTCGCAATGCTATCTCGATAGGAAGGCGCACATGAAGGACCGCACAGAGGGCGTCGCAACGCCACTTCGATAGAAAGGCGCGCACGTTAGGGTAGCGGCGTTGCAACGCGATCGATAATTTCCATATATGCCAGTCGCCTAGGGTACAACGCTGCAACGCTGTACCGAAGAACACTATAAATATAACCTTATGTTTTCATTACAAGGGAGCCGAAATTGATAGATAATCCACCCTATTTTTGAAATACACCTTGTAAGAAAAGAGAAATGAGTGTTTTTGGGAGCCAAAGCAACCGTGGAGGTTTGAGATCGAAGACGGGAGCTCGGAGACGAAAGACCGACATCGACACATAAGTTTAATTTTCTTTTCTTTCAAATTGTAATACCGTTCTAAGACGTTTTCTACATGTTTAGCTTGATTTTCATGTGATTTAGAGTAGCTAAATGTTGTAGTTAGGATTTGATTTACTTGTTAAGACTCAATTGCTATGTATTGAAGCATGTTTTGTTCTTATTTTTGGCAATTCGTTCTTTAATTCTTAAATTTGTTGGTTTAAGTGGATTCGAGAGATAAAACTTGAATTAGAGCAATGTTGTCAAAATCCTTAGGAATCTGGCATGAGAATGACTAAGAAACTTAAGGGAAACACATAAAGGAGTTGCTTAATGTCATGCATGTCATAGGTTCATATGGAGACTATGGAGTTTATAGCATGTGTGAGGCTCACTAAGAATCGAGAGGTTTTTTTTAGTATTTTACTTCTTGTTTATAAATTCATCTCATTGGTTCATTGCATATGTTAGTTAAGTCATTAACTTGTAATATCACTTTCCTCAAATCTATCAATTCGTGTCTCCATTGTTTGTCTTTACTTTCATCACCTATCCATGTTTTGTTGCTTTAGCTAAAATTGAGAATTAGTATCTTAGTAACTAATTAATCTAGAAACCCATTCCCGAGGACGATACTTGGACTGTTAAGTCATTATACTCAAACATGACCCGTACACTGCGGTATTGCATTATCTTGATTTTACGCAAGAAGTTTTTGGCGCTGTTGTCGGGGAATGGAAATTATTTATATTAATTAATATTAGGAGAAAATTGGAAATTTTAGACTAAAGTTTGTTTGTTTGTCTTTCCTTATTTATTTTTTTGTGTTTGTTTGTTTCCTTATTTGTTCTATTTTAGTTTTGTGTCTTGTTTTTGAGTCTTTGTCCCCTGTTTTTGGTTGTGTGCTATTGTGTAGAAGTCTTGATCTGAATTACTAATTTTTCAAGCATGACTTTGCATGATTTTGAGTCTCCATCTTTCTATTGTCCTTCCCAGGACCCTAGGTATGTGCATCATGATTTCTCTGAATTCCATTTGTCTAATTTTCACCATTTTGTACCTGAAATTGATAAACATTCATGTAATGGTAGTTATTTAGGCACTTGGAACCATAATTTTTCCTACCTTGACAAACCTAATGAAAAATCTTCTTTTGTGGACCAATTGATGGAATATACCTTAGAATTGAAAATTAAAAAATTTGGTTCATAATGAATTAGAAAGGTTGAATGGGTTAGAAACTTAGGTGGTAGGACTTTGCGAAATAGTACAGGATAGAGCTCAGTATCTTAACCAGCTAGTAATTTCCCTTAAGGCCTTACAGGAACAATTTATTATCCTTACCACTGAGGAGATGCCACCTAAGAGGATTTGTTCATGTGATAGTGAGGATAGTTTGGGGGAGACTGGCACACACCATAATCAGGTTAGTGAGGTAGACATTGGTGATACAATCCTTTCTACAAGGGAGATTCAGGTGATAGAGAGGTAGAAGCTGAGAAGTCTTTTTCCCTTTTGTCTCCAGAAATTTTCTTAAATCTTCAAAGTCAATTGTCCTACACTCACGAATCTTATTTTGATTTTTGTTATTTCATTTCATTAAACAAAAATACCAAAAATAATTCTCTCTCTGGTGCCCATGAAAAGCAGGATAGCCTTTTAGACTTAGAAGGCTATATCGATTCGAGCAAGAAGGGCCCGAAGAAACATGAGCAGTTTTATGTGCCCTGATAAGTCACGGTCTAGCTAAAGACGTTAAAGAAAGCGCTTCTTGTGAGGCAACCCAAGTTTTATGTTTTCATGTCTTTATTTTTGTATCTATATACATTAAATTCTTATCTTTAAACATGAGCAGTTCCTAGTCTTGTTGTTTTTAATCTAATTTCTTATCTTTTTGTACCTCCAGGTGTATGCCCAAGGAGAGAGCTGCAGACTTGCACCCTTTTGATCCTGAGATCGAGAGAACCTGTAGGAGACTCCTAAGGGAAGGAAGAGCAGAACCTCAGGAAATGACTGATCAGGAGCTTATCAATAATCCTAAACCTATCAGGGAGTATTTCCAACCAGTGTTTAATTATGAGCAGGTTGGAATAGTCCATGCCCCTATAAATGCTAATAATTTTGAACTTAAGACAAAGCTTATACAGATGGTTAGGAATGGTGCTTTTCGAGGATTAGCCTTAGAAGATCCTAACTCACACTTACATAATTTCTTAGAAATCTATAGTACATTTAAAATGAACGGTATTTCTGTTGATAATATTCGCTTACGTCTCTTTCCTTTCTCTTTGAGGGTAGAGCTAAAGAATGGCTAGGGTCCCTTCCCTCAGGCAGTATCACTTCCTGGGACGAATTTGCCCAAGCCTTCATGACCAAATTCTTTCCACCTGTGAAAGCTGCAAAGTTAAGGACTAAGATAGGAACATTGAGGCAGCAGGAAGGAGAGCAACTATTTGAGGCATGGGAAAGGTAGAAGGACATGCTGAGGAGGTGCCCACAACATGGCTACCCAGATTGGCTCCAGGTACAACTGTTCTATAATGGACTGGAAGGTAATACCAGGACCATTCTGGATGGCACTGCTGGAAGGGCTTTCATGGCGAAGACTGTGCCAGAAGCATGTGCCCTCCTAGAGGAATTGTAAACTGCCAGCTACCAGTGGCCTACATGTTGGGATTTATGCCCTAAACTTGTTTAATTTTGATTAAATAAATAAAGGATTATTTGTTTAGATAAAATGATATACTTGCTTTATAAATCCAATAAACTAAGCTCCAAGGTTATAATATATCTTGAACATCACTGTAGTGGACACTATTTGGATTGTGTTCAAGAATATAACCTAAATGGTCAATGGTATAAGAATAAGGTTGGAAACCTCATTCTGGTAACACCATGGATGCGGCCCACTTTGTAATTAGTACAAATGAGATAATCCAACTCATTCATGTAGCTGACCTGCGAGTAGGGGCATCCTGTATGAAGAGTTCAAACAAGACTGGACTGCAAGTTATTAGTCCAACCAGTATAACACTGTTAACAGGGTAAGACTGATAATTTATAGATGGTCATCAGTGACTTGACCTGAATCCTGAGCAAGTTAAGAACTCCTGCTTATAGAAGTTTATCCTTAGACTAGTATGGGTGAGAGTGGCTTGAAGCCGACTCAATAAGCCTACCTTCTCAGGGACAAAATCTCGTAGGTAGCTGGGGACTTAATTGTGCAAGATGCAATTCACTCATTCCTACACTAAGGAATTAGATAGGTTGTTCCCTTAAGAACTGACTCCAAGTCTTGATCAATGGGGCCCCGCCCTCTATGAGGGTATGAGTCTATGGTAGGATCTTAGACTTGTTGTTCGTTAGAGGATCAGTGGTGCTTAAGGAACAAAGAGGTAATCATAGGGATAAAACGGTAATTTGACCCAACCGTGATTACGAACAACCTGTGAAGGGTCGACTCATGGGTAATGATTATATCAGTGGACACAATATATCTACAGTGAGGAGAGTGCAGCTACAAGTCTATAGTGGAGTGACTTGTAGTTAATGAATATTGATTAACTGGATCAAAGAGTTTGATCAGTTAATCTCACATCATTGGAGCTCATGAACTGTAGGTCCATTAGATCCCTCCGTTGGCTCAACATGGTTATATTGAGGGTATAAAGTTAGGAATGAAATTGAAGTGTTCAATTTCATGCATGAGGTGTTATATCAATTATATATGATATAATTGATGTAATATATGGTTTTAATGTGAATTAGATTCACATATAAACCATATAATAGTGGGAGAATATAAGAGGGATAGGATGGTAATTTCCATCCTATTTTCCTATATATGTAGTTGCATGAGATGCAACTAGGTAAAAGCTAAATCAAGCAAGTGATTCCATCTCTTGAGAAACCATAAGAGAATTCTCCCACAAAAGGTGTTTGAAAGTGTTCCAACTAGACCTTTACAAAATACCCCATCTCACATAAAGGGCACCCACATTCCTCCCTCACCTAGAGAACAACGGAGAAGATCTAGTGGTCGTGTCTTCATCCGTTCGTGTTTCAGTTGCTGAGATCGTGATCGTGGGAGAAAGGAGCACTCGAAGAAAAGTTCTTCAAAGGTATTATACTTGTTGTCCATCTCTTATATATATGTTTAATCTAGTTAATTTGTTCTTGAATGTAATCCATGTAATGAAATTAAGAACGCGCAATTCACAATCGCTTCCGCTGCGGGATTTGATTCCCTTCAATTGGTATCAGAGCCCAATTGCGTTTTTAATTTCTGCTCTAGATTTTTCAAGAACAAGGTGGGATTTACTGTTTTTCATGAGATGAGTAAACGGTTTGCAAATTAGATGGTTTCAATTTTGGCACTTAGATTTACATAATTTTGTTGAATTGTTCAATGTAAGGGCCTATTGTTTTGGGTATTTTATTATGTAAATCGAGTCTGTAAGTCTGTGTCGATCGAGGCAAGGTGGTTGCTGAGAAGATCAGAGCGAAAACGAGCAAGAAATAGAGATTTCACTTTGCTGTCTGTGTTCAGCGTTGCAACGCTGTTCAGTGGCATTGCAACGCTGCGCTTGCAGAAGGAGGCGCACATCAGAGGCAACGTTGCAATGCCGAATGTGTTTCGCAACGTGGTCCAACGAGCAGAAAAGGACAAGGCACAACGTTGCAACGTTGCAACGCCACATGTGTTTCACGCGAAGGAGCAACAGGCGAAATTCAATTTATTAATTTATATATTAATTATAAAAATGTTTTATATTTAATATATTTATTTTATTTAATTTTAATTAATATAATGAGATTATATTAATCAAAATTGAATTTAGGGTGCCAAAATTGGTCTAATTTTGCTATTTAAATTATGCAATTGTTGTGTAATTATTGCCATGCATAGTGTATGCTTTTATTTTAGAAATGCCACCTTAGGTTAAGCATTTCCATGCATCATTTATAATATAAAGAGTTATATTATATAGTTTGCATGATTAATTAATATAACACCTTATATTAATTTATGGACAACATTGACATGCATTATTTTTCATGAGATGATTATGCTATGTATGTCTTATTATTCATGAGATGAATGATCAAGCACTATAACAAAGTATGCATGTCACCTAAGGTTAATTATTAGTTTTAAAATGTTTAAACCTTCAAAATAATATACCTTAGGTTATCTAGTTCTAATTAGATTAGAATTAGGTACCAAGTGATTTATAAACAATGATTAAAAGAGGAACTCTGTCTAAGGAAAGTTCTGTCTAGGTTGGGGTATTTTAGCTGACGGAAATGGAACACCCCTACTTGGGTACTGACCTGGGAGTGAAATTTAATCAGAGGTTTTATAAATCATAGTAGCGTCAACAGGTTTATTAAGGGATTAATAAACTAGAAATCCTAGGCTTAATATAAAAGTTATATTAGCAAACTTAGGATAAAATCAATATAAGAGTTATATTGATTATCGATATAAGAGTTATATTGATAACTTTAGGTAAAAACCATTAGCCGGGTTTAGCCTAAGTAAGATTCCTATAGATCTAAAGTATCAAGTGGGAGGGAAAGTGTATGAGATACATGTTTTTTCCACCTACGTATCTCCGGAAAGTTCACACCGTGAGACTCATACTTGGCCTTGTGGCGCAAACGGCAGTGTCTCCCTTCGGATGGTGGTTGTATGAGTCAATATCAAGGTGAATGGAGAGGGTACTTATAGTGAGTGAGAGCAGGTTTAGTGAAAACAAAACCTATGCTCTCTCCAGTCGGTTTACACCGTAAGATCACTATGGTCAGCCTGCTAGTTTGGCCTGGACCAGACAATCCCTTCGGAGGGCTTGATCATGTTGGGATTTTTGTCCTAATCTCGTGTTTGTAATATATTGTTTGAAATTAATAAGAGTTATTCATTTCATCACTTTGTGTCTCGCAATATTTATACACTTTTCCAATAAACTAAGCTCTAGGGTCATTGAATTTATGAGAGAACTAAAACTTGAACGGTGTGTGGACACACACAGGAGGATCACGCTCGAGTTAATGACCCAAACGGTCTCACAAGATATGGATAGGGTTGGAGCCCTAATCCGGATACACCGTGGATGCGACCCGCTTTGTATTAGATGCAAACGAGGTGATCCGACTCGCTCATGTGGTTGACATGCGAGTGGGGGCATCCCGTGCAATGAGATTGTACAAGACCGACCGTGAATTATTAGACCTACTAATGTAACACCGCTGATGAAGACTAATAACTTCGTGATGACCATTAGTGACTCGATCCGAATCCCGAGCGTGTTACGACTCTCCGCCCGTGGGGTCCGCCTTTGACTAGTACGGTGAGGGTGGTCACGCTATCGCCCAATATGCCTATCTTCTCGGGACAGACCAAGTAGGGAGCCGGGAACTTAAGTACGCGAGATGGAATTCACTCGCTCCCGCCTTTAGGAAACTAGAGGGGTTGTTCCCTTAAGTCTTGTCTCCGTGGCTTGGACAACGCGCCCACCTTCTCACCGCCCCGTATGGGTGTTGTGTATGGTTGGACCATCACAATATGTTGTTCATTAGAGGAGCAGTGGGGACTTAACGAACAAGAAGTAGACACAGGGGTAAAACAGTAATTTGACCCAGCAGTGTCTACGAACAACCTTTGAAGGGTCGACTCATGGTCATTGGTTATATCAGTGGACACGTAATATTCTGCACTGACGGGAGTGCAGCTACGGGCTTTAGTGGAGTGTTACCGTAGCTAATGAATGTTGATTAACCGGGTCAAAGAGTTTGACAGGTTGATCTCGGATCATTGGAGCCCGTCACTGTAGGTCCATTAGGTCCCTCGGTTGGCTCAATCTGGGTTAAAAGAAGGGTTAATGTTTTGGTATGAAATTGAAGTGTTCAATTTCACTTTAAGGGCATTTATGTCATTTATATGAGATATGGATGCTATAATATATAGTTTAATGTGAATGAGATTCATAATAAACTATAGGTTAGCCTAGTTGTTGAATTAGGGCTAATTGGAGAAATTAATTGATTCAATTTAATTAATCCACAATTATTGCAAATGAGATTTGCAATATGAGATATGAGATATCTTATATTATGTGGTTATGCAAATGAGATTTGCATAACCTATGGTTGTGGTAAAGTGGTAATAATGTGGAGATATTAACTCCATCATTTCTACTATTTAATCCCTTCTTGCAAGAAGGAATTCAAGCTTTCACTCTCATTTTTTGGATTTCACCCAAAAAGAAGAGTTTTCTCTCAACCTTTTTCTCTCAACTCTCCTCCCTTTCCAAAACAAAAAAGTCCCACCACTTTCCTTCTTCCTAAGGAAGAACAACCGAGAAGGCCGTTGGTGGTGTTCGTTTTGTACGAGAGAAGCGATCGTTGAGAAGCACGAAGTGTTCGTGACCGAGGAAGAAACCTTGAAGTTTTTGTCTACAACAAGTAAGTAAACTTCTCCTTACTGTTTTTCTTCCTCTTTGCATGTTTAGCCTAGATCTAAGAGTTAGATCATTTTAACAAGATCAAGTAGCATAATGTTACCTTGACGATTTGATCGTCTTCCGCTGCGCGGGGATTTTCAATCCCTTCAGATCATTGGCGGATTTTATTGGATGAGAACTCTGGGATCTAAAGACAGAGGGTTGCACTCACAAGGTACATAAGATGTGTATGTATCCTGACCGAAAAAATGGTAACTAAAGCCTATAGGAATAAGAGTTATTTTGGCATTAGGTTTTGGTCAAGAATGTCTTGATCTAGAGGAGGAGTGTTTTTTATTACCCTTCGATGTCATACATTCTAAACCTTTGGGGTATCATTGCAAATTATAAATGACCTAGGAATCATTTGATAATTAGTTAAAACATGATTGAATTAGAAAATTATAGCAAGAAACTCATACAAGTTTGTTTGTAAAATTTTCAGCAAAAATGTCTAGCTCTATTATTTCCTTATTGGGTGCAGAAAAGTTAACTGGAGAGAATATGATGACTTGGAAAAACAAACTCAACACTATATTGGTAGTGGATGATCTGAAGTTTGTGCTAACTGAGAAGTGTCCTCAGGTGCCAGGCTTGAATGCGTCATGAAATGTTCGTTATGCATATGATCGATGGATCAAGGCCAATGATAAGGTCAAGGTCTACATGCTGGCAAGTATGTCTGACATATTAGCCAAGAAGCATGAGGGCATGATGACCGCCAAGGAAATCATGGATTCAGTGCAGGGTATGTTTGGACAACAGTCCACACAGGCCCGGTACAATGCCCTAAAGTACATATTCAACTCAAGGATGCCAGAGGGTACATCTGTTCAGGATCATGTCCTTGATATGATGGTGCACTTTAACATCGCGGAGTTGAATGGTTCTGCCATCGATGAGTCGAGCCAGGTCAGCTTCATTCTGGAAACCCTTCCAGATAGTTTCCTACAGTTTAGAAGTAATGTTGTTATGAACAAGCTTACCTTTAACCTTACCTCCCTTCTGAATGAACTCCAGACCTTTCAATCTTTGATGAAAATTTAGGGATCGAAAGGTGAGGCAAATGTTGCCAGTAGGAGTTATCACAGAGGTTCGACCTCTGGAACAAAAAACAGTGGGTTCATCTTCTTCTAACCTGAAAGGGAAGAAGAAGAACATGAATGAGGTTGGTAAAGGGAAACGAGCTGACAAAGCTGCCGCCCAGAAGGGCAAGAAAGTCAAAAAAGTTGCAGACAAAGGAAAGTGTTTCCACTGCAACGAAGATGGGCATTGGAAACGGAACTGCCTGAAGTACATTACATAAAAGAAGAAGGAAGGTAAATATAATTTACTTTTCCTAGAAGCTTGTTTAGTGGATAATGATAAAACTGGTTGGATACTTGATTCAGGCGCCACTAATCATGTTTGCTCTTCTTTTCAGGGAATTGATTCCTTGCAGCAGCTACAGAAAGGAGAGATAACGCTCTTGGTTGGAAATGGAGAAGTCGTCTCAGCTGTAGCAGTAGGCACGATGAAACTTTATTTGGGCAAGAAATATATGTTGTTGGACAATATATTAGTGATACAAGGGTTTACTAGAAACCTTATTTCAATTTCTTGCCTTATAGAACAGTGTATTTTTGTTTCCTTCTCTATGAATAAAGTGTTTATTTTGAAGAAAGGTATGGAAATATGTTCAGCTTCATTAGAAAATGGGTTGTATGTTTTAAGGCCTAATTCAGTCAAAATTGTTTTGAACACTGAATTATTTAAAACTGCAAACGCACAAACTAAGAAACGTAAAATTTCTCCTAAAGAAAATGCTCATCTTTGGCATCTTAGATTGAGTCACATTAATCTCAATAGGATTGAGAGATTGGTAAAGAATGGACTTCTAAATGAGTTAGAAGAAAATATTTTACCTGCTGCAGGGGCTTTCATGGCGAAGATTGTGCCAGAAGCACGTGCCCTCCTAGAGGAAGTGTCAATTGTCAGCTACCAGTGGCCTACATGTTGGGATTTATGCCCTAAACTTGTGTAATTTGGATCAAATAAATAAATGGTTATTTGGTTTTATAAAATTATATACTTGCTTTATAAATCCAATAAACTAAGCTCTAGGGTTATAATATATCTTGAACATCAGTGTAGTGGACAGTATTTTGATTGTGTTCAAGAATATAACCTAAATGGTCTATGGTATAAGAATAAGGTTGGAAACCTCATTCTGGTAACACCATGGATGCGACCCACTTTGTAATTAGTACAAATGAGGTAACCCAACTCATTCATGTAGTTGATATG
This sequence comes from Trichosanthes cucumerina, assembly GCA_036507285.1. Taxonomy (NCBI): domain Eukaryota; kingdom Viridiplantae; phylum Streptophyta; class Magnoliopsida; order Cucurbitales; family Cucurbitaceae; genus Trichosanthes; species Trichosanthes cucumerina. Next base: position 47,289,560 of record CM071845.1, on the reverse strand, counting down.
TGAGTGGGGGCATCCTGTATGAAGAGTTCATACAAGACCGGACTACAAATTATTAGTCTAACCAAAGATAACACCGCAAGTAATGGGTAAGACTGATAATTTATAGATGGTCATTAGTGACTCGACCTGAATCCTGAGCAAGTTAAGAACTCCTGCTTATAGGGGTTTGTCCTTAGACTAGTATGGGTGAGAGTGGCCTGTAGCCGACTCAATAAGCCTACCTTCTCAAGGACAAAATCTCGTAGGTAGTTGGAGACTTAACTATACAAGATGGAATTCACTCATTCCTACACTACGGAATTGAAGGGAATCGAAGTCCCGCAGCGGATGCGATTGTGAATCGCGTGCTCTTGATTTAGTTACAACGATTAATTCAAGAACATAAAACACTAGATTAAGCATGTAAAACATAATGGACAGCAACGAAGTTACCTTTGAAGAACCTTTCTTCCCGTGCTCCACTCTCCCTCGATCACGATCTCAGCAACAAGAACTCCAACGTACGAAGACACGACCACCGGATCTTCTCCGTTGTTCTCTAGGTGAGGGAGGAAGGTGGGTTCCCTTTAGGAGAGGTGAGGTATTTTGAGAGAGATGTGTGCTTTGGAACTCTTCCAACAACACAACAAGAGAGAGCTTGTAATTCCTTAGAAAAGACTTAACCTAGTTGCATCTCATGCAACCATATATATAGGGGAATAGGATGGAAATGACCATCCTACCCCTGCTTTATTCTCTTTTTAGTATATAGTTTATATATGAATCTAATTCACATTAAAACTATATATTATATCAATTATATCATATATAATAGATATAACACCTCATGTATGAAATTGAACACTTCAATTTCACTCCTAAGTTTAAGCCCTCAATATTACCATATTGAGCCAACGGAGGGATCTAATGGACCTACAGATTATGATCTCCAATGATGTGAGATTAACTGATCAAGCTCTTTGATCTAGTTAATCATATTCATTAACTACAAGTCACTCCACTATAGACTTGTAGCTGCACTCTCCTCACTGTAGATATTATTATGTCCACTGATATAGTCATTACCCATGAGTCGACCCTTCACTGGTTGTTCGTAATCACACCGGGTCAAATTCTTGCTTTATCCTCGTGATTACCTCTTAGCTCCTTAAGCACCATCGATCCTCTAATGAACAACAAGTCTAAGGTCCTACCTTAGACTCATACCCTCATAGAGGGCGGGCCCCGTTGTTCAATGCCTGGAATCAGTTCTTATGGGACAGTGACGAGAGTACAGCTACGGACTTTAGTGGAGTATTACCGTAGCAAATGAATGTTGATTAATCGGGTCAAAAAGCTTGATCGGTTAATCTCGAATTATTGGAGCTCATCATCCGTAGGTCCATTAGGTGTCTCGGTTGGCTCAAATTAGACTAAATAGGGATTTATTGAGTGAACTTTAAGTGTTCAAATTCATTAAAAGAGTATTTTTGTCATTTATATGTGATATGATTGACATAATATATAGTTTGATATGAATGAGATTCATAATAAACTATAGTATAGCCTAATTAATTAATTAGGGCTAATTTGAAGAAATTGGATTGAGAGAAAATAAATTGAATATAATTCAATTTAAAATTCCACAATTATGCAAATGTGATTTGTATAATAAGGTATGACATACCTTATATTATATGATATGCAAATATGATTTGCATATTATATAGTTTTGGTAAAATGGTAAACGGTGGAGATTTTAACTTCACCACATGACATTATAAATATGTTGAATATGAGACATACCACAAGGCTTGTTCTTGAAGGTATTGAGATTTCCCGCAGCGGAAGACGTTGTGAAACGTCGTTGTTTCGTTATATAATTCTCATCTTAAAATTGAATTAAACTACTTTAATCCTAGGCTAAACATTATGTAAGAGAAGGAAAAATAGTAAGTAAAAACTGTTGGGATTTATGCCCTAAACCTGTGTAATTTTGATCAATTAAATAAAGTGTTATTTGTTTTGATATAATTATAGTCTTGCTTTATAAATCCAATAAACTAAGCTCCAAGGTTATAACATTTATCTTGAAAATCAGTGTAGTGGACACTATTTGGGTTGAGTTCAAGATTATAACCTAAATAGTCTATGGTATAAGAATAAGGTTGGAAACCTCATTCTGGTAACACCATGGATGCGGCTCACTTTGTAATTAGTACAAATGAGGTAATTCAACTCATTCATGTAGTTGACATGCGAGTGGGGGCATCCTGTATGAAGAGTTCATACAAGACTGGATTGCAAATTATTAGTCTAATCAATGTAACACCGTTAACAGGATAAGACTAGTAATTTATAGATGGTCATTAGTGACTCGACCAGAATCCTGAGCAAGTGAAGAACTCCTGCTTATAGGGGTTTGTCCTTAGACTAGTATGGGTGAGAGTGGCCTGTAGCCGACTCAATAAGCCTACCTTCTCAGGGACAGAACCTCGTAGGTAGCTGGAAACTTAACTGTGCAAGATGGAATTCACTCATTCCTCTACTAAGGAATTAGATAGGTTGTTCCCTTAAGAACTGACTCCAGGTCTTCAACAACGGGGCCCCGCCTTCTATGAGGGTATGAGTCTAGGGTAGGACCTTAGACTTGTTGTTCATTAGAGGATCAGTGGTACTTAAAGAGCAAAGAGGTAATCACAGGAGTAAAACGGTAATTTGACCCAGCTGTGATTACGAACAACTTGTGAAGGGTCGACTCATAGGTAATCATTATATCAGTGGACACAATATTATCTACAGTGAGGAGAGTGCAGCTACAAATCTATAGTGGAGTGACTTGTAGTTAATGAATATTGATTAACTGGATCAAAGAGTTTGATCAGTTAATCTCACATCATTGGACCTCATGAACTGTAGGTCCATTAGATCCCTCTGTTGGCTCAATATGGTAATATTGAGGGTATAAAGTTAGGAGTGAAATTGAAATGTTCAATTTCATACATGAGGTGTTATATCAAGTATATATGATATAATTGATATAATATATAGTTTTAATGTGAATTAGATTCATATATAAGCTATATACTAAAGAGAGAATAAATGAGGGGTAGGATGGTCATTTCCATCCCATTTCCCTATATATATGGTTGCATGAGATGCAACTAGGTCAAGAAGTTATTCTAAGGAATTACAAGCTCTCTCTTGTTGTGTTGTTGGAAGAGTTCCAAAGCAAACATCTCTCTCAAAATACCTCACCTCTCTCTAAAGGGAACCCACCTTCCTCCTCACTTGTAGAGAACAACGGAGAAGATCCGGTGGTCGTGTCTTCGTGACGCTGGAGTTCCCATTCTTTGAGATCGTGATCGTGGGAGAGTGGAGCACTTGAAGAAAGTTTCTTCAGAGGTAATTATCTTGTTGTCCATTCTGTTTTACATGCTTAATCTAGTTATAATTGTTCTTGAATTTATCGTTGTAACTAAATCAAGAGCGCGCGATTCGCAATCGCTTCCACTGCGGGACTTTGATTCCCTTAATCTAGTTAACATCTTGAGGAACCTTTCTTCAATTTCCTCCTCGATCTCTCTCGATCCAACAGAATCACGAACTTGATCCTCGAACGAACTACGAAACAAACAACAAGACACTTCCAAATGGTCTTCTCGGTTGTTCTCGGTTGGTTGAGGGAGAGTTGTGGGGCTCCCTTTTGTTTTTGGGTTGGAGAGAATTTGGTAGAGAGAAACTTGAGATAATTTGAGAGAAGGAGATAGTTCTTGGAATTGGATTTCCAAAAAATGAATGAATTCTAACCAAAGGCTTCTTGCAAAGCCTTTAAGTAATAGTAAGAGGTGGAGTTGAAATCTCCACCAATTCACCATTTTACCACAACCTTATAATATGCAAATCATATTTGCATATTACATATAATAAGATATCTCATAACTTATTATACAAATCACATTTGTATAATTGTGGAATTTTAAATTAAATCACATTCAATTTAATTTCTCTCAATTCAATTTCTCCAATTAGCACTAATTAATCAATTAAGCTAATCTATAGTTTATTACGAAGGGAATGAAACTCCCGCAGCGGAAACGACTTTGAATCGTCGTGGTGTTCGTTGTGAAAAACGTTTCTTAAAATCGAATTTATCACATAAATCGTAGGCTAAACATGCTTTGTAGAGAAGAAAAACATAAAGTTAAAAGTAACACTTACTTGTTGAAGAACTCTTCTTCGCGAATTCCTTCTCCGATCTCGATCTCTTTCGTTCCAACGATCACACGAACCAGAACAAATTGGACAATTCCAATTGATCTTCTCGGTTGTTCTTGATTGGTTGAGGAAGAGTGGTGGGACTCCCTTTGGTTTGGGGTAGAGAGAAAAATTGAGAGAGATTGAGAGAATGAGAGAGCTTTTTTTGGTGAGATTCAAAAAAATGGAAAATTGATCTTCTAAAGGCTTCTTACAAAGGCCTTTTATATGGTGATAGGTGGTGTTGAAATCTCCACCTACTTACCATTTTACCACAACATTAGGTTATGTAAATCATATTTGCATATCACATATAATAAGATATCTCATACCTTATCATACAAATCACATTGGTATAATTTTGGATTTTAAATTGAATCACATTGAATTTAATTTCTCTAAATTCAATTTCTCTAAATTAGCACTAATTAATCAATTAGGCTAACCTATAGTTTATTATGAATCTCATTCATATTAAACTATATATTATGTCAATCATATCTCATATAAATGACATAAATATCCTTTAAATGAATTTGAACAGTTCAAATCCACACATAACTGTAAACCCTCAATTTATCCAATTTGAGCCAACCGAGGGGCCTAATGGACCTACAAATGATGAGCTCCAATGATCCAAGATTAACTTGACAAACTTCTTGACCTGGTTATTCAACATTCATTAGCCACGGTAACACTCCAATAAAACCCGTAGTTGCACTCCCATCAATATAGGACAAGTTGTGTCCATTGATATAACCAATGCCTGTGAGTCAACCTTTCATAGGTTGTTCACAGACACTGCTGGGTCAAATTACCGTTTTACCCCTATGTCTACCTCTTGCTCCTTAAGTTCCACTGCTCCTCTAATGAACAACAACGGTGTATGGTCCAACCATAAACAACACCCATCTCGGGCCAGTGACAGGGTGGGCGCCCGTTGTCCAAGCCTTGGAGACAACACTTAAGGGAACAACCCCACTAGTTTTCCTAAGTCGGGAGCGAGTGAATTCCATCTCGCGTAGTCAAGGTCCCAGCTCCCCATGTGGTCCTGTCCTTGAGAAGATAGGAATATTGGGTGAGTAACTGTGACCACCCTCACCCGTACTAGTCAAAGGATAGACCCCCGCAGACAGGAGTCTGTAACACGCTCAAGATTAAGGTCGAGTCACTATTTGTCATCTATGAAGTTATTAGTCCTATTCTGTTAACTGTGTTACATCAGTAGGTCTAGTAATTCACAGTCCGGTCTTGTACAATCTCATTGCACATAATGCCCCCACTCGCATGTCAACCACATGAACGAGTTAGATTACCTCGTTTGTACATAATACAAAGATGGTCGCATCCACAACGTATCCAGGATTAGGTCTCCAACACTATCTGTATACTGTAGACCGTTCGAGTCATAAACTCGAACGTGATCCTCCCTGTGTGTCCACTACACACCGTTCAAGTTCTAGTTCTATCATAATTCAATGACCCTGGAGCTTAGATTATTGGATAAAGTTTGTAAATATGCGAGACACAAAGTGATGAAAAAATAACTCTTATTTATGTCAATAAGTAATGTTACAAACATATACGAGATTAGGACATACATCCCAACAAACTCCCACTTGGACTAAGCTAGTAGACTACAAGATACATTTCTCAAATGTACAGTAAAAATACAATAAAACTAGGGCATTGAATACCCTTTACAATACTCCCACTTTCCTTAGTCAGGAAGCACTCGAAGACCTAGACTCTCTAGGTGACCCTCAAAAACCTTAGCCGTGAGGGCCTTTGTAAATGGATCAGCAACGTTGTGCTACGACCTATCTACGTGACTATCACGTCTCCGCAGTGCACAATCTCCCGTATCAAGTGATACTTTTGCTCAATATGCTTGCCCCTCTTATGACTCCGAGGTTCTCTCGAGTGGGCTACTGCACCACTGTTGTCACAAAACAGGGTAATTGGCAAGTTCATATTTTGAACAACTTCCAAATCCATCATGAACTTCGTAAGCCAAACAGCTTCCTTTGCAGCTTTACAAGGCGCAACATACTCGGCTTCCATCGTGGAATCAGCGATGCATCCCTACTTGATGTTTGGCCACACTATAGCTCCTCCATTCAGAATGAAGGTTTACCCTGAAGTCGATTTCTGAGAATCCTTATCGGTCTAAAAGTCAGAGTTTGTGTATCCCGTAAGGATCAAATCCCCACTCCCATACACAAGGTTGCAGTTCCTCGTTCTCCTAAGATACTTGAGGATTGCCTTTACGGTTGTCCAGTGATCTAATCCTGGATTGGATTGATACCTACTCACAATCCCAACTGCATAACAGATGTCGGGCCTAGTACACAACATGGCATACATGAGGCTCCCTACAACTGAAGCATAGGGGATTCGTCTCATATCCTCAACCTCTTCAGGTGTCTTGGGACATTGAACCTTAGACAGATGAACCCCATGCCTGAAAGGCAGCAAACCCTTCTTGGAGTTCTGCATCTTATATCTAGACAACATCTTGTCAATATAAGATGCCTGAGACATGGCTAGCGTTCTGTTCTTCTGGTTCCAGACTATCTGGATACCTAGAACTGTTGAGATTTATGCCCAAAACTTGTGTAATTTTGATCAATTAAATAAAGTGTTATTTGTTGTGATAAGATTACAGTCTTGCTATGGTAATATCAGTTGATCTCACATCATTGGAGCTCATGATCTGTAGGTCCATTAGATCCCTCCGTTGGCTCAATATGGTAATATTGAGGGTATGAAGTTAGGAGTGAAATTGAAGTGTTCAATTTCATATATGAGGAGTTATATCAATTATATATGATGTAATTGATATAATATATAGTTTTAATGTGAATTAGATTCATATATAAACTATATACTAAAGAGAGAATAAAGGAGGGGTAGGATGGTCATTTCCATCCATTCCCCTATATATATTGTTGCATGAGATGCAACTAGGTTAAGACATTTTTCCAAGACATTCTAAGTGTATCCTAGTCTTTTGTTTTTGGAAAGGTTCCAAGACAACAAAGATCTCTCTCACAAAAACACCTCATTATTCCTAAAGGGAACCCACCTTCCTCCCTCACCTAGAGAACAACGGAGAAGATCCGATGGTGGTGTCGGTGTTCGTACGAGTTCGTGTTGCGTTGATCTTGATCGTGAAGAGAGGAGGAGCACTTGAAGAAAGGTTCTTCAAAGGTAAATTCTTAGTGTCCATACTCTTATTTTATGCTTAATCTTTGTTATATGTTCTTGAATTAATCGTTGTAACTAAATCAAGAGCGTGTGATTCGCAATCGCTTCCGCTGCGGGGTCTTCGATTTCCTTCAAGAACATACTGGGTCTCTCCCAAATCTTTCATTTGGAATTCTGAAGCAACCAATTTCTTAATGTCAGTAAGAAATCTTACCTCATTCCCAATGGGAAGGATATCATCCACATACAATATCAGAAATACGACAGTACTGTTGACTATTTTCTTATACACATAAGGCTCGTCAACATTCTGATCAAAGCCATAAGATTTGATCGCCTCATCAAACCTTATATTCCAAGACCTCGAGGCTTATTTCAGTCCATAAATAGACCTATGAAGCCGACAAACCTTTTTCTCTTGGCCTTATGAAATGAACCCTTTGGGTTTGCCCATGTAGATGGTTTCATCAAGATTGTCATTCAGAAAGGTTGTCTTGACATCCATCTGCGATACCTCATAGTCATAATATGCGGCAATGGCCAGAAGGATCCTGATCGACTTTACCATGGCAACAGGAGAAAAGTTTTCCTCATAGTCAACCCCTTCAACCTAGGTAAAACCCTTTGCCACTAGTCGGGCATTGAAGGTTTGCAACTTCCCATCTGCGCCACGTTTACGCTTGTAGATCCATTTACAACCAATAGGTTTTACCCTATCTGGTTGATCCACAAGCTCCCAAATAGAATTGAAGTGCATCAACTCCATTTCCTGGTCCATAGCTTTAATCCATTCGTCTTTGTCAACGTCTTCCATTGCCCAATCATAGGTCAATGGATCCTCGAAGTTATCATCAGGCGTGACGACTTGGGTTTCAGCTAAACCCATGTAACGTTCAGGCCGTCTCACAACCCTCCCACTACGTCGAGGCATTCTCAACTCTTGAGAACGGACTTGACTAGACGAGCTAGGATCAACAACACTTGTTGACGTACAAGCCCCATCCACAACTCTTGCTGATGAACTGTCCATTTCATTTAACACAATCTTACTCCTTGGTAAGTGATCCCTAATGTGTTATTCCTCAAGGAAAGTAGCGTTTGTCAACACAAACACCCTATTTTCCTTAGGATCGTAAAACAGACCACCCCTAGTCTTTTTTGGGTAACCTACAAAGAGGCACAATTTTGAACGGGGTTCAAACTTCTTCGGGTTTGACACCAACACATGGGTCAGGCATCCCCAAATTCTGAAATGGTGTAAACAGCCTTTATGTCCATTGCAGAGTTTGAAAGGTGTTTCACAAACACTTTTCGATGGAACGTTGTTCAAAATATAAACCGCAATCTCCACTGCATAACCCCAAAAAGAATCAGGGAGACGAGCATAGCTCATCATCGACCGAACCATGCTCAACAAGGTTTTGTTTCTCCTCTCCGATATACCATTCTGCTGTGGCATACCAGGTACTGAGAGTTGGGATGTAAATCCATGTTCTATCATATAGTCATGAAATTCAGTGTCCATATACTCTCCACCTCAATCCGATCGAAGTGTTTTTATTGTTTTACCTAACAAGTTCCCAACCTCAGTCTTATACTCCTTGAACTTTTCAAGAGTTTCAGACTTCCTATGCATTAGGTAAATATACCCATACCTTAAATAGTCATTTATGAAAGATACAAAGTATTTGTAACCTCCTCGTGCTTTAACACTCATCGGACCACAGAAGTCAGAATGTATATGCTTCAGAGGCTCTTTGGCTCTATATCCTTTTCCACTAAAAGGATGTTTGGTCATTTTGCCTTCAAGGCATGACGCACATACCGGTAAAGAGTTTTCTTCCAACTCGCTTACAAGTCCACTCTTCATTAGTCTCTCAATCTTATTGAGATTTATGTGGCCTAACCTTAGATGCCAAAGATGGGCATTTTCTTTAGGAGAAACCTTTACCCTTTTAGTTCGTGTTTCAACCGTTTTAAATAATTCAGTATTCAAAATACTTTTGACCGAATTAGGTTTCAAAACGTATAGATTATTCTCAAGTGAAGCATAACATATCAAGTTTCCATTTCGGGAAATAAACGCTTTATTACCTTCGAAATAGAAACTAGGTTTCTAGTAAACCCTGGAACTATATACAAATTATCTAATAAAATGTAATTCCTGCCGAAAAAGAGCTTTACCGTGTTGACCGCTGCAGTAGAGACAACCTCCCCGGATCCAACCCGTAGTGTTATCTCACCCTCTCGCAGCTGCTGCCAAGAACTAATTTCCTTAAAAGAAGAACAAACATGGTTAGTGGCGCCTTAATCCAGTATCCAGGCAGAGTCATTACTCTCCACTAAACAAGTTTCAGTTACTAGTAAATCACCTTTACCTTTTTTCCTCCTGTCGGCAAGGAACTTGGAACAGTTTCTCTTCCAATGACCATCCCCGTTGCAGTGGAAACACTTTTCTTTCTCCGCAACTTCCTTGACCTTTTTGTCCTTCTGGGCGGCAGCACGGTCAGCTTTGCCCATCTACAACTTCTTCTTCTTCCCTTTCGGGCCTGAAGAGCCTACATATTTTTTCCTAGAGGTCGAACCCTGTGAAAGGACTTGAAGGCAATGTTTGCCTTAGCTTCTGGTGTCCTGATCCTCATCAAGGACTGAAAGTTAGTTTGTTGAGAAGGGTGGTCAGAGTGTAACTAATTTTGTTCATAACAGCATTGCTACAAAACTGAAGGAAACTCTTCGAAAGAGTCTCCAAGACAAAGCAGACCTGGCTCGACTCGTCGATCGAAGTACCGTTCATCTCTGCCAGATTAAAGTGGGTCATCATGTCTAGAACGTGTTCACGGACAGACGTTCCCTTCTTCATCCTAGCATTGAAGACGTGTTTGAGGGAATCGTGTTGGACCTGAAAAGACTATTGTCCAAACATTTCCTGCAGAGATTCCATGATCTCCTTAGCGGTGATCATCACCTCATGCTTCTTTGCCAAAACATCAGATAAGCTAGCAATAATGTAAACCTTGGCATTTTCATTGGCCCTGATCCACCAATCGTACGCATCACGAACACTTCACGATGCAGTCGAGCCCGACACCTAAGAACACTCCTCAGTGAGCACGAACTTTAGGTCGCCAGTTACTAAAATCGTGTTGAAATTATTCTTTCACGTTTGAAAGTTATCTCCTACGAGTTTGTCTGAAGCTAAGAGTGCAACTATTGAACTAGACATTTTTATTTCCTGAAAATAAGAAAAACTTTTTATTAGTCTCGCAAAAACTTTGAAAATCCAATCAGGTTTTAGCAAGTTTTATTTTATGATCCCTAGGTCATTAAAAATTTCAATGATACCCCAAAGGTTTAGAATGACCGCCACCGAAGGGTGAACAGAAACATTCCTCCTCTAGGACGAGACTTTCTCGACCAGACCCTAATACCAGAATAACTCTTATTCCATTAGGAATCCAGTTACCATTATTCGGTCAGAATCCATTAACTCTTAACGAATTCCATGAGTGTCACTCTCTATCTTTAGATTTCCAAGTATCCATCCAAACAATAGCCACCGAAGGGTGAACCACGAAGGAAAACCAACAAGGAAATTGTATCAGGGAATTCACGGTGTTCCGACTCCCATGATCAAGGCCCTCCGAAGGGATTGTCTTGTCCAGGCCAAACTAGCAGGTAGATCATAGGCGTCTCACGGAGTGAATCGAAAGAAGAGACTGTGAGTCTCGTTTTCACAGGTCTCGTTCTCACTCATTATAAGTACTCTCTCCATTCACATTGATATTACATACATTCATCATATGAATAAATGCATGCCCATGCTTTTAATCTAAGAAATATAACACGTATATTAATTAAATTAAAACATGCATTATATTACAACACTTGTAATATAATCATATCATGCATACTATATATTATAACTCTTATAATATAAAAATGATGCATGAAATGTTTAACCTAAGGTGGGATTTAATTTATATGACATACATTATGCACATAGAAGTAATAAATTTTATACATCACATGCATAAAATAAATTAAATAACAATATTAGACCGGTTTTGGCACCCTAGAGACTTTAATTAAATTAATTAACATTAATATAACATTTATATTAATATTAATTAATAAAATAATAAATTAAATACATTTTACAAATAAATACATAATTAAAATACCACGCGTTTTTCTCGCGACCTTCACGTCCCAATTCACCATTACCACGCGTTTTTCTCGCGAGCACTGCTCACTACGCTCGCAGCGTTGCAACGTCGTGGCCAGCGTTGCAACGCTGCAGCGTCCAGCATTGTTCCTAGCATGCCCAACGCCTCAGCGTTGCAACGCTGCTCTGCAGCACAACCTCGATCCGCACGGACAACGTTGAGACGCCGAAGAACAGCGTCTCAACGCCGTCGAAAGAACAACAAACTTTTTCGCCCGATTTCTCTCCGATTTCTTCACAACAACTCTTGCCACGAACGACACGGACTTACAGACTCGATTTACTTTCTAAAATGCCCAAAAACACTAGGCCTTTACATTGTTCTCATCAACAGAAAAGTAAATCTAATTAAGTGCCAAAAACAAAAACATCCAATATGCAAAACCACAATTCATCTCATGAAATTAAGGCAAACTCACCTAATTTTAAGAAAAAAACAGTTTGCACAACGAAAAGCCAAAGATTGGCTCTGATACTAATTGAAGGGAATGAAACTCTCACAGCGGAAACAACTTTGAATCGTCATGGTGTTCGTTGTGAAAAATGTTTCTTAAAATCGAATTTATCACATAAATCCTAAGCTAAACAGGCTTTGTAGAGAAGAAAAACATAAAGTTAAAAGTAACAATTACTTGTTGAAGAACTCTTCTTCGCGAATTCCTTCTCCGATCTCAATCTCTTTCGTTCCAACAATCACACGAACCAGAACAAAATGGACACTTCCAATGGATCTTCTCGGTTGTTCTCGATCGGTTGAGGGAGAGTGGTGGAACTCCCTTTGGTTTGTGGTAGCGAGAAAAATTGAGAGAGACTGAGAGAATGAGAGAGCCCTTTTTGGTGAGATTCCAAAAAATGGCAAATTGATCTTCTAAAGCCTTCTTACAAAGGTCTTTTATAATGGTGGTAGGTGGAGTTTAAATCTCCACCTATTTACCATTTTACCACAACATTAGGTTATGCAAATCATATTTGCATAACACATATAATAAGATATCTCATACCTTATCATACAAATCACATTTGTATAATTGTGGATTTTAAATTGAATCACATTCAATTTAATTTCTCTAAATTAGCACTAATTAATCAATTAGGCTAACCTATAGTTTATTATGAATCTCATTCACATTAAACTATATATTATGTCAATCATATCTCATATAAATGACATAAATACCCTTTTAATAAATTTGAACACTTCAAATCCAAACCAAACTCTAAACCCTCAATTTATCCAGTTTGAGCCAACCGAGGGACCTAATGGATCTACCGATGATGAGCTCTAATGATTTGAGATTAACCTGTCAAACTCATTAACCCGATTATTCAACATTCATTAGCTATGGTAACACTCTACTAAACCCCATAGCTGCACCCCCATCACTGTAGGACAAGTTGTGTCCATTGATATAACCAATGCGCGTGAGTCGACCCTTCACAGGTTGTTCATAGACACTTCTGGGTCAAATTACCGTTTTACCTCTGTGTATATCTCTTGCTCCTTAAGTCCCACTGCTCCTCTAATGAACAACAACGTTGTATGGTCCAACCATAAACAACACCCCTCTCGGGCCAGTGAGAGGGTGGACGCCCGTTGTCCAAGCCCTGGAGACAACACTTAAGGGAACAACCCCTCTTATTTCTCTAAGTCGGGAACGAGTGAATTCCATCTTGCGTACTCAAGTTTCCAGCTCCCCACGTGGTCCTGCCCCTGAGAAGATAGGCATATTGGGTGAGTAACTGTCACCACCCTCACCCGTACTAGTCAAAGGATAGACCCTCACAGACAGGAGCCCGTAACACGCTCAGGATTAAGGTCGAGCCACTATTGATCATCTACGAAGTTATTAATCTTATACTGTTAACGGTGTTACATTAGTAGGTCTAATAATTCACGGTCCGGTCTTGTAAAATCTCATTGCACAGGATGCCCCCTTTCGCATGTCATCCACATGAACGAGTTTAATCACCTCTTTTGTATCTAATACAAAGCGGGTCGCATCCACAAGTATCCAGGATTAGGTCTCCAATCTTATCCGAATACTGTAGACCGTTAGCGTCATAAACTCGAACGTGATCCTCCCTGTGTGTCCACTACACACCGTTCAAGTTCTAGTTCTCTCATAATTCAATGACCCTGGAGCTTAGTTTATTGGATAAAGTTTGTAAATATGCGAGACACAAAGTTATGAAAAAATAAATCTTATTTATTTCAATAAGTAATGTTAGAAACATATACGAGATTAGGACATACATCCCAACATATTATGAATCTCATTCACATCAAACTATATATTATGTCAACTATATCACATATAAATGACATAAATACCCAATTAATGAATTTGAACACTTCAAATTCACACCAAAGTGTAAACCCTCAATTTATCAAGTTTCAGCCAACCGAGGGACCTAATGGACCTACAGATAACGAGCTCCAATTATTTGAGATTAACCTGTTAAACTCTTTGACTAGGTTATTCAACATTCATTAGCTACGGTAACACTCCACTAAAGCCCGTAGTTGCACTCCCATCACTATAGGACAAGTTGTGTCCATCGATATAACCAGTGCCCGTGAGTCGACCCTTCACAGGTTCTTCGTAGTCACAGCTAGGTCAAATTACCGTTTTACCCCGGTGTCTACCTCTTGCTCCTGAAGTCCTACTGCTCCTCTAATGAACAACTACGTTGTATGGTCCTACCATAAACAACACCCCTCTCGGGCCAGTGAGAGGGTGGTTGATCCGTTCATTGTACGTTTGATGTTCGAGAGATCGTTGGATCATGAGATCGTGACCAGAGGAGGAAACATGAAGAACGGTTCTTCAAAAGGTAGGTTTCGTGAAACCTTCTATGTTTTCTTCTATGTTTTTGCATGCTTAATCTAGTTAGAAATAGTTTCTTTCAATATTAAGAAAAATGGAAAAACAACGAAACAACGGCGATTCACGTCGCAATTTCGCTGCGGGAAATCCATTCCCTTCAACGTCACGTTCCAAGTATGATGAAAAACTTGATTTCTGTGGGACAGTTAGACAGTGAAAGATGTGAGGTTTGTTTTGGCCAAGGAAACTGAAAGGTTACTATAGGTGATATGGTAGTTTTTAGAGGAAGCAAACTAGAGACTCTGTATGTCAACAACAATGACAAAGATATGGTAGTTGTTGTGGATAATTCGAGTCAGACTAATTTGTGGCACAAAAGGTTTGGACATATGCGTGAAAAAGGTATAAAAATTCTTCACTCTGTAGGGAAGTTACAAGGATTAAAGGCAGTTGAACATAAGTTGTGTGAGGGTTGTGTATTTTGGAAACAGAAGCGTGTCAGTTTCTCAAAGACAGGAGCAAAGCTAAAATCCATGAAGTTAGAGTTAGTTCACACTGATGTGTGGGGGCCTTCTGAAATATCTTCTATTGGTGGTTCTAGAAACTATGTGACCTTCAAAGATGTATATTATATTGTATCAACATACATTAAGTTTATTCCCTAATGAATTTGAACATTTCAAATTCAAATGATCTAAGAACCCTTTACGAGCTAGAAAGGTGGACCTAATGGACCTACAGATCAGAAGCTCCAATGATACGAGATTGCTCGGTTAATCTCAATAACCTCTCAATCAACATTCGTTAACTGCGGGAACACTCCACTAAAGTCCCACAGCTGCACTCTTCTCACTGCAGATATATTTCTATGTCCATGGATATTGACCAATAGCAGCAAGTCAATCCTTCACGAATGTTCGTAACACCAGCTGGGTCAAATTACCGTTTTACCCTTAGGTTACATCTTGTGCCTTAAGTACCAGTGCTCCTCTAATGAACAATTTGTTTGTGGTCCTACCAACAAACAGAGTCCCACTCGGGCCAATGAGAGGGTCAGGCCCTTTGTTCAAGTCCCAGAGACACCACTTAAGGGAACATTCCTCTACTTACCCTAGTAGGTGGGAAGAAGTGAATTCCATCTTGCTAAGTTAAGTCCCCAACCGCTCACTCGGTCTTGTCCCCAAGAAGGTAGGCATATTGAGTCGGCGAATCTGGCCACTCTCACTCATACTAGTCAAAGGACAATCCCTCGCGAACAAGAGTTCGTAACACCTTTCGAGATTGAGATCAAGTTGCCTAGGTCATCCTAGTGAAATAGAAACCTAACTAGACAAAGCTGAGTTCTGAATAGAGGTTACTATTTCGTGGTCCGGTCTTATGTAATCTCATTACATAGGATATCCCCACTCACATGTCATCTACACGAACACGTTAGGATCACAGTGTTTGTATCAAATACAAAGTGGGCCACATCCATAGTTTTACCAGGGTAAGGTACCCAAACCTTATCCCCTAACTATAGACCCTTTAGGTTGTATCTCGAACCGAGATCCTTTTTATGTAAATTACATTCAGTTAAAGATTCATTTAACAGCCTTGGATGTTTAGTTTATTGGATTTAGGGTTTAAATGAAGGCAAACTCGTAGATAACGAACAATAACACTTTATTGAAATAATAACACTTTATTACATTAATTAGAACATAATTACAAACTACGAGTTTTAGGGCATAAATCCCAACAAACTCCCACTTGAACTAAAACTCTAGTGGGGTACATCATAATCTAAAATAGTGGTTACAAGAGATAGAAATACAATAAACTAGGGCATCCATATACCCCATTACATATCTCTCACTTGCCCTAGATTAGCTTATGTACATATCTCGTAGACCCAGACTTTCCAGATGACCCTCGAACACTTTAGTCGTGAGAGTCTTTGTAAACGGATCAGCAATCATCGTGCTCAGAAAGCGATCTTCGTGGATCGCCACATCTCCTCGTTGCACTATTTCTCGTGTCGTGATACTTCCTCTCGATGTGCTTTCTCGCTTATGGCTGCGAGGTTCCTTCGAATTGGCTACGGCACCACTGTTGTCACAATATAAGGTGATGGGAGATTCCATATTTGGAACAACTTCCAAATCAGTAAGAATTTCCTTAGCCAAACAGCCTCCTTAGCTACTTCCCAAGCAGCGACATACTCAGCCTCCATTGTTGAGTCAGCAATGCATCCTTGCTTGATGCTTCGCCATACTATAGCTCCTCCGTTAAGGGTGAAAACTGATCCCGATGTGGATTTTCGAGAATCCTTATCGGTCTGAAAATAAGAATTAGTGTATCCAGTAAGGATCAGATCCTTAGACCCATACACAAGCATATAGTCCCTCGTTCTCATTAGATACTTGAGGATATTTTTAACTGTTATCCAGTGGTCTAACCCTGGACTGGATTGGTACCTACTGACTATTCCCACTGCATAACAAATGTTCGACCTCGTGCATAGCATAGCATACATTAAGCTACCTCTGCAGAGGCATAGGGAATATGTCTCATATCCTCAACTTCTTGAGGTGTCTTGGGACACTGTTCCCTAGACAGGATGAACTTCATGCCTGAAGGGTAATAAGCCCCTCTTGGAATTATGCATCGAATATCTGGACAACGTTTTGTCGATATAAGACGCTTGAGACAATGCTAGCGTTCTGCTCTTGCGATTCCTGAAGATCTGAATCCCAAGAACATATTGTGCCTCTCCCAAATATTTTATTTGGAATTGTGTCGCCAACCAATTCTTTATGTCAGTAAGGTATGCTACATCATTACAAATGAGTAGGATATCATCCACATAAAGTACTAACAAAGCTACTTTACCGTTGATGATCCTCTTGTAAACACAAGGCTCATCAACATTTTGGTCAAAGTCGTAAGACTTGATCGCAGTATCAAATCTTATATTCCAAGATCTTGACGCTTGTTTCAATCCATAAATGGATCGATTAAGCTTGCAAACTTTTTGCTCCTGACCTTGGGCTATGAACCATTCGGGCTGAGACATATAGATGCTCTCGTCAAGATTACCATTCAAAAAGGCAGTCTTGACGTCCATTTGCCAAATTTCATAATCATAAAATGCGGCTATGGACAAAAGTATCCTTATAGACTTCAGCATAGCAACCGGGGAAAAGGTTTCTTCATAGTCAACTCCTTCCCTTTGGGTAAAACCCTTTGCTACAAGTCTAGCCTTAAAGGTCTGTACCTTTCCGGGTGTTGTGAATGGTTGGACCATCACAATATGTTGTTCATTAGAGCAGCAGTGGGACTTAAGGAACAAGAGGTAGACACAGGAGTAAAACGGTAATTTGACCCACCCGTGTCTACGAACAATCTGTGAAGGGTCGACTCATGGGAATTGGTTATATCGGTGGACACGTAATATTCTCGCACCGACGGGAGTGCGATTCATGAGCTATAGTGGAGTGTTACCGTAGCTAATGAATGTTGGTTAACCGGGTCAAAGAGTTTGGCAGGTTAATCTCGAATCATTGGAGCTCGTCACTGTAGGTCCATTAGGTCCCTCCGTTGGCTCCACCTGGGTTAAAAGAAGAGTTAATGTTTTGGTATGAAATTGAAGTGTTCAATTTCACTTTAAGGGCATTTATGTCATTTATATGAGATATGAATGATATAATATATAGTTTAATGTGAATGAGATTCATAATAAACTATAGGTTAGCTTAATTGTTGAATTAGAGCTAATTGGAGAAATTAATTGAGAGAAATTAAATTGGATGTGATTTAATTTAATTAATCCACAATTATTGCAAATGAGATTTGCAATATGAGATATCTTATATTATGTGGTTATGCAAATGAGATTTGCATAACCTATGGTTGTGGTAAAGTGGTAATAATGAGGAGATATTAACTCCCTCATTCCACTATTTAAACCCTTTGCAAGAACGGTTTGGTAAGCTCTCTTCTCATTTTTTATTTTTCACCAAAGAGAAGAAAAGAGAACTTTCTCTACTCTCTCATTTCTCCTCCCTCTCCAAAACACAAACAAGTTCCCACCAACTTCCCTTCTCCAAAAGAGAACAACTGAGAAGATCATTTGGTGGTGTTCGAGATCATTTTGTGGGAAGAATCCGTCGAGATCGAGTAGCACGAAGAGTTCGTGACCCGAGGAAGAAATTGTTGTGTTTGTCTACAACAAGTAAGTAAGATCTCTTCTTGCTGTAAATTTCTTCTTCTTTAAGCATGTTTAGCCTACGTCTAAGAGTTAGATCAATTTTAATAAATACAAGTTGCATAATGATACCTCGACGATTCAATCATCTTCCACTGCGCGGGGATTCGCATTCCCTTCAATTGGTATCAGAGTTATCTCGATGGTTCTTCATTTATGCACTGTTTTGTTAAAATTAGGTGGGTATTTTGCCATAATTCATGAGATGAATGTTTGGTTTGCATAATGGATGTTTTCGGTTTTTTGGCACTAGATTAGATTTACAATTATGTTGATGGGATCAATGTAAGGGCCGGTTGTTTTTGGGCATTTTGTTCTAAATCGAGTCTGTAAGTCCGGGTCGTTCGTGGCAAGAGTTGCTGTGAAGAAATCAGAGCGGAAACAGGTAGAAATCGATGGAAGAATCGCAAAGTGTTTGTTGTTCTGTCGATGGCGTTGAGACGCCGCCTCAACGCGCCGTCTCAACGCCGTTTCTTGCGGCGAGGCATTGCTCGAGCGGCGTTACAACGCTAGGCGTAGCGTTGCAACGCCGCTAGCGTTGAGAACGCGGCTCGACATTGTAGGCGACAGCGTTACTGCGTAACGCCACTGGCGTTACAACACTTTGCACACGTTGAGGCGATTCTTTGTAACGATTTAGTTAGAAGTGGGAGTTTTTTCTTCAAAGTGGGCGGTTATTTTCGTATTTTTAATTAATTTTGATTTATAAAATGTATTTATTTATTTAATTTAATTATTTTATTAAATAATATTAATATAAATGTTATATTAACGTTATTTAATTAAATAATTGC
Organism: Trichosanthes cucumerina; assembly: GCA_036507285.1. Classification (NCBI taxonomy): domain Eukaryota; kingdom Viridiplantae; phylum Streptophyta; class Magnoliopsida; order Cucurbitales; family Cucurbitaceae; genus Trichosanthes; species Trichosanthes cucumerina. Next base: position 47,270,018 of record CM071845.1, on the reverse strand, counting down.
CCCTTGGTGCCAAAAACCGGTCCATTTTTGCTATTTAATTATTTTATGCATGAGATGTAAATTTTAATTAACTTCTATGTGCATAAAGTATGTCATATAGATTTAAAATTCCACCATAGGTTAAACATTTCATGCATCATTTATATTATAAGAGTTATAATATGTAGAATGCATGATAGGATTATATTATAAGAGTTATAATATAATGAATGCATGTTTTAATTTATTTAAATATAAGTGTTATATTTTTAAATTAAAAGAATGCTCATGCATTTAATTCATGTGATGAGTGTATGATATAGTATAATTCATGTGATGGATGATCAAGCACTATAACATAGAAATGCATGCAACCTAAGTTAATTATTAGTTTTAAAGTGTTTAGAACTTGAATAATTAGACTTAGGTTTTCTAATTTTCTAATGAGATTAGATATTTAGGAAATCAAATATAACTTTTGAATGGAGACTGATAAGTAACTTTGTCTAAGGAAGGTTTTGTCTTAGGCTGGAGTATTTAAGTTGACGCTTGCGGAACACCCCTACTTGGAAACCGACCTGGGAGTGAATTCGGTCCGGAGATTCTTAGGTTATATTCTCATGAGTGCCGTTAATTAAGTGTTAATTAATTTACTCACTTAGACTTAGGTAAATTTTAGCCGGTTTATCTAGGTCAATCCCTATTAAAATTAAAGTGCTGAGTGGGAGGAAATGTAGTGTATGAGATACATTTGAATTTCCAACCACAAATCTCCTTAAAGTCCGCACCGTGAGATCTATACTCGTCCTCGTGGCGCAAATGGGAGCGTGCCCCTTCGGATGGCATTTGTATAGGTCAATATCATCATGGATGGAGACAGTACTTATAGTGAGTGGGAGCGGGACTTGTGAAAACGAGACCCATGGACTCTTCTTTCGATTCACACCGTGAGACGCCTATGATCTGTGTTGCGTAAAATTATGTTGCAATACCGCAGTGTACGGGTCAAGTTTTAGTATAGTGATTTATGAGTCCAAGTATCGTCCTCAGGAATGGGTTTCTAGATTAATTAATTATTAAGGTACTAATTCTCGATTTTAGCTAAAGAAACATAACATGGATAGTTGGTTGAAGTAAATACAAACAAACGAATAAACATGTGGAGACACAAATTGATAGATTTGGGAGAAGTGATTTTACAAGTTAAAGACCTAACTAGCACATGCATTGAACCAATGGGATGAAATTATAAACAAGAAGTGAAATACTCAAGAAAATCTCTCGATTCTTAGTGAGCCTCACACATGCAATAAACTCATAGTCTCCATATGAACCTACAACATGCATGGCATTAAGCAACTTCTTTATGTGTTTCCCTAAGATTTCTAGGTCACTCTCGTGCCAGACATCCAAGGGTTTTGACAATTTTGCTCTAATTCAAGCTTTATCTCTCGAGTCCACTTAAATCAACAAATTAAAAAGTAAAGAACGAATTGCCAAAAATAACGACATAACATGCTTCAATATATCACAAGAAAGTCATAACAAGTAATTCAAATCCTAACTACTATGTTTAGCTACTCTAAATCACAAGAAAAACAAACTAAACAAGTAGAAAACGTCTTAGAACGCTATTACAAATTGAAAGAAAGAGAAATAAACTTAGGTGTCGATGCCGGTCCTTCGTCTCCGAGCTCCCGTCTTCGATCTCGAACCTCCACGAATGCTTTGGCTCCCAAAATTACTCTTTTCTCTCTTCTTACAAGGTGTATTTCGAATTTAGGGCAAAACTCTACCAAATTGTGCTCCCCTTGTCAAGAATCATAAGGTTATTTTTATAGGCATCAATGGGGCAGCGTTGCAACGCTAGGGACAGCGTTGCAACGCTGTACCCTAAACGCGTGGTAAATATGGAAACTATCTGCAGCGTTGCAAACGCTAGGGGACGTTGCAGCGGCGCTACTACCTCAACGCGCGCGCTCCTTATCGAAGTAGCGTTGCGACGCTGCAATGCAGCGTTGCAACGCTACCTGCACGGTCTTCATAAGCGTCTTCTTATCGAGATGGCGTTGCAACGCCATCGCCTGTAGCCCTCAAAGCCTCTTGGCTGCGCGTTCGGCGTTGCAACGCTCTATATGGCATTGCAACGCCATCACCTCGGGTCTTAAAGCTTGGTTTGGTCTTCTCTCTTCCATTTGATGTTATATTTAGCTCCAAATAGCCTTGTTTTGATCCCGAGTGATCCAAATTGTCTCCAATAGCTCCGTTTAAGCTCTTAACCTGAAATTGAATAAATTAACCACGTAAAAGCCCTGAAATCATCATAAAACTAGCAATAATTAAGCCTAAGGATGGCATATTTTGTGTGCTATCAAACACCCCCAAACTTAGACTTTTGCTAGTCCTTGAGCAAAAAAAGAGAGTTAAACATTAGATTGTTCTTAAACATACATGTGATTCAAGCCTCAAAGATTTAAGAGAATATTTTGCAATCACAGGAAACACTTAAACATAATACTTCAACAAGTAATTTAAAACTTTTCCTAAGTGTTCCTACGTGTGTGTGTGATTAGCCTATGTTCCCTTCATTTTTACTAAGCCCGGATCAACTTTATTAGGTTCTCCATTCAACTTCCCCTACAATCGGTCTTAATTACTAATCTTTAAGCCTTTCCACATTCAAGAAATAAATAACTTTATTCAGCACTTAATCACTCTTTTAATGCCACTTTTTCTATTTTCTTCTTTTTTTTTTTTTTTTGTGCAAGAACACTAGCTTTCACACATCCACTGCAGGGACCCTTACCCAGAGCACTCGCTCAATGAGTGGCCTAACTGATCACGGTGAAGGTAGCTCTTTTTGTCCTCACGATTTTTTTTACAAATAGACAACAAAAATAAACTTTTTCACATAATGCACATATTATACAGATCATGCACTTCATATTGTCATTCACCCTATCCTGCAGTTTAACTCTAAAATTATTTCTCAGACCTATCGAGGTGACATCAAACTTCTAAACCTAATAACTTTGTTCTAAGCATTTCAAAACTACAGGAACACAGGCTATGTGCATAATATTGCAGGAAAAACTCAAGAAAAATTTTAAATTAACTCAAATTCATGTCATGCTTTCTGTGTTTCAAAGAGAGAATCACAAAGATTTTCAATTATATCTCATCCTAGGCTATCATACTCATACTTATGTAAAAGATCACCAACAATTCAAAGACATACTCGGGATATCCACACAAATAAACACAATCCCACCCCCAAAACTTAAACTAAACATTGTCCCCAATGTTTGTAGAAATAAGCATGAGGTAAGTATAAGGGTAGAAGTGAACGATCACTGCCCTGGGTGATGGAGATCTTTCGAGTTCCTTGGATAGCCAAAGCATGTGTGTTGGAGTTCCTCCGAATGGGAGCATGTTTTCAACGAAGAAGGGCATCTCCACAACCTACGAAGTAAAACAACAACTAACTAAGAGTTGAAAACAACAAAAAATAACTAAAGCAAGCTAAAGACAGAAAACAAAAGTAAGTAAAACTTGGGTTGCCTCCCAAGAAGCGCTTTGTTTAATGTCTTTAGCTAGACTGCAGACTCCTCAAGGTGTTTCTTTCCTTGCTTGCGATTGCTGGAGTGATGTGTTCATTTGGCCAATCTGGTCTCTATATTCTTTATTGCAGCTCCATGATCGGTCACTATACCGATATAAATCCGTGATCGCATTCTCCAACCGGTTAGGCCAGACTTACGGATTCGGCTATGAAGGAGTGCAATGTGTCTTCCAGAGATGGTTTCCTCTCGATGTAGAAGCATGCTCGATTCAACACATTCTTGTTGTTAGCATAAGAAAAATTCTCATGATACCTCAAACTCGGATTGTAATGTGTTGGTAGGTTATTCGAGTCCGATTTCCTCCATAGTGGTTGCTTCTATTGTTCGGTAGTGCAATTGCTCCATAGTGGATTCTCCATTGGGTGGGAGCATTGAGAGGACATCCCATGCGTGGTGATCCTGCAAAAAATTATTCAAGGCATGAGTGAGAGATGCCATATGAGATCTAAGAGAGGTTACCTCGTCCGGTTGATATAATCCAACTCTTTGGCTTAGATCATGTCATTTTATGTAGGCCATCGTAGTTTGGCGCTTGACACTTCCTCCGGGAGGGCACGTGCTTACAGCACACGTCTTCGCCATGAAAGCCCTCCAAAGAAGTGGCATCCGAGAATGGTCCTGGTCTTACCTTCCAGTCCATTATAAAACAGCTTGTACACAGGCCGTCCTAGATAGCCATGCTGTGGGCACCTCCCCGAGCATGTTCTTGTACCTTTCCTGTGCTTCAAATAATCGCTCTCCCTCCTGCTTTGCTCAATGTTCCTATCTCCGTTCTCAACTTTGCAGCTTTAACAGTGGAAAGAATTTGGTCATGAAGGCTTGGGCCAACTCTCCCGTGAAGTGATACTCCCCGAGGAAAGGACCTAGCCATTCTTTGGCTCTACCTCGCAAAGAAAAAGGAAAGAGACGTGGCGAATACTATCGCAGAGATACCATTCATTTTAAATGTACCACAGATTTCCAAAAGTTTTGAAGATGAGAGTTAGGATCTTCTGTGGCTAGGCCTCTGAAAGCACCTTCCCTAACCATTTGTATCATTACATTTTCGGTTCAAAGTTATTAGCATTGATAGGGGCATGGACTATTCCAGCCTGCTCAGAATTAAACACAGGTTGGAAATACTCCCTGATAGGTTTAGGGTTGTTGATGAGCTCCTGATCAGCCATCTCCTGAGGTTCTGCTCTTCCTTCCCTTAGGAGTCTCCTACAGGTCCTCTCGATCTCAGGATCAAAAGGGTGCAAGTCTGCAGCTCTCCCTTTGGGCATACACCTGGAGAAACAAAAATAAATAAATTAGATACAAAAGAAAAACACAAGCAACTAGAGAATGGAATAGAACATAAGGGCATAAAACATAAAACTTGGGTTGCCTCCCAAGAAGCGCTTTCTTTAACGTCTTTAGCTAGACGTTGACTCATCAAGGTACATAAAACTGCTCATACTTCTCTGGGCCCTTCTTGCTTGAATCAATGTAGCCCTCTAAGTCTAAAAGGCTATCTTGCTTTTCATGGGCACCAGAGACATAATTATTTTTGGTATTTTTGTTTAATAGAACGAAAGAACTGAAATCAAAACAAGACTCGTGAGTGAAAGACCAATGGTTATCAAAAATCAAGGAAATTTTTGGGGATAAAGGGAAAGAAGACTTCTCAGCCTCTAACTCTATCACCTGGATCTCTCCTGTGGAACTAAGTGTATCACCAGTGTCCTCCTCACTAACTTGATCATGGTGTGCCTCAGTTTCCCCCAAACTATCCTCACTAACATGTGAACAGACCCTCCTAGGTGGCACCTCTTGAGTGGTAAGGAATAGAAATTGTTCCTGTAAGGTCTTAAGGGAAACTACTAATTGATTAAGATACTGGGATCTATCCTGCACTATTTCCCAAAGTCTTACCACCTCAGCTTCTAACCTATCCAACCTTTCGAATTCATCATGAACCAAATTTTTAATTTTCAATTCTAAGGTATATTCCATCAATTGGTCCACCAGAGAAGATTTTTCAACGGGTTGGTTAAGGTACGAAAAATTCTGGTTCCAAGTGCCTAAATAACTACCCTCATGTGAATTTTCATATATGTCTGATACAGAATGGTAAAAATTAGACACATGGTATTCAGAAAAATCATGATGCACAAAACTAGGGTTCTGAGGGGGATAATAGAATGGTTGAAACTCAAAATTATGCAAAGTCATACTTGAAAAATCAGTAATTTCACAACAAGACTTCACACAATATCAACACAACCAAAACAGGAAACAAAGACTCGAAAACCCACAAAACTAAAATAACACAACTAAGGAAACAAACAATCACACAAAAACAAATAAGGAAAGACAAACAAACAACTTTAGTCTAGAATTTCAAATTTTCTCCTAATATTAATTAATCTAAATAATCGACATTCCCCGGCAACGGCGGCAAAAACTTGTTGCGTAAAATTATGTTGCAATACCGCAGTGTATAGGTCAAGTTTTAGTATAGTGATTTATGAGTCCAAGTATCGTCCTCAGGAATGGGTTTCTAGATTAATTAATTATTAAGGTACTAATTCTCGATTTTAGCTAAAGAAACATAACATGGATAGTTGGTTGAAGTAAATACAAATAAACGAACAAACATGTGGAGACACAAATTGATAGATTTGGGAGAAGTGATTTTACAAGTTAAAAACCTAACTAGCACATGCATTGAACCAATAGGATGAAATTATAAACAAGAAGTGAAATACTCAAGAAAATCTCTCGATTCTTAGTGAGCCTAACACATGCAATAAACTCATAGTCTCCATATGAACCTACAACATGCATGGCATTAAGCAACTTCTTTATGTGTTTCCCTAAGATTTCTAGGTCACTCTCGTGCCAGACATCCAAGGGTTTTGACAATTTTGCTCTAATTCAAGCTTTATCTCTCGAGTCCACTTAAATCAACAAATTAAAAAGTAAAGAACGAATTGCCAAAAATAACGACATAACATGCTTCAATATATCACAAGAAAGTCATAACAAGTAATTCAAATCCTAACTACTATGTTTAGCTACACTAAATCACAAGAAAAACAAACTAAACAAGTAGAAAACGTCTTAGAACACTATTACAAATTGAAAGAAAGAGAAATAAACTTAGGTGTCGATGCTGGTCCTTCGTCTCCGAGCTCCCGTCTTCGATCTCGAACCTCCACGAATGCTTTGGCTCCCAAAATCCCTCTTTTCTCTCTTCTTACAAGGTGTATTTCGAATTTAGGGCAAAACTCTACCAAATTGTGCTCCCCTTGTCAAGAATCATAAGATTATTTTTATAGGCATCAATGGGCGCGCGTTGCAACGCTAGGGACAGCGTTGCAAACGCTGCACTCTAAACGCGTGGTAAATATGGAAACTATCTCTGCAGCGTTGCAACGCTAGGACACGGCGTTACCACGCGGCTATCTTGATGCGAAAATATCGATTGCCTAAACTAATGCAAATTAGGATGAGACTCGACTCTTACCGTGACGCGTGCAAGTATACACGGTCAAGTGCAGCAAGTGATAAGAAAAGTATCGATCCCACGAGGACTAGTAGAATCTAAACCAATGAGTGTCCTAGAAATTTTTCTCCTTATTTTTTTTGGTGCAATGCATGGGCATGCAAGTTTTTGTTAGGAATAAATGAATGCAAAATAGGAATTTGATTGTTTTGTTGTTTGAATGAGTTAAATATAATTAAGACTAATGCAATAAATCAAAATATGTGAAAACATTAAACATAAACTAAACGAGAGAAAACTGGGGCTTTTAGATTAAGAGATAGGCTAGGGTTAAGTTGAAGTTCCATGTATAATTGGATTAACAAATGTGTGGTTGATGCCTTCAATTTACCTACGCATGTGATCAAGTGAATTTTTCCAAAGTCACTAAATTTTAAAACCAACAATTTCCCAATTGAGATCTAAATTACGCTCATAACTTTAAGGTTCTAGGTGGATTAATTATCTCTAATTAACTCATGATCCTAGAATGAAATTCTAATTTCCTAACTCACTAGCTTTTCCAAGTTCGTGAATTTTAGAGGAGTCAAAGTGGCCAAGTTTTAATCCTCATGCATCGTTATAAACATTAAAATCTCATAAATCCAACCACGGCATCAACCATAAATTTATTACAATGTATACGGTGAAAAACAACCTAACCCATGCCTAGAAGAGTTTAGCTCATGCTTGGAGTTAAATTACACATCCTTAAGTTAAGCATGCTCTTACTAATCATGTATAGCAATAGTAGACCAAGAACAATCCCAAAATCGACCTAAACGATGAAGCAAAAATTTCTAAACAACAATTTTTACCCACTCGTTTCAAAGCAAGAGTTTCGGATTGCTTCACAAGAATTTGCCTATCGAGCAATTTGCCTATCTACTACTTTGCTTCAAAAAAATGCAAGCAAAGCAGCGAAGAAGCGCCCAAGGTCCCCACGGCTTTGCTTCAAAGCAAACACGAGCACAACAAAAATCACGCAGCGTAACGGCAGCGGCAGCAAATAAGCAATGGCTTTGCTTCACAATCGCGCGCGCGCACGGCGGCGCTTCCCGATTGTCCACGGCCTTGCTTCAAAGAAATGCCCACGCAACAACAATCACGCGCAACGGCTTTGCTTCAGCAATCGCGCACGCAGCGACGGCGCTTCCCGATTGTCCACGGCTTTGCTTCAGCAAATGCACACGCAGCAACAATCACGCGCAACGGCAACGGCAACAGCGCAACGGCTTTGCTTCAGCAATCGCGCGCACGCAGCGACGGCGCTTCCCGATTGTCCACGGCCTTGCTTCAGCAAATGCACACGCAGCAACAATCACGCCCAATTGTCCACAAGAATAGGATGGGTCGCCTCTCCGATGCCGCCGAAATTGCTACGGAATGCTTGACGCCTTCTCCGAATGCTTTAGCACGCTTCAGTAATTGCTACAAGAAAAAAAGGCCTCTCGATTTGTGCTCTCTCATCCGATTGCTTCAAAGAACAACACGTAGCAACACCAACAACGCCCTTCTTCTTTTCTTGCTCTTTTTGCTTCAAAGAACGGATGGACCTCACGATTGCTACAAAGAAAGACACCATCATGAATTTGTCTCTCCAACGCACACTTTGTTGTAGCAATCGCTTGTTCTCCTTCTCTTTTCGATCTCTCCTCTTGTCGCAAATTCTCACCCGCTCCACTCCCTCTCCTTTCACCTGTAAACCCTAGCCTCCTTATACAAGATGGTGTTGCCCTAATTCCATAAATTACAAAAATACCCTTAAGGGTAAAAAGACCATCTTACCCTTCGGGTAAAATGTCTAAAATGCCCTTAAGGACTCTTGTAATCTTTAAACATCTCCTGCACACAGAAAAATCCCAAATAAATTTATAAAGTCAATTATAAAAGAAACTAAATACGCAAGGATTTTTGGAGTTAAGAAAAATCTCAAATTTCGGTCTTTAATCAACCGTTAGCTTATTTTCCTAGATTTCTTAAATTAAAGCACAAAAACATCAAAATTAATTCTTTTTTAATCTAATGCTTAAATTCAAGATTTTAGAGCTAACACACATAATTTAGGGATAAAATAACATGAGGATCACTAAATTAAATGCAATTCAAGTGAATTGAACACTAAAATTCTAGTAAAATAACTCACTAATGGTGAGTTATCAGCTACCTCAACGCGCGCGCTCCTTATCGAAGTAGCGTTGCGACGCAATGCAATCAAGGCAACGCTACTCCGCACGGCCTTCATAAACGTCTTCTTATCGAGATGGCGTTGCAACGCCATCGCCTGTAGCCCTCAAAGCCTCTTGGTTGCGCGTTCGGCGTTGCAACGCTCTATATGGCATTGCAACGCCATCACCTCGGGTCTTAAAGCTTGGTTTGGTCTTCTCTCTTCCATTTGATGTTATATTTAGCTCCAAATAGCCTTGTTTTGATCCCGAGTGATCCAAATTGTCTCCAATAGCTCCGCTTAAGCTCTTAACTCCGAAATTGAATAAATTAACCACGTAAAAGCCCCAAATCATCATAAAACTAGCAATAATTAAGCCTAAGGATAGCATATTTTGTGTGTTATCAATCACTCGCTAGTTTTGCTCGACTGCACAATCCCTTCGGAGGGCTTGATCATGGGAGTCGGAACACCGTGAATTCCCGAAAGGGATACAGTTTCTGTTAAGTGTGAAGCCCAAATACATCATGGCCCATTTACTTTATTCTTAACCTAAATATATATGTATATATATTTAGTTTTTTGCTGCAATTTTCGGAGAGTGCAATTCTTGCGGCAGTGACTTGTTGCGGCAGTGAGAGGAATAGAGAATTACGGCAGTGAGCATTCGGAAGAAAAATTAGAAGCTTTTGAAATTTTTTTTTTTGGTGTTCATTATGAGAGCGTTTTTTTTTTCTCCATTGAAGAGTTTTGTGAGCTAAAGTGATTCGTGAGCCTTTTCCTTGAGAGAAAAGTGAGAGAAATCACCATTGAGCGTTGTAAACTCTTGTAACTTACTCCCTGACGATTATAGTGGAACTGCCTCAGAGTGCAGAACCGGACGTAGCCATCATTGGGTGAACCAGTATAAATTTGGTGTCAATTTCTCTATCCCTAAAACTTTTATTTATCGTTCTTGTAGCTTAAAGGTTTAGGTTGGTTTATCTACTCTTTTAGGCTTGTTAATTCCAAATTGATTATTCCGCAAAATATTTGGAATTAAAACCTGATCTGGGATTTGGGATAAAATACATATTGTCTGAATCTGGTAGAATTTAGATTGATTGTATTTCGTCTCATTCACATCCTAACAGTTTCCTGGTTGGTTTTCCTTCTTGGTTCACCCTTCGGTGGCTATTGTTTGACGGATACTTGGAAACTTAAAGGTTGAGGGTGACACTCACAGAATTCGTTAAGTGTTAATGAATTCGATCGAACAATGGTAATTGGACGCCTAATGGAATAAGAGTTATTCTAGGATTAGCGTCTGATCGAGAAAGTCTCGTCCTAGAGGAGAAGTGTTCTGTTCACCCTTCGGTGGCGGTCATTCTAATCCTTTAGGGTATCATTGCAAAATTTTGAATGACCTAGGGATCATGAAACAATTTTTTGCTAAAACTTGATTGGATTTCAAAAAGTTTTTTGCGAGACTAATACAAAGTTTTTCTTATTTTTCAGCTAAAAATGTCTAGCGCAATAATAGCTTTACTCGTTTCGGATAAGTTAGTGGGAGATAATTACCAGAGTTGGAAAAACAACATTAATACAATTTTGGTAACTGACGACATAAAGTTCGTGCTATCTGAGGAGTGTCCTCAGATATCGGGCTCGACCGCGTCGCGAAGTCTTCGCGATGCGTACGATCGGTGGATCAGGGCCAATGAAAAGGCCAAGGTCTACATAATTGCCAGCATGTCTGATGTGTTGGCAAAGAAGCTGAGCTGATGGTCTCTGCTAAGGAGATCATGGAGTCCTTGCAGGAAATGTTTGGACAACGATCCTTTCAGTCCGACATGACTTCTCTCAAATACGCTTTCAACGCACGGATGAAAGAGGGTCGCCCTGTCCGCGAAACGCGTTCTGAGACATGATGACCCACTTTAATCTTGCCGAGATGAACGGGGCTTCGATCGATGAGTCGAGCCAGGTCAGTTTTATTTTAGAGACTCTTCCGAAGAGTTTCCTTCAGTTTCGTAGCAATATTGTTATGAACAAAATTAGCTACACTCTGACTACCCTCCTCAATGAGCTACGAAATTTCCAATCCTTGAAGGGTCAAGGAATCGAGAGTAAATGTTGCCTCACAGTGTCTTATCACGGGGGTTCGACCTGCGGGGACGAAACTCGTTGCTCCTTCACGCCCGAAAGGGAAGAAGAGGATGAAGAGGGGTAAAACTGACCGCGCTGCCGCCCACAAGGGCAAGAAGGTCAAGGAGGTAGTAGGGAAAGGAAAGTGTTTCTACTGAAATGGGGGCGGACACTGGAAGAGAAACTGTCCCAAATTCCTGGCCGAGAGGAAGAATCAAGGTAAATGTGATTTACTTGTGACAGAAACATGTTTAGTGGAGAGTAGTGACTCAGCCTGGATATTGGATTCAGGCGCCACTAACCACGTTTGTTCTTCTTTTCAGGTGATTGATTCCTGGCAGCCGCTGCGAGCGGGTGAGGTGACTCTACGGGTTGGATCCGGGAAGCTTGCCTCTGCTGCAGCAATCGACACGGTGAAGCTGCGTTTTGGAGGAAAGTACTTATTATTGGACAATTTGTACATAGTTCCAGTGTTTACTAGAAACCTTGTTTCCATTTCCTGCTTAATTGAACATTGTACTTCAGTTTCTTTTGAATTTAATAAAGCGTTTATTTCTTTCAAACGGAATGTTATTTGTTCAGCTTCACTCGAAAATAAGCTATATGTTTTGAAACCCAATTCGGTCAAAAGTGTTTTGAATACTGAATTGTTTAAAATTACAGAAAGACGAACTAAGAAAGCAAAAGTTTCTCCAAAAGAAAATGCCCATCTTTGGCATCTACGGTTAGGCCACATTAATCTCAATAGGATTGAGAAACTAGTGAAGAGTGGACTTCTAAAGGAGTTGGAAGAAAACTCTTTGCCGGTGTGTGAGTCATGCCTTGAGGGCAAGATGACCAAACGTCCTTTTAGTGGAAAAGGACATAGAGCTAAAGAGCCTCTTGAGTTAGTACATTCTGACCTCTGTGGTCCGATGAATGTTAAAGCTCTGGGGCGTTATGAGTACTTCGTGTCTTTCATGAGCGATTACTCCGGATATGGGTATATTTACCTAATGCACAAGAAGTCTGAAACTCTTGAAAAGTTCAAGGAGTACAAGACTGAGGTTGAGAACCTCTTAGGTAAATCGCTTAAAACACTTCGATCGGATCGAGGTGGAGAGTACATGGACACTTAGTTCCAGGACTATATGATAGAACACTTTAATTACGTCCCAACTCTCAAAGACTGGTATGCCACGCAGAGAATGGTGTATCGGAGAGAGAAACAGAACCTTGTTGGACATGGTTCGGTCGATGATGAGCTATGCTCGTCTCCCTGATTCTTTTTGGGGGTACGCAGTAGAGACTGCGGTTTATATTTTGAACAACATTCCATCGTAGAGTGTTTTTTGGCCAGAACTTCAGAAACACTAGCCAAAATGTAGACCTTCGCCTTATCATTGGCCTTGATCTAGCGGTCGTACGCCTCCTTAACAGATTGAGGAGCGTTACGAGCAGGGATCTGAGGACATTCCTCAGTTAGTACAAACCGTAGGTCATCAACAACGAGAATCGTATTCAAGTTGGACTTCCACGTAGTAAAATTCTCACTAGTTAAACGGTCGCTTTTAAGTAAGGCTATTATTGAGGACGACATGCTGAAAATCCAAAATAGTTCTAATTAGTTATGCCTTTGTAAAAACCAATCTAATTTATCAAAATCATTAAAGAACCCTAGTGTTTAAACTAAACTCACTGTTTAAGTTAAACCTTTAATTTTGCAACGATACTTCAAGGGTTTAGAACAAAAGCCTCCGTCGGGCGGTCAGTCATTCCTCCCTTGAATTGAGACTTCCTCAGCCAATTCTCACTACCAGAACATCTCATGTCCCAATGGTCCTTAGCTACCGTTTGTTTGGTCAAGGACTTGTTAACTAACTTAACTCATCCCGTAAATGTGACCCTATTATTTTCATATCCAATAGGCCCGAGCCAACAGACTACTATTAAGAAAGACAATTGCTGGCAAACAACCTAAGAGGCCCTATCCAGTTCTGGAGTTCGCGGTGTTCCGATCCCTATAGTCAGGCTCTCCGTAGGGTTTGGATGTTCCAGGACAACCTAACAGGCGGGCTATAGAAATCTCACGGTGCAACCTAATGAAGGAGACCGTAGGATACGTTGACACGCATCCTGCTCCCATTTACTATGGATACTTCCCTCATTCATTTTGATATTGAACCATGCAAACACATATCGTAGGGGAACGCCCTATTGACGCCACGTAGCAGAGCATGGAACTCACTGTGTGAACTCTTGAGGACGTGAGAGAAAACTCAATGCGACCATCTCGTTTTCTCCCACTGAAGTTCCTAAGATTAGGGTATAGTTTTAACTTAGTCGGATTCTGGCTAAAAGAATCTACTTAAGTCTATGCCTATTATAACTATTATAACTAGGTCTTAAAATCTTATGTCTAGGTGAAAAAACATTTTAATTACCTAGAGATAAAAATAGAACTAAGGTTAATTCAACTCAGGTTCCGGATCAGTTCCCAGGTAGGAGGTGTGCCTTAGACAGAACTTCACCGGTAGAGTTCCCTTATAACCAAAGTCCTAAAGTCCTACTATATTTTAAACTATTTAAAATACTACGTTAGACTAATTTCTAATCCTATTAGAAATTGAAACTTACGTCTAAATTAATTTTAAACGATTTAAAACTAATTAAATTTTAACCCAAGTTCCTATGTTTGCATGCATTTCTTTATTATAGGTTATGGTTTCTAAAACCCCTTTAATTTATAACTTTTATAAATTTTAATAATTAACCTATGATAAAGAAACTATATTATAAATTCAACAATCAATATTCAAACAGGAATTATAAAAGGAATTCAACTAATTAAATTATAAAATTACTTAAACAAAATAACATTTATTTTAAACTAAGTAATTTTATGCTCCATGCAATTTATTTTCCATATAATCTAATTATAACACTTATAATTAATTACTCATGAAAAAATAAATTAGTCGTGCATTCAACCATATTCATCTAACATTTATATAAATAAAATGCATGAACATGCTTATCCTAAGGTGGGAATAATCTAAATGACATTCATAAAGATAAATAGTTGTAAAACCGGAATAATTTGGCCCCTAAAGTGCTAAAAAAATAAATTACATTAATTTATTTCATAAAAGCGATCCAAAAACACCCTGAATCGGCCTTGAACCGCTCGAACTGGACCAAAAATAATTGAACCAACCGAACCAGTCTGCAGCTGCTGGAATGTCCCACGGCGTTGCAACGCTGAGGCCAGCGTTGCAACGCCCGCTTCGTCGTCTTGCGCGCCTGGTATCGGGGTAGCCTTGCAACGCTGAGGGGCAGCGTTGCAACGCTGCTGACCCCTTGACGCCTGCGTCGATAGGGAATGCTGGCGTTGCGACGCCGTTTCTTCTTCAGTTATAACGCCTCTTTGCTTCAGCATGAGATTTCTTCCATGAACACAGCAGCTTCAACTTGCAATTTCTCCTTCGATTCTCAACCGAAATGCTTGAAATTGGTCCCGAACGACTCGTGACTCAATTACAGACTCAATTTTGTATTTTTTGCCCAAAAATGCAGGGGCCTTTACATACTAATTGATCAAAATCAAAGTAAACTAAGGCCAAAACATTCCTAAACAAGTTTTACAGCAAACCAAATGCATTTCACACCAAATCAATGCAATTTTGTTTCAAAACAAAACAAATCAAGCATTGCTCTGATACCAATTGATGGAGATCTGATCTCCTTGAGCAGTGGAAACGTGTTTGGGATCTTAATTACTTGATTATTTTGCTTAAAACAAAAACCAATACATTGACAAAAAGAACAGAACAAGCAGGAAATTCTAATCCTATTAGACATGGATTAATTGCATGCAAAAATGCTACAAGTTTAACGATTAAACTAATAAAAGAGAGGAAATTATTACCTTTGTAGACTTTCTCCAAAGAACTCTTTGCTCCTAGCTTTTCAAAGAACACAGAACTAAACTTCTCTGTTTTCTTCCAGCAACAGGACACCACCAAAATGGCAAACCTCCTATTCTCTGGATTCCACTTAGATCAACCTTGGTGGGAAGGTAATCCAACAATTGGAAGAAGGTTTTGAGAATGTGAGAGTGATAGAGAGAGAGCAATTCTCCAATTGCTTGTACAATTCAGTTGATCGATCAATGCAAAAATGCACACCCCTTCTCCCTATTAAGCTATCGATAGGGAGAAGGAAGGGATAGTGGGAACGTGTCTGTAAGACACGTTCCCTTATTTTATTATTAAAATAATAATAATAATAATAATAATAATAATAAAATCAAAATTAATTATTAATTTAAATAATACAAATTAAATATCAAATATTAGATTTGGATTAAATCTCATTTAATCATATTACCCCATTAACCTATAGTTTTAATGTACATCCAGTGCACATTAAATTTTAACCTATAGTTTTCAAATGTGAATCACATTCACATTTAATATAATATTTGAACTCTTTCAAATATTCAATTCTCTCATATAATTTAATATGAATCACATTCACATTAAATTTATAATATATAGTTCCAAAACTATATATTATATTGTATCAACATACATTAAGTTTATTCCCTAATGAATTTGAACATTTCAAATTCAAATGATCTAAGAACCCTTTACGAGCTAGAAGGTGGACCTAATGGACCTAAAGATCAGAAGTTCCAACGATACGAGATTGCTCGGTTAATCTCATTAACCTCTCAATCAACATTCGTTAACTGCGAGAACACTCCACTAAAATCCCACAGTTGTACTTTCTCACTGCAGATATATTTCTGTGTCCATGGATATTGACCAATAGCAGCAAGTCAATCCTTCACGAATGTTCGTAACACCAGCTGGGTCAAATTACCGTTTTACCCCTGGGTTACATCTTGTGCCTTAAGTACCAGTGCTCCTCTAATGAAAAATTTGTTTGTGGTCCTACCAACAAACAGAGTCTCTCTCGTGCCAATGAGAGGGTCGGGCCCTTTGTTCAAGTCCCGGAGACACCACTTAATGAAACATTCCTCTACTTACCCTAGTAGGCGAGAAGGAGTGAATTCCATCTTACTAAGTTAAGTCCCCAGCCACTCACTCTGTCTTGTCGCCAAGAAGGTAAGCATATTGAGTCGGCGAATCTGGCCACTCTCACCCATACTAGTCAAAGGACAATCCCTCGTGAACAGGAGTTCGTAACCTGCTCAGGATTGAGATCAAGTTGCCTAGGTCATCCTAGTGAAATAGAAACCTAACTAGACAACGGAGTTACAGCTAGAGGTTACTATTTCGTTGTCCGGTCTTATGTAATCTCATTACATAGGATATCCTCACTCACATGTCATCTACACGAACACGTTAGGATCACAGTGTTTGTATCAAATACAAAGTGGGCCACATCCATAGTTTTACCGTGGTAAGGTACCCAAACCTTATCCCCAACTATAGACCCTTTAGGTCAGATTCTAACCGAGATCCTTTTTATGTACATTACATTCAGCTTAAAGATTCATTTAACAGCCTTGGATGTTTAGTTTATTGGATTTAGGGTTTAAATGAAGGTAAACTCGTAGATAATGAACAATAACACTTTATTGAAATAATAACACTTTATTACATTAATTAGAACATAATTACAAACTACGAGTTTTAGGGCATAAATCCCAACACAATCCTAATGCATAACAGATGTCGGGTCGAGTACAGAACATGGCGTACATGAGGCTACCTACAGCTGATGCATAAGGGACTCATCTCATGTCCTCAAGTTCTTGAGGTGTCTTAGGACACTGTTTATTAGACAAATGAACCTTGTGCCTGAAAGGCAATAAACCCTTTTTCGAGTTATGCATCTTATATCGAATCAACATTTTGTCGATATAAGATGCTTGAGACAAGGCTAGTGTCTTGTTATTACGATTCCGGATGATCTGGATCCCGAAAACATATTGCGCTTCTCCCAAATATTTCATTTAAAATTGGGTAGCTAGCCAGTTTTTAATGTCATTGAGGAATCCTACATCATTCCAATAAGTAGGATATCATCCACATACAACACTAGAAAAGCAACAGTACTGTTGATTATCTTCTTGTATACACAAGGTTCATCATCATTTTGACAAAAGCCATAAGATTTGATAGCCTCATCAAACCTTATATTCCAAGGCCTAGAGGCTTGTTTCAACCCATAAATGGATCGTTTAAGCCTGGAAACCTTTTGCTCATGGCCTTGTTCAATGAACCCTTTGGGTTGGTTCATATAGATGTTTTCATCAAGATTGCCATTCAGAAAGGTCTCGTCTTGACATCCATTTGTCATACTTCATAGTCATAATATGCAGCAATGGCAAGAAGGATCCGAATAGACTTTATCATGGAAACAGGAGAAAAGGTTTCCTCATAGTCAACCCCTTCTCATAGGGTATAACGCTTTGCCACGAGTCTAGCTTTGAAGGTATGTATCTTCCCATCTACACCTCGTTTTCTCTTGTAGATCCATTTACAACCTATGGGTTTAATCCTATCGGGTTGATCCACAAGATCCCAAATGGAATTGAAGTACATAGACTCCATTTCCTGGTTCATGGCTTTAACCCATTCGTCTTTGTCAATGTCATCAATTACTTAATCATATGACAATGGGTCCTTGTAGTCATCACTAGGCATGACAACTTGGGTTTCAGTTAAACCCATGTCACAGTCAGGTTGTATAATAACCCTCCCACTATGTCGAGGCTCTCTCAACTGTTGAGATGGACAACTTCGACCAGACGAGCTAGGGTCAACAACTTTTGTTCACTTCCTAGTAGTGTTAGTAACTTTTACTGTCATACTGTTTAACTCTTTGAACACGATTTTACTTTTAGGTTTGTGATCCCTGATGTGATCCTCCTCAAGGAAAGTGGTGTTTGTCGACACAAGCACCTTATTTTCCTTAGGATCGTAAAATAGACCACATCTCGTTTCTTTAGGGAACCCCACAAATAGGCATAATTTTGAACGAGGTTCCAATTTCTTTGGGTTTGTCACTAGCATATGGGTTGGACATCCCCAAATTCTGAAATGACATAAACTACTTTTACATCTTTTCCAGAGTTCGAAAGATGTTTCAGAAACACTTTTCGAAGGAACATTGTTTAAAATATAAACTGCAGTCTCCACTGCATAACCCCAAAACGATTCAGGGAGATGAGCATAACTCATTATCGACCAAACCATGTCTAACAGGGTTCTGTTTCTCCTTTCTGATACACCATTTTGTTGTGGCATACCAAGGGCTGAGAGTTGGGGCATTATTCCATGTTCTATCATATAGTCTTTGAATTCATGGTCCATATACTCTCCACCTCGATCAGATCGAAGCGTTTTGATAGATTTACTAAAAGGTTCTTAACCTCAGTTTTAGATTCCTTGAACTTTTCAAGTGCCTCAGATTTGTGATACATTAGGTAAATGTATCCATATCTTGAATAATCATCTATGAAAGAGATGAGATATTCATACCCACCCCGGGTTTTAACACTCATCGGATCACAAAGATCTAAGTGTATAAGCTCTAAAGTTTCTTTGGCTCTATAACCTTTACAGCCAAAAGGTCGTTTGGTTATTTTGCCATCAAGGCATGATTCACATACAGGTAAAGAACTTTCTTCAAACTCGCTTAGAAGTTCGTTCTTCACTAATCTCTCAATATGCTTAGAAGTTCGTTCTTCACTAATCTCTCAATCCTATTGAGATTTATATGATCGAACCTTAGATGCCAAAGATAGGCATTTTGTTTAGAAGAAACCTTTTGCTTTTTATTAGTTCGTGTATTTGTTGTTTTAAATAATCCAGTGTTAAAAACCATTTTAACTGAATTAGGCCTTAAAACATACAAATTGTTCTCAAGTAGAGCTACACATAAATCAATACCTTTCAAAGAAATAAACGCTTTATTGAATTGGAAAGAAATTGAAATACACTGTTTAATAAGGAAAGAAATAGAAATAAGGTTTCTAGTAAACCTTGGAATTACATACACGTTATCTAATAACAGTGTTTTCTTTCCGAACAGCAGCTCTACCGTGCCCACTGCTACAACTGAGACAACATCCTCATTACCAACTCTGAGAGTTATCTCCCCTTCCTGCAGCTGCTGCCAGGAACTAATTTCCTGAAAAGAAGAACAAATGTGGTTAATCGCTCCTAAATCCAATATCCATGTAGAGTTATCACTCTACACTCTACACTAAACATGTTTCAGCACAAAGCAAATCATATTTACCTTCTTTCTTCTTATCAGTCAGGTACTTAGGGTAGTTACGCTTTCAGTGCCCATCTACGTTGCAGTAGAAACATTTTCCTTTTTCTGCAACGTCCTTGACCTTCTTTCCCTTCGTGGCGGCAACGCGGTCAGCTTGTTTCCCTTTAGCCACCTTTTTCATATTCTTCTTCTTCTCATTCGGGCCTAAAGAAGACGAGACTAAAGATTTTGTCCTCGAGGAAAAACCCCTATAAAAAGACCGTTGGGCAACATTTGCCTCACCCTCTTGTCGCCTGACTTTCATCAGAGACTGATAGGTTTGTAGCTCGTTGAGTAGGGTGGTTAGGGTGCAGCTTAGCTTGTTCATAACAACATTGCTACGGAATTGCAGGAAACTATCAGGTAGAGTTTCTAGTATGAAGCTGACCTGACGACTCATCGATAGATGCTCCATTCATCTCTATCATATTAAAGTGGACCATCATGTCGAGAACATGTTCCCTGACAAACGCCCCTTCCTTCATTCTAGCATTGACAATGTGTTTGGGAGCATCATGCTTGACCTAGAAGGACTGTTGCCCAAACATGTCTTGCAACGATGTCATGATCTCCTTAGCGGTGACCATATTCTCATGTTTCTTAACAAATATATCTGATATACTGGCTAAGATGTAAACCTTGACCTTATCATTGGTCTTGGTCCATCTATCGAACGCGTCACGAAACTTTGTGTCGCAGTCGGGCCTGAAACCTGAGGACGGTCCTCAGTGAGAACGAACTTCAAGTTGTCCACAAGTTAAATCGTGTTAATGTTATTTTTTCAGGTTTGGTAACTGTTTCGTATGAGTTTTTCGGCAGCCGAAAGTGAAATAATCGAACTCGACATTTTGCTGAAAGATAAGAAAAACTTGTATTATTATCTCGCATAAACATATGTTTTAATCAAATCATGTTTTAGCAAAACTAATTTATGACCCCTAGGTCAATTAATTTGCAATGATACCCCACAGGTTTAGAATGACTGTCACTGAAGGGTGGTCGAATCACTCTTCCTTTGGGACGAGACAGTCTCGACCAGACCTTATTACTGGAACAACTCTTATTCTCTATAGTTTCTAGTTACCATTTTCGGTCTGGATCCATTAACTTTTAATGTATCCCATGGATGTTACCCTCTAACTTTAGATTCCAAAGTCCCCATCCAACAAAATCCGCCGAAGGGAGAACTAAGTTGGAAAATAAACTAACGCAACCCTATCCCTTTCGGGAGTTCGCTATGTTCCGACTCCTATGATCAGGCCCTCCGAAGGGATTGTCTGGTCCAGGCCAAACTAGCATGCGGATCATAAGAATCTCACGGCACAAACCAATAGAAGAGACCGTGGGACCCGTTTGCAAAAGTCCCGCTCCCACTCACTATAAGCCCTTTCGCTATTTACCTTGCTTTTGACCCATACAAACACCATCCGAAGGGAGACACTCTCATTTGCGCCACGAGGCGGAGTATGGATCTAACGGTATGAACTTAACGGAGATACGTAAGTGAAAATTAATGTATCATATACACATATTTTCTCCCACTAAATACTTTGAAATTATCGGGATGACCTAGATAAATTCGCCTATAATTTACCTAAGTCTAGCAATATAACATTTATATTGGAGTCACCTAAGTCTATAAACCATTTATTAAAACTTAGGTCTAAGTTCATTAAAATTTTAATAAACGTCGCTCACGAGGAATACAACTTATGAATCCCAGGACCAAATTCACTCCCAGGTGGATTCCCAGGTAGGGGTATTTTGTTTCCGTCAGCTTAAATACCCCAACCTAGCCAGAACCTTCCTTAGACAGAGCTACTTATCGGTCACCATTCATAAGTCATATTTGATTGCCTATTTCTAATCTTATTAGAACTAGATAACCAAAGTCTAATTAATAACAGGTTCTAAAACAAATTTAAAACTAGTTAATTAAACTTAGGTTACATGCATTTCTATATTATAGTGCTTGATCATTCATCCCATGAATAAATTAAAGCATACAACATACTCATCATATAAAATAATGCATGTCAATGCTTTCATAATAATTACCATAACTCTTATATTAATTAAACATGCATATTATATAATATAACATCTTATATTAAAAATAATGCATGATTGTGCTTAACCTAAGGTGGGATTTTATTCTCTATGGCATACATTATGCACATAAATAAACATATACAACAATTGCAAAATTGGATCATAATTTGGCATCCTAAACATTAATTAAAATTATTATAATCAAATTATATTAGTTATAATTAATATAAAATAAAAATAAAAAAATAAAAGATAAATGCCCAAAAATCGCCCATCAGCCACCATTTTCGCGCCATTTTCTCGCGCGCACACTGCCACTAACACAGCGGCATTGCAACGCCAAGCTGCTCAACGCCCTCTTGGCATCTTGATGTTGAGCAGCGTTGCAACGCTGTCCCTGCAACAGGCCTTCATCCGCTTGTGCGGTGTTGCAACGACGTGCTCTGCACAATAATGACACTTTCTGTTTTTCTCCCGATTTCGCTTTGTTTCTTCACAACAACACTTTGCCACGAACAACACGGACATACAGACTCGATTTACAACATATTTTTCCAAAAACAACGGACCCTTACATTGAACATTTCAACGGAATTGTAAATCTAAAATGCCAAATTATGTAAACATCCATTTTGCAAACCATTACAATTTCTCTAAATTGAATGCAATACACACCTAGTTTTTGAGAAATTTCTAACACAATCAAAAGCAAGAATGGCTTTGATACCACTTGAAGGGATCGAATCCCAATGCGGAAGCGAGTGATCGTCGTTGCTCTCGATTGTGTTACATCGAAACTACTCAAAATAGTAAACCTAGGCTAAACATACAATTGAAAGCATAAAGGAATTAAAAGAGATTACCTTTGAAGACCGAATTCTTCACATAATCCTCTCGTCGCCAACGATCTCTTCGTTCTCTACGATCGAACTCTCGAACACCTCCAAAATGTCTTCTCAGTTGTTCTCTAGGAGAGGGGGAGAGGTGAGATCTCTTTTTGGAGATTAGGGAGAGTGGAGAGAATTTGAGAGAGTGGTCTTTGTGTTTGCCAAATTGCAAATCATCCAAAATGACTTAAGTCCCCGAAATTGCATCCAAAATAATGCTTTTATAGGTAATGTGGGTTGAGACAAATTCTCCACCCATTATGCCACTAACTCCACTAATTATGCATAAATGCGTAATATAAGGTATCAAATACCTTATTATGTAAATCATATTTACATAATGTGGATATATTGAATTTAATCAAATTAAATTTCATATCTCTCAAATTACTTCCTTAATTTATGCCTTAATTCCATGATTAGGCATAATTAGATTCATTATGAATCATATTCACATTGAACTATATATTATATCAATTATATCATATATAATCGACATAATTTCCTAAATTGAATTTTAACATTTCAAATTCATTCCAAAACTTTATACCCTCATTCAATTCCATGTTGAGCCAACCGAGAGACCTAATGGACCTACAGATCATGAGCTCCAACGATACGAGATTAACTAATCAAACTCTTTGATCCCGTTAATCAACATTCATTAACTACTAGTCACTCCACTATAGACTCGTAGCTGCACTCTCCTCACTGTAGGACAAGTTGTGTCCATTGATTTAACCAATGCTCGTGAGTTAACCCTTCACACGTCGTTCGTAGTCACAGTTGGGTCAAATTACCGTTTTACCCCTGTGTCTACTTCTTGCTCCTTAAGCACCACTGATCCTCTAATGCACAACAAGTTTATGGTCCGACCATAAACAATATCTCTCTCGGGTAAGCAAGAGGGAGGAACCCCATTGTTAAAGACCTGGATTCAGTTCTTAAGGGAATAACCTATCTAGTTACCCTAGTTCGGGAACAAGTGAATTCCATCTTGCGGAGTTGAGTCTCCAGCTCCCTACGAGGTTTCATCCATGATAAGGTAGGCTTATTGAGTCGGGGGCTCTTGCCACTCTCACCCGTACTAGTATAAGGATAAACCCCCGAACAGGAATTCACAACTCGCTCAGGATTTAGGTTGAGTCACTAATGGTCATCATTGAATTATTAGCCCTAATCTATCAACGACATTTACTATAGTGGTCTAACAATTCTTGGTCCGGTCTTGTACAAACTCATTGCACAGGATGCCCCCACTCACATGTCAACTACATGAACGAGTTGGATCGCCTCGTTTGTATCAAATAAAAAGTGGTTCACATCCATAGTGTTACCTGGATGAGGTTCCCAACTCAATCCCTATACTATAGACCATTCGGGTCACAAACTTGAACTTGATCCTAGATATGTGTCAACCACACACAGTTCAAAGTATCCTCAATGTGACCTTGGAGCTTAGTTTATTGGATTTAAGTTTGTAATTGCGAGCATACAAGATTTAAGGAAAAATAACAATTTTATTCATTTCCTTTAACAATTACAAATACACGAGTTTACGACATAAATCCCAACAAAAAACATAGCATAATAAGTGTTAACACATAAGCAACTCAAATAACTTTAACTACTTTACAAAATAAAAGCAAAACCTGGAGATGACGAGGCGACTTCCTGCGAGAGGTTATACGGATTGTTGCCTACGATGTAGGCGAGTATAAAAAATCTAAAACCCATGCTCTTATACCAACTGTAACGACCCTAATTTTTCAAATGTAAAATTTCCTAGGGATATTACTAAGCAACACCGCCTGCACCAAAAATTTCGGCAGCATAACGGCGCTTCTAGGACCTTGATGACATATCTAATATTTTGTAGATATGCAACTTCAATATGGCATAAAATATTAAGTATGTTGGCATATTTTTAACATCTTCACAAGGTAAACTGTTTATTTCATTCTAAAGATGTCCATAGACAATGCATGTGTTTAGACAAATTTAAATAAACACTCTTCATATGCAAAGTATTAATACTAATACCTCTCTAAATTAAAATAAAAAAGTAGTGGTAAACATGTGCATAAAAAAAGAATAAAGTTCATATTGAAGAGTAAAAGTTCTAAATAATGAATTTTATTGGAAAAGAAATATTGATATCAAACCCAATATCCATTACTTTTACAAATATGCCTAACATACATTTGGAAAATTATGATACATATTATAATTTTATAATTGACACATAATTGAGTTTTGAAATTGTAGACAAATGTGTTCGTATTTGATTTGTAGACAATGAACACACGTTTTTCTTGCAAAATATTAATACTAATACCTAAGTACATTAAAATAAATTGAGTAATAGTGAACATGTGCTTCAAAAGAAGAAACTTCTTCATATTGAAGAATATGTTCTCAATAACATAAGATAAAAATGAATTTTATTAGAAAAGAAAAATTGATATCATTTCAATATCCAGTATTTTTCTAGGTATCCCATAAATCTTGCAAATGGTAATATATATTGTAAATTTGTAATTAATCTTATAATGAAGTTTTGAAATGGTAGACAAATATGTTTGCAATTGATTTGGTGGAAACAAAAAATGTAAGGAAAAAAAGTCACAAAAAATCAGACTTATTCATTCTATAAAAAACTGCACCAGATACATATAATAACTCAACGCTGCACTCCAAACACTGACTTCCTGACTCAACTCAACTATGCACCCCAAACACTGATTTCCACAAAACAACTTCACAACTCAATCCAATCTAACTGTCCGATCCAAACACCCCTTTAGTTTTGATTTGATTGGTTTAAAAAAATCAATGGGTCGGTGGATCTAAATTAATTTTATCAATTTTCTATTCCACGTTAATCTCGTGAAAAATATCACGTCACATGCTCTGTCTCTAATGTAAGTTCAGATTTTGTAATACATAAAAATTGTAATTTAAACAGTCAACCCGCAAAAGCTGTTGAATATTTAAACTTTGTTATTGTCATGTGACATTTCAATAATAAAATTTTCTAATCCGAAAACTACTGTAATTTTGAAAATACTTTTTTTAGTAATTCAACAACCGGACCTGAGGTTTGACTATTTTTTAAAGTAGTTGGAATGTCATAGTAACTTCTCTGTTTGTTGAAATTTCATAATTCAAAAAAATTAATTCTGAAAATAATTCTAAAATTATAATAACTTTGTGCAGGTTAAAATTTGTCCCAATCTTGCAACCAATCATCATATGTTGAGGATCCCACATTGAAAAAGTAGGGAGAAACCTCACAATATATAAAATATATGAGTTACTTTTTTCATTGTCAATTAATTTTGAGATAGAATCATATATAATAATCTAATACCATACACATACGATTCTGCCTTCAAAAAAGAAAGGTAATTTTATTTATTTAAGAAATAGAGATGAGTCATATTAAGCGGTTTAAAAAGTAAAGAAATAGAATTTGAAATTAATGTTTGTAAAATATAATATAAGCTTCTAAAGAGATTTAAATCTTGGTAAAAGAATCTTTATGGAAATCTATTTTGTAGATGTGACACGTGATTATATCATGTGTTTCCTTTCTGTAATAGAAGTAGAAGATAAGTTTAAACAAATAGATGAATTAAAAATTCATTCCCATTGTTGAAGTTCACCAATTCAAAATTTCTGTATCCATTTTTGAAATTGTAGTCTCTATTCAATGGAAAATCCTAAGAAGAGAATTCTAATAACAGGAGTGAGCCGAGGATTGGGACGAGCTTTGGCATTGGAGTTGGCAAAACATGGCCACACTATTATCGGTTGTTCTCGAAGCCAAACCAAATTGGATTCACTTCAACTACAACTCTCCAATACTTCCTTGCACAACCATTTACTCCTCAATCTTGATGTGGTATGTCTTTTTAATTTATACCATAACCATATCATTTCTTATTTTTACTTTTTAAAAATTAAACCTATAAATATGTCTACTTCTTTAGATGTGTTTTTAAAATCCAGTTAAATTATCAAAAAAACACCTTTAAACTATGGAGTTGGAATTATACTCTTTAACTTTGAAAAGTTTTATTTTAACTCTTAAATTTTGGACCTTTGTATGCTTTTTTTCATTAAATTTATAGATGAAAAATGACGTTTTTGCATATGTTTTTATTTTTTTCAATGTATATGTTCAAATATGTTCACATAATTAGCAACAATACAAATGCAAATTTAATGTTTTCCGGCCATGAATTTAACTAAAAACAGCCTTTAAAGGGTTGTTTTGAAACAAAATTGAGAGTTCAAGGGTTAAAATCAAATTTTTCCAAGTTTAGGGTATAATTGAAACCAACCTCATAGTTCATGTGTATTTTTGTTAATTTAACCTTAAAAATCAAACCAAGTTTTGAAAATTAAAAAAAATAGTTTCAAAAAATGTTTTTGTTTTTAAAATTTAGCTAAGTATTCAAGTCTTTGTTTAACAAAGATGAGAATCATTATAGGATAGATGAAAGCCGTTATAGGGCAGATGAAAACTATTGTAGGGAAATAGTAAGAAGAAAATAATAAAATTTTCAAAATCTAAAAACAAAAAATAAAAAAATTATCAAACGGGGTCTTAATTTCTCCACTAGACTACTAAACTAGTTCGCAATCTGCTTGTTTAGAGATCAGACGAGAGCATTCAAAGAATGGTCCATACTGTAATGGACAAACTTGGAGCTCCTGATATAATTGGTACATGCATATATTGAATTTGTTTTTTTTTTTTTCTCTTCTATATTTCCATTTAATTGCAAGCAATGAGAATGATTTTTTTTTTTTCTTTTTCTTAATAGTAAACAACGCAGCTATGATCAATAAGGAGAATGCCAAGATTTGGGAAATTAATAGAGAAGAGTTTGATGATATTATTGATACAAATGTAAAGGGGACTGCTAATGTATTGCGTCACTTCATTCCTCTTATGATTCCTAAAAATCAAGGCATCATTGTCAATATAACTTCTATATTTGGAAGAATGGGAGCTCCCCTGGTATGCATATATTCTCCATCTCTAAAATTTTTACTAAAAGAGAGTTTGACATCACTTTTAGTTTAAGCACTTTTTTTTTTAGTTCAAGCTGGTTCCATTGTTTTTACCAGCAACAAAATCAAATTTCCATCTTTTAAATCAAATTCATTTAAAAAACTTGATCTTCTTCTTATTTTTGTTACTAATATCTTTTTATTTGTTATTCAACCTAGAAAATTTAAAATATATATATATATATATATATATTTACGTCATCGAAATTACTTACAAAGTTATGTCAAACACACTCTAACTAATAAATTGGTGTATAATAGAAAATTATATTTTATGAAAGGTTGAAAATATTTAAAAGAAATATTGGAAGATTGATTTGCACATATACTATTCTTGTTTTATTATTATATTTTTTTTAAAAAAAAAAAAAGGAAATTGTTGATGTTGTAAATTTCAATATGAATTAATTAGGCCAGTTTCGTTTTATTGGTTATTATATAGGTTTCACCATATTGTAGTTCAAAATGGGCGATTGAGGGCTTAAGCAAATCGGTAGCAAAAGAGTTACCAAATGGAATGACAATTGTGGCATTGGATCCTGGCCTTATATATACAGAAATGCTTTTATCTAGCTTGGGCAAGATAGCTTCTCAATATCAATCTCCAGAGGAATGGTATGGTTATAATAATTAATTTCTTTACGTACTTTAAAATAAATGTAAATTAGGTGTATGTAGTTCTTTAATTTGATCTTTTAATAAATTTTATTAGGGCTTTGAAGGCAGCTTCGATGATTCTGAATCTTACAAATGCTGATAATGGTGCATCTCTCACAGTTGATGACCCAGGCACTCTGCCAACCTAATAATTTCGCTTACCCTTTTAATAAATTATTATTAATAATAAAACTCAAAATTGATGTGTTTGACACCACGTGCCATATCATTGTTATTGAACTAATGGGCGTAAAACCCTTGTATTCTTGTTTCATTCATGATGTCCATACATTTCTATTTTCCGTTTAGTAGAAACATTTCATCTCTCGTGCGTGTTAATTGTTAGTTTTTTAGGCTTCCACATATATCTACAAAGGAAGTCATTATATTATATCCATTTTATTTTTAAATTTTATGGTTTTTCAAATACATTATATATTAGGGGTGAAATTGGACCAACAAAAATTAAATGCTAAAAGCTGCGACAAACGAGGAAAGAAGTTTATATGAAATCAAAACGGATTGAAACTGACAAGAGACCGACCTAGGACGAGAGGGAACAAAAAAAATGACGCCTAGATTCGAGCTCATGACCTCTTAATCATAAGTTATATTTATGTCAGTTAAGCTATGCGCTCTTGTTGAGAGTATGTGATATACTTAAGTATTATAGCTTAGTTATGAATTAAACTATGTTATATCTTATAGTTGAAAGATATTTAAATGATACATATTTTGGTTTGATTTTTATACATGAATAAGGATTCATGTTCAAACGATCAGCTTTGAAAGAGGTCGGAATTGGTGCAATTATTTAATTTTGTATTTGATATTAAATTAAAGAAAAATTGTAATGGGTAGCAAAGTATGAGTTTTTATTTGCAAATATAGCAAGTTTTTTTAAAAAAATTAAAAATATAACAAATTTTTTAAATAACGTTTTTTAATTCTCATTTTACCCTTGATTGAAACACCTTTATAACTGCTCATAATCTATCAGTGATAGACTTCTATCCCTAATAGACTTTTATCATTGTTCAAAATATATATCGATGATAGAATTCTATCCCTGATAGACTCGTATCACTGTTCAGAATCTATCGGTGATAGACTTCAATCCCTGATAGACTCTTATCACAGTTAGAACTCTTTCAAAAGAATTGAAGTCATCCTAATAGAAACTTATTACAGTTAGGAGTCTATTAGTGGTAAACTTTTATCACTAATAGATTTTTATCACAATTAGAAGTTTATGAGTGATTGAATGTGGTATACTTTAATTTTGAAGCAAGGCTTGGAATAGACTGATAGACTTCTATCATTGATAAACTCTCTTATTACGATTAGGATTCTATCAGTGATAAACTTCAATCATTGATATACTCTTATCACAGTTAGAAGTCAACAAGTGATAGACTGTGATAGAATGCAATACATGAAGTAGTCTGATAGATTTTTATCAAGGTTATTATATAACTCATAGACTCTTATCACAATTTGAAGTTTATTAGTGAGATTCTAATAGATTGTAAAACTGAAGTAAGGCTTGAAGTAGTATGCTCGTAGGACTTGAAGTAGTATGCTCGTAGGACTTTTATCATAGTAAGGAGTGATGGGATCGAATCCCATAGCAGAAGCGATTTCAATCGCGTGTTCTCGAAATTCGTTACAAAATCAAATCAAGAACAATATATAAAATAGATTAAACATGTAGATAGAGAAACTTATAGGATCGAATCCCACAGGTCACAGCGGAAGCGAGTTTAATCGAGTGTTCTTACATTTCATTACATAGATCGAAACAAAAACACTAAACTGTAAAGATTAAGCATATAAAGAAGAGATATGGACAACATATATACCTTTATAGATCTTAATCTTCTAGTGCTCCTTGTTCCTCTTGATCAATACGTTCTCAACGACCTCGATGCAACCGATCTTACCACTAGATATTTTCTGTTGTATCTCTAGGAGAGGGAGGAATGTGGGATTCCACTCTTTGAGTTGGGAGAGATTTTGAGAGAGCGAGTGTCTTGGAACCTTTCCAACAACAGTCACAATGAGCACTAGGGTTTTTCACAAATGTATTAACCAAAATGTGGATCTTATGCATATATTTATAGGGAAATATGATAAAAATTACCATCCTATCCCTATAGTGCTCTTATTATGCATTTGCAAATCATATTTGCATATTTACATAATTGTAAGTTATCTCCCATTTTAGTATATAGTTTATTGTGAATAAAATTCTCATTAAACTATATTATATCAATTATATCACATATAATTGATATTTCTCCTCATATATGAAATTGAACATTTCAATTTCACTCCAAACTTTATACCCTCAAGATTTTCATGTTGAGCCAACGAAGGGACCTAATAGACCTACAGATCATGAGTTCCAGTACAGTATATCGGGGTCCCCGGCCAGAACCACACGTGCAAGTTTCCCTGCATGTGGCTCTTTCGTGCTTTCCGAGGGGGCTGCCTGTGACTCAGCATGGGATGATACGAGATTAACCGATCAAATTTTTTGATATAATTAACCAACATTCATTAACTACGAGAAACTCCACTATAGACTCGTAGTTGAACTCTCCTCACTGTTGACTGTGTTATGTTCATTGATATAATCAATACCCGTGAGTTGACCCTTCACAGGTTCGTAATCACAGCTGGGTCAAATTGTCGTTTTACCCCTGTGATCACCTCTTACTCCTTAAGCACTACTGATCCTCTAATGAACAAAAAGTTTATGGTACTACCATAAACTTAATCCTTCTTAGGCCAGTAAGAAGGCGGACCCTGTTCCTTTCCAGAGTTTGTAAGGTGTTTCAGAAACACTTTTCGAAGGAACATTGTTCAAAATGTATACTGAAGTCTCTACTGCATAACCCCAAAAGGAGTCAGAGGATGAGCATAACTCATCATCGACCGAACCATGTCCAACAAGGTACTATTTCTCCTTTCCGATCCGTTTTTTGTGGCATATATACCATGTGCTGAGAGTTGGGACGTTATTCCATGTTCTATCATATAGTCCTGAAATTCACGATTCATGTACTCTCCACCTCGATCAGATCAAAGTGTTTTAATGGATTTACCTAAAAGGTTCTCAACCTCGCTTCTCTATTCCTTGAACTTTTGTTGCATAAAATTTATATTGCAATACCGCAAGTGTACGGATCAAGTTTTAGTAAAGTGATTTGAGAGTTCTAAGTATCGTCCTCGGAAATGGATTTCTAGATTAATTAATTACCAAGATACTAATTCTCAATTTTAGCTAAAGTAACATAACATGGATAGATGGTGAAAACAAAGATAAAAGATAGACAAACAAGTGGAGACACGAATATGATAGATTTGGAGGATATTGACTTCACAAGTTAACACTTATTCAACACATGCAATGAACTAACATGATGAATTTATAAACAAGAAATAAGATACTCAAGAAAATCTCTTGATTCTTAGTGAGCCTCGCACACACAATAAATTCTATAGTCTCAATTTGAATTCAAAAGCATGCACGACATTAAGCAACTTGTTCATGTGTTTCCCTTAGACGTCTAGATCATTCTCATCCCAGACTTCTAAGAGTTTTGACAACTTTGCTCTAATCTAAGTTTTTTCTCTCGAGTCCACTTAAACCAACAAGATCAAAAAATTGAAGAACGAATTGCCAAAATTAAATATCAAAACATAGTTCAATACATAAACAAATAAGTCTTAAACAAGCAAGTCAAATCCTAACTACAATTTTTAGCCACTCTAAATCACAATAAAACCAAACTAAAAGTGTAGAAAATATCTTAGAACGATGTTACAATCTGAAAGAAAGAGGAAATAAACTTATGTGTCGATGTCGGTCTCTCGTCCCCGAGCTCCCGTCACGATCTCGAACCTCCACGAATGCTTTGGCTCTCAAGGAATGCTCACTTTTCTCTTCTTACAGAGTGTATTTCGAAATTAGGGTGCAAATACTATCAAAATCGGCTCTTTTTGCAAGAAGATACAATGTTCTATTTATAGGGGTTTTCGGCACAGCGTTGCAACGTTGCACCCTAGGCACGTATCACATATGGAAATTGTCAACAGCGTTGCAACGCTACTACCTTAACGCGTGTGTCGTTATCGATCTGGTGTTGCGACGCTGCAAGGCAGCATTTCAACGCCCTCGCCACGATCATGTTGCTTGGCTTCTTATCGAGGCAGCGTCGCAATGCTATCGACATGGGTCTTCTATGCACAAAAAATAGCACACTCGGCGTTGCAACACTCTGCATGGTGTTGCAACGCCATCACCTCAGGTCTACTAGCTTGGATTGGTTCTTCTACTTCCAATTGATATTATTTTTAGCTCCAAAAAACCTCGTTTCGATCCCAAGTGATTCAAAATGTCTCCAATTGTCCTGTTTAAACTCTTAACCTGAAATTCAATGATTAATACACATAAAAGCCCTGAAATTATCATAAAACTAGCAATAATTAAGCCTAAGGATAGTACATTTTGTGTGCTATCAAACACCCCCAAACTTAAAGTTTTGCTAGTCCCGAGCAAAAACAGGATTAAACATGAGATTCTTCTTATACATACATTTGATTTAAACCTCAAAGATTCAAAAGAAAATTTTGGCAATCACCAGAAACACTCAAAGATAATACTTCAATGAACAATTTAAAACTTTTCCCAAGTGTTCCTACGTGTGTATGATTAGTCTATGTTCCTTCATTTTTTACTAAGCCCGAATCAACTTTATTAGGCTCTCCATTCAACTTCCCCTACACTGGTCATAATTACTTATCCTTGAGCTCGAATCAACTTTATTAGTCTATGTTCCTTCATTTTTTACTAAGCCCGGATCAACTTTATTAGGCTCTCCATTCAACTTCCCCTACACTGGTCATAATTACTTATCCTTGAGCCCCCCACATTCAAGAAATAAACAACTTTACCCAGCACTTAATCACTTTTTATCACATTTTTCTATTTTCTTCTTTTTTTTTTGTGCAAGGACACTAGCTTTCACACATCCACTGTAGGGACCCTTACCTAGAGCGCTCGCTCAATGAGTGGCCTAAGTGATCACAGTGAACGTACCTCTTTTTACCCTCACGAATTTTTTCTTTAACAAACAAACAACGAAAGAAAACTTTTTCACATAAAGCACATATTATACAAATCACGCACTTCATATTGTCATTCACCCTATCCTGCAGTTTAACTCTCAAATCAACTCTTAGATCTATCGAGGTGACATTAAACTTCTAAACCTAATAACTTTGTTCTAAGCATTTCAAAACTACAGGAACACAGACTATGTGCATAATAGTGCAGGAAAAGCTCGAGAAAATTTTTAAATTGACTCAAATTCATATCATGCTCTCAAGTTTCAGCAGAATCAAAAAAATTCTCAATTAAATCTCATCCTAGGCTATCATAGTCATACTTATGCAAAAGATCAATCAGCAAATCAGCATATACTCAGGACAGTCACAACATATTAATAACATTCCAGCCCCAAACATAAACTAAACATTGTCCCCAATGTTTGCAAAAAAATAAGCACAAAGCAAGTATAAGGGTAAGAGTGAACAATACTGTTCTGAGTTATGGAGATCTTTATTATTTTCTAAGTTCATTGGAAAGCCAAAACACGTGTGCTTAGAGTTCCACAAAATGGGAGCATGGGTTTCAACAAGGAAAGATATCATCACAACCTAACAAAAA
Organism: Trichosanthes cucumerina; assembly: GCA_036507285.1. Classification (NCBI taxonomy): domain Eukaryota; kingdom Viridiplantae; phylum Streptophyta; class Magnoliopsida; order Cucurbitales; family Cucurbitaceae; genus Trichosanthes; species Trichosanthes cucumerina. Next base: position 47,235,916 of record CM071845.1, on the reverse strand, counting down.
CAAACAAACTAATAAATGAACAATAAAAAAACTAAAAACAAACTAACAACAGAAAACAAAAAATAACAAAAAATGTAAAGCTTGGGTTGCCTCCCAAGAATCACTTTCTTTAACATCTTTAGCTAGACTGTACTCCCTCAAGGTGTTTCTTTCCTATCCTGCAGCGCTCGGAGTGATGTATTCATCTGACTGATCTGGGTCTCAATATTCTTTATGGCAACTCCATGACTAGTCACTATGCCAGTTAGACTGGTGACTACATTCTCCAGCTGGTTTGACCTATTTCTGGATTCAGCTATAAAGGAGTGCACTGTCTCTTCCAGAGATGGTTTCCTCTCAAATGTAAAAGCATACCATGTAGGAGAATTCAACACATTTTTATTATTAGCATAAGAGAAATTTTTGTGATACCTCAAACCTGGGTTATAATGTGTTGGAAGGTTATTCTGAGTCTGGTTTCCTCCATAAGTGTTGCTTCTATTGTTCATATAATGTATTTGCTCCAAAGTAGATTCTCCATTGGGTTGGGAGCGTTGAGAGTGCACCACTGTTTGGGATGATCCTGCAAAATTATTCAGAGCATGAGTGAGTGATGCCATATGTGATTTAAGGGAGGTTACCTCATCCAATTGATACAATCCAGCTACTGGCTTAGATTTGTCATTGTCTGTGGGTCATTGGTAGCTGGCAGTTGACACTTCCTCTAGGAGGGCACATGCTTCTGGCACAGTCTTTGCCATGAAACCCCCTCCAGCAGCGGCATCCAGAATGGTTTTGGTCTTACCTGCAAGTCCATTATAGAATAATTGTACCTGAAGCCACTCTGGGTAATCATGTTGTGGGCATCTCCTAAGCATGTCCTTAAAACGGTCTCATGCCTTAAATAGTTGCTCTCCCTCCTGATGCCTGAATGTTCCTATCTCTGTCCTTAACTTTGCAGTTTTCACTGGTGGAAAGAATTTGGTCATGAAGGCTTGGGCCAACTCCTCCCAAGAGGTGATACTGCTTGATGGGAGAGACCCTAGTCATTCCTTAGCTCTACCTTGCAATGAAAAAGGAAAGAGACGTAAGCGAATATAATCAGCAAAAATACCATTTAACTTAATTGTACCACAAATTTCTAGAAAATTATGTAAATGTGAATTAGGATCTTTTGTGGTTTGTCCTCTAAAATCACCTTCCCTAACAATCTGAATAAGCCCTGTTTTAAGTTCAAAATTGTTAGCATTTATGGGAGCATGGACAATTCTAGCCTGCTCAGAATTAAACAAAGGTTGGAAATACTCCCTGATGGGTTTAGGGTTGTTGATTAGCTCTTGATCTGCCATTATCTGAGTTTCTGCTCTTCCTTGCCTTAGAAGTCTCCTTAAAGTTCTCTCGATTTCAGGATCAAAATGGTGCAAATATGCAGCTTTATCCTTGGGCATGCACCTGGAGGTACCAAAAAACAGGAATTAGACAACAAAACTAGGAAATGAAAGAAAACAAAAAAAGAAAGAAAACAAAAATAAAATAAAAATAAAATAAAACAGAGAACTAAAACATAAACTTGAGTTGCCTCCCAAGAAGCGTTTTCTTTAATGTATTTAGCTAGATGGTGACTTATCAAGCCACGTAAAACTGCTCATATTTCTTCGAGTCTTCTTGCTTAAATCGATATAGCTTTCTAAGTCTAAAAGGTTATCTTGTTTTTCCTGGGCACCAGAAACAAGATTATTTTTGGTATTTTTGTGTATTGAAATAAAAGAACAAAAATCACAACAAGATTCGTGAGTGTAGGACAAATGGCTATCAAAATTAAAGGAATTTTTTGGAGATGAAAGGGGGAAGGATTTTTCAGCCTCGAACTCTATCACCTGAATCTCCCCTGTGGAAGTGATTGTATTACCATTGTCTACCTCACAAACCTGTTTCTGGTGTGTTTCATTCTCCTCCAACCTATCCTCAATATCATATGAATAAGTCCTCCTAGGTGGCTCCTCCTTAGCGGTAAGAATAAGAAATTGTTCCTGTAAGGCCTTAAGGGAATTTACCAGTTGATTGAGATAATGAGTTCTTTCATGTACTATTTCCCAAAACTCTACCACTTTAGCCTCTAACCTAACCAACCTTTCTAATTCATCATGTACCAAATTTTTAATTTTCAACTCTAACGTATATTCGATTAATAGGTCCACAAGATAAGAGTTTTCTATAGGTTGGTTGGGATAAGAGAAATTTTGGTTCCAAGTGCCTAAATGATTACCATCAAAAGAATTTTCATCCATCATAGATTCAGAATGGTAAAAATTAGACAAATGGTATCCAGAAAAGTCATGATACACATACCTAGGGTTCTGAGAGGGACAGTACAATGGTGGGGAATCAAAACCATGCAAAGTCATACTTTAAATTTCAATAATTCAAATCAAGAATTTTACACAAAAATCGACACACTTAAAACAGGAGACAAAGACTCAAAAACGCCCAAAACTAAAACAAGACAGAGAAGGAAACAAACAACAAACACAAAGAAAACAAATAAGGAAAGAAAACACAAACACACTTTAGTCTAAAATCTCAAATTTTCTCCTAATATTAATTAATCTAAATAATCGCCAATCTCCGGCAACAACACCAAAAACTTGTTGCGTAAAATTTATATTGCAATACCGCAAGTGTACGGGTCAAGTTTTAGTATAGTGATTTGAGAGTTCCAAGTATCGTCCTCGGGAATAGGTTTATAGATTAATTAATTACCAAGATACTAATTCTCAATTTTAGCTAAAGTAACATAACATGGATAAATGGTGAAAACAAAGATAAAAGATAGACAAACAAGTAAAGACACGAATATGATAGATTTGGAGGAGATTGACTTCACAAGTTAACACTTATTCAACACATACAATGAACTAACATGATGAATTTATAAACAAGAAGTAAGATACTCAAGAAAATCTCTCGATTCTTAGTGAGTCTCGCACACACAATAAATTCTATAGTCTCCATATGAATTCAAAAGCATGCACGACATTAAGCAACTTATTTATGTGTTTCCCTTGGACGTTTAGGTCATTCCCAATAAAATGCAACGAGATCTAGTATGAGTTGGCGATCATAACGTATATGGATAAAATTTATAAGAGGATCTCAAAAAATCAGCAATTTCTATTGGTATGCAAGACTTCTAAGAGTTTTGACAACTTTTCTCTAATCTAAACTTTTTCTCTCGAGTCCACTTAAACCAACAAAATCAAAGAATTGAAGAATGAATTGCCAAAAATAAATATCAAAACATAGTTCAATACATAAGCAAATAAGTCTTAAACAAGCAAGTCAAATCCTAACTTCAACTTTTAGCCACTCTAAATCACAATAAAACCAAACTAAAAGTGTAGAAAACGTCTTAGAACGATGTTACAATCTAAAAGAAAAAGGAAAAAAACTTATGTGTTGATGTCGGTCCCTCGTCTCCGAGCTCCCGTCACGATCTCGAACCTCCACGAATGTTTTGGCTCCCAAGGAAACCTCACTTTTCTCTTCTTACAGAGTGTATTTCGAAATTAGGGTGCAAATACTATCAAATTCAGCTCCTTTTGCAAGAAGATACAATGTTCTATTTATAGAGGGTTTCGGCACAACGTTGCAACGTTGTGCCCTAGGCGCGTATCACATATGGAAATTGTGGACAGCGTTGCAACGCTACTACCTTAATGTGAGCATCCTTATCGATCTGGCGTTGCAACGCTGCAAGGCAGCGTTTCAACACCCTCGTCACGGTCATGTTGCTTGGCTTTTTATCGAGATAGCGTTGTGACGCTGCAAGGCAGCGTTGCAACGTTATCGACATGGATCTTCTATGCACAAAAACAATACACTCGGCATTGCAACGCTCTGCATGGTGTTGCAATGCCATCACCTCGGGTCTACTAGCTTGGATTGATTCTTCTACTTCCAATTCATATTATTTATAGCTCCAAAAATCCTTGTTTCGATCCCGAGTGATTCAAAATGTCTCCAACTTTCCTGTTTAAACTCTTAACCTGAAATTCAATGATTAACACACATAAAATCCCTGAAATTATCATAAAACTAGCAATAATTAAGCATAAGGATAGCACATTTTGTGTGTTATCTGATAACTCACCATAAGTGAGTTATTTTACTAGAATTTTAGTGCTTAATCTACTTGAATTGCATTTAATTTAGTGATCCTCATGTTATTTTATCCCTAAATTTGTGTGTTAGTTTTAAAATCTTGAATTTAAGCATTAGGTGAAAGAAAGAATTAATTTTGATGTTTTTGTGTTTTAATTCAAGAATTTAGGAAAATAAGCTAACGGTTAATTAAAGACCGAAATTTGAGATTTTTCTTAACTCCAAAAATCCTCGTGTATTTAGTTTTATTTATAATTGACTTCATAAATTTATTTGGGATTTTTCTGTGTAGGAGATGTTTAAAAATTACAAGAGTCCCTAAGGGCATTTTAGACATTTTACCCAAAGGGTTATATGGTCTTTTTACTCTTAAGGGTATTTTTGTAATTTGTGGAGTTAGGGTAACACCATCTTGTATAAGGAGGCTAGGGTTTACAAGTGTGAAGGGGGGAATTGGCGACAAGAGGAGAGATCGAAAAGAGAAGGAGAACCAAGCGATTGCTACAGCAAAGTGTGCGTTGGAGAGACAAATTCATGATGGTGCCTTTGCTGTAGCAATCGTGAGGTCCATCCGTTGCTGAAGCAAAAAGCGAGAAAAGAAGAAGGGCGTTGTTGGTGTTGCTACGTGTTGTTGTTGAAGCAATCGGATGAGAGAGCACAAATCGAGAGGCCCCTTTGCTGTAGCATTGAAGAGGAAAATTCGAGAGAGTTGTCCTTGGGTCTTTGCTGGAGCATTCAAGAGAGGTGGTGAGCATTAAAATTTGCTTCAGCAAAAGGAGGAAAACCGAGAGGACCATCCTGCCTTTTGCTGAAGCAATCGACAGGGAAAGTTTAAAGGATTTGCCGAGAGGTTTGCTAAAGCAATCGCGTGACGTTTCTGGCGTTGGGAGTTGCCGAGAGGTTTGCTACAGCAATTGGCGTAAGGTTGCTGAGAGGTTGCTCATCGCCGAAAGTTTGCTGAAGCAATTGTTGGGAGTTGTTACGATTGTTGAAGCAATCGCCTGGCTGCTGTGAAGTAGGAACCCAGAGAAGGCTTTTGCTGAAGCAATTGCCTGATCTATTTTGAGGCCAACCAAAGGGTTTTGCTGAAGCAAAGTGGCCTGCTGCAGTCCATCGACAGAGGGTTGCTGCTAGGCAATTGCTATAGCAAAACAAGGCAACTTGCTTTGTAAATTGTTCCCTTTCTTTTAGTGCTTTTGCCTATTATTTTGTCCAATTATCACTGCTTTTGTTGGGTTATTTATACACTAATTAGAGGTTAATTTTCTCACTGTTCTAAGCAGTTCGTGTGGCTTTTTTGGATTGTTTTTATATATGAACTTCTTGATTATTGAAAGCATCTTTAAATTAAAGAAGTGTGATTTGATTCCTATCATGAACTAATTTGTCTTAGGCAAGGGTTAGGTTGTTTTAATGTAATTTTGGAATAAATTTATAGTTGATACCATTAATTGAATTTATGAAATTTTATTGAATTTAACATTGCATTAGAATTAAAATTGGCCTCTTTAATTTCTCTAGAATTCACGAACTTGCGAGAGCTAGTGAATTAGAAAACTAAATTTCATTCTAGGATTATTGAGTTGATTAGAGATGATTAACCCACCTAGAACCTAAATTCATGAGCATAATTTAGATCTCAATTGAGAGATTGTTGGTTTTAAAACTTAGTGATTTTGAAAGAAATCATTTGAACACATGAGTAGGTGAATTTGAGGAATTAATCACATCTTTATTCCAATTGAACATTAGAACTCTAACCTAACCCAAGCCTACTTTTTCATTATAGAATCTCAACTTTTGCCCCTTGCCTCTCGTTCGCATTTTTCTATCTTCACATTTAATTCAATTGATTACTTGCATATTGTTTTGAGTACTTTACCTTTTTGCATCACTAAGTGCATGTTTAAATTATTTTTCAATCCCATACATTGCACAAAAATTATAAAGGATAATTTCTAGGACACTCGCTTACTTAGATTCTGCTAATCATCGTGGGATCGATACTCTTATCTTATCACTTGCTGCACTCGACCGTGTATACTTGCACGTCGTAGAAGTGTCAGAGTCTCATTCTAATTTGCATTAGTTTAGGGCACTGATATTTTCGCATCACTATCAACTTTTCAAGTTCAGATTTCTGATGCATTAGGTAAATGTATCCATATCTTGAATAATCAGCTATAAAAGAGATGAAGTATTCATACCCACCTCGAGGTTTAACACTCATCGGACCACAAATGTCTGAGTGCACAAGCTCCAAGGTTTCCTTGACTCTATAACCTTTTCCACTAAAAGGTCGTTTGGTCATTTTGCCTTCAAGGCATGATTCACATACAGGTAAAGAACTTTCTTCTAACTCATTTAGAAGTCTGTACTTCACCAATCCTGTTGGGATGTATGTCCTAATCTCGTGTAAGTTTGTAATATTCCAAGTTGAAATGAATTAGAGTTATTTTTTCAATGTTTTGTGTCTCACATATTTCATAAACTTAATCCAATAAACTAAGCTTCAGGGTCATTGTATTATGAGAGAACTAAGAACTTGAAGGTGTGTAGTGGACACACGGGGAAGATCACGTTCGAGTTAATGACCCGAACGGTCTATAGTATACGGATAGGGTTGGAGACCTAACCCTAGATACGCTATGGATGTGGCCCGCTTTGTATTAGATACAAACGAGGTGATCCAACTCGTTCATGTGGTTGACATGCGAGTGAGGGCATCTTGTGCAATGAGATTGTACAAGACCGGACCATGAATTATTAGACTTACTAATGTAACACCATTGACAGTATAGGACTAATAAATTCGTAGATGACCATTAGTGACTCGACCTTAATCCTGAGCGTGTTACGGACTCCCGTCTGCGGGGGTCTGTCCTTTGACTAGTACGGGTGAGGGTGGCCACAATTGCTCGCCCAATATGCCTATCTTCTCAGGGATAGGACCACGTGGGGAGCTGTTGAATAACCGCGTCAAAGAGTTTGATAGGTTAATGTCGAATCATTGAAGCTCGTCATCTGTAGGTCCATTAGGTCCCTTGGTAGACTCAAATTGGACAAATTGAGGGTTTACAGTTTCGTGTGAATTAGAAGTGTTCAAATTCATTATTTGGGTATTTATGTCATTTATATGTGATATAGATGACATAATATATACTTTGATGTGAATGAGATTCATAATAAACTAGAGTATAGCCTAATTGATTAACTAGTGTTAATTGGAGAAATTGAATTGAGAGAAATTAAATTGAATGTGATTCAATTTAAAATTCCACAATTATACAAATGAGATTTGTATAATAAGGTATGAGATACCTTATATTATGTGATATGCAAATATGATTTGCATATCATATAGTTGTGGTAAAATGGTGAATTGGTAGAGATCTTAACTCCACGATACACCATTATAAAAAGGTGCATTCAAGAGCATTTCATGAGACTTTTTGCCATTTTTTGGATTTTCATCCAAAGAGAGCAAGTCTAACTCTCTCTCAAAAGTTCTCTCAATTCCTCTAGAATTCTCCTCACCCAAAACCAAAGGGAGTCCCACACACTCTCCCTCAACCTCCCGAGAACAACCGAGAAGACCCTTTGGAAGTGTCTTGTTGTTCGGTTCGAGGATGGAGTTCGTAGAGATCATTGGTTCGAGAGGGATCGAGATCGAGAAGGAGAAAACGTTGAACAAGAGTTCTTCAAGAGGTTAGTACTTTTACCTGTTGTTTTCTCTTGCTTTTAAGCATGTTTAGCTTAGAATTAAAGTAGTTTAATTCAATTTTAAGAAATGAATTGCACAACGAAACAACGACGTTTCACAACGTCTTCCGCTGCGGGAATTTCAATCCCTTTAATTGGTATTAGAGCCAATCGTTACTCTTCGTTGTGTATTCTGTAATTTCTTAAAATTAGGTGGGTAGCATGAATTTTTCATGAGATAAATGTTAATGGTTTGCATTTTTGGATGTTTTCGGTTTTTGGCACTTAGATAGGTTTACATTAAAGTTGATGAGATCACTGTAAGGGCCTAGTGTTTTGGGGCATTCTTTTAATGTAAATCGAGTCTGTAAGTCCATGTCCTTCGTTGAAAAAGTTGATGTGAAGAAAACGGAGCAAAAACTGGCGATTTCGGTGAAAAATAGCAAAGGATGTTTGCTGAAATTTAATCAGCGTCGTGACGCTGTTCTTCAGCGTTGCGACACCATCCATGTTGTTGGAGAGGTTGTTGCAGTGTGTCACAGTCATGCTTGTCCAGGGCCTGTTTCCCGTGGCCGCATGCCCGTTCCCACCCTTTTACCTTGCTTTCACTTTACTTTTATCGTTGTTGCATGTTAGGGTAGTTTCCTTGCATTTTTGCTTCCCTATGGCTCCTCGCCAAAATGACGTGCAAGGGGGCCATGGCTAGAATCCTTAGTTTGTACTATAGGGGGATGCGACTATTCATTGATTCTCCCTACCCCGAGTTATATGCTAGTTAAGCGTGGCTTTCATTGAAATTGCTTACCAGCTGTATAACTAACTTTCTAAAATGCTTCCAAATGATTTCCAAAACGTTTTCACAAATTCTCTCTGACCCCGTTTTCTAAAAACTGTTTTCCCAAGAACGGGGGTGGAGGTTGCGAGATAGGCTTTGTAGGCCACGGCGATCCGAATTCGAGTTGGCTGACTTGCTCGTGGGCGAGAGAAAGTGTCGCACGGTCGTGTCGAGACCTTCTAAGAGGTGCGACCGTGTCACAGTGCAGCGTTGTAACGCCGGAGCGTTGAGAACGCTACATTTAACGTTGGGGGTTGCAATGCCATCGCATAGTGGTCAGCAACTCATGAGAAATTCCAGCGTAGTGGCAAGGTGGCATTCATGGGGACACTAAGGTCGGCGGTTCGAGGCCAGCTGACAATCGTTTTTTATTTTTAATTTATTTCTTTTGTAAAATGAATTTTAATTAATTTAATTTTAATTAATATTAATATAATTATTATATTAATGTTAATTAATTAAATTAAAGTCTCTAGGGTGCAAAAAATCGTTCCAATTATGTTATTTATTAAATTATGCAATTGTTGTATGATTTTTTTTTCTATGTGCATAATGTATGTCATATAGATTAAAATCTCACCTTAGGTTAAACATTTCATGTATCATATTTATATTATAAGAGTTATAATATATAGTATGCATGATAGGATTATATTATAAGTGTTATAATATATTGTATGTATTTTAATTTAATTAATATAAGTGTTATATTTCTTAGATTAAAAGCATTGACATGCATTTATACATGAGATGTATGTATGATATATAGTTTAATTATTCATATGATGAATGATCAAGCACAATAACATAGAAATGCATGTAACCTAAATTAATTATTAGTTTTAAATTGTTTAGAACTTGAATAATTAGATTTAGGTTTTCTAGTTCTAATAAGATTAGAATTAGGAAATCAATATGACTTATGAATGGTGATTAATTAGTAATTTTGTCTAAGGAAGGTTCTGTCTAGGATTGGGGTATTTAAGCTGACGTTTTGCGCAACACCCCTACCTGGGAACCGACCTGTGAGTGATTTTGGTCTGGAGATTCATAGGTTATATGCTCGTGAGTGTCGTTAATTAAGAGTTAATTAATTTACTCACATAGACCTAAGTTAATAATGTGATTATAGACTTAGGCTAATCCAATATAAGTGTTATATTGGTAGACTTAGGTAAATTATAGTTGGTTTATCTAGGTCAATCGCGATTATATTAAAGTGCTGAGTGGGAGGAAATAAGGGTGATTTTTATTAATATTGTATTTTTTAAAACTTATTATAAAAATATTGTAATTTTAAAACTATTTATATTAATATTGTTGTTTTTTTACAGGTGGAAGAAGGTGAAAAAAGCGGAGGATGGTCGTCTCTTGAAGAGACGATCATGCCCAATCTGGCAGATGGTCGTCTCTTCTCAAAAGTTTAATCAAAATCCATGTTTGGCATAGCGGTTGGATATTTTTTTAATATACCCACGTTCTTGGGTTCGAGTCCAACCAAATGCAAGTTTTAACATTTTTTTTTCTCTTTTTTGTTTCTTTAGTTTTTTCATTATTCTGTTTTTCTCTATTTTTATATTTTCTTTTATTTAAATAAAATAAGATATTCTTAATTTTTAAAATATAGATTATATTGTAATTTATTATAACCACGTTCTTGGGTTCGAGTCCAACCAAATGCAAGTTTTAACATTTCTTTTCTATTTCTTGTTTATTTAGTATTTCATAATTCCGTTTTTCTCTATTTTTATATTTTCTTTTATTTAAATCAAATAAAATATTTTCAATTTTTAAAATATAGATTATATTGTAATTTATTATTTTATTTGAAAATGTTCTTCTTCTAAAGTATTATCGGAGCAATAAGACAAATTATTAATTTACTTTTAAAAAATAAATTGTAATATAATATTCATTTTACTTAAATTATTAAAAAAAATTAAGATATCTTATTTGATTTAAATAAAATAAATAGAAGAAAGGAAAAATAAAAGAATTATCATTTAAATCATATAGCAATAAGACATATTTTCTTTTCTTTTTTCAAATAAAATAGCAAAAAATTATCATTTAAATCAAATAAAATAGTAAATTGATAATTTGTCTTATTACTATGATAATGCTTTGGAAGAAGAACATTTTCATTTACGTCATTTTAGGTTGATTTTAATTTTATTTATCTTAAGTAAATTGTAATTTATTGTTTTTTTATTATATTTTAACATTTTAAGTAAATTGAATATTATATTGTCATATTTTCTTTTTTTTTTTGAAAAATAAATAGATAAATTTTCTTATAGCTTCAATAAGGTTTTTAGAAACGAACATTTTTATTTACGTCATTTTGAGTTGATATTCAATTTAATAAAAAGAAAATAAAATTATGAAAATATCATTTTGAGTTGATAATAATTACAATATAATCTATATTTTAAAAATTGAAAATATCTTATTTTATTTAAATAAAAGAAAATATAAAAATAGAGAAAAACGGAATAATGAAAAAACTAAAGATACAAGAAAGAGAAAAAAAAATGTTAAAACTTGCATTTGGTTGGACTCGAACCCAGGAACGTGGGTATAAAAAAATATCCAACCGCTATGCCAGACTTGGGTTTTGTTTAAACTTTTGAGATGGTCGTTTCTTGAAGAGACGACCATCTGCCAGATTGGACATGATCGTCTCTTCAAGAGACGACCATCCTCCGCTTTTTTCACCTTCTGCCACCTGTAAAAAAACAACAATATTAATATAAATAGTTTTAAAATTACAATATTTTTATAATAAGTTTTAAAAAATACAATATTAATAAAAATCACCCAGGAAATAAAGTGTATGAGATACATTTAATTTTCCATCCACAAATCTCCGTTAAGTTCACACTGTGAGATCCATACTCGGCCTCGTGGCGCAAATGGGGGTGTCCCCCTACGGGTGGTATTTGTATGAGTCAAAATTCAACGTGAATGGAGAGAGTACTTATAGAGAGTGGGAGCGGGGGACCTGTGAAAATGGGACCCACGATCTCTTCTTTCGATTCACACCGTGAGATGCCTATGATCCGCCTGCTAGTTTGGCCTGAACCAAACAATCCCTACGGAGGGCCTTGATCATGGGAGTCGGAACACCGTGAATTCCCGAAAAGGGGTACGATTTTGTTGTTTGTTTTCCTTCGTAGTCCTCCCTATGGCGGCTATTGTTTGGACGGATACTTGAAAATTTAAAGATAGAGGGTGACACTCACAGGATTCATTAAGAGTTAATGGATTCAAACCGAAAAATGGTAATTGGGTGCCTAATGGAATAAGAGTTATTCTGGTATTAGGGTCTGGTCGAGAAAGTCTCGTCCTAGAGGAGGATTGGCTTTGTCTACCCTACGGTGAAGGTCATTTTAAACCTTTGGGGTATCATTGCAATTTTTTAATGACCTAGGGATCATAGGATAAAAATTTTCTAAACCTTATTGGATTTTCAAAGTTTTTGCGAGACTATTACAAAGTTTTCATTTTTTCAACAACAAAATGTCAAACGCCTTTAATGCTCTTTTAACTTCTGATAAGTTAGTCGGTCATATTTTTCAAACGTGGAAAGACAATATTGACATGATTTTGGTAAATGACGACCTAAAGTTTGCGTTCACTGAGGAGTGTCCTCAGGTGCCCGATCCAACAATCCTATTCAACGAACTACAAACCTTCTAGTCCTTATTGCAAATCAAGGGACAGGAAGCTGAGGCAAGTGTTGCCATTAGATCTTACATGGGTTCGACCTCTGGGACAAAGTTTGTAGGTTATTTAGACCCGAAAGGGAGGAAGAAGTTGAAAGAGGTTAAAGTTGACCGTGTTGCCGCCCAAAAGGGCAAAGAGATCAAGGAAGTTGCAAGAAAGTGTTTCTACTGCAACGGGGACGATCACCTGAAAAGGAGTTGTCCCAAGTTCCTTATCGAAAAGAAGAAGGCAGGTAAATGTGATTTACTTGTTATAGAAACTTGTTTAGTGGAGAGTAATGACTTTGTCTGGATATTGGATTCAGGTGTCACTAACCATGTTTGTTCTTCTTTTCAGGGAATAAGTTCCTAGCAGCGGCTGCAAGAGGGTGAGATAACGCTCAGGGTTGGATCCGGAGAAGTTGTCTCAACTGCAGCACTGGCACGGTGAAGTTGTTATTTGGCGGGAAGTACTTATTATTAGATAATATGTACATAGTTCCAAGGTTTACTAGAAACCTAGTTTCTATTTCCTGCCTATTAGAACAAAACATTTTTGTTTCTTTCATGAGTAATAAAGCGTTTATTTCTCAAAATGGAAATTTGTTATGTTCTGCTTCACTTGAGAGTAATTTGTATGTTTTAAAACCTAATTCGGTCAAAAGTGTTTTGAATACTGAATTATTTAAAACAACAGAAACGCGAACAAAGAGATTAAAAGTTTCTCCAAAATAAAGTGACCATCTTTGGCATCTAAGGTTAGGTCACATAAATCTCAATAGGATTGAGGGACTAGTGAAGAGCGGACTTCTAAGCGAGTTGGAAGACAACTCTTTACCGGTTTATGAGTCATGCCTTGAAGGCAAAATGACCAAACGTCCTTTTAGTGGAAAAGGATATAGAGCCAAAGAGCCTCTTGAGCTTATACATTCTGACCTCTGTGGTCCGATGAATGTTAAAACACGAGGAGGTTACGAATACTTTGTATCTTTTATAGATGACTATTCGAGGTATGGCTACATTTACCTAATGCATAGGAAGTCTGAAACTCTTGAAAAGTTCAAAGAGTACAAGACTGAGGTTGAGAACCTGTAAGGTAAAACGATTAAAACACTTCAATCGGATCGAGGTGGAGAGTACATCGACACTGAATTCCAGGACTATATGATAGAACATAGAATTACGTCCCAACTCTCAGCACCTGGTATACCACAACATAATGGTGTATTGGAAAGGAGAAATAGAACTCTGTTGGACATGGTTCGGTCGATGATGAGCTATGCTCGTCTCCCTGATTCTTTTTAGGGTTACGCAGTGGAGACTGCAGTATACATTTTGAACACAGTTCCGTCGAAAAGTGTTTGTGAAACACCTTTCAAACTCTGGCATGGTCGTAAAACCAGTTTACGACATTTCAGAATTTTGGGATGCCCGACCTATGTGTTGGTGTCAAACCCGAAGAAGTTGGAACCCCGTTCAAAGTTGTGCCTCTTTGTAGGTTACCCAAAAGAGACTAGGGGTGGTCTGTTTTACGATCCTAAGGATAATAGGGTGCTTGTATCGACAAACGAGGAAGACCACATCAGGGATCACTTACCAAGGAGTAAGATTGTGTTAAACGAAATGGACAGTTTATCAACAAGAGTTGCTGATGGGGTTAGTACGTCAACAAATGTTGTTGATCCTAGCTCGTCTAGTCAAGTTCGTTCTCAAGAGTTCGAGAATGTCTCGACGTAGTGGGAGGGTTGTGAGACAGTTTGAACGTTACATGGGTTTAGCTGAAACCCAAATCGTCACCCCTGATGATCCAACCAGGCACGTGGGCTTGAGCTTTTTTTTTTTTAAGGCAGAGAGAGATCTTAACCGTTTGTTCTTAAAAAATTTAAATAAATAAATAAATACTATGACATACCATATCTATTTATGAACGCAACTGCCAAATCTATGTAAATGATAAAACAGTGAGTGAAAAAATGGGAAGCAGCAAAAAAAGAAAATGGCAATGATAAAATATGAAGGGGGATGACGAGAATTGTTGAGCTGCAACTGCAATGCATTATTCGTTTTAAGCAAATTAAGGGGAAAAAAAATTGAGCGACAAAGTAAAATATTGTATAGGCCCGGACAAACCAAGTGAAAATAGAAAGAGAAATCAAAAAAAAAAAAAAAAAAAGAGTAAACTTCCAAAGTCGGGTACCCAATGTGCCTCTCATATTCAGTTAACAATTATAGACTTCAAAGTCTTTAATTAAACGTCTCAATACAATCCCACTCAAAATTGAGTCAAATAAGCTCTCTTTCTTTATCATTGCAAAAAAGAGATCCTTCCTCGATGGTTTCTAACATGATGAACATGAAGGCTATCAAATTGAAGGTACTAGGGATCCTTTTATTTCCAATTAGAATGTCTTTCTAAGTTTGATTAGTGTTTGATTGTAATTTTTTTTAGTTTAACAAATGTAGAATTGGCATTCTAACCTCCGACCACAAAGGAAAGAAATAGTACCCCATTCATTGAGTTATACTCATGTCGGTGTTTTGTATGTAGGTTGTGTATGTGTTATGGCTTGAGACACTCGTTTTTATACTCTACAAGTTGGAAAATCCACTACCCAATCTTGCATTTGGCCGTCTTCTAGGCACTTTTGAAAGGCAGGAAATATGAAAAATAAGCAAGGGTTCACTGATGGTTCCATGGTTAGACCAGAAGAATCAATAATAATTTGAGCTTAGTTTTTCTTTTTAAACAATATATGATCGATTGTTCTTATTTTACATACTAATAATAAATTATTGGACTTGAATAAAAATTCATATCGACAAACTCCCCACGTGCACCCAACACTAGTTCTCTGATAGACCAAAGATTTTCTCTTATCAAAGCAATCCATCTAAATCTTGAACTAAATGTTCATCTTAAACCCTTACCACTCAAAACTCTTTTGGGGCTATCTGCAAGCATGGCTTCCAAGACATTGGCACAAGGCTTCAAAAGAATCCTCCTATACTGAGAATTTATACAGGGACTACATTCTCATACAAGTTCTTAAACACAAGGAGGGAAAACTGCAGGCTTTTATGCAGATGATTTGGGACCGGTAGCTGCAGAAGACGATTCAGCAGCAACTGAACCTGATTTATTATTAGTACCTCTACCGTTTGTTACAACTTTTCCTGATTTCTCCTTTCTTCCAGCATCCTGATCCTTCTTTACGAGCACTGGTTTGAACTGTCAGGAGACCAGAGTAAAGGGAATTTGTAATAAAAATAAAGAGAGAGTGCAAAAGAGCGAGGAACCAAGAGCATACGGTCCTTCCAAAATAGGATATATACCTGATAAATAGAATAAATAACATTTCTCCTGATATGTGCCATCATATCCAAGAAGAGGTTATAGCCCTCGAGTTTGTACTCTATAAGTGGATCGCGTTGTGCATACCCACGTAAACCTACAGCTTGCTGCACAAACTTAAGTGCTTGCAGATGCTCCTTCCATAATCGATCAATATTGCTCAAGATCAAGAATCTCTCAGCTTCCTTCATTAGTCCTGGTGCTTCCTTCTCTATAATATCCTGAAAATCGAAACAGTAATACAATATCAATAAACTTAAAATTTTAGTTCGTTAGACTAGAAATTTAATATTTTTAAATAATGCTTTCGCATCCTCTGCCTGTGAATTCAGATTACTTTCATTTCCTATTTTTAATATAAAATGAGAAATAATTACTTAAGATCTCTCACTCTAATACCCTATATATATATATATATATTTTTTTAACAAACATTTTTCATTGAAAATATGAAAAAGGAACAATTGTTCATGATACAAACTAACGAAGGAAAAGGGGAAAACCAAAACAAAAAGACAAAACAAGGTAAGATCAAGCTCAACACAAAAGCAGGGACATCAAAATACTCCAAATATTCTAATAACCTAATCAATCACCACTAGTCCAGGAAATTTGAGCTATTACATTAGAATAAGTTCATCTTTTCAATTTGTTCTTCAAACAAACGAGACAATAATTTTAATTTCATAAAATCATGGTAAAGGTAAAGTAAGATAAAGAAAGGATTTGAACAATGAAGAGATGAGTGCCATCTAGGAGGGCATCGATTTAAAGTGAAAATAAGGCACTTTAAAACAATGTAAATGTAGGGGGGTCAAGGGGTTGATCCCATGCAAGAATCAGATCACTTAGATATGTCTCAATAAGTCAGGTGGAGAGATAGGGATATATATTATAAGTATCCATGTACAGACCCTTTTCTCTAAGTATGCTTTACGCCCACGTAGACGAAGATAATTCTGCAAATCCTCATAAGTTGAATATTTACTCTTCAATAAATCTGAGGTCAAATCATCCAACAGATAGCAATACCTGTAAACAAAGTGAAACGTGAGTTTTGGAAACCAAGTTCAGGTAATGTGTATCTACCAGAAAGCAGTTCATACGGTAGATTTAACAAATTGATGCACATGCAGGTTAAACTTCTCAAGATTTAACATCACTGTAATGCTTCGTGCCTTTCTAGCCACCTAACCACAAAGCTCATGATAAACATTGAAAATGAAGTCAGCCCCTTACTGTTGAACTTTTGCTATGAGCTTCTCAAGATCCCAGCTATCAGTTGGAGCATCAGAACCAATATTTGCCTATAGTTTTAAAAATTAATGAGGCATCTGATATATTTGAATTCAATGATGCATCGACAAAATGAAAGAAAGTTCATATGACTTACTTCTAATATGTCATCCATCGTCAGCTCGGCATATTCAATAATAAGTGATTGCAGATTGTCTGATTCGAGTGCACGCCTTCTCTCAGTGTATACACGATCTCTTTGGCTATTTAAGACTTCATCATACTCAAACAACTGCTTCCGGATGTCAAAAAAGTAGTTCTCTACTTTCCTTTGGGCTTCATCAAGTGCTTTTGTTAACATCTGGGATTCAATAGGGAGGTCTTCTACTCTAAAAGCTCTCATTAAACCCTACAGATGCAAATAAAAAAAAATATCTCAACAATCATGTACCAGAATCTGAAATATACGACCTGAGCTAAATATAAAGTATAACCTGAATTCGATCTCCACCAAATATCCTAAAGATGTTATCTTCAAGACTTAAGAAGAAGCGCGAACTTCCAGGATCCCCTTGCCGACCACTTCGACCACGCAGCTGCAACGATACATATTGAGAAGTCAATTTCATCTCAAGTTACATAGGAATAATATGTCAAAAGCTTTTACATGCATAAAGCAATCAGGACAATGGAAAAATCACAGTAAGATAATGAAAAAATCTTTTATACTTGGTTTATTACAGGATTACAGTCCTGTAACATAAATTCAACCTGATTATCAATTCGCCGGGATTCATGTCGTTCTGTCCCTACAACATGGAGTCCACCTGCTAACACAACCTGCAAGGATGAGAACATAAGAGACATAACCAACGTCAAGAAATAGGCAATAGATCTCCCCACTTTGAGAAAAACTGACCTTCTTCCTTTCTTCCTCAGTATAAACCTTGTATTCTTTGACAATTTCTAAAAATGAATTCCGCAACTTAGCTATGACATCATCTTGAGCAGGGCCCTACAAATTCAAAAGAAAAGAAAATAACACCAGAAAAAGAGCTCCAAATTTGTGTTGTGATGGAATGATAATAAGTCCTTAGCTAAATCGCCAAAAAGAATATATAAAATTCTAAAAATTCTTCAGCTGAGGAATACTGGTTTCAGAGAATTTACCTTCTCACAAGAATAAGATAGACGCTCTTCTGCTTCAAGCTCAGTTAGTGATTTCTGACCCCAAGTCTTGACAGCCAAATGTACGGCCTCTTCAGCCAATTTGGTATTCTCACTTGAAAGATCACATGGAAATAAACTTTCGTTCACCTAATATATCATAAAATAGATCAACTGGAATACAATATAACAGAAAGATATTAACCAAGTAACCTTATTGACAAAAAAAAATAATTCAAGAATCAAAATCATTACCGCACCTTCCATGTTTTCTTTGGAGGAGGCTTCCTCACAGATACAAAAACTCCATTAGTTAGTTTCACAAGTCTGCAATAAAACATTCCCACAAATTGTAAAGCTTGATTTATTATGCATTAACTTCCACCCATTCTTGTTGTTTCTACAGGTAGACATCCGTCCATGGCCCCATCACACTTATAAGCCAATCCAGGACGAGTAATCTGAACAGGTGCTGATTATTTGGCATTCAAAAACAGTGAGTCAACCTTTTAGTGCACCATACATGCTTGATGTACAAACTGAAATTGATTTAATACCCCTTATTCTTAGCTCAAGCAACAGTTTGAGAAGCAAGGAAAGGGCTTAGAGTTATTTTCCAGGTGTTACTTTCCAGTTTCCCGTGCTGGGTTCTTTTTCGTGCTCTCTCTCTCTTGTACTTTTTCCCACTCTTAAAACTAATTGAGTAGCCTTTTCTCGCAGAGTTGCAGTTCCTTTTGGTTCTTGGTAGAATTTCTTATCCCCTCTCGTTTGTACATATCTTCCTGATTTCTTTCAATACAATTACTTCGAGGACAAAAAAAAAATGTTCTACAAGGGGAATGCCAAACCATAACAAGATGATACCTTGGCATAAGCAGCTCACGTAACTTCAGCCTTGCCATAAATTCAGCATTACCACCAAGAATTATATCAGTGCCCCGTCCAGCCATGTTCGTAGCAATTGTCACTGCACCTAGGCGACCACTCTGAGCAATAATTTCTGCTTCTCTCTCAACGTTCTCTGGTTTTGCATTGAGAACCTACGGGAATCAAAGTGCAGTAAATATCAACTGTCACAGTGATTGAGGTGTTTCTGTGAGTATACTAATAGGGGTATGTTGGGACAGTAGTGAGGGTATTAACGGTAATTAGCTAGAGAGTCTTGTTATAAATAGAGAGGGTAGGGTTCATAGAAAGGAAGTCATAGTTTAGTAAGTCGGTCCTTAGTGGATTGGTTGGGGGAGAGAGATAGCTCTCTCGAAAGGCTATTGGATATTATAATTTTCTTCATTGATAGTGCAATATATTAGTTTCTTTGTATTTTTCGAATTTTCTGTGTTTGAATATCTAACAAATTGGTATCATAACACGTTCGTCTGGGAAGATCAATTTTTAAAATGGATCATGATCGTGTGCTAGAGGTATTGTTGAAGGTACAAACAACCATGGCCAAATAGTTGCAGATGTTGGAAGAAATGCAAAAGTCGTTGAAGGATTTCAATCACTGAAGCATGGAGAGAGAAAGGGAAAGAGAACTGATACAGATGGCATAAATCGAGATCGTAAAAGAAAAACAAAAGCAAAAAGAGATGAAGAACGAGAGCCTGGCTAGAGTGAGAACAGAGGCGTCACAAGGAGATACTCACCAAGAGAAGGAGGACAAAAACAAAGAGGGCAAGAAGCAGATAATCGAAAGAAATGGGCAAGAGAAATGGAGAAGAAATTGGAAAACACAGATTGTCAGGCCTAAGAAACATAAAGTTCAACATCTATGAAGAAGGAAAGTCACAAAACACCGGAGAAGGAAGGTGAAGCAAGTGCGACAATGGATAAAGAATGAGGTTAGAGATAAGCGATTGAGTGGAGACCGACCTTATTTTGTCGGAGTTCGAAGACCACGCACGCAAGGGCTAAATGTCTGGTACCTGCAAGCTAAGAAGCAGGGACACGGATACGAGATACGGATACGATACGACACGGACACGGCGACACGTCATTTCTTAAAAATCTAGGACACGGACACGGCTAGGACACGTTTATTAAATATACATTTTTTAAAATAAATATCATTTTTATATCAGAAAAAAAATTTAAAGTTAATAAGTTTATGTATCAATATGCTTAAAAAATTGATTTCGATGTATTTCGTTCTCAAACTTCATTATTTTTGTCCTATATTACATGTACCTATTTAGTATACTTGACAAGTGTTCATTATATGCCTAACAAATACTGAACCTATATTGACTTTGTACAACAAGTTTCTAACACATCTATAATGCTAACAAGTGTCCAATACGTGTCCAAGTCCAACAGGTGTCGGAGTGTTCAAGTGTCCGACACGTGTCGGACACGGACACGCTAGCCAAATTAAAGTGTCTGTGCTTCTTAGCCTGCAAGGTTCGAAGAAAAAGAAGGGAAAAGACCGATACAAGCCATTGGCGACTATACAGGTATGTGTGGGCGGGGACAAAGCTTCAAAGAAGGCCCCAAAGCAAGAGCTGTGAAGTTGCAGCAAAAATGTAACATTCATTCTGGGTTGGACTTATTGTTTAAGGCCCATCTCTTTCTTAAGGCAGAGATTGAACAGGTGGGTGGGGGGGTTAGGTTATCTTCTGCCCTTAAACCCCAAAAAACCAATTCAAAGTTAAAGGAAGAACCATAGCCACCTCACACCTCTATCTCCGAAACTGTCTGCAAATTGCCACCTGCATTCATTGCAATTCACCTTCTTCCATTGTTCTGAAGCTACCAGCTGGATTTTGTTTTAAAGAAGTCTTATTTTTCTTTTTCTTTTTCTTTTTCTTGTTCTTTTTTTTTTTTTTTCCGAAGGTTTGGGTTATGGATTGTGCCCAATTTTGAATTGTACTTTGTTAAGCACACCTTGAGGACAAAATGTCTTTGAAGGACGGAGTATTGTGAGAGTACTAATAGGGATATGTTGGGACAATAGTAAGGGTATTTAGCTAGAGAGTCTTGTCAGAAATAGAGGGAGTAGGGTTGGTAGAAAGTGAGTCATATTTTGGTGAGTTTTTAGTGGATTGGTTGTGGGAGAGATATAGCCCTTTCGAAAGACTAATGGATTTTGTAATTTTCTTCATTGATATTGCAATATATTAGGGTCTGTTTGGTAGGCAATCCGGATTCTGTTTTATGTTTTCGGATTCACCAATTCAAGAATACGTGTTTGTGACGTGTTTTTTAAACTGCTTTGGATTCTGTGATCCAAATAGTAGAAATTAAAACAACATTTTTATGTTTTCATTGTATGCAGATTCTGAACTTGAAATTTTAAAATGCAGAATTGTATTAAACAAAGATAAAATCTTAATAAATATAGTATTTCATGTTTATAAACTTAATTTACTTTTGTTAAATTAAAATATGTATAATATAATATATTATAAAATATAAAGAAATATTATATTATAAAATAATTATTATATAAAATTTATTAAAAAAAACACATGTTCATAAAATCAATTAATAATGTCTTATATTTGATCTAATATTTAGCTTTGAAACTACCACTAATTTTATAATCTATAAATATATTATAGGACACACTTTAAACTACTGTTTAAAATGAAATTAAATTTCTAAATCTGTTACCAAACACTTATCTGAAAACATGAAATACAACTCCGTTTTCATTGAATCCCTTGTTTTCAAATTTCTGTTTTCGGATTGTCTACCAAACAGGCCCTTAGTTTCTTTGTATTTTCATATTTTCTGTGTTTGGATACATAATAGTTTCCAAAGCCAAATGGTAGCTTCGGAAGGAAAAGCAATGAACTCTCATCATTGCAATTGAGGCCTAGAACCCAGTTTAATTGTGTAGAATTTTGCTCGACTTTCATATTCTACCAAAATTTATGAGTTCTTAACACACTGTTGAGAATTTTAATAAAAAGATTAAATATGCAATAATTTACCTGCTTTAAGGCTTTTTAATTTAGTGGAAGTTTAATATGGTAACAAAGTAGGAGGTCCTATGTTAAGAACCTCTAATGTCACGTTCTCCCCATTTTATATGATGGTCCATTTGTTGAGTATTGTGTTAATCTCCAAGAAAATAAAAGACTGACCTCATGTGGAATTCCAGCTTCTCGCAACTGTTCCGAGAGAGCATCACTCTGCTCAACACTAGTTGTGCCAACGAGCACAGGGCGACCAGTCTTGTGCATTCTAGAAATCTCTACCACGACAGCTCGCCACTTTCCTGCTGTTGCCCTGAAAACTACGTCTGACTCATCCTGATGAAAAAAATAGAACGATAACTTCACTGAGATTTTTCACACAGCATATTTGTATGGTGAGCACTATAAAGTTTTCTTTTTCTTTCTAACAAGAAACAAGACTTTTCATTGATAAAATGAAAATAAGCTAATGCTCAAAAAAAATACAAACTCCACAAGAGAGTGAAAAACAAAATACATAACAGCAAACTAAAGAAAACAGTAGAGAACAATTTATCATAATAGAACAACACTAAACACTATAAAGAATATACAAAAGTACTCCAATTTAGACATATGTCCTGAAGCGAAAACCCACAAATAACTTTGACAGAGAGCACCAAGATGAAGCCTTGAGACGAGCTTATTCAAATTGGACAATCCAAGGAAGGCGCTTGCTATGAAAAATTGCATTCCAACCAAAATTCTGAAAGTATAGTCTTTACGTGGCTTCAGATTTGTCCTCACCAATACAACCTGCTGAATTATTCGGTTTGCGTCAGTCGATGACTGAACCATCCAAACTAGAAGTACTTATCCAGTGGCGGGGGTTGCTATAGATGATGCAACATGGGAAGATGTTGTTGTTATTGCTACACAATTTCCCGATTTTCACCTTGAGGACAAGTTGGCTTCTTGGGGGTCGAGTAGTGATAGGCCCCAATTAAATATGTTTACAAGAGGAGGCGCGTGAAGAGTGAGGGGAGGGAAGTTGTAAAAGGGTAGTTTGTTAGAATGTGGGCCCAAGTGGTTTGTGTTGTTGGCCACGACCTTAAATAGTGTAGTTAGGTCTGGTAGGGTATCTTTTTGTTGATTTTGGTAATAGTCTGTATTGGGAGAGAAGGGAAGCTTTTTGCTTCTTCCCTAAGTGTAATACCCATATTGATAAATAATATCCAGATCCTATCAGTATCCTCTGAAGAAGAAGAAATAGCAAACAAACGAGGAAAACAATCCTTTAAAGGAGAGTTATTCAACCAAGGGTCTTCCCAAAGGATAGTTCTTTTCCTGTAACCGTTAGGACCCTAAACATTTTTTATCCAACATTCCTTTTGCTATTGAAAGGAGACTTTTACTGATAAGGTATAGCCACCTTGTAGAAACTCCAGAATTTTCAGTTTGCACTCATCCCACATAACGAATAAACCCACTGATCTTCCCCACGATCTCACATTAACCCAACCTACTTCTCGTGAACTCCAGAGAGATTTTATTAAACGCTGATAAAAAAAAATAACAAGCTTAGTCTCCTAAATTAATACCAAATCTGGATGATGCAGCAAAAATTTCTTCAAAGCTACTCTCTGTGAAATAACCCCTAAGCCTCGAGTATTCCAGGAAATATCTTCATGAAGAATTTAAAACTAAGCACATAAACAGCTTTCTGTTTAATGTTAATTGCTGGAGGTAATAACGGAATGATCTCCTTCAATTAGAGATCCCAGCCTCCAATAAGGGAGGGGAATTTGCTTCTGTTAAATTACCAATCAACCCAAAAATTTAAACTGATAGGTTAGGTGAATCTAATTATATCAACACCAACACTCCCCTCATTTGTGGGCTTAGAAATTCGAACAAAAGCCCAACAAGTGAAAATCAATATTAATAGGGAGATGTAAGTAACTCAAATTAGTTTTGAGTTGGTCTATCAATTCCTAGTTTCTAGGAAATAGTTGAGGCTATTTTTAGTTGTAATCAAGTTTAAGTTCCTATTCTTGTGGAGTTAGTGGGATTAGTTGCTAACATTGTGGAATCTATTTTTAGACTTAATATGTGTATTTATATGAAGCATTTCATAATGAAATAAACACATTTCTCATGTTCTCATTTCTCTTTCAATAGTTAGAACAACAGTGGTATCAGAGCCATAAACTCTTAAGGGATCTGTGAGTGAAAATTAGTGAAATATTTCTGAGAGAAACTGAGTGATACACCTGTGAGAGTTGTTAGAGATGGAGTTAGGATCAACCAGTCTTTCTTCATTGGCCCCACCTATGTTTGATGGTGAAAACTATCAGGCATGGGCTATACGAATGCAAGCCAACATGGAGGGTTGTGATTATTGGGCAGCAATTGAGTAAGATTATGAGATTGCTCCACTTCCTAATAACCCAATTGTATAAAGTATGAAGAGAGATAATCTTTTGTCTATATTCACTACGAGAAGTTTAGGGTTTCTTAATATAAGAAATACCCATATACACATAAGGAAATAAATTTCTAGCACTATACTACATTAAATACAAATATATTAATTAGCCATAAAAGGAAAGAATAAATTAGAAATAACCAACACTCCCCCTCAAGCTAGTTTGAAGATGTCCTTCATTGCCAGCTTGTTAATCATCTTGTCAAATTGTAACTTAGGTAGCCCATTTGTTAATACATCAGCAATTTGCTCTGTAGTATGAAGATAGGGAACACAGATCACTCCTGAATCAATTTTTTCTTTTATAAAATGCTTGTCCACCTTGATATGTTTTGTCCTATCGAGAACAACTGCATTATGAGCTATGGAGATCGCCGCCTTATTATCACAATAAATACATATAGGCATATTCTGAGCGGAGTTCAATTCTTCCAACAATCTCTTTATCCATATGCTTTCACAAATGTCATGGGCTAAAGCCCTAAATTCAACTTTAGTGCTATTTCTGGCTACTACACTGTGTTTTTTGCTTTGCCAAGTAACGAGGTTTCCTCCTAACAAATGAGCAGTAACCTGAAGTAGATCTTCTATCTGTGGTACTCCCTGCCGAATCAGCATCAGTATAAACTTCAACATGCAGATGACCATGTTTCTTGAACAATATTCTTTTTCCTAGAGTACCTTTTAGGTATCTCAGAATTCTAAAGACTGCTTCAAAGTGAGTCGGTCCTGGAGCATGCATAAACTGACTTACCATACTGACTGCAAATCCAATGTCAGGACGTGTATGTGACAAGTAGATAAGTCTCCCTCATAGAAGAAAATGTCGAACAACATGTCGACATTTTGGTCGACATGTCGCTACTTTGAGGGATTCGATATATCTTTTCGAGAGAACTAATTTCTTCCCCCCATTTCGACGATTTTTCGACATCTCGTCGATAGTACAAAAAAATTTTCACCAATTTTCGACATTTCGTCGACAATACAAAAAAGATTTCAATAAAAAAATTTACTGCAGGCCATTCTTACATGCTTTTGTACAAAAGCCCACTGGTTGTAGGCCCAACTTCATCACATCATACAATGCATGTAGGTGGAGGCTAGAGACAAATTTATAAGGAGGAGTAAAATTCCAACTCCAAATCAAGCGATGGGATAAACAACCAAGTTCTCCCCCAAATCATCCCACTCTTCCCTCGCTCAATGCCATTGATTTTTTTTTATTGATTTTACACAATTTTATTATTTAATATTTCTATTTTTAAAATTTTTCCTTTTCCTTTCTTTTTTTTTAAAAAAAGAATTCTTGATTTATTGTTTTTTATTATTCTTTCCTATTTCAAAATAGTAACAATATAAAAAAATAGATATTTAAGGTCAACTAAACAAGTTTACATTTTAAAATAAATATTATATATGTTTTTAGATATTATTATCAAAATCGTCAATTATAGTCTAATTAAATCATAATAAACGTTTCATTTAATAATTCAAAAAATTATCATTAATTTCCATATTTTTTCAAAATTTCTGCTCTTATCGACATGTTAATCGATATTTGTATCTAAATATTGTATTAGTTTTTAAATGTGATGCTTAAAAGTGGTCAATTATAATCTAATTAAGAAACAATCAAAGTTTCATTGGTTAATTCAAACAATTTCCATCAATTTCCGTAAATTTTCCCAAATTTCCATCGACATTTCCATAAAATCTAGACCTCGACATTTCCATCAACATTGAATTTCAAACCTTGGTCTCCCTACAAGTCTTTGATATTTCTCTTTTATCGTTTTCCTCTTTTTATGATGCAATTTGTAGTTTTAAATTAGGTTCAATTGGGGTTTCTGTTGTTTTGCAACCCAGTAACCCTGTTTCTTCAAGTAAGTCAATTATATATTTCCTCTGATTGACAAGGATACCATCTTTCAACCTAGCAAATTCCATTCCCAAGAAATATTTCAAGACTCTCAGATCTTTGATTAAATTCAGTAGCTAGTTTTTCCTTCAAGGTAGTCAGGTCTGCCTCGTCATTTCCTGTAAGGATAATATCATCAACATAAACTATTAGAATGACAATCTTTTGATTTCCAACATGTTTATAGAAAATAGTGTGCTCTGCTTGACTTCGGAGGAATCCATAACTTGTGACTGTTTTGTCAAATCTTTCAAACCAAGCTCTAACTGTAAGTGTGAGATTTCCACCTCCATATGACCCACTGCAAAGCTTTTAATGAATCTTCTTTGGCAGCAAAAGTGCACTAACCGGCTGAACGAGCCTCCAATGAGGGTGAAGAGAAAAGGAAATAATGGATCTCTTTGTCTCAAACCTCTTTTAACGAGAATTTTTCCACGAAGCCGGCCATTTATCATAATTGAGAAATTAGCAGTCGACAAATCCTCAAGGACTAAGCTTGGAGGATCTAAAGAAGCAATATCCCCAAAACAAAGAGAAAAATCACCATGCTTCTTATTTGAGATCGCAATTGACCATAAAGTTAGGTGAGCCTTTTACACTTCTAAAGAAACTAAGGTTAAACTGCAATCCTTAAGCACACATGTAAAGCATGTAACACATGACAATAAAAGGTCTCACAATGATCTATTTCCAACACTGCAACGTGCTCAAGATCCACATAAACATGAAAACGTAATTGACATATTTTAAAAACAAGAAATGAAACTTTTTCATTGATGAAAAAGTAATTAGCCACATTTGAGAAATCAATTATGAGGAGCAGGCTTATCAATACCTTTCTTATCATAGGCTTGTTCGTAGGTACAATTGTGACTTTGAGCTTATATATACTCTCAAATTCAGTGCTTTCAGTTGCTGCAGTGCCCGTCATTCCACAAAGTTTTGGGAACTGCAAACAGGGGAAAGAATAAGAATCAAGGAGAGAGAGAAAAACCTTACTGAGTTTACGGAAGAATAAATTGACATGGAATCTACCTGGAGGAAAAAATTTTGATAACTTATTGAAGCTAGTGTTACAGTTTCATTTTGAATTGGTAAACCTTCTTTTGCTTCGACTGCTTGATGAAGTCCATCACTCCATCTTCTCCCCTGGACAATTTAATAAACCATTATAATTCCTCCATCAAATTGTACTGTATAAGTATACTGTACATGAACACATACAGTGTAATATGATGGCATGTAATTGCTAACATATATGTTACATCAATCCTAAAAAGTAAAAACGGTTCCTTCAAGGTTAAAGAGTTGTAATCCTCAATTGCTGTATAAGTAACAATATAAAACTTTGGTAGATAGAATGTAGAAGCCAAAAGGTATTGCCCCTTCGCTATTTTTTATATTCAAAGTGTTTTTGTGGAAGAAGAAAAATTGTTGAAAAGCTTTACGCATCTAAAATTCTTAATCCTGCCTGTTAACTTTTGAGAAAAAGGAAAACAAAAGCCCCATTCATTGACGGCTATCAAATTGATATCCTTCTCAAAAAACTCATTGAACACCACAAGTAGATCTAACTTAACATCCCAAATATTCTGGAAAAAAATTAGCTAACAAGAATCCATCAAGAAAATGCACTTGCAATCCATAAGTCGAACAATGCCTTCCTTGTCTCTTTTGTGGTGGAAGAAGCCTCAAAACCCTCGCTTTGTATGTCACTTAAAAGGCCTTAGGTTTTGATAAAGTGCGTAAAGGGAAGAACAAAGAGACAACACTGCCCTCTCAATAAACCTAAAATACAAAAATACAAGATTGCTCTAACTTTAACTATAATTAACAACATAATAGCAATTCTAAGAATAACATATGATCACATCAAAGAGGAAGCCCTTTATTATTCCAAGGTGAAGTGATCAAATGCACAGTGGCCTATTTATAGACGCACTATGTGAGTACAAAATAATATAACTAATACAACTGAAAATTACATTTTGTTATCCTTTACCGTTGTAAAAACTAGAAGATGTTGAGCTTGGATAATAGAGGAAGAAACCGGGAGGCAGATAACGGTTTTGTAAACACATCAGCTATTTGAGCAAAAGCTAGAAGATGTTGAACAAATATTTGTTTCTGCAATACTGGATCCCCGACAAAATAAATGTCGATTTCAACATGTTTAGTTCGGGAGTGAAGCATAGGATTTGCACTAAGATGCACCGCACTAAGATCATCACACCAGACAATTGGTGCTTGAGAAAGCACTATACCCAAGTCTTTAAACAACGTTTGCAACCATATCAATTCTGCAGAAACATGGGTCAAACTCTTGCATTCTGCTTCAGTGCTTGAACAGGAAATAATATTATGTTCCTTTGAGGACCATTGTGAATTAAATTTCCTCCAAAAAAGACACAAAAACCCGATGTGAATTTTCGGTCATCAGGATCAGAGGCCCAATCTGCATCTACAAACCCCTGAATTGTTAGAGAGGTGGGTTTCTGAAATAGCAAACCATGGTTCAATGTTCCAGCCAAGTATCTTAATATTCTCTTTTCACAACTTGCCAATGAAGATCTGTAGGAGTATGCTTGAATTGGCATACTTTGTTGATACTATATGCTATTACTAGTCTTGTTAATGTTGCATACTGTAACGCTCCCACCACACTTCTATATAGCTTCACATCAGTCATTTTGTCACCGTGAAATGCAGAAAGTACAGACCCACTAACCATTGGTGTGTCTATTCCTTTTGCTTGAGTCATGTTAGTTTTCTGTAACAAATCTTAGATGTATTTTGTCTGTGATAAAAATAATTGGTTTGCAGACGGATAGGATACTTCTATCCCCAAAAAATAACTCAAATGCCCAAGGTCCTTCAAGGAGAACTTTTTATTCAGCAAACCAATCAAACTATCAATAGCTTTAGATGAACTCCCAGTTATCACAATATCATCAACATATATCAGCACATAACATCGATGGTCAACATGACAAGATATGAATAAGGAAGAATCAGCTTGAGATTGGACAAACCCAAGTGTATATAAAGCAGTAGACAGCTGCTCAAACCAGGCTCGAGGGGCTTGCTTTAAGGCATACAATGCCTTTTTCAGTTTACACACCAAATGAGAAGTAGATGAAGAAATATACCAAGTGGTTGGGCCATGAACACCTCGTCATTTAAGAATCCATGTAAGAACGCATTATTAATGTCTACCTGTCTCAATGGCCAACCATGAGCTAGAGCCAGCGTGAAGAGCACTCTGATGGTAGTTGGCTTGACAACAAGACTAAAAGTCTCAGTATAATCAATAACAGCCTCTTGATGAAACCCCTGAGCAACTAGTTTGGCCTTATATCTTGCTATTGGGCCATCTGAGTTCCTCTTAATTTTAAAAACCCATCTGCAACCGATGATCTTCTAATATCATTAGGAGGCGATACTAGAGTCCAGGTATCATTGGCTAATAAGGCATCATGCTCTTCTCTCATGGCATTAATCCAATGTTCACATTTCAAGGCTTCATTTACATTTACAGATGGTGGTTCTTGTTCAATATACTCTAGCCACCAATATTTTGGGTCTAAAAACTCCATTCTTCCCTCTTGTGATCATAGAGTGATTATTGACAACTCAGTGTTGGAGAGGAGTTTGGCACAGCTTTAGAAGAACTTGGAATATCAGTAAGGTTGTTTTGATTGGATTTTAAGACAGAAGGTTGATTTGGTGAGGACAGGGTTTGGTCTGAAGTATAATGGTCATTTTGAGTAGTAGATGGTGAGGATATGTCTGTTGATTGGGTAAAGCAAGACTCAGTTAGGGGATTAGTAGAAGGATTCAACTGAGTTGTCACTCCAGGAATAGTAGTAGATATAGGGCTATTAGTGTGAGTTGATAAAAGACATAAGGCACGTGAAGGAGCGGTATTTGATAAAGAAGGTAATAGGACAAGCTCATTTGTTACAGAGATCGGGGAGGTTGCTTTTGAGGTTGTCAGAAAAGTAGAGGTGGGAAATCGTGTCTTATCAAATTGTACATGTCGAGAGATGTACAATCTGCCTGTTGAAGACAGACATTTATATCCCTTGTGTAGAGCCAAGAAATATGCAAGGTGTGGACCTTGGTTCAATTTTATGAGCATTATATGACCGAAGTGCAGGGAAATAGAGGCATCCGAATGTTTTTAAGGAAAAAATAATCAGGTTATAAGCCAAGTAACTTCTCTAAAGGTGTTAGTTGATGGACTATAGTTGGTAATCTATTAATCAGATAGACAACGGTGGAAAAGGCATCATCTCAAAACTCTAGAGATAAGGTAGAACGAGACAACAAGGTGAGACCCATATCAACTATTTGGTGGTGTTTTCTTTCAACTATGCCATTTTGTTGTGATGTATATGGACATGTAAGCCTATGTTCAATGCCTTGTGAATTGAGATAAGGAATAAATGAGAAAAATTCCCCTCCATTATCAGATTGAAAACGAAGGATAGTGCGCCCAACTAACTTTTCAATGTATGTTTTGAACAAAAGGAAAGCTTGGAAGGCCTCAGATTTAGTATTTAGGAAATATATCCAGATATATCGGGAGAAAACATCAACAAAACTAATGTAATAGACAAACCCATTTCATGAAGGTATAAATGAAGGACCCCAAACATCTGCAATTATTAACTCTAGAGGAGCATGATATTGAGTTGTAGAAGCAGAAATGGTAAGGAATGAGACTTTCCAATTGCCCAACCATGACACAGAATATTTTTTATTAGAAGAATGAGAAATATTACATGTTTTGAAGGAATACGCTTATCACTATTTGAGGAGGCAGTGGTCGTATGATGAGCTTTACCATAACCTCCAAAATAATGACAATTGACTTATTCTAACGTGGCAAGATGCGGCAAATTACCCAAAAGGACAATATTGGGCCCGTCTGGCATGGTCACGCGCTCGCTCTCGTTGACTCGCTCTCTCTCTTGCTCACGATACAACATGCAAATGATCACTCGCTCACGTTGACTCCCTCTCACGGACCTCGCACTCTCGCTCTCCTAGGCTCGCTCACGATATAACTTATGCAAATGATCACTCAATCACTCGTAGGCTTGCTCTCGCTCACGATACCACTTTGTAAATGATCACTCGCTCACTTGGCTCGCTCCCATCGATCACTATTACTATCATGAGCGAGAGTGAAAGAGCGAGAACCAGAGAGCAAGAGTGAGAGAGCGAGCCTACTAAACTTAGAGCACGCTGCTCTCCCGGTAATTTGGACAGAATGCAAAGTACGAAAAGGGTCATATGTCATTAATTTCAAAACAAGGGTCAAACGACATTAAAGCGCGTGAAGAAAGGTCTTCCATGCAAATTTCCCGATCTAGTCACCCTTCCCCTCAAAGCACGCTCCTGAGGTCCTCAAACTACGTTAAAATCACCCGCCAAGCACCAGCAGGGGCCGCATAACCCAAACAGCCCCCCAAGCTCTTCCCAAAAATGTTTTCGGCCTTTCTAACTAGGAGGCCCATACACCCCAGAAACCCAACCCTCTACCTCCCCTAGAAACTTAAAAGCCACAGATACCGAAAAGTTCCCTTTAACCACCTCAAGGGATTTGATAACTTTACTATCCCACATGACAAGGATGCCCCCAGAAGCTCCAGAAGAATCCAGACCCCCCAATCCACATTTCTTTTACTCCAGAGACTCCTAACTCACTCTCGTCTACAAAACCGCCCTAAGGCACATCAAAGGTCCCGTAACAAGCTTGTTAGTATTGTTATAATTAAATTTACCGTAACCTATCACCTTAAACTTTTGGGATGATTGGTGATTTAACATGGTATCAGAGCAGGAGCTCCTATGATCGAACCCTGAGAAGTCGTTTTCTCTCAATTATTGATTTGCACTTATTGGGCCTTTGTTCAAATTTCTAAACGCACAAGTAAGGGGGAGTGTTAGATATGTTGATATAATTAAATTTAACCCAACCTATCAGCTTAAGTTTTTGGGTTAATTGGTGATTAACATAGTATCAGAGCAGAAGGTCCTATATTCGAACCCTAGTGAAGTCGTTTTCTCCCAATTATTGATTTGCACTTGTTGGGCTTTTGTTCAAATTTCTAAGCCCACAAGTGTTGGGGGTGTCTGATTTCCACTTGTTGGGTTTTTGTTCAAATTTTCAAGCCCACAAGTGAAGGGAAGTGTTAGTGAAAAATTTTAGTATTTCTCATTGTTTTTCAACTATGCAAGAACCAAATATAAATACAATGTATAAAATCTTTTTTCAATAAGGAAAGGGATATAAAATCCTTTTTCAATAAGAAAAAGGAAAAAGTTAAAATATCTAAAAAATAATAAATCATAAAACTAAACTACAAGAATGCCTTAACTTTAACCATAATTTTCAACCGTTAGTGTTGATATAATTTATTTACCATAACCTATCAATTTAAGCTTTTGGGTGAATTGGTGATTTAACAAAACTAAACAACATTCTCTGCAATGCCATTAGAGAAAATCCAACTGATGTTAAAAGAAAGAAAGAACTTTGACCAACACCGCTTTGCAAAGTCACACTAAAAGAAAATATGATAGCTTGATTCCAACAACTTATGACAAAGAAGGCAAATCGAAGGTTGCAAAAATATGAGAGGCAGCTTTCTTTGCAGGAACTCAGAAGTATTCAGACACCCAAAAATTAAAATCCAAACCAAAATATTTACTCATTGTGGACTATGAGATTTTCATAAGGCGCGAAAGAGGGATTTATCCATAGGACGCCCTTTCGCAAAGTGATTGACTAGAGAATTAACTGAGAACTAACCTGATGAATCAATGGACCAGATTCTAGAGTCCTCCCTAGAAGAATGACTTAGACCTCCTAAGAAAAGTATGAAGAGAGATTTTCTTTTCTCTATATTCATTATAAGAAGTTTAGGGTTTCTTAAATATAAGAAATACCCATATACACAAGGAAATAACACATAAGAAAATAAATTTCCAGCACTATACTACATTAAATACAAATATACTAATTATCCATGGAAGGAAAGAATAAATTAGAAATAACCAACACCATCCAATAAAGATAGCAAAGACAGCAACTCATTCAACTCATCATCCTTCAAGTTCCTTCGAAAAGGTAAATTCCAAGACCTCGTCAAGGAATCCCCAATACTCTGCAACTCCCCCATCCTTCTTACAAGAGATCAAAAATAACAAAGGAAAGGTGCTTTTTAAAGCAAACTCTCCCCAACTAATATTGATTTCCACCTATTGGATCTTTCTACAAATTTTCAAGTCCACAAGTGGGGGAGAGTGTTAGAGTGTTGATATACTTAAATTTACTATAACCAATTAACTTAAGCTTTTAAGTTGATTGGTGATTTAACATGTTGTTTATATTTGTAATATTCTTTCCTTGTTGTTGGACTTTCTATATAAAAAGATCTTGTATTGATTTGAAAATAGAAGAAATCAATATCTTTATTTCTTCACTAAATTCAAGTCCCACCATGCATGGTTACAATCAAATACAATGTCATGCTGAGGATAAAGATGAATTTAAAAAAAAAAAAATTACCTGCATCACTCGACCAGTGAACTCATCCACAATTAGGACCTCTTCACCACGAATTATATAATTGACGTCTCTTAGAAAGAGTTCTTTAGCCTTTATTGCATTAAGAACGTATGATGCCCATTGTTCTCGTGGATCATACAAGTCTTTAACATCCAGAATTTCTTCAGCATCCTCATAACCTTGTTCTGTCAGCAGCACAGTCTTCTGTTTCTCATCCACCTGCAACAATTACAGCACAACTATTTAAATTTTATACTTTTGTATTTCCCTACTTTTTATCACTAGACAAAGCCAGAAAATCTTCAATCTAAAAGGGAAACATGCTATCTTCTTAAAATCCTATATACCCTAACCTGATCATTTGTCATATCTAAACCACACACTAGTAAGAACTAAGAACATGAACAGATAAATAACGAGCATAGAAAGGGTATCTTTAACACTTGCTATGACTTCAAATCTACGTCAGCCAATAAAAAACAGGTCACCTAAACGAAATGACAAACCAGATGTTGCAGCATATTCTCAAATTTTATTTCAGTTCTGAGCTCCCTATAGGAAGGAAGGGCCTCGTATGGAAACAGTATCAGCAAGAATAAAATCCAAGAAAAACTAAAAGGCATCAGCTAATTATTTTCCTACTATCTAATCAATGAGAAAGAAGAACTAGCTAGTTGTTTTGCAACAAAGAAAATAAGGGTCTGTTTGGTAAGCAATCTGAAAACAGAATTTTGAAAACAAGAGATTCAATGAAAGTAGAGTTGTATTTCATGTTTTCAGATATTCGTTTGGTAGCAGATTTAGAAATTTGATTTCATTCGAAACAACTCTTTAAAGTGTGTCCTATAACATATTTATAAATCATGAAATTAGTTGTAGTTGCAAAACTAATTATTAGATTGAATATAAGTCATTATTAATTAATTTATGAACATGAATTTATAAATTTTATAGAATTGTCATTTAATAATATAATATTACATAATTTATAATATATTATATAATTTATAATATATTATATTATACGTATACGTATTTTAATTTACAAAAGTAAATGAAGTGTATAATATGAAATATTGTATTTATTAAGATTTTTATATTTGTTTAATATAGTTCTGCATTTTAAATTTTAAATTCAGAATCTGGATACAATGAAAACATAAAAATGTTGTTTTCAAAATTTCTACTATTTGGATCCTAAAATCCGAAAACAGTTTTCGAAAACCTAAGAAGCACAGACACGGACACGGACACGACACGATACGGCGTTACGCCAATTTCTAGAAAACTAGGACACGGACACGTTGAGGATACGCTATTATTATTTTCTTCTATATAAATATATATATAACACAAACTACTAAATGTAGTACTCCAAAACATAAAATGTTAAACCAATTGAGATTTGATTATCTATATCCAACAAAGTTGCAAAACAAGATATCCAATGACAATGACCAACCAAAACCCAATAAAAGTTACAAACTATTGATCTAGAGTAAAAAAATACAAGAAAGGAAATGATTCAATAAAAGTTACAAACTATTGAGATTTGATTATCTATATCCAACAAAGTTGCAAAACAAGATATCCAATGACGGCATGGCGGCGGACGACACGGTGGCGGACGGCTGGCGGCGTGAACAGGTCCTTCGCTGGTCGTGGTTGATGCAGGAAAGGCAGCTGCTGGTTTCTCTGATTTGTCTCCTCTTCGCGCGAATGGAGTAGCCGATTAGGGTATAAAATGGAAATGAAAATGATGTGGAGTGGGCTCTTTTTCATATGAAATCGTGGGAATGGGAATTGGCCCAATTGGGTAACCTTTGGGCCTTTATCTATTTGGGCCCAGAATCTTTGTTTTCCACCTTTTTTTTAACGTGTATGGCGTGTCTTCCCCGTGTCCCTACGTATCTGAAATTTAAATTAAAAAAAAAAAAATTGGACACGCAAAATTACGTGTCTGACACGTGTCCGACGCGTGTCCGGACGTATCAGTGTCCGACACGTGTCGGACACTGATTCTTAGCCAGATTTAAAGTGTCCGTGCTTCATAGTCGAAAACACATCTGTCAAACACATATTCACTGAATTCAGTGAATTCGAAAACATAAAACAGAATCCGGATTGCATAACAAACGGACCCTAATTGTTTGGATAACCATTTCCTAAAAGCTTTTTCTTTTTTCTACTTTTCAGAACAAATGAAATTCTTTCTTCTAAGATCATATATTTGTGACTAGTGATGTCCAAAAAAAAAAACTGATTGGAAAACAATTTCCCATACAAACCACTTTTTCCAACAAGTTGGACTCTTCTGGTATCTATTCATCTAAATCCTTCTCTAAGTACTCTTCATCCCTTAATGCTTACCAGACCTGGTACAAAGAAAACATCCTTATATAATCTATCCCCTTCTTGGTGTCTTCTTTGCAAACGTAACATGGAATGTAGCCATCTTTTCTTTAAAATTTGGTTCAAGGTGCTAAAGTACTGTGATTTTTCTTACTTTCCCCGTCGCAGTCATCAATGCATTGAGCAGCTTTCTTGTAGGCTTGTTCTCAATCAGACAGCTAAAGTTCTTTGGTCCTATACAATAAAATCAGATCTTTGGCACTGCTGGTTGGAAAAATTCAAGAATTTTCAAGAAGTCCGGAGATTGGGCAGAGTTGCGGAACAAAATTCAGTTTTTGAGCTACTACAGATATACCTTCCATACTCTCTGTTGCTTATTTCTGATTTTTTCCTTTTATGGCTCATTAGTATATTTATACTTAATGTATTATATTGCTGGAAATTTACCTATGTATATATGGGTTTTTCTTCTATTTAAGAAACTCTAATTTCTAATAATGAAATATAGAGAAAATATTATCTCTTTACTTTGCTCATGGTATTAGAGCAATAAACCCTAATCTTTCCACACCAAAAAAAAAAAAAAAACTAGTCGTCAGTCTTTAAAACCCTAAAAAACCAACCACCGCCGCCAACTACACCTCCGGTCACCTGTCGCCGATCGTCTGCTCCTACCCATCATCGCCAACCATCTGCGCAGTACCGCTGCAGATCTCATTGCCGACTGCAAGGCTTTCCTTGACTGCACGAAGCTCCGAACATCGCAGATTTTGCGAAGCTCCTTCATCGCTATGTTAGCCATTTCGCCGATTGATTGCACTGTCAGCAACCGTCTGTTCCCTTGCCGATCAATTGCACCACCATTGCCGCCATTGTCTGCACCGCCGAAAACCTACTTCACCACTGCCGTTGCTCAGCAAGGGATGCGTGAGGTTCATTTTTGCCCTATTTTTTGGGCTATTTTTTTGGGTTTTTTTCATCAGTTGTCTGCACTCAAAAAAATAGGAAGAGGTTTCTTTTTTTCGTTTTTGTTTTCAGCAAGTGTGTATGAAAACAAGTCTTCAATTGTTAAAGTATCGGATAATCGCTTCCAGTCCAATATTGTTCAAAGCACCATCATCCGGCTTAATGGAGAAAATTCCTTCATTGGTCCCAAAGTGTACAAATGTATATTCGAGGACAAGGAAAGATCGGTTGCCTCGCTGGAGATAAAGAAGCACCAGCCAAAGACGACCTTTCGTTTGCCGGATGGGATGTTGAAAACTCCATGGTGATGACCTGGCTAGTCAATTCTATGGTCGAAAATATAAGTTGTAACTATATGTGTTACACTATTGCAAAGGAGTTTTGCGAAAGCGTGGCTGAGATGTATTTGGACTTGGACAACCAATCACAAGTGTTTGAGTTGAATCTTAAATTGAGTGACATACGACTGGGAGGTAATTCTGTTACTCAGTACTTTCACTCTCTCAGAAGGATTTGGCAGGATCTGGACCTTTTTGATACATATGAATGGAAGTCTATCAAGGATCAAAAGCACTACAGGAAAATTGTTGAAGATAGTCATATTTACAAGTTCCTAGTTGGCCTCAATGTTAAATTTGATGAGGTTAGAGGTAGAATACTTGGTAAAACACACCTCTCGACTATTAATGATCTTTTTTCTGAGGTACGCATGGACAAGAGTCGTCGGAATGTTATGATTGGAAAAAAAATATTAATTTAGTTGCAAAATTCTGCTATGGTCTAAGAAGCACAGACACGGGACACGGACACGGACACGACACGTTACAGCGATACGCCAATTTCTAGAAAACTAGGACACTGACACGTTGAGGATACGTTATTATTATTTTCTTTTATATATATATATATATATATATATATATAACATAAACTACTAAATGTAGTACTCCAAAACATAAAATGTTAAACCAATTGAGATTTGATTATCTATATCCAACAAAGTTGCAAAACAAGATATCCAATGACAATGACCAACCAAAACCCAATAAAAGTTACAAACTATTGATCTAGAGTAAAAATACAAGAAAGGAAATGATTCAATAAAAGTAACAAACTATTGAGATTTGATTATCTATATCCAACAAAGTTGCAAAACAAGATATCCAATGACGGCACGGTGGCGGACGGCACGGCGGCGGACGGCTAGCGGCGTGAACAGGTCCTTCGCTGGCCGTGGTTGATGCAGGAAAGGCAGCTGTTGGTTTCTCTGATTTGTCTCCTCTTCGTGCGAATGGAGTAGCCGATTAGGGTATAAAATGGAAATGAAAATGGTGTGGGGTGGGCTGGTTTTCATATGAAATCGTGGGAATGGGAATTGGCCCAATTGGGTAACCTTTGGGCCTTTATCTATTTGGGCCCAGAATCTTAGTTTTCCACCTTTTTTTAACGTGTCTGGCGTGTCATCCCCGTGTCCCTACGTATCCGAAATTTAAAAAAAAAAAAAATGGACACGCAAAATTGCGTGTCTGACACGTGTCCGGCGCGTGTCCGGACATATCAGTGTCCGACACGTGTCGGACACTGATTCTTAGCCAGATTTAAAGTGTTTGTGCTTCATAGGCTATGGTAGTTGAGAGGCTAGTGCACACAAGGCTCTTGATCAATCAAACAAGACTCATGAAAAGCCTCGTATCTAGTGTGACTATTGCAACAAACCTCGGCATACTCGTGACACTTGTTGGAAACTCCATGGAAAACCTACAGATTGAAATAGTACTCGGCAACGTGAGAAGAGCACAAATCAACATACCTCCAATGCTAATATTGTTGATTCCAATCCATTTAGTAAGGAGCAAGTCGATCAACTCCTGAAACTGCTAAAGGCCAATTCAACATCTGGTAATCATAGTGTTTCCTTGGCATGCTAATAGTTTGTGTTGATGACATCATTCTTATAAGAAATGATGGGGCAGGCCTGACTGCCTTAAAGGAAAAACTTGCTAATGAGTATCAAATCAAAGATCTGAGAGTCTTAAAATATTTCCTACGAATGGAATTTGCTAGATCAAAAGATGGTGTCATGGTCAATTAGAGGAAGTATATCATTGACTTACTTGAAGAGACAGGGTTACTGGGTTGCAGAACCACACAAACCCCAATTGAGCCTAATTTAAAATTGCAAATTGCAACAGAAAAAGAAGTAAAAGATAATGAAAATATCATAGACTTGTGGAAAGTCTTATTTACTTGTCACACACATGTCCTGACATTGAGTTTGCAGTCAGTATGGTAAGTCAATTTATGCACGCCCCAGGACCGACTCACTTTGAATGAAGTCATCTATAGAATTCTGAGATACCTAAAAGGTACTCTAGGAAAAGGAAAATTGTTCAAGAAACATGGTGACATGCATGTTGAAGTTTATACAGATGCTGACTGGGTAGGCAGCGTCACAAATAGAAGATCTACTTTGGTTACTGTTCATTTGTTGGAGGAAACCTAGTTACCTGACGAAGCAAGAAACAGAGTGTAACAGCCAGAAATAGTGTTGAAGCTCAATTTAGGGCCTTAGCCCATGGCATTCGTGAAGGCATTTGGATAAATAGACTGTTGGAAGAATTAAAATCCTCTCAGGCTACACCTATACGTATTTATTGTGACAACAAGGCGACAATTTCCATAGCTCATAATCCAACCCTTCATGATAGAACAAAACATATCGAGGTTGACAAACATTTTATAAAGGATAAAATTGATTAGTAATTTGCGTTCTCTACCTTCATACTATAGAGCAAATTGTTGATGTATTAACAAAAGGATTTCCTAAGTTACAATTCGACGAGATGATTAACAAGCTGGCAATGGAAGATATCGTCAAACCAACTTGAGGGGGAGTGTTGTTTATTTCTGATTTTTTCTTTTTATGGCTCATTAGTATATTTATACTTAATGTATTATATTGTAGGAAATTTACTTCCTTATGTGTATAGGGGTATGTTTTCTATTTAAGAAACCCTAATCTCTAATAATGAAATATAGAGAAAATATTATTCTCTTTTACTTTGCTCACTCTCTCTAGCATCTTATGCAATTATAATTCTTTTATGATCAATAACAACCAGGGCAGTTTCTCATTGCTCCCTTAATGGTGGAGTTTTGTTCTTCGTTTTTAATTTTAATTTTTTACTCTTCAAATGAATTAAGTGTTTGGGGGGAGGAATATCTTACAGTGTAATGTATATCACGTTCAAAAGCAGAAGCCAGCTTTGCAGCTTTATAATATCTATCACTTGGTTTTTCGGCAGGTCCAGATATAATGAGAGGAGTTCTTGCTTCATCAATAAGGATAGAATCAACCTCGTCAATCACACAGTAATTGAAATCTCTTAAGACAAGCTCTTCGACACTCTGCACATGTTACAGATGCATTAAGATGATTTGATCTGAAAAGACCAAATAAACATAACTGAAAGCAAGCAAATAAGTCAAGGATTACTTTCCGTGGCAAGATTGTCTCTCAAGTAATCAAAACCAAGCTCGCTATTAGTGACATAGGTAATATCACTCAGGTAATTCTCTCTTCTTTCTTCACTTGTCATATTCTCTGTACAAAATTGTGGTGAGGGGTGAGTTTAAATGAGAGGGCAATGAAACACTAAGAGAATCCGCAAACAAATTGGCGGATGGAATCAGACAGTGATAATACAAATTCATAATCCAATTAAACAAAATGAATTAGTTAAGAATAGATAAATCTTCAAAATTTAATAGGTCAAAGTTGCAAGTGCCAAGAAAACAAGAGAACATAGCTCCAAGCCTTAACATGAAAAAAGACATTAATACATCGGTTCTTCAGAAACATGGATAGACCACTCGTGTCATATAATTGAATCAAGTGCACAATTCACAACAATGTAGAATGAAGATTTAAGAATAATATAGTTTAATGATTTTGGTTGAGCAAATACAGAACTCGCATCATACAATAAAGTTATAAGATAATATACAATAAATCTAATATACTTGTATTAAGTGCACAATCTTTCTGATGAATTGTCGAGTGAACAGTTCACAACTTGATATAATAAAGATTTAAGAATAATATAGTTTAGCAAATACTTAATTTGTATTGTACCCTCATCAAAACATTAAATTGAATGACCCTTTTCTCTTCACATACATAAAATGATTGTTATCAAAGTCTTCATGTACTTAAAATATTTGTTATTGCCATAGCTGGTTGGCAGTCTAACGTAGAGTAAAACATGGTAATTTGAAAAAAAGACAGATTCTCAACTTCCAGTTCCAGGTATGATTATACAATAGCCAAGGGCCCGGCACTTACAAATCTAAAAGCATAGAACCTGTACCAGAATCAACCTTAAGCAATCAGAAGTGAGAAATGTTCGTCCAACTACTCATGAAAAATGTAATTTGGTTTACAGAGATTCAAAAAGGAATGAGGCATACGTTGAATGAGGCCAACCTTCAGTCCAAGAAAACGAGGGACTTGACCAACCCACTCACAATCCCGCCTGGCCAGATAATCATTAACAGTAACAACATGAACCCCTTTTCCAGTTAAAGCATTCAAATAAGCTGGTAAAATAGCAACTAAGGTCTTTCCTTCTCCAGTTCTCATCTCTGCTATTTCTCCCTTGTGAAGAACAACGCCACCTGCATGAAAAGAAAAGTTAAAAACTAGTAACTAATTTATCTGAATATTAATTCAAAAAATAAAAGTGATATTCCTATACTATATATTTATTAATGAAAAACCAAACTTTCATAAGGATGAGAGTCCGATTCCCCAGGCTAGATAAAAACAAAGACAAAAAATTATATAAAGGGGTCCAGTTTTTAAGAATAAAAACAAAAGATATTACGAAAATAATCGGCTGTAGACACCCAAGAAGGAAGGATTGAAGTGAACAAATGCCCCTCAACAACTCCTCTTAGAACCCTCTACACCCTTAAAGATTCTCAATCTCTATAGCCCCGTTTTCCACATAAAAGCCAAAAAAGAAACTTACAAAGAACCCTTCATTTATCCTAGAAAAGTGAATATAAGAGCACCCAAGTCCTACTAAAAGCCAACCTCACTCTGAACATGTCCAAGAATCTTCTCTAAACTACTACGATAAACTAACATCTCCATAGTATGTCCTCTAAATCCTCTTCGGCATGTTTAAGAAAAACACACTTGCTATTGGTCCTCTATTGAGTTTGAAGGCTAATCTGGTCCTCTATTGAGTTTGAAGGCTAATCTTCTTTGGATTAACACAGCGAAGGCCATTTTTTGGGAAATTTGGATGGAACATAATAAAAGAATCTTTGAAGATAAGCATTCTTCTTGGGTTGATCGATTTAATTCCGCTCATTTAAAGGCTTCTTCTTGGTGCCTCTTTCCAAGTCTTTTGTTAATTTTTCACTATATGATATTTCTTTGAGTTGGAATGTTTTTATTTCACCTTCGTAATCTTTTTCTTTTTTCCTAATTTCACCACCTTGTGGAGTTTGTAATTTTGAGCATTAGTCTCTTTCTATTTCTTCAATGAAAAGTTTTGTATCTTGTTAAAAAAAGAACACACTATTGAGGCTCCAAGAGCATAGATGAGGACCTCTAGACAAAATAAATGGTGTTAATCCTGACATGAGCAACCAACAATGTAAGAATTTTACTTGGATAAATTAACCTTCCAAAGTGTCCTCCATAATAGAAAAATGTTTTTTTTTTGGTTTTATAAAACCATAATAGAAAAAGATAGTATCAAACAATTAG
Organism: Trichosanthes cucumerina; assembly: GCA_036507285.1. Taxonomy (NCBI): domain Eukaryota; kingdom Viridiplantae; phylum Streptophyta; class Magnoliopsida; order Cucurbitales; family Cucurbitaceae; genus Trichosanthes; species Trichosanthes cucumerina. The sequence continues at coordinate 47,192,787 of CM071845.1, read as the reverse complement.
TAAAATTCTTAAGCGTCCCCGTTCATTACATAACATATATACCAAAAACCATGACTAGTGCATCAAATTCAAGGCTGCATGAGGGAGTTCTTTTTCCTTCTTGTTCTTGCTTTTTGGATATATGATTATTTAGTTTATCTATCTCAACTTGTGGTTTTTGTAATCCTTATGAAGTACTTGTTGGGTCAATGCCCTCACCTCCCATTCATTTTTTTGTTCCATTATCTAATAATAACATGATCTTGTATTCTATCAAAACATTAGGCATTGTTTTTCTTCTTTTCTTTTTTCTTTTTTCTTTTTTCTTTTTTCTTTTTTCTTTTGATAAGGAACGTTGTACATTTTTCTTTTTGTTTTTTCACAATTTTTCTTCATAAGGAACGTTGTACATTATTAAGAGAAATCACTAAATAGAACGCAGCCAATAACTCCCATCATGAACTTGTGGACACAGTAGCAGGACTGCTAAATAAAGCTAAGTTATAACAGATGACAGGAAGAACTATTCATAAGAAGAAAAGGCAACAGAGAAAATGTAGGGTAAATAATTTGCCTATCAGTTGAACATCAAAGGGTCGGAGCCCCAATACCCTTTTCGAAGCCTCTCTCACAACAGCAAATGCTTCCTGCAGCAAAAACTTAATGGTTAGAACTTTGCAATAGAGCATTCAGAACAAAGAATAAACTGAAAAAGAACTTAGAGTGGTGAGAAACAAAAGATCGACCAAATTCTGAGCATGAGTTTAATTTCGAGTATCAAATTACAATCTAGTAGAGCAACCGTTATCATCAAATTTTCCCGCATGAACATGCTACTAAAAGACTCAGAAGGAGGATAACAAACATAAACAAGTTAGTAATATGCCATCAAATTAAAACTTTATAGGAATTATATACATACAATAGCTTCGAGAAGTAATATGATTGAAAGGGTCGTTTGAGATATATATATATAACATCTCTTTCATATATAATAATGAGTTTGGTATAATGAATTTATCAATAAGCAAGTTAGGATATCAAAGAGAAGAATTTCACCACATTACGAATCAGAAGGTTAAGAAACCAAAAATTTAGCAAGGGATAAAAGATAAAAGTAGTTAATTAGAGGAGCATTCATTAGCGAGACTTACAGGCAAAAGAGAATCCAAAGATTCGCCGGTTTGTGCTCGCTGTTTCAGAGCAGCAGTCTTGTCCCTGAGTTGCGAGTCCGATAATGCAGACATTTCCGCTTGTAGTCCATTGATAAGGGCAATGGTTGAAGCATACTGCTGTCTAGTGGACTCCCCAGTGTCAGTTCCTCTGAAAATTCCGCCTAAAAAACCTCCCAGCGAAGCTACAGGGCGTGTGCGTGTGTTCCGTTTTCTATAGTATACCAGTTTAGAGGTTTTGGGTCCGAATTGGAAGGCAGACTTATCGATAAAAGCGGAACGTAGATGGGATTTCAGAGAGAGAGCCTCAAAAGAAATGAGAAACTTGTGAGATTGAGATGAAAGGGAGGGGTAGCAGTGCTTCACCATAGGTGAATCACAAAGAGGCATTCTCATACTAGTTGTTATCACACAACGATAAGATAGAGAAACGGATGAAAGAAGAATGGATGACCAAAAAAATGCAGGATAGGAAGCAGGGAAGAAGTTATGAAGGTGAAACAACAGAAGCGAGACTGGAACTAAGCATTTCGTCAGATACGCTAACCCCATAGTCCATGGGCATTGACGATGGATAAGGCAAGCAAAGATTAAGGACACGTGGCTTCAAGAGACACCACCACCGCTCTGAATTTTGATTTTGTCTGATTCTTGTTAGTTCAATGACATTTTAAATTTAATTGTAAAAAAGTTAAAAATTTATTAATTCATACTTCTTCTTTAGTGGTATTCACAAATTTAGGCTCCGTTTCATGACGATGTTTTCATTTATTGTTTCTCATTTTTTAAGAATAAGAAACAAGATATGTTTTTTATAACAATTTTCGTTTCTTGCTTCTTGTAAATAAGAAACATTAATAAAAACTTGTTTAATAACTATTTCTTGTTTCTTGTACTTAAATATTGTTTTTCTTTTAATTTTTCTCATATTTTAAAGTTTAAAAATAATTTAGTTATATAATATAAAAGGTATAAAAACGTATAAAAATATAACTTATTATAAAAGAAATTATATTATCTAATATCAACTAGTCTCAATACAAAATTAACAATAATAATAAAAGTTAATAAATGAAATTGTTTTATTCTACAAAGGTTGTCTAAATTTGATTTGCAATGTTATCTTTTACTCGAGTCATTCGTCTTAAATGATGTCGTGAGCAAAATTATAACGAGTTCTTAATGTACTAAGAATTAAAATAATATATGTTACAAAAACCAAAATTAAAAATTAAAATAATATATAAATACCCATATTAAAAAATTCAAAATTAAAATTATATATATATATATATTGCAAAATCAAAAATTAAAATAATACATAAATATATGTATGGAAAAATTTTAAAATTCAAAATAAAAATAATATATAAAATTCAAAATTACAATAATATATAAATATAAAAATTGTAAAATTTAAAACTCAAAATTCAAATAATACATAAATAGTAAAAAAAATTAAACTAAAATAATACAAATATATAAATTGCATCATTAAGAAATAAAATAAAAATATATAAATTTATATATAATTAATAATAATAGTATTATTATTATTATTATTTATAAAACAATATATAAATTTATATGGGAAAATTTTGGAATTTTAAAAAATGAAACACATTTGTTGTGCCTAGGATACACGAGGCGTGCGAATGCAGGAGTAACTAGAGGTGCATTCTTTTGCCAACGGACCAGCAGTACAATTTGAAATTTATGAGAAACGCATAAATATAAGGAGGAATGTGTTGAGGTTTGTGCTCTAAAACTCGTAGTTTATAAATTTTGTTCTAATTAATGTAATAAAGAGTTATTATTTTCAATAAAGAGTTATTATTCATTATTTACAATATTGCCCTTTCATTAACCCTAAATCCAATAAACTAACATCCAAGGTTGTAATGACTCTTGAACTGAATGTAGTGTACATATAAAGGATCTCAGTTCGAGATACAACCTAAAAGGTCTATAGTAAGGGGATAAGGTTTGGGTACCTTACCCTGATAATACTATGGGAAGGGAATGAAACTCCCCGTGCAGCGGAAGACAATCGAATCGTCGTGGTTATGTTGTGCAACTTAAATTCGTTAAAACTATCTAACACTTAGAATAGGCTAAACATGCAAATAATGAAAGGAAAAAAACAGCAAGTTCTTCATTACTTACTTGTTGAAGTTTATCTTCAAGATTTATTTTCTCTGTTCACGAACTCTTCGCGCTTTTCTCAATCTCAACGATCTCGTACTCTTCTCACGAACACCACCACTTGGTTTCTCGGTTGTTCTTGTTTGGGTTTGTGCCCTAAAACTCGTAGTTTGTAATTATGTTCTAATTTATGTAATAAAGTGATATTATTATCAATAAAGAGTTATTGTTCGTTATTTACGAGTTTGCCTTTATTTAAACCCTAAATCCAATAAACTGAACATTCAAGGTTGTTAAATGAATCTTTAACTGAATGTAGTGTACATATAGAGGATCTCGATTCGAGATACTCTATATGTACACTACATTCAGTTAAAGATAGAGGATCTCGGTTCGAGATACAGCCTAAAAGGTCTATAGTTAGGGGATAAGGTTTGGGTACCTTACCCTAGTAAAACTATGGATGTGCCCCACTTTGTATTTGATACAAACACTATGATCCTAACGTGTTCGTGTAGATGACATGTGAGTGGGGATATCCTATGTAATGAGATTACATAAGACCGGACCACGAAATAGCAACCTCTAGATGTAACTCCGTTGACTAGTTAGGTTTCTACTTCACTAGGATGACCTAGGCAACTTGATCTCAATCCTGAGCAGGTTATGAACTCCTGTTCGCGAGGGATTGTCCCTTGACTAGTATGGGTGAGAGTGACCGGATTTGCCGACTCAATATGCCTACCTTCTTGGGGACAAGACCGAGTGAGCGGCTGGGAACATAACTTAGCAAGATGGAATTCACTCCTTCCCGCCTACTAGGGTAAGTAGAGGAATGTTCCCTTAAGTGGTGTCTTCGGGACTTGAACAAAGAGCCCGACCCTCTCATTGGCCCGAGAGGGACTCTGTTTGTTGGTAGGACCACAATAAAAAAAAATTGTTCATTAAAGGAGCACTGGTAATTAAGGCACAAGATATAAACTAGGGGTAAAACAGTAATTTGACCCAGCTGGTGTTACGAACATTCGTGAATGATTGACTTGTTGTTATTGGTCAATATCCGTGGACACGTAAAACATATCTGCGATGAGAAAGAGTGCACCATGGGACTTTAGTAGAGTGTTCCGCAGCTTAACGAATGGTGATTAGGAGGTTAATGAGATTAACAAATAATTTCGTGATCGTTGGAGCTTACGATCCAGTAGGTCCATTAGGTCCACCTTCTAGCTCTCGTAAAGGGTTCTTAGATCGTTTGAATTTGACATGTTCAAATTCAATTAGAATAAACATTAATGTATATAGATACATTATAATATAACGTTTTGGAACTTTATATTATAAATTTAATGTGAATATGATTCATATTAAAATTATATGAGAGAATTAAATATTTGAAAGAGTTCAAATATTATTTAAATGTGAATGAGATTCATATTTAAAACTATAGGTTAAAATTTAATGTATGTAAGATGTGCATTAAAACTATACGATAGAGGAAAAATTGATTAAATGTGATTTAATCCAAATTAAATATATGATATTTCATTTGTTTTAATTAAATGTGATTTAATTGAAAATTATATTAATAATTAAATATGATTTAATTATATTATTAAATTATTAAATTAATTTAATTTAATTAAATGATTTGATTATTTAATTAATTAAGTTAAGGGAATGTGTCATCTAGACACGTTCCCACTACCCCCTCTCCTTCTCCCTATCGATAGATAAAATAGGGAGAAGGGAGATCAGTTGAAGATGATGGTGATCTTGCAATTTGTGAAATTGCTGCAATTTTAGAATTCTATCTCACAACCTAAAATTCTCATACCTCCCCAATTGTTGGATTCCTTCCGCCAAGGAATAAATCTAAGTGGAACTCAGAGATATAGGAGGTTTGCCAACTGGTAGTGTCATGTTGAAAAAACAGAGGAATTTTTGGTTTGTTGTGTTGTTGTGCAAATTGGAGCAAGGAGTTGCTGGAAATTGAAACTACAAAGGTAATACTACATCTTCCCTTTTAGTTTAATTATTGTATAACATGTTTGTATGCATATTCCATGCCTAATTAGATTAGATTGCTTATCTTTGTATTTTTCCCAATGTACTGGTATTTGTAGTAAACTAAAATAATCAAGCAAATCGATCTTAAATCACGTTTCCACTGCTCACAGGGATCCGGTTCCCTTCAATTTGTATCAGAGCAATGCTTGTGTTTGTTTTGGTTGAAACAAATCTGCATTGGTTAGGTGGGAATTGCATTCGGTTTGCTGTAAAAGTAGTTTAGGAAATTTTGGCCTTAGTTTTAATTTCGATTTGATCAAATTAAATGTAAAGGCCCATGCGTTTTGGGCAATTAAGTGCATAATTGAGTCTGTAAAGTTGTTATGAGTCGTTTGTGACAAATTTCAAGACATTTGGACGAGTATCGGGTGAAAATTTGTTGTTGGAAGCCACTGTTTTCGAAGGTTGAAACTTGTTGTTACACCAGTGGCGTTGCAACGTCGTTCATCAGCGTCGCAACGCCGAAGCCCCTATCGACAAGGAATCTAGGGAGTCAGCAGCATTGCAACGCCGTCTCATGGCGTTGCAACGCTACCTCGATAACCGTCCCAGGCGCTTGAGGAGGCGGTGTTGCAATGCTCTCCTCAGCGTTACAACACTGTGCAGCATCTGGGTGAAGCAGACCGATTCAACGGCAGTTCGAGCAGTTTGGGTCGTGGATGGTCCGGTTCGAGCGGTCTGAGCCCGGTTCAAAGAGTTTTGGACCATTTGTGTAATAAACTTAGTGTAATTTTATTGTTTTTTGCACTTTAGGAGCCAAATTTTCTCGGTTTTACGATTATTTTCTTCATGAATGTCATTTAGAATTTTTTCCACCTTAGGATAAGCATGTTTATGCATTTTATTTGTATAATTGTTATATAAATATGATAGAAATGCATGATTTAGTTTATTTTTCATGAGTAATTAATTATAATTGTTATAATTAGATTATATGAAACATAAATTACATGGAGCATGAAATTACTTAGTTTAAAATAAAGTGTTATTTTATTAAGTAATTTGCATAATTCAAGTAGTTGAATGTAATTCCAATTAGAAATTGTTTATAGAAGTTATAATATAGTTCGTCGTTATAGGTTAATTTTTTAAAATTTATTAAAGTTATAAATGGGTTTTAGAAACCATAACCTATAACAAATAACTGCATGCAAACATAGGAGCTTGGGTTAAATGAAATTAGTTTTAAATTGTGTAAGATTAATTTAGACCTAAGTTTACTAATAGGATTAGAAGTTAGTCTTACATAGTATTTTAAATAGCTTAAAATACAGTAGGACAATAGGACATTGGTTATAAGGGAACTCTACCAGTGATGTTCTGTCTAAGGTTGGGGGTACTTAAACTGACGGTTAACGGAACACCTCCTACCTGGGAACTGACCTGGAGCTTGAGTTGAATTAACCATAGTCTTGTGTTATATCTAGGTAATTAAAATGTTTATTCACCTAGACATAAGGTTAAAAGACCTAGTTATAATAGTTATAATAAACATAGGCTTAGATAGATTCTTTTAGCAAGAATCCGACTAAATTAAACCTGCACCCTAACCTTAGGAACTTCAGTGGGAGAAAACGAGATGTTCGCATCAAGTTTACTCTCACGTCCTCAAGAGTTCACACCGTGAGTTTCATGCTCGGCTACGTGGCGTTAATAGGGTGTCCCCCTATGGTAAGTGTTTACATGGTTCAATACCAAGGTGAATGAGGGAAGTATCCATAGTAAATGGGAGCAGGACGTGTGTCAAAGTATCCTACGGTCTCCTCCATTAGGTCGCACCGTGAGATTTCTGTAGTCCGCCTGCTAGGTTGTCCTGGAACAACCAATCCCTACGGAGGGCTTGACTATAGGGGTCGGAACACCGCAAACTCCAGAAATGGATAGGATATCTTAGGTAATTTGCCAACAGTTGTCTTTCTTAATAGTAGTCTATTGGCTCGGACCTATTGGATCTGAAAATGGTAGGGTCACATTTACGGGACAAGTTAAGCTAGTTAACGAGTCCTTTACCAAATAAACGGTAGCTGAGAATCATTGGGACATGAGATGTTCTGGTAGTGAGAATTAGCTGAGATAGTCTCAATTCAGGGGAGAAGTGACTGACCACCCGACGATGACTTTTGTTCTAAACCCTTGAAGTATCGTTGCAAAATTAAAGGTTTAATTTAAACACAAGAGTTCTTTAATAATTTTGCTAAAATTTATTGGTTTGTAATGGGTTAAAGGCATAACTAATTAGAACTATTTTTGAAATTTCAGCATGTCGTCCTCAATAATAGCCTTACTCAAAAGTGAACGTTTAACTGGCGAGAATTATACTACGTGGAAGTCCAACCTGGATGCGATTCTGGTTATGGATGACCTTCGGTTTGTAATAACTTAGAAATGTCCTCAGGTCCCTGCTCGAAACGCTCCTCAAACAGTTAAGGATGCGTATGACCGCTGGTCCAAGGCCAATGAAAAGGTCAAGGCCTACATCCTGGCTAACATATTTGATGTTTTGGCCAGGAAGCTGGATGGAATGATTTCAGCTCGTGAGATCATGAGTTATCTGCAGAATTTGTCTGGACAACCGTCTGAACAAATTCAACATGAATCCCTCAAGTACGTTTATAATGTGCGCATGATGGAGGGAGCTTCAGTGAGAGAACATGTTCTCGATCTAATAGTTCACTTCAACGTGCCCGAAATGAACGGAGCGGTCTTGAATGAGCAAAGTCAGGTATTATTTATCCTGGAATCTCTTCCGAAGAGTTTCTTGCAATTCCGCAGCAATGCAGTGATGAATAAAAGAGAGTATAACATGACTTCCCTCCTAAATGAATTGCAGACATACCAGTCTCTTATGGAAAATAAGGGACATGTTAATGGAGAGGCAAATAGGTTTGCCAATTCCAAAAGGGTCCAGATGGGTTCATCCTCTAGAACCAAGTCCTGCGGTTCTTCTTTTGGGATTAAGAAAACTCAGAAGAAGAGGAAATGAGGAAAAGGGAAACCTTCTGCTACTGCAGACAGTGAGCTCAAAGAGAAGAAAGGTAAATGCGATTTACTCGTTCTTGAAACTTGTTTAGTGGAAAGGGATGACTTTACCTGGATACTTGATTCAGGGGCCACTAACCACGTTTGCTCTTCTTTACAGGAAATTAGTTCTTTCAAAGAGCTCGAAGAGGGTGAGATGACGCTCAGGGTCGGAACGGGAGACGTCGTCTCAGCTCGGGCAGTGGGAGATACAAAGCTATTTTTTTAGAGATAGATTTTTATTTTTAGAAAATATGTACATAGTTTCCAAGATTAAGAGGAACTTAATATCTATCTCTTACTTAATTGAACACGGTTATTGTATTACCTTTTCCATTAATGAAGCGTTCATTTCGAAAAAGGGTGTCAATGTTTGTTCAACTAAGTTACAAAATGGCTTATACGTATTTAAACCGAACCAAACTAAAGCAATTTTAAATCATGAGATGTTTAAAACTGTGAATACTCAAAGTAAAAGGCAAAGAATTTCTCCTAATAATGATACCTATCTTTGGCATTTTAGGCTTGGTCATATAAATCTCAACCGGATTGAGAGACTATCTAAGAATGGACTTCTAAACAAGTTAGAAGATGATTCTCTACCTCCTTGTGAATCATGCTTGGAAGGTAAAAGGTCATTACTGGAAAAGGTTATAGAGCCAGAGAACCCTTAGAACTTATACATTTGGATCTCTGTGGTCCAGTGAATGTTAAAGCTCGAGGAGGGTATGAATATTTCATCTCTTTCATAGATGATTATTCGAGGTATGATTATTTATACCTAATGCATCATAAGTTTGAGGCTCTTGAAAAGTTCAAAGAGTATAAGGCTGAAGTAGAGAATGCATTAGGGAAAACCATTAAGAAACTTCGATCCGATCGAGGTGGAGAGTATATGGATTTAAGATTCTAGGACATTTGATAGAACATGGAATCTAATCTCAACTCTCGGCACCTAATACACCACAAGAGAATGGTGTATCTGAAAGGAGAAATAGAACCTTGTTAGACATGGTTCGATCTATGATGAGTTATGCTCAATTGCATGCCTCGTTTTGGGGTTACGCAGTAGAGACTACGGTTCAAATCTTAAACACTGTTCCATCGAAGAGTGTTTCAGAAACACCTTTTGAGTTGTGGAAGGGGCGTAAACCTAGTTTACAACACTTCAGGATTGGGATTGTTCGACATACGTGCTAGTGACAAATCCAAAGAAATTAGAACCTCGTTCAAGATTATGCCAATTTGTTGGCTATCCCAAAGAAATGAGAGGTGATCTTTTCTACGACCCACAATAAAACAAGGTGATTGTATCCACAAACGCCACTTTCTTGGAGGAAGATCACATGAGGAACCACAAACCGTGTAGTAAGTTAGTACTGAATGAAGCTACAAATGAGTCAACAAGAGTTGTTGTTCAAGCTGGACCTTTACCAAGAGTTGATGAAGAAGCCGACACATCGAGTCAGTCTCGTCCTTCTCAATCGTTGGAAATGCCTCGACGCAGTGGGAGGGTTGCTTCCTAACCTTCCTAACCTGACCGCTACTTGGGTTTAGCTGAAACTCAAGTTGTCATACCTGATGACAGCTAGAGGATCCATTGTCTTATAAACAGAAAATGAATGACGTAGATAAGGACCAGTGTGTTAAAGCCATGGACCTTGAAATGGAGTCAATGTACTTCAATTCAGTTTGGGAACTTGTAGACCAGTCTGAAGGGGGTAAGACCCATAGGGTGCAAATTGATCTATAAGAGAAATAGAGATGCAGCCGGAGAGGTACAAACCTTTAAGGCAAGACTTGTAGCAAAGGGCTTTACCCAAAGGGAAGGAGTTGACTATGAGGAAACTTTTTCTCCTGTTGCTATGCTTAAGTCTATAAGGATACTCTTGTCCATAGCCGCATTTTATGATTATGAGATTTGGCAAATGGACGTCAAGACTGCCTTTTTGAATGGTAATCTTGACGAGAGCATCTATATGTCTCAGCCCGAAGGGTTCATACCCGAGGTCAGGAGCAAAAAGTTTGCAAGCTCAATCGATCCATTTATGGGTTGAAACAAGCTTCTAGATCTTGGAACATAAGATTTGATACTGTGATCAAGTCTTATTGCTTTGACCAAAACGTTGATGAACCTTGTGTTTACAAGAGGATCATCAACGACAAAGTAGCTTTCTTAGTACTTTATTTGGATAATATCCTACTCATTGAGAATGATGCAGGATACCTAACTGACATAAAGAAGTGGTTGGCGACCCAATTCCAAATGAAAGATTTGGGAGAGGTGCAGTATGTTCTTGGGATTCAAATTTTCAAGAATCGCAAGAACAAAATGCTAGCTCTGTCTCAAGCGTCTTATAATGACAAAATGTTGGTCTGATATTCGATGCAGAATTCCAAGAGGGGTTTATCACCCTTCAGGCATGGAGTTCATCTGTCTAAGGAACAATGTCCTAAGACACCTTAAGAGGTTGAGGATATGAGACATATTCCCTATGCCTCTGCAGTAGGTAGCTTAATGTATGTTATGTTGTGCACGAGGCTATACATTTGTTATGCAGTGAGAATAGTCAGTAGGTACCAATCCAATCTAGGGTCAAACTCATGAACGCCCCGAGCCCGTGATCCTCTGCGACACTGATCAAGTCACTATATCATCCATGACTGCTTATAAGAGTGAAGATACTATCCCCACAAACCAACACAGGGTCCTTTCAGCATGCTTTGTCCTCACTCACATGCTCCTAGGAAAATTCCCAGGAGGTCACCCAACATAGAATTGCTCCAAGCTAAGCACGCTTAACTGTGGAGTTCCTATGATTGAGCCACCGAAAAGGAAGGTGCACCTTGTTGGTATAGGTAGCAGCTATCAATTCTTTTAAGCCTTTCTCAACTATACTTTCATATCCTCATGGTCACTCGCATGTACCCCTTTTTTCTCGGGCACCATGCTTTCATATCCTCAGGATCCCTCTCATTCAGATGTGGACTCGGTTCATTCATGTACCCCTCTTCCTCGGGCGTCACAAGACCACTGGACCGCAGTTAAAAATATCCTCAAGTATCTTAGGAGAACGAGGGACTATACGCTTGTGTATGAGACTAAGGATTTGATCCTTACGGGATACACTGATTCTGATTTTCAGACCGATAAGGATTCTAGGAAATCCACATCAGGATCAGTTTTCACTAGGGGTGTTCAAAAAACTCGATAACCCGAACAACCTAACCCAATCCGTGGATTGGGTTCAAATAAATTAAAATGTATGGGTTGAGTTGGTTCGTGGGTTCACCTAAAATTAATTTGGGTTGACCCGACCAATTCGAACTTATTATTAATTTCAAAAATTATATTTTTACCTACCATATAACTACATATACATGAATTTAATTTATTTTTATTTAATTTCATAATTATTTATTATTTAATAACTCTTAAAAATACATTTTTTAAGTCGTTAGAGTATAATTTTTCATAATATAAATTGAAACTAAGTGGCTAATTTTAATTCAATCTTTGAGAAACAAAGAGTTTTTGTTTTAAATGATGGCGATTTATTTAGAAGTTTATTGGGATAATTATAAATTTGTAGTAGAATATTTAAGTTTTATGGTTGTTATTTAGTATAAAGAAATTTAGCGTCCTTTAATTCTTGATTTTTTTTATATTTATATTAATTTTGGATTTTTTTTATATTTTAATTTTTTAAAAAAAAGGCTAACCCGATGACCCAACTCAACCCAACCCGAAAATGTTGGGTTGGGTTGGGTTGGGTTGGGTTACCCTTATGAATAGGGTTATTTGGGTTGGAAGAATGTTCAACCCGAAAATTTGGGTTGGTCCAAAAAAGTAACATAACCCAACCCAACCCGACTTATGTACACCCCTAGTTTTAACCATTAATGGGGGACCTGTAGTGTGGTGAAGCATCAAGTAAGGATGCATCGCTGACTCTACCATGGATGCAGAGTATGTCGCTGCTTGTGAAGCAACTAAAGAGGCTGTTTGGCTAAGGAAATGCCTTACTGATTTGGAAGTTGTTCCAAATATGGAATTTCTCATCACCTTATACTGTGACAACAGTGGTGCGGTAGCCAATTCGAAGGAACCTCGCAGCCACAAGCGAGGCAAGCACATCGAGAGGAAGTATCATCTGATACGAGAAATAGTGACGAGAAGATGTGAAAGTCACGAAGATCGCTTCAGAGCACAACATAGCTGATCCATTTACAAAGACTCTCACGGCTGAAGTGTTCGAGGGTCACCTGGAAAGTCTAGGTCTGCGAGATATGTACATAGGCTAATCTAGGGCAAGTGGGAGATATGTAATGGGTATATGGATGCCCTAGTTTATTGTATTTTGTATCTTTGTAACCACTGTTTTAGATTATTATGTACCTCACTAGAGTTTTAGTTCAAGTGGGAGTTTGTTGGGGTTTGTGCCCTAAAACTCGTAGTTTGTAAATTTTGTTCTAATTGATGTAATAAATAATTATTATTTTCAATAAAGAGTTATTGTTCATTATTTACAATATTGCCCTTTTATTAACCCTAAATCCAATAAACTAACATCCAAGGCTGTAAAATGTCTCTTGAACTGAATGTAGTGTACATATAAAGGATATCTCAGTCCGAGATACAACCTAAAGGGCCTATAGTAAGGGGATAAGGTTTAGGTACCTTATCTTGGTAATACTATGGATATGGCCCAATGTGTATATGATACAAACACTGTGATCCTAACGTGTTCGTGTAGACGACATGTGAGTGGGGATATCCTATGTAATGAGATTGCATAAGACCGGACCACGAAATAGTAACCACTAGGTGTAACTCCGTTGACTAGTAAGGTTTCTATTTCACTAGGACACCCGAGGCAACTTGATCTCAATCCTGAGCAAATTACGAACTCCTATTTGCAAGGGATTGTCCTTTGGCTCGTATGGGTGAGAGTGACCAGATTTGCCGACTCAATATGCCTACCTTCTTAGGGACAAGACCGAGTAAGCAGCTGGGGACTTAACTTAACAAGATGAAATTCACTCCTTCCCACCCTAATGTAGATGAATGTTCCCTTAAGTGGTGTCTCCGAGACTTGAACAAAGAGATTGACCCTCTCATTGGCCTGAGAGGGACTTTTGTTTGTTGGTAGGACCACAAACAAATTGTTCATTAGAGGAGCACTGGGACTTAAGGTAAAAGATGTAACCCAGGAGTAAAACAGTAGTTTGACTCAGCTGGTGTTACGAACATTCGTGAAAGATTGACTTGTTGTTATTGGTCAATATCCATGGACACAGAAATATATCTGCAGTGAGAAAAGTGCAGCTGTGGGACTTTAGTGGAGTGTTCCCGCAGTTAACGAATGGTGATTAGGAGGTTAATGAGATTAACCGAATAATTTCGTATTGTTGGAGCTTCTGATCTGTAGGTTCATTAGGTCCACCTTCTAGCTCGTAAAGGGTTCTTAGATCGTTTGAATTTAAAATGTTCAAATTCAATTAGGGAATAAACATTAATGTATATGGATACATTATAATATAAAATTTTGGAACTTTATATTATAAATTTAATGTGAATATGATTCATATTAAAATTATATGAGAGAATTAAATATTTGAAAGAGTTCAAATATTATTTAAATGTGAATGAGATTCATATTTAAAACTATAGGTTAAAATTTAATGTACATAAGATGTGCATTAAAACTATAGGATAGAGGAAAAATTGACTAAATGTAATTTAATCCAAATTAAATATATGATATTTAATTAATTTTAATTAAATGTGATTTAATTGAAATTATATTAATAATTAAATACTATTTAATTAAATGATTTGATTGTTTAATTAATTAAGTTAAAGAAACGTGTCATGATTTAATTGAAATTATATTAATAATTAAATACTATTTAATTATATTATTAAATTATTAAATTAATTTAATTTAATTAAATGATTTGATTATTTAATTAATTAAGTTAAGGAAACGTGTCATCCAGACACGTTCCTACTACCCCTCTTATTTTCCCTATCGATAGATAAAACAGGGAGAAAAGAGATCAGTTGAAGATGATGGTGATCTTGCAATTTGTGAAATTGCTGCAATTTTAGAATTCTCTCATACAACCTAAAATTTCCATACCTCTCCAATTGTTGGATTCCTTCCACCAAGGAATAGATCTAAGTGGAACTCAGAGATATAGGAGGTTTGCCAACTGGTAGTGGAGTTGAAAGAACAAAGGAATTTTGGTTTGCTGTGTTGCTGTGCAAATTGGAGCAAGGATTTGCTGGAAATTGAAACTACAAAGTAATACATCTTCTCTTTTAATTTAATTATTGTACAACATGTTTGTATGCATATTTCATGCCTAATTAGATTAGATTGCTTATCTCTGTATTTTTCCCAATATATTGGTATTTGTAGTAAACCAAAATAATCAAGCAAATCGATCTTAAATCTCATTTCCACTACTCACGTGGATCCGATTCCCTTCATAATGAAACAGAGAAACTACTATTTGTAGTTTCTAAAATTTAGCCCAAATTTTAGAAACGTTTTTCAAATTTTGGGAACAAGAAACGAGATGAATTATCAGACAAGACTGTTTCTTAAAAAATGAGAAACAAAAATAGAAAACGGGAACGTTATCACATGAGCCCTTAGTAGCTTTTATCCAACTCTCTATTCTAGTTCCACACTTCATTTATTCTAAATATAACTCTCTAGTGTGGATTTACAACTTTTCTCCGCCTCAAGTCATTCTTACCTCACCCTCTTTTCTCCTCTCTCCATTTTCTTTTCTATAATTTTTTTATTTTTTAATTTACAAAAATTTATTTACTTTTTTATATAATTTTTTTTTCACAATTACAAATTACCAATTAAATATAAATAATTATTAACAAAAAGTAGTTATATTTCTATCCTATAAATTTTTTAACAAAAATATTTGTCTTTTTATCGTATTATTTTATTTTTTTTAATGTAAATGATATAATTTTTTTTGATATGGTACTATTTTTTAATTGAAATTATAATATAAATTAAAGTACTATATAACAATTTTTTTAATGGATAAAAATCTTCATATCTCATTTTCTCCACGTGTCATCTATACTTTTTTAAAGCTTAAACTAGAATTACGTATAACAAATAACAATCTTATTTTTTTAAGAATATTTTTTATTAATAGCTAAAAAAATTCATAGAATTGTATTCTTTAAAAATTAAAAAAATATATATTTTAAACAACTCGTATTATAATTTAAGAAATTATTATTTAAAAAGGTTAGCGTATTAAAATATAAAAATATATATTTAATTTTAAATTTATCATATTAAAAGTAAAAAGTAAACGATTTCCCTTCCAAACTTGATAAAAAGAAAAAAAGAAAAAACTTATTACAATAAATATCATAAATATATAGTTTTTTTTAAGAAGAAATATATAACATTTTGAACAAAAGTATATGTATGACATCATTTTGAATGATGTTAAAAATATATGTATTCATTCTGAACTTAATTTTTTAAAAAATAACATAAATATTTAATATTTTATTTTTAACTTAGTTATTTTAAAACTTCGAAAAGGTATATATTATTTTCAAATTAATCAAACTTTAAATAATCCATTGTATTTGTTCACACGTGATTTCAGTAAAGCAATAGAAAGAAGACACGTGTAATTGAACGTTGTATTTTTATTAATTTGAATGTAGTGAATTACAATCTCTAATGTTTCTCTTCTGATTCTCTCAAATGTAATTTTGGGCTGCTTGTTGAAGATTTTCAAGTTGTTCGAGGGCTTTGCAACTTATTAGATTTGATTCGAGGGCTTCACGATTTGTTCTCAAATGTAGATTTGATTCGAGGGCTTCACAACTTGTTCTCGAATGTAGATTTGATTCTTCGCAGTTTCTTCTCGAATATAGATTTGATTTGAGGGCTTCACAATTTGTTCTTGAATGTAGATTTGATTCTAGGGCTTGCAGCTTGTTTTGCTTGTTGTCGAGTGTGAAGTTACAATGAATCTTGAAGAAGTGTTGGGTCTGACCATCGAGTTGGGCTTATGGTTGTCTATGGGTCTGACCCGATAGGACTTTGCTTGATTTGGGTCTCCATTTGGGATTTGTCGAGAATTGACCCATATTTCATATAGCTCAACTGCATATATGAAATTTACTTAATTTAAATTTGAGATATTAGCAAATTTAATTTAACCCCTAATTAAATAAATAACTTTGTCACTAATTTCAAGTAATGACAGGACAAATCTTGATTGGCTAAAATTCTTATTCCGAATTAGTTAGAAAAATAAAAATTTAAATTATACAAAAAAAATATTACACTTTTATTAAGCTTGAAAAACAAATCTTAAATTAAAATTTTAAAATCGATAAAAATAATCTTTCAAAAAATTGTAAAATAATCATAAAACAATATAATTTAAAATCTCAATTTTAGGATTGACGGGAACAAATCTATATTATTTATAGAATTAAAAAATAAAAAATAAAAAAATTTTGAAGCTTATTTGAATCCCTTAAAATTAATGGATTGAAAATTTTCGATTACCTATAATATTTAAAACATAATTGTAAGACTCTTTTTTATTTGAAAACTATCTAAGACAAATGAATAATTACTGCGAGAGATATTAAAAAAATAATGTGCAGTATTTTGGTCAAAATTCTTTTTTATTTTTTTAAAGAATTTGTAAAATATAAATAAATCAATAAAAACAAAAAAATCAATATTAGAATTTAGGGTAATTGTATTGGGTAGAAAATTAGGGTGGTTATTTGCAAATATAACAACTTTTAAAAAGATTTGCAAATATAGTTGTTAACACGAGATTTCAACCAACAAATGAGAATGAAACACGTGTAAATGAATTTGTATTGTATTAATTTCAGTATCTTGTGAGTATAATCTCTAATACTTGATATTCTCTCCCTATTTGTATGTTTCACTCGAGGGCTACAAAGCTTGTTCTCGAGATCCAAGCTGCAATCAATTCTTCAGATTCGAAGTGGTATTCTTGCTTTTCAAAGCAATATTCTTCGTTCAGGAAGTAACTGATCTTCAACAGTGCAAGGAGTCTTCTAATTTGTGAATTATCTCTGGACTTTTCTCTCTGGAGTCTTTAACTTTTGAACCCTTCAAATGAAGGAGGAAGATCCCTATTTATAGAGGTCTTCTGGGCCTTTAGGTGGGCTTGGTCTCATTGGACTGGGCCTGCTGCTTGTTGGGCCAATCCTTTTGGACTGGGTCAAGTTGGCTTTGGGCCAACCATTTTGAGTTGGACAACCTTTTTGGGCTTGGCTAATTTGAGCCTTCTGTCCTTGATCAGACCTGATTTTGCTAATTGAGTCTTTAATTTAGGCTTTTGTCTGTCAAATTTTAAGGAACTACCTAGGCTTGCCATAATTTAATTTAGGGATTCTGCAAATTTCATCAATCCCTAATTAAATATAATTTCGCCATCAATGTTGGGCGATGACGTGACAAGTTTGGATTTTTCAAAATTTCTATTCCAACAAATGTCCCCTTTTCAAAATTTATACACAATTATGTGTGTGTAAATTTCGAAAAAATTATTTTGGAGTCAAACTTTAAGAGGGTTGCTATAAATTGGGTGAGGTTTGCTCTTAATTTGAACTCCACTTGATATCAATGTAATCAAAAATATGAAATTTGACTCATAATATTATTTTATTTTCTTTGACATTTTTTTAACGTCAATTTATCAAAATATGAATTTGAGTCAATATTTTGAATTTTCTTTTTAGCATAAAATTTAATTTGAATTTAATAGACTTTTATGCTTTACTCTAATTTCATGACTTTTATGCTCTACTCTAATTCCAACCTTGACTTTGAATAAAAATTGGATTAGGACTTGAAAACTTGGAATAAAATTTGACACCTTTCCTCCAACCTCCTGCGATAAAATTTAGATTCCAAACTTAGAATAAAATTTGGATTCCAACCTTGACTTTGAATAAAAATTGAATAATGCCCAAATCTTGATTTGAAGAAAGTTTCTGCCCAATATCCAATTTTAATTTGGGATAAATTTTGGATTATGCCCAAATTTTGGCTTGAGGAAATTTCTACCCAATTATAATTTGAAATTGGAATAGAATTTGAATTTCAATTCATTTTTGATTTGGGATAAAATTTGGATTATCTCCAAATTTTGGTTTGAGGAAAATTTCTACCAATTATAATTTGGAATTGGAATTGGAATAGAAATTGAAATGGAATTTCAATTTCAATCAAATTTTGATTTGGGATAAAATTTGGATTATCCTCAAATTTTGGTTTGAGGAAAATTTCTACCAAATTATAATTTGGAATTGGAATTGGAATAGAAGTAGAAATTGAATTTCAATTTCAATCAAATTTTGATCTGAGATAAAATTTGGATTATCCCCAAATTTTAGTTTGAGGAAAATTTCTACACAATTATAATTTGGAATTGGAATAAAGTTTGAATTTAGATTTGAATTTCAAACTAATTTTGATTTGGGATAAAATTTGGATTATGCCCAAATTTTGGTTTGAGGTAACTTTTACCCAATTATAATTTGAAATTAGGATAGAATTTAAATTTATATTTGAATTTCAACTTGATTTCTGAAGGATTTTTGACTGAATTTAGAACATAATTTTATTTCGATTCAAATTAGAAATTGACTCAATTTGGTTGAGATTTTTTAGGGCCTGTTTGGTTAGCAATCCGAATTCTGTTTTATGTTTTCAGATTAACTGAATTTAGTGAATACGCATTTGGTAGACGTGTTTTCAAAAACTGTTTTCGGATTCTGTGATCCAAATAATAGAAATTCTGAAAACAACATTTTTATGTTTTCATTGTATCCAGATTCTGAATTTGAAATTTTAAAATGCAGAATTATATTAAACAAAGATAAATATCTTAGTAAATATAGTATTTCATGTTTATAAACTTAATTTAATTTTGTTAAATTAAAATAGCTATAATATAATATATAATATATTATAAAATATAAAATATTATATTATATTATAAAATAATAATAATATAAAATTTATAAAAAAATAACATGTTCATAAATTATTTAATAATGTCTTATATTCAACCTAATATTTAGTTTTGGAATTACAACTAATTTTATGATATATAAATATATTATAGAACACACTTTAAACTATCATTTAAAATGGAATCAAATTTCTAAATCACTACACCAAACACATATCCGAAAACATGAAATACAACTCTGTTTTCATTGAATCCCTTGTTTTCAAATTTCTGTTTTTGGATTGCCAACCAAACAGGCCCTTAGAGATTCGTTTGGATTTGAAACCAAGTTAGTTATGATCCTGATTTCATATTTCTTCCCTATAAATAGAGAAGTGAATGTTCCATTCATTCACAACAACAAAGAGTTGGTGGAACAAAGTCTGGTTCTTGCTCCAATCTTCATACTGAAAAGTTGTCTTTTCGTGTATACCAACCACACTTTTTTTTTTCGATTTTTTTTTACTTATTTTTTTTCAATTTTTTTTTTCATTTAACTTTTTTCTTTCCAACTTTTTTTAAGACTTTTTTTTCCTTTTATTTTTCTAGCCTTTTCTTTATTCTTTTATTTTTCTATTCTTTTATTTTTCAAACTTTTGTTTTTGCTATTTTTTTTTTCAATTCAATTATTTTCTCTCTTCTGTAGATTGAAATCACTCTACTAATATTCTCTTGTAAAAGAGAATACATCCATCCATACTCCAAAAAGAGGTAAGACAGATAAATGATTTTTTTCACGCATTTTTCTCTCTTTTTTTGTATTTTTTTTTCTTTATCAGGACGAACATCAAACATAGTGACACTTGAGTATGGTATATGCCCTCAAGTGTTCACTCTTCACTCCACCCAGACAAAGCATTTATCTGCAATGTGACACTTGAATATGGTATATGCCCTAAAGTGTTCACTCTTCACTCCAATCAGAAAAAACATTTATCTGCAATGGGGCACTTGAGTATGGTATATGCCCTCAAGTGTTCACTCCTCACTTCAACGAGACGAAGCATCTATTTCTTCGAGGTGACACTTGAGTATGGTATCTACCCTCAAGTGTTCACTCTTCACTTAAACCAGACGAAGCATCTATTTCTTCGAGGTGACACTTGAGTATAGTATCCACCCTCAAATGTTTACCCTCTATGAAGTGACACTTGGGTATGACATCTGCCCTCAAGTGTTCAAGATTAATTAGTGCTATTTGGAGAAATAGAATTGAGAGAAATAAAATTGAATGTGATTCAATTTATAATTCCACATTTATGCAAATGAGATTTGTATAATAAGGTATGAGATACCTTATATTATATAATATGCAAATATGATTTGTATATTATATAGTTGTGGTAAAATGGTGAATTGGTGGAGATTTTAACTCCACCACACACCATTATAAAAGGATGTATTCAAAGGCATCTCAAGATACTTCTTGCCATTTTTGGATTTCCATCCAAAGAGAGCAAGACAATTCTCTCTAGAATTCTCTTAATTCTCTCAAAATTTTCTCCTCACCCAAAACCAAAGGGAGTCCCACCTACTCTCCCTCAACCTCCCGAGAACAACCGAGAAGACCCTTTGGAGGTGTCTCCCTGTTCGGATCGTGGTTCGTGTTCGAGGAAGACGTTGAATCTAGAGAGATCGTGACCGGAGAAGGAGAAAATGTTGAAGAAGAGTTCTTCAAGAGGTTAGTACTTTTTATTTACTGTTTTCTTCTTCTTCTTTGCATGTTTAACCTAGGATCTAAGAGATAGATTCAATTTTAAGATAGAATTACACAACGGATCAACGACGTTTCACAACGTCTTCCGCTGCGGGAATTCAAAATCCCTTCGATTGGTATCATAGCCAATCGTTGCTCTTCGTTGTGTATTCTGTGAATTCTTAAAATTAGGTGGGTAGCATTAATTTTCATGAGATGAATGTTAATGGTTTGCAATTTTGGATGTTTTCGGTTTTTGACACTTTTTAGATTTACATTAAATTTGATGAGATCAATGTAAGAGCCCTTAGTTTTGGGCATTTTTTAATGTAATTGAGTTTGTAAGTCCGTGTCGTTCGTGACAAGAGTTGTCGTGAAGAAAACGGAGCAAAAACAGGCGATTCCGGTGAAAAACTACAAAAATGGTGTTGTTGGAAGTTCATCAGCGTTGCGACGCTATACATTTTAGCGTTGCAACGTAGAACAACGTTACAACGCCGTGGCGTAGTGGTGGGTGGAGCGCGGAAAAAGCAGGAGTCGTGCTTCGTGGTTGGCGATTCGAGCCGGCTGTTATTCAACTGCCAGTTTATTTATTTTATTTATTTATTTATTTGTAAAATTTGGTTTTATAATTGTATTTTATTTAATTATTTTAATTAATATTAATATAAATATTTTATTAATGTTAATTAATTTAATTTTGTGTCCCTAGGGTGCCAAAAATCGGTCCAATATTGCTATTTAATTATTTTATGCATGAGATGTATGATTTAATTATTTTTATGTGCATAGAGTATGCCATATAGATTTAAAATCCCACCTTAGGTTAAACATTTCATGCATCATATTTATATTATAAGAGTTATAATATATAGTATGCATGATAGGATTATATTATAAGAGTTATAATATAATGTTTACATGATTTAATTTATTTAATATAAGTGTTATATTTTTAAATTAAAAGCATGCTCATGCATTTAATTCATGTGATGAATGTATGTTATAGTATAGTATTATTCATGTGATGAATGATCAAGCACTATAACATAGAAATGCATGTAACCTAAGTTAATTATTAGTTTTAAAATGTTTAGAACTTGAATAATTAGACTTAGGTTTTCTAATTCTAATAAGATTAGAATTAGGAAATCAAATATAACCTTTGAATGGAGACTGATAAGTAACTCTGTCTAAGGAAGGTTTTGTCTAAGGCTGGGGTATTTAAGTTGACGCTTGCGGAACACCCCTACCTGGAAACCGACTTGGGAGTGAATTTGGTCCGGAGATTCTTAGGTTATATTCTCGTGAGTGCCGTTAATTAAGTGTTAATTAATTTACTCACATAGACTTACGTTAATAATGTGATTATAAACTTAGGCTAATCCAATATAAGAGTTATATTGGTAGACTTAGGTAAATTTTAGCCGGTTTATCTAGGTCAATCCCGATTATTGTGCTGAGTGGGAGGAAATAAAGTGTATGAGATACATTTAATTTTCCATCCACAAATCTCCGTTAAGTTCGCACCGTGAGATCCATGCTCGGCCTCGTGGCGCAAATGGGAGCGTCCTCCTACGGGTGGCATTTGTATGGGTCAATATCAACGTGAATGGAGAGAGTACTTATAGTGAGTGGGAGCGAGAGCTGTGAAAACGGGACCCACGGTCTCTTCTTTCGATTCACATCGTGAGACGCCTATGATCCGCCTGCTAGTTTGGCCTGGACCAGACAATCCCTACGGAGGGCCTTGAACATGGGAGTCGGAACACCGTGAATTTCCGAAAGGGATACGATTTCCTTGTTGGTTTTACTTCTTAGTCCTCCCTACGGCGGCTATTGTTTGGACGGATACTTGGAAATTTAAAGATTGAGGGTGACACTCACAGGATTCATTAAGAGTTAATGGATTCTGACCGAAAAATGGTAACTGGATGCCTAATGGAATAAGAGTTATTCTGGTATTAGGGTCTGGTCGAGAGAGTCTCGTCCTAGAGGAGGAGTGGTTTTGTCTACCCTACGGTGGCGGTCATTCTAAACCTTTAGGGTATCATTGCAAATTTTTGAATGACCTAGGGATCATAGGATAAAAATTTGCTAAAACTCGATTGGATTTTCAAAAGTTTTTGCGAGACTAATACAAAGCTTTTTCATTTTTTTTTTCCAGCAACAAAATATCAAACGCTTTTAACGCTCCTTTAGCTTCCGTTAAGTTAGTCGGCGATAGTA
Organism: Trichosanthes cucumerina; assembly: GCA_036507285.1. NCBI lineage: Eukaryota > Viridiplantae > Streptophyta > Magnoliopsida > Cucurbitales > Cucurbitaceae > Trichosanthes > Trichosanthes cucumerina. The sequence continues at coordinate 47,169,405 of CM071845.1, read as the reverse complement.
TTTCGTGGAAAAACAATATAGACACGATTTTGGTAAATGACGACCAGGAGTTCGCGCTCACCGAGGAGGGTCCTCAGTTGCTCGGTTCAACGGTCCTATTCAACAATCTACAAACTTTCCAGTCCTTGGTGCAAACTATGAGACAGGAAACTGAGGCAAGTGTTGCCTTAAGACCTTTTCACAGGGGTATGACCTCTGGGATAATGTTTGTAGACTCTTCAGGCCCTAACGGGAAGAAGGAGAAGTTGAAGGAAGTTAAGGTTGACCGCGCTGCCGCTCTAAAAGGCAAAGAAATCAAGGATGTTGCTAGAAAGTGTTTCTACTGCAACGGGAACGGACACCTAAAAAGAAGTTGTCCCAAGTTCCATGATGAAAAGAAGATGCAGGTAAATGTGATTTACTTGTCACAGAAACTTGTTTAGTGGAGAGTAATGACTCTGCTTGGATATTGGATTCAGGCGCCACTAACCATGTTTGCTCTTCTTTTCAAAGATTAAGTTCTGGCAATGCACAGCGCAAGAGGGTGAGATAACACTCGTGGTTGGATCCTAGAGTTGTCTCACCATTGCAGAATATAGGCACTGCATGAAGTCGTTCTTTGGCGGAAAGTACTTATTATTAGATAATATGTACATAGTTCCTGGGTTTACGAGAAACCTAGTTTCTATTTCCTGCCTATTAGAACAAAATATTTCTGTTTCATTCAAGAGTAATAAAGCGTTTATTTCTCGAAATGGAAATTTGATTTGTTCTGCTTCGCTTGAGAGCAATCTATATGTTTTGAATCCTAATTCGGTCAAAAGTGTTTTGAACACCGAATTGTTTAAAACAGTTGAAACGCGAACTAAGAGATTAAAAGTTTCTCCAAAAGAAAGTGCTCATCTTTGGCATCTTCGGTTAGGCCACATTAATCTCAATAGGATTGAGAGACTAGTGAAGAGTGGACTTCTAAGCGAGTTGGAAGAAAACTCTTTCTGGGTGTGTGAGTCATGCCTTGAGGCAAAATGACCAAACGTCCTTTTAGTGGAAAAGGATATTGAGCCAAAGAGCCTCTTGAGTTAGTACATTCGACCTCTCGTGGTCCGATGAATGTTAAAGCTCTGGGCGGTTATGAGTATTTCGTGTCTTTCATGAGCGATTACTCCAGATATGGGTATATTTACCTAATGCATAGGAAGTGCAAAACACTTGAAAAGTTCAAGGAGTTCAAGATCGAGGTTGAGAACTCATTAGGTAAATCGCTTAAAACACTTCGATCGGATCGAGGTGGAGAGTATATGGACACCGAATTCCAAGACTATTTGATAGAACATGGAATTACGCCCCAACTCTCAAAGACTGGTATGCCACAACAGAATGGTGTATCGAGAGGAGAAAGCAGAACCTTGTTGGACATGGTTCGGTCGATGATGAGCTATGCTCGTCTCCCTGATTCTTTTTGGGGTTACGTAGTGGAGACTGCGGTTTACATTTTGAACACAGTTCCATCGAAAAGTGTTTGTGAAACACCTTTCGAACTCTGGCATGGTCGTAAAACCAGTTTACGTCATTTCTGAAGGGAATGAGAATCCCGCGCAGCGGAAGACGATCGAATCGTCATGGTATCATCATGCTACATGCTTATTAAAAATGATCTAACTATTAGATCTAGGCTACACATGCTGAAATTTTTACAGCAAGAAGGAAAACTTACTTGTTGTAGACCAATTCAACAAACTCTTCTTGTAGATCACGAACTCTTCGCGCTTCTCGATCTCCACGAACTCTTCCCACTATCGGATCCCAAACACTACCAATTGATCTTCTTGGTTGTTCTCTTTTGGAGAAGGAAAGTTTGTGGGAAGTTTGTGTTTTGGAAAGAGATGAGAAAATTGAGAGAGAAGAGAGAATTTCACTTAGCTTCCAAAGCTTAGTTTAGGTTAGGTTAACCTTGGTTACCAAAACCCTTTTGCAAAGGAGTTTAAATAGTGGAATGATGAATTTCACAACTTCACTTTATTACCACTTTACCACAACCATTTGTTATGTAAATCTCATTTACATAATTATATAATATAAGATATATCATATCTTATGTTGCAAATCTCATTTGCAATAATTGTGGATTTAATTAAATTGAATCACATTCAATTTATTTTCTCTCTATCAATTTCTCCAATTAGCCTTTAATTCAACAATTAGGCTAAGATATAGTTTATTATGAATCTCATTCATATTAAACTATATATTATATCATCTTCATGATATAAATATTCTTAAAGTGAAATTGAATACTTCAATTTCATACCAAAACATTAACCCTTCTTTTATCCCAGATTGAGCCAACCAAGGGATCTAATGGACCTACAAAGGATTTGCTCCAATGATTTGAGGTTAACCAATCAAAACTCTTCGACCCGGCCAACCAGGTGTTCATTAGCTACGATAACACTCCACTAAAGCCCATGTAGCTGTACTCCCATCGATGTAGAATATTACGTGTCCACCGATATAACCAATGCTCATGAGTCGACCCTTCACAAAGTTGTTTCGTTAGACACGGGTGGGTCAAATTACCGCTTTACCCACAAGTGTCACATCTTGTTCCTTAAGTCTCCACCGCTCCTCTAATGAACAATATATTGTGATGGTCCAACCATACACAACACCCTTCTCGGACCAAAGTGAGAAGGTGGGTGCCCGTTGTCCAAGCCCCGAGACAAAGACTTAAGGGGAACAACCCTCTAGATTCCCTATAAGCGGGAAACGAGTGAATTCCATCTCGCGTAATTAGGTTCCCACTTCTCTACTAGGTTCTCGTCCCTGAGAAGATAGGCATATTGGGCGAGTGACCAAGACCACCCTCACCCGTACTAGTCAAAGGACAAACCCCCACAGACAGGAGTCCGTAATATTCTCAGGATTCAGGTCGAGTCACTAATGGTCATCTACGAATTTATTAGTCTTTCTTTCATCACAATCTGTTATATCGATAAGTCTAATAATTCACGGTCCTGGTCTTGTACAATCTCATTGTACAGATGCCTCACTCGCATGTCAACCACATGAACGAGTCGATCACCTCGTTTGTATCTAATACAAAGCGGGCGCATCCACAATGTATCCAGGATTAAGTCTCCAACCCCATCCTTATATCAGAGACCGTTTCGGGTCATTAACTCGAACGTGATCCTCCTTGTGTGTCAACTACACACCGTTCAAGTTCTAGTTCTCTCATATATTCAATGACCCTGGAGTTTAGTTTATTGGAAAGGTTTAAAATATTTGCGAGACACAAAGTGAAGAAAAGAATAACTCTTATTAATCTCAAAACAATATTTTACAAACACGAGATTAGGACAGAAATCCCAACAATTTCAGAATTTGGGGATGTCCGGCCCATGTGTTGGTGTTAAACCCGAAGAAGTTGAAACCCCGTTCAAAGTTGTGCCTCTTTGTAGGTTACCCAAAAGAGACTAGAGGTGGTTACTTTTACGATCCTAAGGATAATAGGGTGCTTGTGTCGACAAACGCCACTTTCCTTGAGAAGACCACATCGAGACCACTTACCAAGGAGTAAAATTGTGTTGAATGAAATGGATGGTTCATCAAAGAAGAGTTCTTGATGGTGCTAGTACGTCAACAAGTGTTGTTGATTCTAGCTCGTCTAGTCAAGTCCGTTCCCAAGAGTTGGGAATGCCTCGACGTAGTGGGAGGGCTGTGAGACAGCCTGAACGTTACATGGGTTTAGCTGAAACTCAGGTCGTCACTCCCGAGATGATGATCATGAGGATCCATTGACCTATGATCAGGCAATGGCAGACGTTGACAAAGACGAATGGATTAAAGCCATGGACCAGGAAATGGAGTCGATGTACTTCAATTCCGTCTGGGAGCTTGTGGACCAACCGGATGGGGTTAAACCCATTGGTTGCAAGTGGATCTACAAGCGTAAACGTGGCGTAGATGGGAAGGTGCAGACCTTCAAAGCTCGACTAGTGCCAAAGGGTTTTACCTAGGTGGAACGGGTTGACTATGAGGAAACCTTTTCACCTGTTGCCATGGTAAAGTCGATTAGAATCCTTCTGGCCATTGCCGCATATTATGACTATGAGGTATGGCAGATGGATGTCAAGACCGCCTTTCTGAATGACAACCTTGACGAGACCATCTACATGGACCATCCCAAGGGGTTCATTGCCCAAGACCAAGAGCAAAGAGTTTGCCGGCTTAAAAGGTCTATTTATGGACTGAAACAAGCCTCGAGGTCTTGGAATATAAGGTTTGATGAGGCGATCAAATCTTATGGCTTTGATCAAAATGTTGACGAGCCTTGTGTCTACAAGAAAATCGTCGACAAAACTGTCGCATTTCTTATATTGTATGTGGATGATATCCTTCTCATTGGGAATGAGGTAGGATTTCTTACTGACATTAAGGAATGGCTGGCTTCGCAATTCCAAATGAAAGATTTGGGAGAGGCACAGTATGTTCTAGGTATCCAGTTGTCCTAACCTAAGAACGCGACGCTTAGCCATGTCTCAAGCGTCTTATATTGACAAAATGTTGTCTAGATATAAGATGCAGAACTTCAAGAAAGGCTTGCTGCCTTTCAGGCATGGGGTTCACCTGTCTAAGGATCAATGTCCTAAGACGCCTCAAGAGGTTGAGGATATGAGACGATTCCCCTATGCTTCAGTTGTAGGGAGCCTGATGTATGTCATGTTGTGTACTAGGCCCGACATCTGTTATGCAGTTGAGATTGTCAGTAGGTATCAATCCAATTCAGGATTAGATCACTGGACAGCCGTAAAGGCAATTCTTAAGTATATTAGGAGAACGAGGAACTACAACCTTGTGTATGGGAGTGGGGATTTGATCCTTACGGGATACACAGATGATTCGACTTTCGGGCCGATAAGGATTCTAGGAAATCCACTTCGGGTCAACCTTCATTCGAATGGAGGAGTCAGTAGTGTGCGAAGCATCAAGCGAGGATGCATCGATTTCCACGATGGAAGCCGAGTATGTTGCGGCTTGTGAAGTCGCAAAGAAAGTCGTTTGGCTCGTGAAGTTCATGATGGATTTGGAAGTTGTTCCAAATATGAACTTGTCGATCACGCCGCTTTGTGACAACATGGTGCGATGAGCCAACTCGAGAGAACCTCGAAGTCATAAAAGGGCAAGCATATAGGCGTAAGTATCACCCGACACGGGAGATTGTGCACCGCGAGACGTGATGACCACGCAGATAGCTTCGAACACAACGCTGTTTGATCCATTTACAAAGGCCCTCACGGCTAAGGTGTTTGAGGTTACCTGAGAGTCTAGGTCTTGAGTGCTTCTGACTAGGGCAAGTGAGAGTATTGTAAAGGGGTATTCAATGCCCTAGTTTATTGTATTACTTTATTGTATTACTTTCTTGTACATTTGAGAAATGTATCAGGTACTCCACTAACTTAGTCCAAGTGGGAGTTTGTTGGGATGTATGTCCTCATCTCGTGTAGTTTGTAATATTCCAAGTTGTAAATAAATAAGAGTTATTTATTTCAACATTGTGTAATAAATAAGAGTTATTTATTTAAACTTTGTGTCTCGCATTTTTCATAAAGTTACTCCAATAAACTAAGCTCTAGGGTCATTGTATTATGAGAGAACTAAGAACTTGAACGGTGTGTAGTGGACACACAGGGAAGAACGCGTTCGAGTTAATGACCCAATCGGTCTATAGTATATGGATAGGGTTGGAGACCTAATCCTGGATACACTGTGGATGCGACCCGCTTTGTATTAGATACAAACGAGGTGATCTGACTCATTCATGTGGTTGACATGCGAGTGGGGGCTTCCTGTGCAATGAGATTGTACAAGACCGGACCGTGAATTATTAGACTTATCGATGTAACACTCATTAGCGATATGATAGAGCTAATAAATTCGTAGATGACCATTAGTGACTCGACCTTAATCCTGAGCGTGTTACGGACTCCTGTCTGCGGGGGTCTGTCCTTTGATTAGTACGGGCGAGGGTGGCCACTGTTGCTCGCCCAATATGCCTACCTTCTCAGGGGCAGGACCACGTGGAGAGCTGGGAACTTGACTACGCAAGAAGGAATTCACTCGTTCCCGACTTAGGGAAACTAGAGGGGTTGTTCCCTTAAGTGCTGTCTCCAAGGCTTGAACAACGGGGCCCCACTCTCTCATTGGCCTGAGAGGGTTGTTGTTTATGGTTGGACCATGCAACCTAGTTGTTCATTAGAGGAGCAGTGGGACTTAAGGAGCAAGAGGTAGACACAGGGGTAAAACGGTAATTTGACCCAGCTGTGACTACGAACAACTAGTGAAGGGTCGACTCATGGGTATTGGTTATATCGATGGACACAACTTGTCTTACAGTGATGAGAGTGCAGTTACGGGCTTTAGTGGAGTGTTACCGTAGCTAATGAATGTTGAATAACCGGGTCAAAGAGTTTGACAAGTTATTCTCGGATCATTAGAGCTCGTCACGTGTAGGTCCATTAGGTCCCTCGGTTGGCTCAAATTGGACAAATTGAGGGTTTATGATTTTAGTGTGAATTTGAAGTGTTCAAATTCATTATTTGGGTATTTATGCCATTTATATGAGATATAGATGACATAATATATAGTTTGATGTGAATGAGATTCATAATAAACTATAGTATAGCCTAATTGATTAATTAGTGCTATTTGGAGAAATAGAATTTAGAGAAATAAAATTGAATGTGATTCAATTTATAATTCCACATTTATGCAAATGAGATTTGTATAATAAGGTATGAGATACCTTATATTATATAATATGCAAATATGATTTGTATATTATATAGTTGTGGTAAAATGGTGAATTGGTGGAGATCTTAACTCCACCACACACCATTATAAAAGGATGCATTCAAAGGCATCTCAACATACTTCTTGCCATTTTTGGATTTCCATCCAAAGAGAGGAAGACAATTCTCTCTAGAATTCTCTTAATTCTCTCAAAGTTTTCTCCTCATCCAAAACCAAAGGGAGTCCCACCTACTCTCCCTCAACCTCCCGAGAACAACCGAGAAGACCCTTTGGAGGTGTCTCCCTGTTCGGATCGTGGTTCGTGTTCGAGGAGGACGTTGGATCTAGAGAGATCGTGACCGGAGAAGGAGAAAACGTTGAAGAAGAGTTCTTTAAGAGGTTAGTACTTTTTACTTATTGTTTTCTTCTTCTTCTTTGCATGTTTAGCCTAAGATCTATGAGATAGATTCAATTTTAAGATAGAATTACACAACGGATCAACGACGTTTCACAACGTCTTCCGCTGCGGGAATTCAAAATCCCTTCAATAGCTCCCCCGTTAAGGGTGAAAACTGATCCCGATGTGGATTTTTTAGAGTTCTTATCGGTCTGAAAATCAGAGTCAGTGTATCCAGTAAGGATCAAATCCTTAGTCCAATACACAAGCGTATAGTCCCTCGTTCTCCTAAGATACTTGAGGATATTTTTAATTGTTGTCCAGTGGTCTAACCCTGGATTGGATTGGTACCTATTGACTATTCCCACTGCATAGCAAATGTCTGGCCTCGTGCACAACATAACATACATTAAGCTACCTACTGTAGAGGCATAGGAAATTCGTCTCATATCTTCAACTTCTTGAGGTGTCTTAGGACACTGTTCCTTAGACAGATGAACTCCATTCCTGAAGGGTAATAAGCCCCTCTTGGAATTCTGCATCGAATATCTGGACAACATTTTGTCGATATAAGATGCTTGAGACAGAGCTAGCAATTTGTTCTTGTGATTCCTGAAGATCTGAATCCCAAGAACATATTGCGCCTCTCCCAAATCTTTCATTTGGAATTGGGTCGCCAACCAATTCTTTATGTCAGTAAGGTATCCTACATTATTCCCAATGACTAGGATATCATCCACATAAAGCACTAAGAAAGCTACTTTGTCGTTGATGATCCTCTTGTAAACGCAAGACTCATGAATATTTTGGTCGAAGTCATAAGACTTGATCGCAATATCAAATCTTATATTCCAAGATCTGGATGCTTGTTTCAACCCATAATGGATCGATTGAGCTTGCAAACTTTTGCTCCTAACCTTGGGTTATGAACCCTTCGGGCTGAGACATATAGATGCTCTCATCAAGATTACCATTCAAAAAGGCAGTCTTGACGTCCATTTGTCAGATTTGATAATCATAAAACGTGACTATGGACAAGAGTATCCTTATAGACTTCAACATAGCAACAGGGGAAAAAGTTTCTTCACAGTCAACTCCTTCCCTTTGGGTAAAACCCTTTGCTACAAGTCTAGCCTTAAAGGTTTGTACCTTTCTGGCTGCATCTCTCTTAAAGATCCATTTACACCCTATGGGTCTAACCCCTTTAGGTTGGTCAACAAGTTCCCATACTGAATTGAAGTCCATTGACTCCATTTCAAGGTCCATGGCTTTGATCCATTTGTCCTTGTCTACGTCATTCATTGCCTGTTTATAAGGCAATGGATCTTCTACGCCGTCATTAGGTATGACGACTTGACTTTCAGCTCAACCCAAGTAGCGGTTAGGTTGGGAAACAACCCTCCCACTGCGTCGAGGCATTTCCAACGATTGAGAAGGACGAGACTGACTTGAGGTGTTGGCTTCTCCATCAACTCTTGATGAAGGTCCAGCTTGATCAACAACTCTTGTTGGTTCATCTGTAGCTTCATTTAGCACTAATTTACTACGCGGTTTATGGTTCCTCATGTGATCTTCCTCCAAGAACGTGGCGTTTGTTGATACAATCACCTTATTTTCTTGTAGGTCGTAGAAAAAACCACCTCTCGTTTCTTTGGGATAGCCAACAAATTGGCATAATCTTGAACGAGGTTCCAGTTTCTTTGGGTTTGTGACTAGCACGTGTGCCGGACAATCCCAAATCCTGAAGTGTTGTAAACTAGGTTTACACCCCTTCCACAATTTAAAAGGTGTTTCTGAAACACTCTTTTATGGAACAGTGTTCAAGATTTGAACTGTAGTCTCTACTGCGTATCCCCAAAACGATGCAGGCAATTAAGCATAGCTCATCATAGAACGAACCATGTCCAACAAGGTTCTATTTCTCTATTTCGACACACCATTTTGCTGTGGTGTATTAGGTGCTGAGAGTTGAGATTTAATTCCATGTTCTATCAAATAGTCCTGGAATCTCAAATCCATATACTCTCCACCTCGATCAGATCAAAGTGTTTTAATGGTTTTCCCTAATGCATTCTCTACTTCAGCCTTATACTCTTTGAACTTTTCAAGAGTCTCAGACTTATGATGCATTAGGTATAAATAACCATACCTCGAATAATCATCTATGAAAGAGATGAAATATTCGTACCCTCCTCGAGCTTTAACATTCACTGGACCACAAAGATCCGAATGTAGAAGTTCTAAGGGCTCTATGGCTCTGTAACCTTTTCCAGTAAAAGGTCGCTTAGTCATTTTACCTTCCAAGCATGATTCGCAAGGAGGGAAAGAATCATCTTCTAACTTGTTTAGAAGTCCATTCTTAGAAAGTCTCTCAATCTGGTTGAGATTTATGTGACCAAGTCTAAGATGCCATAGATAAGTATTATTTTGAGAAATTCTTTGCCTTTTACTTAGAGTATTAACAGTTTTAAACATCTCATGGTTCAAAATTGCTTTAGTCTGATTCGGTTTAAGTATATACAAGCCGTTTTTCAATTTAGCAAAACAAACATTGACACCCTCTTTTAAAATGAACGCTTCATTAAAAGAAAAGGAAATACAATATCTAAGTTCTTTAAACAAGAGATAAAAATTAAGTTCCTCTTAATCTTATGAACTATATACATATTTTTTAATAAAATAGATCTATATCTGAAAAACAACTTGGCATCTCCCACTGCATGAGCTGAGACGACGTCTCCCATTCCGACCCTGAGCGTCATCTCACCCTCTTCGAACTCCTTGAAGGAACTAGTTTCCTGAAACGAAGAGAAAACGTGATTAGTGGCTCCCGAATCAAGTATCTAGGTAAAATCATCATTTTCCACTAAGCAAGTTTCAAGAACAAGTAAATCTAATTTACCTTTCTTCTCTTTGAGCTCAATGTCTGCAGTAGCAGAAGATTTCCCTTTTCATCCTTTCCTCTTTTTCGAGTCTTCTTAATCCCAGAAGAAGAACCGCAGGGCTTGGTTCAAGAGGATGAACCCATCTGGAGCCTTTTGGAATGGGCAAACTGATTTGCCTCTCCATCAACCTGTCCCTTATTATCCATAAGAGACTGGTAGGTTGCAGTTCATTTAGGAGGGAAGTCAGGTTATACTTCTTTTTGTTCATCTCTGCATTGCTACGGAACGACAGGAAATTCTTCGGAAGATATTCCAGGATGAAGAATACCTGACTTTGCTCATCAAAGACCGCTCCGTTCATTTCAGCCACGTTGAAGTGAACTATAAGATCGAAAACATGTTCTCTCACCGAAGTTCCCTCCTTCATGCGCGCGTTATAAACGTACATGAGAGATTCGTGTCGAATTTGCTCAAATGGTTGTCCAGAAAAATTCTGCAGATAACCCATGATCTCACAAGCTGAGACCATACCCTCCAACTTCCTGGCCAAAACATCAGATATGCCAGTCAGGATATAGGCCTTGGACCAGCGGTCAAACGCATCCTTAACTGATTGAGGTGCGTTTTGAGTAGGGACCTGAGGACATTCCTCAGTCAGTACAAACCGTAGGTCGTCAACAACAAGAATCGCATCCAGGTTGGACTTCCATGTAGTAAAGTTTTCACCAGTTAAACGTTCGCTTTTGAGTAAGGCTATATACGAGGATGACATGCTGAAATTCGAAAATAGTTCTAATTAGTTATGCCTTTTAACCCATTAAAAACAAATCAAATTTAGCAAAATTATTAAAGAACCCTAGTGTTTAAATTAAACCTTTATTTTTGCAACGATATTTCAAGGGTTTAGAACAAAAGCCTCCGTCGGGCGGTCAGTCATTCCTCCCCTCAATTGAGACTTTCTCAGCAAATTCTCACTACCAAAACATCTCATGTCCCAATGGTCCTTAGCTACGTTTGTTTGGTCAAGGACTTGTTAACTAGCTTAACTCATCCCGTAAATGTGACCTTACCATTTTCAGATCTAATAGGTCCGAGTCAATAGGCTACTATTAAGAAAGACAACTGTTGGCAAATTACCTAAGAGACCCTATCCATTTCTGGAGTTTCTGGTGTTCCAATCCCTATAGGCAGGCCCTCCGTAGGGTTTGACTGTTCCAGGACAACCTAGTAGGCAGACTATAGAAATCTCACGGTGCGACCTAATGGAGGAGACCGTAGGATACGTTGACATGTGTCCTGCTCCCATTTACTATGGATACTTCCCTCATTCACCTTGGTATTGAACCATGCAAACACTTACCGTAGGGGGACACCCTATTGACGCCACGTAGCCGAGCATGGAACTTAGGGTGTGAACTCTTGAGGACGTGAGAGTAAACTCGATGCGAACACCTCGTTTTCTCCCACTGAAGCTCCTAAGGTTAGGGTATAGGTTTAACTTAGTCGGATTCTGGCTAAAAGAATCTATCTAAGTCTATGTCTATTATAACTATTATAACTAGGTCTTTTAACCTTATGTCTAGGTGAATAAACATTTTAATTACCTAGATATAAAATATAACTAAGGTTAATTCGACTCAAGCTCCGGGTCAGTTCCCAGGTAGGAGGTGTTCCGTTAACCGTCAACACCTTAGACAGAACTTCACCAGTAGAGTTCCTTTATAACCAAAGTTCTAATGTCCTACTATATTTTAAACTATTTAAAAATACTATGTAAGACTAATTTCTAATCCTATTAGAAATTAAACTTAGGTCTAAATTAATTTTAAACAATTTAAAACTAATTTTAATTTTACCCAAGTTCTTATGTTTGCATGCATTTCTTTATTATAGGTTATGGTTTCTAAAACCCCTTTAATTTATAACACTTATAAATTTTAATAATTAACCTATGACAAAGAACTATATTATAAAACCAATAATTATTTTTTAAATTGGAATTATAAAAATTATTCAACTAATTGAATAACTAAAAATACTAAAATAAAATAACATTTATTTTAAACTAAGTAATTTCATGCTCCATGCAATTTATTTTCCATATAATCTAATTATAACATTTATAATTAATTACTTCATGAAAAATAAATTAATCATGCATTTAAACCATATTCATATAACAATTATACAAATAAAATGCATGAACATGTTTATCCTAAGGTGGGAAAAATTCTAAATGACATTCATAAAGAAATACAACTGTAAAACCGAAATAATTTGGCCCCTAAAGTGCAAAATAATAAAATTACTCTAATTTTATTACATAAACTGGTCAAAAACTCCTTGATTTGGGCTTAAACCGCTCGAACTGGACCAAAAAATCAACCAAAATGCTCGAACCGGTCTGCAGCAAAAAGTTGGCGTCATGGCGTGCAATGCTGATGTGGGCGTTGCAACCCGACTTTGTCCGCGCGCGCGCCTGGTATTGGGGTAGCGTTGCAATGCTGAGGGGCAGCGTTGCAACGCTGCTGACCCCTGGATCTCCCGTATTGATAGGGAGGCCTGGCGTTGCTACGCAACGGTGAGGAACGGCGTTGCAACGCTGTTGCTTCGGTAGCAGCTTTCTCCTTCGAACACAGCAACTTCAAACTTCAATTTCTCCTTCGGTACTCAACCAAAATGCACGAAATTGGTCCCGAACGACTCTTAACTCAATTACAGACTCAATAATGCACTTAATTGCCCAAAAACACAGGGGCCTTTACAATAAAATTGTACAAATCAATGGAAAAACTAAGGTTAAATACTCCTAAACAGTTTTACAGCAAACCATATGCAATTCCCACCAAATCAATGCAATTTTGTTTCAATCAAAACAAATCAAACATTGCTCAGATACCAATTGATGGAGATCTGATCCCCTTGAGCAGCGAAAACGTGATTGGAATCGTAATTGCAAGCTTATTTTGGTTGAAAAGCAAAAACCAATACATTGATTAAAAAACAGAATAAACATGCATTTCTAATCTAATTAGACATGAAGGTAAATCATGCAAACATACTAAGTTTAACAATTAAACTAAAAAGAAGAAGGAGGTTACCTTTGTAGTTTCAGTCTCCAGCAACTCCTTGCTCCTATTGCAACAACACAGCAAGTAAGAACACTTCTCTGTTTTCTGCAACAGGACAACACCACGAGAAAAACCCCCTAATGCTCTGAGTTCCACTTAGATCTTCCTTAGGTGGGAAGGATCCAACAATTGGAGAATAGAGAATTGAGAGAGAGACAATTCTTCTGTAAGAGCAATTCAAAATTGCAGCATCGATCAATCTAGCTCCTTCTCACCAGGAGAAGAAGACTTCAGTGGGTAACTCCCCACTCCCTATCGAGAGGGAGTTGGGAGTAGTGGGAACGTGTCATCATTAATTAATAAAATAATTAATTAATTACATTAAATTAAATCACATTTAATTCAAATATAATATTAATTAAATGATTAAATCTCATTTAATCATTTTACCCCTTAATCTATAGTTTTAATGCACATCAAATGCACATTAAATTTTAACCTATAGTTTTCAAATATGAATCACATTCACATTTAAATTTAATATTTGTACTCTTTCAAACATTTGATTGTCTCATGTAATTTAATATGAATCATATTCACATTAAATTTATAATATATAGTTCCAAAACTATATATTATATTGTATTTGTTGGGGTTTGTGCCCTAAAACTCGTCGTTTGTATTTCTGTTCTAATTATTTGTAATAAAGTGTTATTATTGCAATAAAGAGTCATTGTTCGCTGCCTATGACATTGCCTTAATTTAAACCCTAAATCCAATAAACTAAACATCCAAGGCTGTTAAAAGAATCTTTAACTGAATGTAGTGAACATAAAGAGGATCTCGATTCAAGATACAACCTGAAAGGTCTATAGTTAGGGGATAAGGTTTGGGTACCTTACCCTGGTAAAACTATGGATGTGGCCCACTTTGTATTTGATACAAACACTGTGATCCTAACGTGTTCGTGTAGATGACATGTGAGTGGGGATATCCTATGTAATGAGATTACATAAGACCGGACCACGAAATAGTAACCTTTAGCTGTAACTCCGTTGACTACTTAGGTTTCTATTTCACTAGGATGAGCTAGGCAACTTGATCTCAATCTCGAAGCGAGTTACTGAACTCCTGTCATGAGGGATTGTCCTTTGACTAGTATGGGTGAGAGTGGCCAGATTCGCCGACTCAATATGTCTACCTTCTTGGGGACAAGACCGAGTGAGTGGCTGGGAACTTAACTTGGAAAAATGGAATTCACTCCTTCCCACCTACTAGGGTAAGTAGAGGAATGTTCCTTTAAGTGGTGTCTCCGGGACTTGAACAAAGGGTCTGACCCTCTCATTAGCCCGAGAGGGACTCTGTTTGTTGGTAAGACCACAAACAAATTGTTCATTAGAGGAGCACTGGTACTTAAGGCACAAGATGTAACCTGGGGTAAAAGCGATGTCGACCCAACCGGTGTTACGAACATTCGTGAAGGATTGACTTGTCATTTATTGGTCAATATCCGTGGACACGTAAAATAAATCTGCAGAGAGAAGAGTGCAAAATTGTGGGACTTTAGTGGAGTGTTCCCAGATTAACGAATGTTGATTAGGAGGTTAATGAGATTGACTGAGCAATCTCGTATCGTTGGAGCTTCTGATCTGTAGGTCCATTAGGTCCACCTTCTAGCTCGTAAAGGGTTCTTAGATCATTTGAATTTGAAATATTCAAATTCATAAGGGAATAAACTTAATGTATATTGATACGATATAATATATAGTTTTGGAACTATATATTATAAATTTAATGTGAATATGATTCATATTAAAATTATGTGAGATAATTAAATATTTGAAAGAGTTCAAATGTTAAATTCAAATGTGAATGTGATTCATATTTGAAAACTACAAGTTAAAACCTAATGTGCATGAGATGTACATTAAACTATAGTATAAAGGGTAAAATGATTAAATATGATTTAATCATTTAATTAATATTATAATTGAATTAAATGTGATTTAATTTAATGTAATTAATTAATATTTTGATTAATTAATTTAATATTAATTGGGAACGTGTCAGGAGGACACGTTCCCACTATTCCCCAACTCCCCCTTGATAGGGAGTGGGGAGTTGCCCACTGAATGTTCTTCTTCTCCTGGTGAGAAGAAGAAGCCGATTCGATCGATCAATGAGATTTTGGGATGTATGTCCTCATCTCGTGTAGTTTGTAATATTCCAAGTTGTAAATGAATAAGAGTTATTTATTTCAACATTGTGTAATAAATAAGAGTTATTTATTTAAACTTTGTGTCTCACATTTTTCATAAACTTAATCCAATAAACTAAGCTCTAGGGTCATTGCATTATGAGAGAACTAAGAACTTGAACGGTGTGTAGTGGACACACAGGGAAGATCACGTTCGAGTTAATGACCCAAACGGTCTATAGTATATGGATAGGGTTGGAGACCTAATCCTGGATACACTGTGGATGCGACCCGCTTTGTATTAGATACAAACGAGGTGATCTGACTCGTTCATGTGGTTGACATGCGAGTGGGGGCATCCTGTGCAATGAGATTGTACAAGACCCGGACCGTGAATTATTAGACTTACGATGTAACACCGCTAATGATGATAGAGCTAATAAATTCGTAGATGACCATTAGTGACTCGACCTTAATCCTGAGCGTGTTACGGACTCCTGTCTGCGGGGGTCTGTCTTTTGATTAGTACGGGTGAGGGTGGCCACTCTTGCTCGCCCAATATGCCTACCTTCTCAAGGGAAAGACCATGTAGGGAGCTAGGAACTTGACTACGCAAGAAGGAATTCACTCGTTCCCGACTTAGGGAAACTAGAGGGGTTGTTCCCTTAAGTGCTGTCTCCAGGGCTTGAACAACGGGACCCCACTCTCTCATTGGCCTGAGAGGGTTGTTGTTTATGGTTGGACCATGCAACGTAGTTGTTCATTAGAGGAGCAGTGGGACTTAAGGAGCAAGAGGTAGACACAGGGGTAAAACGATAATTTGACTCAGCTGTGACTACGAACAACCTGTGAAGGGTCGACTCATGGGTATTGGTTATATCGATGGACACAACTTGTCCTACAGTGATGAGAGTGCAGCTACGGGCTTTAGTGAAGTGTTACCGTAGCTAATGAATGTTGAATAACCGGGTCAAAGAGTTTGACAAGTTATTCTCAGATCATTGGAGCTCGTCACGTGTAGGTCCATTAGGTCCCTCGGTTGGCTCAAATTGGACAAATTGAGGGTTTACAGTTTGGTGTGAATTTTTATGTCATTTATATGAGATATAGATGACATAATATATAGTTTGATGTGAATGAGATTCATAATAAACTATAGTATAGCCTAATTGATTAATTAGTGCTATTTGGAGAAATAGAATTGAGAGAAATAAAATTGAATGTGATTCAATTTATAATTCCACATTTATGCAAATGAGATTTGTATAATAAGGTATGAGATACCTTATATTATATAATATGCAAATATGATTTGTATATTATATAGTTAGGTAAATGAGTGAATTGGTGGAGATCTTAACTCCACCACACACCATTATAAAAGGATGCATTCAAAGGCATCTCAACATACTTCTTGCCATTTTTGGATTTCCATCCAAAGAGAGCAAGACAATTCTCTCTAGAATTCTCTTAATTCTCTCAAAATTTTCTCCTCACCCAAAACCAAAGGGAGTCCCACCTACTCTCCCTCAACCTCCCGAGAACAATCGAGAAGACCCTTTGGAGGTGTCTCCCTGTTCGGATCATGGTTCGTGTTCGAGGAGGACGTTGGATCTAGAGAGATCGTGACCGGAGAAGGAGAAAATGTTGAAGAAGAGTTCTTCAAGAGGTTAGTACTTTTACTTACATCGCTTTTCTTCTTCTTCTTTGCATGTTTAGCCTAGGATCTATGAGATAGATTCAATTTTAAAATAGAATTACACAACGGATCAACGACGTTTCACAACGTCTTCCGCTGCGGGAATTCAAAATCCCTTCAATTGGTATCAGAGCCAGGTTGCTCTTCATTGTGTATTCTGTGAATTCTTAAAATTAGGTGGGTAGCATTAATTTTCATGAGATGAATGTTAATGGTTTGCAATTTTGGATGTTTTTGTTTTTTTGGCACTTTTTAGATTTACATTAAAGTTGATGAGATCAATGTAAGAGCCCGTAGTTTTGGGCATTTTTTAATGTAAATCGTGTCTGTAAGTCCGTGTCGTTCGTGACAAGAGTTGTCGTGAAGAAAACGGAGCAAAAACGGGCGATTCCGGTGAAAAACTGCAAAAATGGTGTTGCTGGAAGTTCATCAGTGTTGCGACGCTATACATTTTAGCGTTGCAACATAGAACAACGTTACAATCCCGTTACGTAGTGGTGCGTGAAGCGCGGAAAAAGCTTGATGCGTGCTTCGTGGTTGGCGGTTCGAGCCTGCTGTTGTGCTAATGCCATTGAATTTTTTTTTCGGTCATAATCCATCAACGTTGCGACGCTATAAATTTCAGCGTTGCAACACAGTTACAACGTTGCAACACCTGGTGTAGTGGTTCGTGGAGGCTTGGAAAAAGCTGGAAACGTGGTCGTGGGCGTCGGGTCAAGCCTGCTATTGTGCAAATGCCAGTTTATTTATTTTATTTATTTATTTATTTGTAAAATTTGGTTTTATAATTGTATTTTATTTAATTATTTTAATTAATATTAATATAAATGTTATATTAATGTTAATTAATTTAATTTTGTGTCCCTAGGGTGCCAAAAATCGGTCCAATATTGCTATTTAATTATTTTATGCATGAGATGTATGATTTAATTATTTCTATGTGCATAGAGTATGCCATATAGATTTAAAAACCCACCTTAGGTTAAACATTTCATGCATCATATTTATATTATAAGAGTTATAATATATAGTATGCATGATAGGATTATATTATAAGAGTTATAATATAATGTTTGCATGATTTAATTTATTTAATATAAGTGTTATATTTTTAAATTAAAAGCATGCTCATGCATTTAATTCATGTGATGAATGTATGTTATAGTATAGTATTATTCATGTGATGAATGATCAAGCACTATAACATAAAAATGCATGTAACCTAAGTTAATTATTAGTTTTAAATGGTTTAGAACTTGAATAATTAGATTTAGGTTTTCTAATTCTAATAAGATTAGAATTAGGAAATCAAATATAACCTTTGAATGGAGACTGATAAGTAACTCTGTCTAAGGAAGGTTTTGTCTAAGGCTGGGGTATTTAAGTTGACGCTTGCGGAACACCCCTACCTGGAAACCGACCTGGGAGTGAATTCGGTCCAGAGATTCTTAGGTTATATTCTCGTGAGTGCCGTTAATTAATTTACTCACATAGAACTAAGTTAATAATGTGATTATAAACTTAGGCTAATCCAATATAAGAGTTATATTGGTAGACTTAGGTAAATTTTAGGCGGTTTATCTAGGTCAATCTCGATTGTTTTAAAGTGCTGAGTGGAAGGAAATAAAGTGTATGAGATAGATTTAATTTTCCATTCACAAATCTCCTTTAAGTTCACACCGTGAGATCCATGCTCGGCCTCATGGCGCAAATGGGAGCGTCCCCTACGGGTGGCATTTGTATGGGTCAATATCAACGTGAATGGAGAGAGTACTTATAGTGAGTGGGAGCGGGATCTGTGAAAACGGGACCCACGGTCTCTTCTTTCGATTCACACCGTGAGACGCCTATGATCCGCCCCGCTAGTTTGGCTGGACGACTGCATAATCCCTACGGAGGGCCTTGATCATGGGAGTCGGAACACCGTGAATTTCCGAAAGGGATACGATTTCCTTGTTGGTTTTCCTTCTTAGTCCTCCCTCCGACGGCTATTGTTTTGACGGATACTTGGAAATTTAAAGATTGAGGGTGACACTCACATGATTCATTAAGAGTTAATGGATTTTGACC
Source organism: Trichosanthes cucumerina (assembly GCA_036507285.1). Taxonomy (NCBI): domain Eukaryota; kingdom Viridiplantae; phylum Streptophyta; class Magnoliopsida; order Cucurbitales; family Cucurbitaceae; genus Trichosanthes; species Trichosanthes cucumerina. The sequence continues at coordinate 47,150,315 of CM071845.1, read as the reverse complement.
GAAAAATGGTAATTGGATGCCTAATGGAATAAGAGTTATTCTGGTATTAGGGTCTGGTCGAGAGAGTCTCGTCCTAGAGGAGGAGTGGTTTTGTCTACCCTACGGTGGCGGTCATTCTAAACCTTTAGGGTATCATTGCAAATTTTTGAATGACCTAGGGATCATAGGATAAAAATTTGCTAAAACTCGATTGGATTTTCAAAAGTTTTTGCGAGACTAATACAAAGCTTTTTCATTTTTTTTTTCTAGAAACAAAATGTCAAACGCTTTTAACGCTCCTTTAGCTTCCGTTAAGTTAGTCGGCGATAGTATTTCGTGGAAAAATAATATAGACACGATTTTGGTAAATGACGACCAGGAGTTCGCGCTCACTGAGGAGGGTCCTCAGGTGCTCGGTTCAACGGTCCTATTCAACAATCTACAAACCTTCCAGTCCTTGGTGCAAACTATGGGACAGGAAACTGAGGCAAGTGTTGCCTTAAGACATTTTCACAGGGGTATGACCTCTGGGATAATGTTTGTAGACTCTTCAGGCCCTAACGGGAAGAAGGAGAAGTTGAAGGAAGTTAAGGTTGACCGCGTTGCCGCTCTAAAAGGCAAAAAAATCAAGGATGTTGCTAGAAAGTGTTTCTACTGCAACGGGGACGGACACCTAAAAAGGAGTTGTCCCAAGTTCCTTGATGAAAAGAAGATGACAGATAAATGTGATTTACTTGTCACAGAAACTTGTTTAGTGGAGAGTAATGACTCTGCTTGGATATTGGATTCAGACGCCACTAACCATGTTTGCTCTTCTTTTCAAGGATTAAGTTCCTGGCAGCGGCTGCAAGAGGGTGAGATAACACTCAGGGTTGGATCCTATAGAAGTTGTCTCAAATTGCGAAAGAATAGGCACGGTGAAGCTGTTCTTTGGCGGAAAGTACTTATTATTAGATAATATGTACATAGTTCATGGGTTTACGAGAAACCTAGTTTCTATTTCCTGCCTATTAGAACAAAATATTTACTGTTTCATTCAAGAGTAATAAAGCGTTTATTTCTCGAAATGGAAATTTGATTTGTTACGCTTCATTGAGAGCAATCTATATGTTTTGAACCCTAATTCGGTCAAAAGTGTTTTGAACACCGAATTGTTTAAAACAAATTAAACGCGAACTAAGAGATTAAAAGTTTCTCCAAAAGAAAGTGCCCATCTTTGGCATCTTCTGGTTAGGCCACATTAATCTCAATAGGATTGAGAGACTAGTGAAGAGTGGACTTCTAAGCGAGTTGGAAGAAAACTCTTTCAGGTGTGTGAGTCATGCCTTGAGGGCAAAATGACCAAACATCCTTTTAGTGGAAAAGGATATAGAGCCAAAGAGCCTCTTGAGTTAGTACATTCTGACCTCTGTTGTCCGATGAATGTTAAAGCTCGGGGCGGTTATGAGTATTTCGTGTCTTTCATAGACGATTACTCCAGATATGGGTATATTTACCTAATGCATAGGAAGTCTGAAACACTTTAAAAGTTCAAGGAGTTCAAGACTGAGGTTGAGAACCTGTTAGGTAAATTGCTTAAAACACTTCGATCGGATCGAGGTGGAGAGTATATGGACACTGAATTCCAGGACTATTTGATAGAACATGGAATTACGTCCCAACTCTCAGCACCTGGTATGCCACAACAGAATGGTGTATCGGAGAGGAGAAACAGAACCTTGTTGGGCATGGTTCGGTCGATGATGAGCTATGCTCGTCTCCCTGATTCTTTTTGGGGTTACACAGTGGAGACTACGGTTTACATTTTGAACACAGTTCCATCGAAGAGTGTTTGTGAAACACCTTTCGAACTCTGGCATGGTCGTAAAACTAGTTTACGTCATTTCAGAATTTGGGGATGCCCGACCCATGTGTTGGTGTCAAACCTGAAGAAGTTGGAACCCCGTTCAAAGTTGTGCCTCTTTGTAGGTTACCCAAAAGAGACTAGAGGTGGTTACTTTTACGATCCTAAGGATAATAGGGTGCTTGTGTCGACAAACGCCACTTTCTTTGAGGAAGACCACATCAGGGATCACTTACCAAGGAGTAAAGTTGTGTTGAATGAAATGGACAGTTCATCAGCAAGAGTTGCTGATGGTGCTAGTACGTCAACAAGTGTTGTTGATCCTAGCTCGTCTAGTCAAGTCCGTTCCCAAGAGTTGGGAATGCCTCGACGTAGTGGGAGGGCTGTGAGACAGCCTGGACGTTACATGGGTTTAGCTGAAACCCAAGTCGTCACTCCTGATGATGACTGTGAGGATCCATTGACCTATGATCAGGCAATGACAGACGTTGACAAAGACGAATGGATTAAAGCCATGGACCGGAAATGGAGTTGATGTACTTCAATTCCGTGCGGGAGCTTGTGGACCAACCGGGATGGGTTAAACCTATTGGTTGCAAGTGGATCTACAAGCGTAAACGTGACGTAGATGGGAAGGTGCAGACCTTCAAAGCTCGACTAGTGGCAAAGGGTTTTACCGAGGTGGAAGGGGTTGACTATGGGGAAACCTTTTCACCTGTTGCCATGGTAAAGTCGATTAGAATCCTTCTGGTCATTGCCGCATATTATGACTATGAGGTATGACAGATGGATGTCAAGACCACCTTTCTGAATGGAAACCTTGACGAGACCATCTACATGGACCAACCCAAAGGGTTCATTGCCCAAGACCAAAAGCAAAGAGTTTTCCGGTTTAAAAGGTCTATTTATGGACTGAAACAAGCCTCGAGGTCTTGGAATATAAGGTTTGATGAGACGATCAAATCTTATGGCTTTGATCAAAATGTTGACGAGCCTTGTGTCTACAAGAAAATCATCGACAAAACTATCGCATTTCTTATATTGTATGTGGATGATATCCTTCTCATTGGGAATGAGGTAGGATTTCTTAGTGACATTAAGGAATGACTGGCTTCGCAATTCCAAATGAAAGATTTGGGAGAGGCACAGTATGTTTTAGGTATCCAGATTGTCCGGAACCAGAAGAACAGAACGCTAGCCATGTTTCAAGCGTCTTATATTAACAAGATGTTGTCTAGATATAAGATGCAGAACTCCAAGAAGGGCTTGCTGCCTTTCGGGCATGAGGTTCACTGCCTGAGGATCAATGTCCTACGACGCCTCAAGAGGTTGAGGATATGAGACGAATCCCCATGCTTCACTGTAGGGGAGCCCGATGTATGCCATGTTGTGTACTAGGCCCGACATCCATTATGCAAATTGGGATTGTCGGTGAGGTATCAATCCAATCCAGATTAGATCACCGGGCGGTAGTAAAGGCAATCCTCAAGTATCTTAGGAGAACGAGGAACTACAACCTTGTGTATGGGAGTGGGGATTTGATCCTTACGGGATACACAGATTCGACTTTTTCGGCACCGATAAGGATTCTAGGAAATCCACTTCGGTCGTGACTTTCATTCGAATGGAGGAGTCGTAGTGTGGCGAAGCATCAGCGAGGATGCATCGATTCCACGATGGAAGCCGAGTATGTTGCGGCTTGTGAAGCTACAAAGGAAGTCGTTTGGCTCGGGAAGTTCATGACGGATTTGGAAGTTGTTCCAAATATGAACTTGCCGATCCATGACGCTTTTTGTGACAACAATGGTGCGAGAGCCAACTCGAGAGAACCTCGAAGTCATAAAAGGGCAAGCATATAGAGCGTAAGTATCACCCGACACGGAGATTGTGCACCACGGAGACGTGATCCACCACGCAGATAGCTTCTGAGCACAACGCGTTGATCCATTTACAAAGGCCCTCACGGCTAAGGTGTTTGAGGTCACCTAGAGAGTCTAGGTCTTGAGTGCTTCTGACTAAGGCAAGTGGGAGTATTGTAAAGGGGTATTCAATGCCCTAGTTTATTGTATTACTTTATTGTATTACTTTCTTCAGACATTTGAGAAATGTATCATGTACTCCACTAGCTTAGTCCAAGTGGGAGTTTGTTGGGATGTATGTCCTCATCTCGTGTAGTTTGTAATATTCCAAGTTGTAAATGAATAAGAGTTATTTATTTCAACATTGTGTAATAAATAAGAGTTATTTATTTAAACTTTGTGTCTCGCATTTTTCATAAACTTAATCCAATAAACTAAGCTCTAGGGTCATTGCATTATGAGAGAACTAAAAACTTGAACGGTGTGTAGTGGACACATAGGGAAGATCACGTTCGAGTTAATGACCCAAACGGTCTACAGTATATCGATAGGGTTGGAGACCTAATCCTGGATACACTGTGGATGCGGCCCGCTTTGTATTAGATACAAACGAGGTGATCGACTTCGTTCATGTGGTTGACATGCGAGTGGGGGCATCCTGTGCAATGAGATTGTACAAGACCGGACCGTGAATTATTAGACTTACTGATGTAACACCGTTAATAGTATAGAGCTAATAAATTCGTAGATGACCATTAGTGACTCGACCTTAATCCTGAGCGTGTTACGGACTCCTCATGCGCGGTGCATCCTTTGATTAGTACGGGTGAGGGTGGCCACTCTTGCTCGCCCAATATGCCTACCTTCTCAGGGGCAGGACCACGTAGGGAGCTGGGAACTTGACTATGCAAGAAGGAATTCACTCGTTCCCGACTTAGGGAAACTAGAGGGGTTGTTCCCTTAAGTGTTGTCTCCAGGGCTTGAACAACGGGGCCCCACTCTCTCATTGGCCTGAGAGCGTTGTTGTTTATGGTTGGACCATGCAACGTAGTTGTTCATTAGAGGAGCAGTGGGACTTAAGGAGCAAGAGGTAGACACAGGGGCAAAACGGTAATTTGACCCAGCTGTGACTACGAACAACTAGTGAAGGGTCGACTCATGGGTATTGATTATATCGATGGACACAACTTGTCCTACAGTGATGAGAGTGCAACTACGGGCTTTAGTGGAGTGTTACTGTAGCTAATGAATGTTGAATAACCGGGTCAAAGAGTTTGATAAGTTGTTCTCGGATCATTGGAGCTCGTCACGTGTAGGTCTATTAGGTCCCTCGGTTGGCTCAAATTGGGCAAATTGAGGGTTTACAGTTTGGTGTGAATTTGAAGTGTTCAAATTCATTATTTGGGTATTTATGTCATTTATATGAGATATAGATGGCATAATATATAGTTTGATGTGAATGAGATTCATAATAAACTATAGTATAGCCTAATTGATTAATTAGTGCTATTTGGAGAAATAGAATTGAGAGAAATAAAATTGAATGTGATTCAATTTATAATTCCACATTTATGCAAATGAGATTTGTATAATAAGGTATGAGATACCTTATATTATATAATATGCAAATATAATTTGTATATTATATAGTTGTGGTAAAATGGTGAATTGGTGAAGATTTTAACTCCACCACACACCATTATAAAAGGATGCATTCAAAGGCATCTCAACACACTTCTTGCCATTTTTGGATTTCCATCCAAAGAGAGCAAGACAATTCTCTCTAGAATTCTCTTAATTCTTTCAAAATTTTCTCCTCACCCAAAACCAAAGGGAGTCCCACCTACTCTCCCTCAACCTCCCGAGAACAACCGAGAAGACCCTTTGCAGGTGTCTCCTTGTTCGGATCGTGGTTCGTGTTCGAGGAGGACGTTGGATCTAGAGAGATCGTGACCGGAGAAGGAGAAAACGTTGAAGAAGAGTTCTTCAAGAGGTTAGTACTTTTTACTTATTATTTTCTTCTTCTTCTTTGCATGTTTAGCCTAGGATCTATGAGATAGATTCAATTTTAAGATAGAATTACACAACGGATCAACGACGTTTCACAACGTCTTCCGCTGCGGGAATTCAAAATCTCTTCAATTGGCACTCACAGAAAGAATTCTAGCTCTCACTCACTCTCTAGAATTCCCAAAAGCTCTTCCAAATTGTTGGAAATCCTTCCTACAAATGAGAGGTCTAAGTAGAACTCAGAGAATAGAGGGCTTTCCAAGTGGTAGTGTCTTGCTGGAGAAAGCAGAGAAGTCCTATTGCTTAGTTACTGAAATCTCATGGAGCAAGGAGTTGCTGTGTGGAAAAACTACAAAGGTATTCTTCTTCTTTTAGTTTAATTGTTAAACTTAGTATGTTTGTATGCAATTAATCCATGTCTAATAGGATTAGAATTTTCATGCTTGTTCTGTTTTTCAATGTATGGGTTTTTGCTTATTCAAGCAAAACAAACTTGCATATTACGATTCCAAATTCGTTTACGCTGCTCAAGGGGATCCAATCTCCATCAGTATCTACATACATTAAATTTATTCTCGAATGAATTTGAACATTTCAAATTCAAACGATCTAAGAACCCTTTACGAGCTAGAAGGTGGACCTAATGGACCTGCAGATCAGAATCTCCAATGATACGAGATTACTTGGTTAATCTCATTAACCTCCTAATCAACATTCGTTAACTGCAGGAACATTCCACTAAAGTCCCGCAGCTGCACTCTTCTCACTGCAGATATATTTTTGTGTCCACGGATATTAACCAATAACAACAAGTCAATCCTTCACGAATGTTCGTAACACCAGTTGGGTCAAATTACAGTTTTACCCCTGGGTTACATCTTGTACCTTAAGTACCAATGCTCTTCTAATGAACAATTTGTTTGTTGTCCTACCAACAAACAGAGTCCCTCTCGGGCAAATGAGAGGGTCGGGCCCTTTGTTCAAATCCCGAAGACACCACTTAAGGGAACATTCCTCTACTTACCCTAGTAGGCGGGAAGGAGTGAATTTCATCTTGTTAGGCTAATTCCCCAACTGCTCACTCGGTCTTGTCCCCAAGAAGGTAGACATATTGAGTCGGCGAATCTGGCCACTCTCACACATACTAGTCAAAGGATAATCCCTCGCAAATGTGGAGTTCGTAACATGCTCGTGGATTGAGATCAAGTTGCCTAGGTCATCCTAGTGAAATATAAAACCTAACTAGTCAACGGAGTTACATCTAGTGGTTACTATTTCGTGGTCGATCTTATGTAATCTCATTATATAGGATATCCCCACTCACATGTCATCTACACGAACACGTTAGGATCACGATGTTTGTATCATATACAAAGTGGGCCACATTCATAGTTTTACAAGGGTAAGGTACCCAAACCTTATCCCCTTACTATAGACCACTTTAGGGTCAGTATCTCGAATCGAGATCCTTTATATGTACACTACATTCGATTAAAGATACATTTCTGACCTTGGATGTTTAGTTTATTGGATTTGGGGTTAAAACAATGGTAATATCGTAAATAACGAACAATAACACTTTATTGAAGTAATAACAGTTTATTACATTAATTAGAACAAAAATTACAAACTACGAGTTTTAGGGCACAAACCCCAACAAACTCCCACTTGAACTAAAAATCTAGTGGGGTACATCATAATCTAAAACAGTGGTTACAGAGATACAAATACAATAAACTAGGACATCCATATACCCATTACATATCTTCCACTTGTCCTAGATTAGCCTATGTACATGTCTCGTAGACCTAGACTCTCTAGATGACCCTCGAACACTTTAGCCGTGAGAGTCTTTGTAAACGGATCAATAATGTTGTGCTCCGAAGCGATCTTCGTGACTGTCACATCTCCACGTTGCACTATTTCTCGTATCAGGTGATACTTCCTCTTGATGTGCTTGCCTCGCTTATGGCTGCGAGGTTCCTTCGAATTTGCTACCGCACCACTGTTGTCACAGTATAAGGTGATGAGAAATTCCATATTTGGAACGACTTCCAAATCAGTAAGGAATTTCCTTAGCCAAACAACCTCTTTAGCTGCTTCACAAGAAACGACATACTCAGCCTCCATTGTGGAGTCAGTGATGTATCCTTGCTTGATGCTTCGCCATACTATAGCTCCCCCGTTAAGGGTGAAAACTGATCTTGATGTGGATTTTCAAGAATCTTTATCGGTATGAAAATCATAATTAGTGTATCCAGTAAGGATCAAATCCTTAGTCCCATACACAAGCGTATAGTCCCTCGTTCTCCTAAGATACTTGAGGATATATTTAACTGTTGTTCAGTGGTCTAACTCTGGATTGGACTGGTACCTACTGACTATTCCCACTGCATAACAAATGTCCAGCCTCATGCAGAGCATAGCATACATTAAGCTACCTACTGTAGAGGCATAATGAATATGTCTCATATCCTCAAATTCTTGAGGTGTCTTAGGACCCTGTTCCTTAAACAGATGAACTCCATGCCTGAAGGGTAATAAGCCTCTCTTGGAATTCTGCATCGAATATCGGGACAACATTTTGTCGATATAAGGCGCTTGAGAGCGAGCTAGCGTTACTTTCTTGCGATTCTGAAAGATCTGAATCGCAAGAACATATTGCGCCTCTCCCAAATCTTTCATTTGGAATTGGGTCGCCAGCCAATTCTTTATGTTAGTAAGGTATCCTACATCATTCCCAATGAGTAGGATATCATCCACATAAAGTACTAATAAAGCTACTTTGTCATTGATGATCTTCTTGTAAACACAAGGCTAACCAACGTTTTGGTCAAAGCCATAAGACTTGATCGCAGTATCAAATCTTATATTCCAAGATCTGGATGCTTATTTCAACCCATAAATGGATCGATTGAGCTTGCAAACTTTTTGCTCCTAACCTTGGGTTATGAACCCTTCGGGCTGAGACATATAGATGCTCTCGTCAAGATTACCATTCAAAAAAGCAGTCTTGACGTCCATTTACCAAATTTCATAATCATAAAATGTGGCTATGGACAAGAGTATCCTAATAGACTTAAGCATCGCAACAGGGGAAAAATTTCCTCATAGTCAACCCGTTCCCTTTGGGTAAAACCCTTTACGATAAGTCTAGCCTTAAAGGTCTGTACCTTTCCGGCTGCATCTCTCATTCTCTTATAGATCCATTTACACCCTATGGGTCTTACCCCTTCAGGTTGGTCTACAAGTTCCCATACTGAATTAAAGTACATTGACTCCATTTCAAGGTCCATGGCTTTGATCAATTGGTCATTGTCTACGTCATTCATTGCCTGTCTATAAGACAATGGATCTTCTACGTCGTCATCAGGTATGACGACTTGAGTTTTAACTAAACCCAAGTAGCGGTCAGGTTGAGAAACAACCCTCCCACTGCGTGAGGCATTCTCAACGATTGAGAAGGACGAGACTGACTTGAGGTGTTGGCTTCTCCATCAACTCTTGATGAAGGTCCAGCTTGATCCACAACTCTTGTTGATTCATCTGTAGCTTCATTTAGTACTAATTTACTAAGTGGTTTATGGTTCCTCATATGATCTTCCTCCAAGAAAGTGGCATTTGTCGATCCAATCACCTTGTTTTCTTGTGGGTTGTAGAAAAGACCACCTCTCGTTTCTTTGGGATAGCCAACAAATTGGCATAATCTTGAACGAGGTTCTAGTTTCTTTGGGTTTGTCACTAGCACGTATGTCAGACAACCCCAAATCTTAAAGTTTTGTAAACTAGGTTTACGCCCCTTCCACAATTCAAAAGGTGTTTCTGAAACACTCTTTGATGGAACAATGTTCAAGATTTGAACTGCAGTCTCTACTGCGTATCCCCAAAACGAGGAAGACAATTGAGCATAACTCATCATAGAACGAACCATGTCCAACAAGGTTTTATTTCTCCTTTCTGACACACCATTTTGTTGTGGTGTATTAGGTGCTGAGAGTTGAGATTTAATTCCATTTTCTATCAAATAGTCATGGAATCTCAAATCCATATACTCTCCACCTCGATCGGATTGAAGTGTTTTAATGGTTTTCCCTAATGCATTCTCTACTTCAGCCTTATACTCTTTGAACTTTTCAAGAGCCTCAGACTTATGATGCATTAGGTATAAATAACCATACCTCGAATAATCATCTATGAAAGAGATGAAATATTCATACCCTCCTCGAGCTTTAATATTCACCGGACCACAAAGATCCGAATATATAAGTTCTAAGGGCTCTGTGGCTCTGTAGCCTTTTCCAGTAAAAGGTCGCTTAGTCATTTTACCTTCAAAGCAGGATTCACAAGGAGGTAAAGAATCATCTTCTAACTTGTTTAGAAGTCCATTCTTAGATAATCTCTCAATCCGGTTGAGATTTATATGACCAAGTCTAAGATGCCAAAGATAGGTGAAATAATCATCTTATGAGAAATTCTTTGCCTTTTACTATGAGTATGAGCAGTTTTAAACATCTCATGATTCAAAATTGCTTTAGTTCGATTCGGTTTAAGTACATACAAGCTATTTTCTAACTTAGCAGAACAAATATTGACACCCTTTTTCGAAATGGGACTATATTCAGATTTTCTAAAAAGATAAATCTATCTCTAAAAAACAGCTTGGCATCTCCCACTGCACGAGCCGAGACGACGTCTCCCGTTTCGACCCTGAGCGTCATATCACCCTCTTCGAGCTCCTTGAAGGAACTAGTTTCCTAAAAATAAGAGCAAACATGATTAGTGGCTCATGAATCAAATATCCAGATAAAATCATCATTTTCCACTAAGCAAGTTTCAAGAACAAGTAAATCGAATTTACCTTTCTTCTCTTCGAGCTCAATGTCTGCAGTAGCAGAGGCTTTCCCTTTTCTTCCTTTCCTTTTCTTCCGAGTCTTCTTAATCCCAGAAGAAGAACCGTAGGGCTTGGTTCCAAAGTATGAACCCATCTGGACTCTTTTGGAATGAGCAAACTGTTTTGCCTTTCCATCAACCTGTCCCTTATTATCCATAAGAGACTGGTAAGTCTGCAGTTCATTTAGGAGGGAAGTCAGGTTATACTCTTTTTTGTTCATCTCCGCATTGCTACGGAATGACAGGAAACTCTTCGGAAGAGATTCCAAAACGAAGAATACCTAACTTTGCTCATCCAATACCACTCTGTTCATTTCGACCACATTGAAGTGAACTATAAGATCGAGAACATGTTCTGTCATTGAAGTTCCCTCCTTCATGCGCGCGTTATAAACGTACTTGAGGGATTCGTGCCAGATTTATTCAGACGGTTGTCCAGACAAACTCTGCAGATAACCATGATCTCACGAGCTGAGACCATACCCTCCAACTTCCTGGCCAAAACATCAGATATGCCAGGCAGGATATAGGCCTTGGCTTTTTCATTGGCCTTGGACCAACGGTCAAACACATCCTTAACTGATTGAGGTGCGTTTTGAGCAGGGACTTGAGGACATTCCTCAGTCAGTATAAACTGAAGGTCGTCAACAACAAGAATCACATCCAGGTTGGACTTCCACGTAGTAAAGTTTTCACCAGTTAAATGTTCGCTTTTGAGTAAGACTCTATGTGAGGACGACATGCTGAAATTTCAAAAAATAGTTCTAATTAGTTCTGCCTTTAACCCATTATAAATCAATCAATTTTAGCAAAATTATTAAAGAACCCTAGTGTTTAAATTAAACCTTTAATTTTGCAACACCTTGAACCGGGCTCAAACCGCTCGAACCGGACCGAAAATCAACTGAACCACCCAGTCCGATCTGCAACATCAGTTTTGGCATCACGACGTTGCAACGCTGGCTTTGTCCGCGCGCGCGCCTGTTATCGTGGTAGCGTTGCAATGCTGAGGGGCAGCGTTGCCCTCAGCATTGCAACGCTGCTGACACCTAGAGATCCGTGTCGATAGGGAAGCTTGGCGTTGCGACACCGTTCCTCAGCGTTGCAACGCTATTGCTTCGGCAGCAACAGATTGCTTCGAACACAACAACTTCAAACACCGATTTCTCCTTTGATACTCATTCGATTTGTACAAAACTGGTCCCAAACGACTCTTAACTCAATTACAGACTTGATTATGTACTTAATTGCCCCAAAACACAGGGCCTTTACATATAATTTGATCAAATCAAAAGAAAACTAAGGCAAAAAATTCCTAAACAATTTTACAGCAAACCAAATGCAATTCTCACCTAATACAATGCAATTTTGTTTCAACCAAAACAAAACAAACCTGGCTCTGATACCAATTGATGAGGATCTGATCCCCTTGAGCAGCGGAAACATGTTTTTGGAATCGTAATTGCAAGTTTATTTTTGGTTGAAAAGCAAGAACTAGTACATTGGGAAAAACAGAACAAACATACATTTCTAATCTAATTAGACATGGAATTCTGTCATGCAAACATGTTATTTAGAAAATAAATAAAAGGACATAAATGGTTACCTTTGTAGTTTCTATTCAGCAACTCCTCGTAAATTAAACTGCAACACAGGAACACAGGTACTTTTCTGTTATTTCTTCACCACAAGGACACAACCAATAGTGAGAACCTTCTATTCTCTGGATTTCTACGTAAATCTAGGTTTGGTGGAAAAGCTCAAATAATTTGGTAGAAAGAGAAATTCAGAGAGAGAATTTTCAAAGGACAATTCAATCAGTCGATCAAAATCAACACCCTCTTCTCTTTTCTCAATTCGAGAAGAAGAAGCAAAGCAGGAGTAACTCCCCATTCCCTATCGAGAAGGGATTGGGGAGTGATGGGAATGTGTCATCGTGACACGTTCCCAATTAATTAATTAATAAATAATTAATTAAATAATTCATTTAATTAAATCAAAAATTAATTAAATACTATATTATACAAAATGATTAAATCTCATTTAATCATTTTACCCCTTAATCTATAGTTTTAATGCACATCAAATGCACATTAAATTTTAATCTATAGTTTTCAAATATGAATCACATTCACATTTAAATTTAATATTTGAACTCTTTCAAACATTTGATTCTCTCATGTAATTTAATATGAATCACATTCACATTAAATTTATAATATATAGTTCCAAAACTATATATTATATTGTATCTACATACATTAAATTTATTCCCTAATGAATTTGAACATTTCAAATTCAAACGATCTAAGAATCCTTTACGAGCTAGAAGGTGGACCTAATGGACCTACAGATCAGAAGCTCCAACGATACGAGATTACTTGGTTAATCTCATTAACCTCCTAATCAACATTTGTTAACTGCGGGAACACTTCACTAAAGTCCTGCAGCTGCACTCTTCTCACTGCAGATATATTTCTGTGTCCACGGATATTGACCAATAACAGCAAGTCAATCCTTCACGAATGTTCGTAACACCAGCTGGGTCAAATTACCGTTTTACCCCTAGGTTACATCTTGTACCTTAAGTACCAGTGCTCCTCTAATGAACAGTTTGTTTGTAGTTCTACCAACAAACAGAGTCCCTCTCGGGCAAATGAGAGGGTCGGGCTCTTTGTTCAAGTCTCGGAGACACCACTTAAGGGAACATTCCTCTACTTACCCTAGTAGGCGAGAAGGAGTGAATTCCATCTTGCTAGGCTAAGTCCCCAACTGTCACTCGGTCTTGTCCCCAAGAAGGTAGGCATATTGAGTCGGCGAATCTGGCCACTCTCACCCATACTAGTCAAAGGACAATCCCTCGCAAACAGGAGTTCGTAACCTGCTCAGGATTGAGATCAAGTTGCCCAGGTCATCCTAGTGAAATAGAAACCTAACTAGTCAACGGAGTTACATATACTGGTAACTATTTCGTGGTCCGGTCTTATGTAATCTCATTACATAGGATATCCCCACTCACATGTCATCTACACGAACACGTTAGGATCACAGTGTTTGTATCATATACAAAGTGAGTCACATCCATAGTTTTACCAGGGTAAGGTACCCAAACCTTATCCCCTTACTATAGACCCTTTAGGCTGTATCACGAACCGAGATCCTTTATATGTACACTACATTCAGTTGAAGATACATTTTACAGCCTTGGATGTTTAGTTTATTGGATTTGGGTTAAAACAATGACAATATTGTAAATAACGAACAATAACACTTTATTGAAGTAATAACAGGTTATTACATTAATTAGAACAAAAATTACAAACTACGAATTTTAGGGCACAAACCCCAACAAACTCCCATTACATATCTCCCACTTGCCCTAGATTAGTCTATGTACATGTCTCGTAGACCTAGACTCTCTAGATGACCCTCGAACACTTTAGGGAGTCTTTGTAACCGGATCAACAATGTTGTGCTCCGAAGCGATCTTCGTGACTATCACATCTCCTCGTTGTACTATTTCTCGTATCAGGTGATACTTACTCCCGATGTGCTTGCCTCGCTTATGGCTGCGAGGTTCCTTCGAATTGGCTACCGCACCATTGTTGTCACAGTATAAGGTGATGAAAAATTCCATATTTGGAACAACTTCTTATTATTTTTTTAATCGTTTGAACTCATTGTATAAGAACCCAGTATATGCTTAACCTCAATCGCGCACTTCAAATTTTGAAAATAAAGAAACTAATCTAAACATCTTTTTTTTTTTTTAAAAAAAAGAAGAATGGATTAAAATCAAGTTGAAAAGTATTATTCAAACAAGGATATTATCATGATAGTTATTTCTTCAAAATGCAAGGAAAAAAATAAAAATTATTTCTTTTGTATTGAAAGTTAAAAGAATTGAATACTATAAATAAATAAATCAATAAATAAGATTACATTTTTTTTATAGTTATGTCTTAAAAATGCAGTAAAAAAAATCACATACATAACATAGGATGAATAAATAACCTTAATTTGACATAAAATAAAAAAAATCATAGTATTCAAATCTAATTCATTAGAACATCATTTTTTTTTTTGTTCAAATTGATATAACAAATTTTCAAAACAGTACCTAAATTCTATTTTTTGGGGTTAAAATTGAACATCATATTACAATCTTTTGATAGTTATGTCTTAAAAAGTACTCAAATTTGAACATCATTTTTTTTTAAAAGTTAATCTAACTTCTCAAAAAAAAAAAAAAATGAAAATCGCATTTTTCAAATCTAATTCATTAGAACATCAATTTTTTTGTTCAAATCAAATTCTATTTTTTCAAACATTACTTAAATTCATTTTTTTTTTGTTAAAATTAAACATCATATTACAATCTTTTCATAGTTAGATCTTAAACAGTACTCAAATTTGAACATCATTAGTTTTTTTTTTAAAAAGTTAATCAAAGTTCTCAAAAAAAAAAAAAATTTAAAAAATCATATTTTTCAAATCTAATCCATTAGAACATCATTTTTTTTTGGTTCAAATTGAATATTGATTCTCAAATAGTAAACCATTTTTTTGGATTTAAACTTAATCTAAATTCTATAAAAAAAAAACCTTAAAAAATCACATTTTTCAAATCTAATTGGACATCTAATTTTTTAGTTCAATTTGAATACTATTTTTCAAATAGTATTTAAATTCCATTTTATTGAATTTAAAGTTAATATAAACTTCTTAACAACATTTCCAATAATCACATTTTGAATTGTCACACTTGTTTTGAAAATAGAAAAATATAGATTGAACACAAACAATAGATTGTAAATTCCCTTTTAAATTTAAATTTTATTTTACTATATATCTTACTTATTTCGTATTTATTTATTTGACATATTTTACTCATTACGAAATAGGGTTTAGGGAGGAAAAAAGTTCTACGACGTATTTGTCGGGTATAAGCCCGATATTTATACGACATGGTATGAATGTCATTCACAAATACATGGCGTTAGTGGAAATGTACACAAGTCTTAGGAAGCTTGTTGTGAAAACAATGAGTTTTATTTACATGAACCTGTTTTGTCAGGATCATATAACTAGTAATAAATGGACATGATGGATATTGACCCACATGAGTTGGTTGCAATACTTACCGTCATATGTGCATCTCAATACTAATTTAAGCAACATTTACTGCAATAATGCAAGGGTAGCAGAGAATTGACAACCAATCCCCCTATGTAAGACACCAAATTAGACAATTAAGCTTCTTTCGTATTATACACGAAAATGATATAGCTTATTGTATGAGTACACAAATAAATATGAGAACATTTGTCATCCTCTGTGAGTTGCTTAAGGGATTAGGGGGGTTGACGTCTACTCTATATGTGGATGGGAGAACTGGTCGCCATGTTCCTTCACATCATTGCGCACGATGTGAAGAATCGAGTAGTGAGAAGACAATTTGTGTGTTGGGAGAAAAATAATGATAATAATAATAACCACAATATTAATTACTACTATATTAAATCTCCCCTTCCACAAGATAAGCCAACCAAATCAAAGTCACAAATAATAAAATTAAAAGATAAGGAAAAAGAGAACGACACCGGAGTTTATACTGGTTCACCCTTAACTTGGGACTATGTCTAGTGTTCTGCAACTGCAGGTTCTACTAAATTTGGGAGATTACAAGAGAGTTTCACAATTCAACACCACAAACTAACCCTCAATAGCCTAATAAAGTCTATTGACTTCCAAGTATCACAACCCGATAACTTGGGATAAACAATAAAGAAAAACCTTAAACCCCACAAGAGAAAAAAAACACTTTTTTTCTCTCACAAATGTTATTTGGTCACACACAGTTTTCTTCCCTCTGTTGGCGGCTACACACAAAACATCATATATGTGTGTGTGTTTACAAAAACCTAATATCCAAATGGGCCTTGGCCCATTGGCCTTTTATTAAAAGATAAACTTGGGACTACGTCCAGTCTTCTGCAACCGCAGGTTTTACTAAATTTTGGAGATTACAAGAGAGTTTCACAATTCAACGCCACAAACTAATCCTCAATATCCCAATAAAGACTATTGACTTCCAAGTATCACAACTCGATAGCTTGGGATAAACAATAAAAAAAACCTTCAACCCCACAAGAGAAAAAAACACTTTTTTCTCTCACAAATGCTATTTGGTCACACACAGTTTTCTTCCCTCTGTTGGCGACTACACACAAAACATCATATATATATGTGTGTTTACAAACCTAATATCTCAATGGGTCTTGGCCCATTGGCCTTTTATTTTTTCTCCACACAAAATCCAACATTGTACAGTCTGGTGAGACTGTTTCCAGACACTTCAACGTCATCCTGGATGGGATATTGAGACTTCACTCGGTGTTACTGTTGGGATGTATGTCCTCATCTCGTGTAGTTTGTAATATTCCAAGTTGTAAATAAATAAGAGTTATTTATTTGAACGTTGTGTCATAAATAAGAGTTATTTACTTGAACTTTGTGTCTCGCATATTTCATAAACTTAATCCAATAAACTAAGCTCCAGAGTCATTACATTATGAGAGAACTAAGAACTTGAACGGTGTGTAGTGGACACATAGGGAGGATCACGTTCGAGTTAATGACTCGAACGGTCTACAGTATATGGATAGGGTTGGAGACCTAATCCTGGATACACTGTGGATGCGACCCGCTTTGTATTAGATACAAACGAGGTGATCCAACTCATTCATGTGGTTGACATGCGAGTGGGGGCATCCTGTGCAATGAGATTGTACAAGACCGGACCATGAATTATTAGACTTACTGATGTAACACCGTTAATAGTATAGGGTTAATAATTTCGTAGATGACCATTAGTGACTCGACCTTAATCCTGAGCGTGTTACGGATTCCTGTCTGTGGGGGTCTGTCCTTTGACTAGTACGGGTGAGTGTGGCCACTGTTGCTCGCCCAATATATCTATCTTCTCAGGGACAGGACCACGTGGGGAGCTGGGAACTTGACTACGCAAGAAGGAATTCACTCGTTCACGACTTAGGGAAACTAGAGGGGTTGTTTCCTTAATGGCTGTCTCTAGGGCTTGAACAACGGGGCCCCACCCTCTCACTGGCCTGAGAGGGTTGTTGTTTATGGTAGGACCATGCAACGTTGTTGTTCATTAGAGGAGCAGTAGGGCTTAAGGAGAAAGAGGTAGACATAGGGGTAAAACGGTAATTTGACCCAACAGTGTCTACGAACAACCAGTGAAGGGTCGACTCACGGGTATTGGTTAAATCGATGGACACAACTTGTCCTACAGTGATGAGAGTGCAACTACGGACTTTAGTGGAGTGTTACCGTAGCTAATGAATGTTGAATAACCAGGTCAAAGAGTTTGACAAGTTAGTCTAGAATCATTGGAGCTCGTCATCTGTAGGTCCATTAGGTCCTTCGGTTTACTCAAATTGGACAAATTGAGGGTTTACAGTTTGGTGTGAATTTGTTGTGTTCAAATTCATTATTTGGGTATTTATGTCATTTATATGAGATATAAATAACATAATATATAGTTTGATGTGAATGAGATTCATAATAAACTATAGTATACCCTAATTGATTAATTAGTGCTAATTGGAGAAATTGAATTGAGAGAAATTAAATTGAATGTGATTCAATTTAAAAATCCACAATTATGCAAATGAGATTTGTATAATAAGGTATGAGATACCTTATATTATGTGATATGCAAATATGATTTGTATATCATATAGTTGTGGTAAAATTGTGATTTGGTGGAGGTTTTAACTTTATCACACAATGATATTTAAAGGCTTTGCAAGAAGCCTTTGGTGAATCTCTTGCCATTTTTTGGATTTTGATCCAAAGAGAGCAAAACATTCTCTCTCAATCTCTCCTCACCCAAAAGCCAAAGGGAGTCCCACCTACTCTCCCTCGACCTTCCAAGAACAACCGAGAAGAACTTTGGAGGTGTCTTGCTATTCGGATCGAGGATCGTGTTCGAGGAGATCATTTGTTCGAGAGGGATCGAGACCGTGATCAAGAAGGAGAAAACGTTGAAGAAGAGTTCTTCAATAATTAAGTAACTTGTCTTCCTTACTGTTTTCTTATCTTTTATGCATGTTTTGCCTAGGATCTATGAGATAGGTTCGATTTTAGATAAGAATTACACAATGAATCAACGACGTTTCACAATGTCTTCCGCTGCGGGAATTCCAAATCCCTTCAGTTACTGAAGGCACCTGCGCGAGTTTCAAATACGTGCCAGGACGAGTGATGGTGATGGTTCGAGGTATTATACCTTTGAACTGGAGATGTGTTTTCGTTACATCTACCATGCACCCATATATCCTATTTCATTGCAGAATTGTTTAGGTGCTCTAGATGAGACACATATTAAAGGGAACGTAAGTGTGGACGATTGCCCACGATACAAGACGCGTAAGGGCGAGGTCGCTACAAATGTCCTTATCGTGTTTTCCCATATCAGTGAGTTCATATTTGTCCTTCTTAGATGGGAAGGAAGTGCATCAGACTCTAGAGTTTTGCATGATGCAGTTTCCCGACCAACTGGATTGAAGGTCCCAAGGGGTAATGTACTGATTTTAATAAAATGTATATGAAAGTATATGATGGTTTCAAAAAACCTTATGCACAACGGAAGCCAATTAGATCTATTAGCTCGTTTTTCATTTAGCAAAAAGAAATACTAGTACATTGGGAAAAATAATCGATAAGCAATTAAATCATGGATATTAATTACAGAAGCTTGTAGAAACTCTTCCTAAACTAAAAAGGGTTAAAACCTTTACCTTTTGGCTTCTGTAATTCTACACAACAATGACCCTCAGCTAGGGGTGAGCAAAAAAAGACCAAAAACCGACACGACCGACCGAACCGAGGGCGATCGGTCGGTTTTGTGAAGGATTCGATCGGGGTCGATTTTGGCCTTCACAAATCTGAATGCGGTCGATCGATGGGTTGAAAGCAAAAGCCCCAAACCGACTGAACCGACCGAATCCTTAAAAAAAAAAATATAATAATAATAATAATAATAATAATAATAATTAAAAAAAATAAAAAACTAAAAAATTTTCTCAAAATAATTAAATAATAATTAAAAAATAATTATAAATTATTAAATAATAATAAAATAATAATTATAAATATTTAATATTTAATTAAATAAATATTTATATATATATATAAACCGACTAAATCCATTATCGAATCCAAGGCCAGGCCGGTCATTGTCAGTCTTTTTGGTAAGGATTTAAAAAAAAAAAACAGCCAACCGAGCCGCCTTTGGTGGGTTCGGAAATCGGTGGGGTCGAAACCGACCCCGACCGATCGATGCTCACCCCTACCCTCAGCAGCACCAACTGGAAACTTTCTTCTGGATAAAACAATAGGGCACTACCAGTAAGCAAACCTCCTATCCTCTGAGTCCTTTGGGACTAAAGTTTTGTGAGAAACCTATCTCAAAATCTATTTGGAAATCTTTCAGAGAGAATGTATGATTATTCTTTTTTCAACTGTAAAGAGGAAACCTTCATCATTCAATCCTTTAACCTCCTCTGTTTTATCGATAGAGGAGGATGAAGAAAGAGGGAGTGAGGGAGAGAGTATTGAGGAACATGCGTAATGCACGTTCCCATTATTTTATTAATAAACAAAATAATATTAATTAATTAATATAATTAATTTAATTAACCATTAATTAAATTAATTTACATCTAAATCATATTTAAATGCATATCTCTCTTAACTTATAACTTTAATGAATTTCATTAAATCAAATTTAATTAAGTTAATTAAACTTACAAATTAATTAATTTATAAATCAAATATCATATATTTAATTTATGTTATTATCATTAAACCATATTTAATCATTCTCCCTTAACTTATAGTTTTAATGTGCATCATATGTGCATTAAAATTTAATCTGTAATTTTTAATATGAATCCTATTCACATTAAAACAATACTTGAACTCTTTCAAACATTTAATTCTCTCAAACTTTAATTTTGAATCATATCCAAAATTAAATTTATATAATAAAGTTTTAATCAACATAAAAACTTTATATTATAATGTATCTTCATACATTAATGAAAGAGTCTAGATTAAGAAAACGGAAGCAATTTTGGATCTTAAACACTCTAAGTTGATCGATTTTGTAAAATAAAAAACATGCTCAAAGCTGGAAAAAACAGAGGGATAGAAAACTCAACTTTGAAGATCAAATTCTCTTTACCCGGTGGATGGTTTACAGCACGAACACTTCGTGGACAACCGTTAGAGTCTTCCCTACTATCCTCAGGCCTTAGAACGGATTGTGGGATCCTAGGTTGAGAGAATTTGGAAGAAAAGACCTCAAAGGTCACTAATTCGGGGATGTTCAATATTTTGTGTAATTTTCCCAAAACACCTCAAATCACCATTATATAAATCTTCAAAAAGCTTCAATGGAGTGACAACTCAAGGTGATGAGGATGCTTTAAGTTGGAGGTGGCCAATTTTGGTGAATTTTGAAGATGAGTAAGATTGGGCAAGTTGCCAATTTGCTTTCCATGAAAATCCTCTATTTTTCATTTAATTTTAATTCAAAAATCAATATTAAATTGATTTTTAATTAAAATTAATTTAATTAATTAAATTATTAAATAATTAAGTTAATTAATTAATTTTTATTTTAATTTAATATCAAATATTAAATTAAATAAATTACCCGATCCCGATCGATTTTCCGAACATGGATCTTTATTCATGCTATAAACTGATCCAATGTTTAAATCATATTTAAATATATCCACCTCTTATTAATCATAGTTTAATTCATAATTAAGCTATGACTCGTTAAATATATCACATATAATTAACGCTTTCTTCCAAACTCGAATTTGAACAATTCAAATTCTTTTCTCTCAAAATGTTATAAGGCTAAGTCCGAGCTAGTAAAGAGGACCTAATGGACCTACAGATCATGAGCTCCAACGATACGAGATTAACCGACCAAACTCTTTAGCCTAGCTAATCAACATTCGTTAACCACCGGGACACTCCACTAAAGCCCAGGTGGATCGCACTCTCCTCACTCGTAGATATATTTCTCGTCCACTCGATATAACCATGATTAGTAAGTCGATCCTTCACAAGTCGCTCGTGATTACAAATTGGTCAAAATTACCGCTTTACCCTCAGAATTACTTCTTGTTCCTTAAGTCCCACCGATCCTCTAACGAACAATTGGTTCGTGGTCCAACCAAAGAAACCGAATCCTCTCGGGCCAATGAGAGGTGGGCCCATTGTTCAAGACTTGGAGTCAATACTTAAGGGAACAACCTCTCTACTAATCCCTAAAAAGCGGTGAGAGTGAATTCCATCTTGCGCGAACTATGTTCCCGACTATCTACCCGGTTTTATCCTCGAAATGGGAGGCTTATTGAGTCGGCAGTCTCGAGCCACTCTCACCCATGCAAATCTAAGGATAATCCGAATAAACAGGAGTTCATAGAACGCTCAGGATTAAGATCGAGTTACTTAGGTCATCGATGAATATAGTCAGTTAAGACAGTAAACGGAGTTATAAAGTCTAAGTGACTATTGCGCGGTCGATCTTATGCAAACTCATTGCACGCGCGCCCACTCACATGTCTCCACATGAACGATTTAGGATCACATCATTTGTTCTCTACAAAGTGGGCCGCGTCCATAGTGTCCCCAGGATAAGGTACCCAACTCTATCCTTATACTATAGACTGTTCTGGCTATAACTTAAACTTGATCCACTTTTAGGTCACACATAAAGTTCAAGTATTCATCTTATAGCCAAGGGTTCTTTATTGGATTAAGGTTACACAATACACAATAGTCAATAACATCTTTACTGAATAAATTTCAATAATAACTTTATTGTGAAATAGAATATACATTCAGTTTACAAAACCACGAGTTTTAGGACATAAAACCCAACAATCTCCCACTTGGACTAAAACGTCTGTGGGGTAAATCATGCTGAGCAAAGAAAAATTCCCCTACTGTACAACCCGTAGTCCTAGACTTTCTAGGTGTCCCTTAAACACTTTAGCCGTGAGGGGCTTTGTAAACGGATCAGCAATGTTGTGCTCTGAAGCGATCTGCGTGACGATCACGTCTCCTCGTTGCACAATCTCCCTGATGAGATGGTATTTGCGCTTTATGTGCTTTCCGCGCTTATGGCTTCTAGGTTCTTTAGAATTTGCCATTGCACCACTATTATCACAATAAAGGGTAATAGGCAAATTCATATTTGGAATAACTTCCAAATCAGTCAAGAACTTCTTAAGCCATACAACCTCCTTCACGCGCTTCATAAGTCGCGGCGTACTCGACCTCCATGGTGGAGTCGACAATACAACCTTGCTTTATACTCCTCCATACTATAGCTCCTCCGTTAAGAGTGAACACTGATCCTGATGTGGATTTCCTCGAATCTACATCAGTCTGAAAATCAGAGTCAGTGTATCCTGCAAGGATTAAATCCTTTGCACCATACACAAACATATAGTCTCTCGTTTTCCTAAGATACTTGAGGATGTTTTTAACGGTAGTCCAGTGATCATATCCTGGATTAGACTGATACCTGCTGACAATTCCCACTGCATAGCATATGTCGGGTCTAGTACATAGCATGGCATACATCAGACTACCGACAGCTGATGCATAGGGAATGCATCTCATATCCTCAACTTCTTGAGGTGTCTTAGGACACTGTTCCTTAGACAAATGAATTCCATGCCTAAAAGGTAATGAACCCTTCTTGGAATTCTGCATCTTATATCTAATCAACATCTTGTCAATATAAAATGCCTGAGACAGTGCTAGCGTTTTGTTCTTGCGATTCCGAACGATTTGGATTCCAAGAATAAACTGAGCCTCTCCCAAATCTTTCATTTGGAATTGGGTTGCTAGCCATTGCTTAACGCCAGTCAGGAACCCTGCATCATTCCCAATGAGCAAGATATCATCTACGTATAGAACTAAGAAAGCTACAGTGGTATTGACTATCTTCTTGTAAACACAAGGCTCGCCAATATTCTGTTCAAAGCCATAAGATTTGATCGCATTATCAAATCTTATATTCCAGGATCTAGAAGCTTGTTTCAATCCATAGATGGATCGTTTAAGCTTGCAAACCTTTTACTCTTGACCCTGAACTATGAACCCTTCTGGTTGATCCATATAGATACTCTCTTCAAGATTGCCATTTAGAAAGGCTGTCTTGACATCCATTTGCCAAATTTCATAGTCATAAAACGTGGCAATGGACAAGAGTATTCTAATGGACTTAAGCATGGCAATAGGGGAGAAGGTTTCTTCATAGTCCACCCCTTCCCTTTGGGTATAACCTTTTGCTACAAGTCGAGCCTTAAAGGTTTGCACCTTACCGGCTTGATCTCGCTTCCTCTTGTAGATCCACTTGCAACCGATAGGTCTTTCACCATCTGATTGATCTACAAGTTTCCGCATCGAATTGAAGTACATTGACTCCATTTCAAGGTCCATGGCTTTAATCCACTCGTCCCTATCTATATCATTCATTGCTGTTTAAAGGTCAATGGATCCTCAACGCCATCATCGGTATGACGACTTGGGTTTCGATCAAACCCATGTAACGGTCAAAGTTGTCTAACATCCTTCCCACTACGTCGAGGCATTCTCAACACTTGAGAAGGACCGACTTTGATCAACAATTTTTGTTGATTTATCCGTAGCTTCCCTGGAAATTTCACTTAAGACAATCCTACTATGAGGCTGATGATCTCTCATGTGGTCTTCCTCTAAGAACGTGGCGTTTGTCGACACAAGCACCTTGTCTTCTTGAGGATCATAAAACAGACCACCTTTCGTTTCTTTGGAGTATCCTACGAATAGGCATAATTTTGAACGATGTTCCAATTTCTTTGGATTGGACACCAACACATGTGCCGGACATCCCCAAATTCTCAGTGACGTAAACTCCTTTACGCCTTTCCATAACTCGTAGGGTGTTTCAAACACTCTTGAGGGAACCATGTTCAAAATATATACAACAGCTTCTACTGCATATCCCCAAAACGAACTAGGCAGCTGAGCATAGCTCATCATGGATCGAACCATGTCTAACAAGCTTCTATTTCTCCTCTCAAATACACCATTCTGCTGAGGTGTACCAGGCGCTGAGAGTTGAGATACAATTCCATGTTCAATCATATAGTCTTGGAATCTCAAATCCATATACTCTCCACCTCGATCTGATCGAAGTGTTTTAATTGTTTTACCTAATGTGTTCTCAACCTCTGCCTTATACTCCTTGAACTTTTCAAGAGTTTCGGACTTATGATGCATTAGGTATAGATAGCCATACCTAGAATAGTCATCAATAAAACTGATGAAGTATTCATACCCTCCTCGTGCCTTGACATTCATAGGACACAGAGATCCGAATGTACGAGTTCCAAGGGTTCTTTGGCTCTATAACTTTTTTCAGAAAAATGTCTTTTAGTCATTTTTCCTTCGAGACATGACTCACATGGTGGTAAAGAGTTGTCCTCTAACTGACTTAGGAGACCACTCTTTTCCAATCTCCCAATCCTATTGAGATTAATGTGGCCTAGTCTCAAGTGCCAAAGATAGGTACTGGGAGAAAGTTTCTGCCTTTTATTTTGAGTATTAGCTGTTTTAAACATCTCGGTGTTCAAAATAGCTTTTAATTCGGTTGGTCTTAACACATATAAGTTGTTTTCAAGTTTAGCAGAACATATTTGTACACCTCTTTTGCAAATGAACGCTTCATTATGATCAAAAGATACTTTATACATATGTTCAAGCAAACAAGAGATAGATACAAGATTTCTTTTGATTTCAGGAACCAAAAGTACATTTTCTAATAAAACGAATCTATCTCTAAACAACAACTTCACAGCTCCCACTGCCTTGGCTGAGACAACCTCTCCCGTTTCAACCCTGAGAGATATCTCCCCATCGTAAAGTCGCTGCCGAACTAGTTTCTGAAAAGAAGAACAAACATGGTTAGTGGCTCCCGAATCTAATATCCAAAGCGGAATCATCATGTTCCACTAAACATGTTTCAATAACGAGTAAATCATATTTGCCTTGTTTTTCTTTCTCAGCTTTCTTTTCTGCAAGGTACTTTGGCGCGCTCTCTTCCTTTTGCTCGCCCGCACTACAAAGGAAACATTTTCCTGTGGCTTTGGCCTTGCGTGTGGGAGTCTGTCCCTTCCCTTTGTCCTTCTTCTTCTTCTTCTGAATACCCTTATTCTTAGAAGAAGAAGGACCGAACTTGGTCCTGAAGACGATCCTCTAAGGAATTTCTTGAAGTGGCAACATTTGCCTCCTTCTCTTTCCCTTTTGATTTCATGAGGGACTCAAAAGTCTGTACCTCGTTGAGGAGAGTAGTCAGGTTATACTCTATTTTATTCATCACCGCATTTGTGTGGAATGGCAGGAAAATCTCTTCTGAAGAGATTCCATAATAAAGGTTACCTGACTTTTCTCATCAATGACTGCCCCATTTACTTCAAATGCACGTTGAAGTGGGTCATCATGTGAAGGACATGTTCCCTAACGAGGCTCCCTCCTTCATACGGGAGTTGTAAACGTATTTGACAAAGATCATAATGGACCGATGGGGACGGTTGTCCAAACATCGCTCAGAATGATCCCATGATCTCCTTTGCGGTGACCATGGTCTCATGTTTCTTAGACAACACATCGATATCTTTGGCTAAGATATAGACTCGCCTTCTCATTAGCCCTAATCCATCTGTCATAAGCATCCCGAACAATTCGGTTTGTAGTCGAGCTGGGAGGGGAAGGACATTCTTCCGTTAAGACGAACCTCAGATCATCAAGAACAAGAATCATATTCAAGTTTGATTTCCAGGTTCCATAATTATCGCCACTAAGTTTATTGAAGGCGAGTAATTGGATAAAAGAGTTCGACATCTTTGAAAAAGAATGAATTCTATTAGTGAATTGTTTGTAACCTATCCAATTTAAGAATTTAGCAAAAGTAATAATGTACCCATAAACTCATTATTGTTTTTGCAACGATACTTCAGTGAGTCAGAGCAACCGCTACCGAGGGGCAGTCAATCACTTATTCACTGAACCAAGACATTCTTGACTAAATGTTAATACCAGAATAACTCTTATTCCTATAACATTCTAGTTATCGCTACTTTGGTCAAGAACTTACTAACACTTAGAAATTCTTGTAAGTGTGACCCGCCATTTTCAGACCTCAGAGGTCGGCCCCAACAATGCTACCGAACTGGAGAGACAAAGCTGGGAATGGACCTAAGAGACCCTATCCATTTCTGGAGTTTGAGTTATTCCGAATCCCATGTTACATCCCTCCGAATGGATGGTGCTACTTCGGGCAACCTGCAGGCGCAACATGGGAATCTCACGGTCCAACCTAATGGAGGAGACCGTAGGATGTGTTGACACACTTCCTTCTCCCACTTACTATAAATACTTTCTCCATTCACCTTGCTCTTGATTTATGCAAACACCATCCGAATGGGGATGCCCTATTGACATCACGAGGCCGAGCATAAATCTCACAGTGTGAACTTCGTGGAGAGCGTAAGAGGAAATTGATATATCATATATACCTTTTCACTCCCACTAAGTATTTTAAATAGGTTTGGGTATACTTTTACTTAGGCATATTCCATAAAATAATATGACCTAAGTCTACCAATATAACAATTATAATTGAAATTACCTAAGTCTATTAACCATTTAACAAACCTAGGTCTATGAGTTCAATTTATTAACATTTAATAAACGCCACTCACGAAAGATAATTTATAAACCTATGGATTAAATTCACTCCCAGGTCAGTTCCCAGGTAGGGGTGTTCCGCTTTAAAATCGACAAGTACCCCAACCTAGCTAGAACCTTCCTTAGTCAGAGTCCCTCTTTAATCAAAGTTTATAAATTATTGGTTTCCTAATTCTAATCTTATTAGAACTAGATAACCTTAGGTCTAATTAATTTCCAGTTCTAAAATCATTTTAAAACTAATTAATTAACCTTAGGTTACATGCATTTCTATGTTATAAATTATTTCATCATTCATCACATGAATAAACATACATTTATAACAAATTCATCACATGAATAAATGCATAGCAATTATATGTTTAATTTTTAATTAATATAACCCTTATATTAATTATAATTAAAACATATAATATTTGTTTCATAAATTAATATAACACTTATATTAATTCTTATGAAACCCAATAAACATGCATACAATATATTATAACACTTATAACATACTTTCAATGCATGGAGCATGCTTCCTATGGTGGAAATTTAAAATTTATATGGCATACTTTATGCACATATAATCAGGAATTTTAATTAAAACATACATTCACAATGCATAATTAATTAAACACACTAAAGTGGACTGGTTTTGGCATCTAATGCAAGCAAACTACTAAATTATTACAATAATAATCTAGAATTAACATCGAGCCACTTCGAACTCTTCGAATTTGGGTCGAACCAGCTTGCAAATGTGTGAACCGGACCTTCAAAAGGTTAAACCGAGCTGTAAAAGGCTAAATCAGACCTCCAATTGATGAAACAGACCCCCAAAATGGAAAACCGGCCTTGAAATAGTCAGAACCGATCTAAAATTACCCGAACCGGACCGAAAACAAGCCAAACCGGTCCAAAAACTATTGAACCGGTCAAAGTCAATGAACCAGGGTCAAAGTCAACATAAACCATCTTCTTCCTTTTTAAAAATCAAAACACGCGGGCTGTTTGAAGATCACTGTAGCAGAAATTAGGAAAAAAAAACAGCAGCTGCCTCTGTTTTCCAGTTTAGTGACCTCTTCAGCTTCAAAAGTCAAATTGAAGGCCTTCCCGAACTCCAATCGACTCGAAATTTTTATAGCTTATTCTACACACATTAATGCTCAAACACACTTGAGCAATTTGAAAATAAAGCACAAATTGATGCTCAATTTAAATGCCAAAGTCAGAAGAATACTTTAGACGCCCAGAAAAATTGTATTTAAAAAAACACCCATCTTAGAACAAAATAGATCAAATTGAGTGCTCAAAATTGCTCTGATACCAATTGCAAGAGTCTAGATTAATAAAGCGGAAGCAATTTTGGATCTTAAACACTCTAAGTTGATCGATTTTGTAAAATAAAAAACATGCTCAAAGCTAGAAAAAATAGAGGGATAGAAAACTCAACTTTGAAGATCAAATTCTCTTCACCCGGTGGATGGTTTACAGCACGACCACTTCGTGGACAACCGTTAGAGTTTTTCCTACTATCCTCAGGCCTTAGAACGGATTGTGGGATCCTAGATTGAGAGAATTTGGAAGAAAAGACCTCAAAGGTCACTAATTCGGGGATGCTCAATATTTTGTGTAATTTTCCCAAAACACCTCAAATCACCATTATATAAAGCTTCAAAAAGCTTCAATGGAGTGACAACTCAAGGGTGATGAGGATGCTTTGAGTTGGAGGTGGCCAATTTTGGTGAATTTTGAAGATGAGTAAGATTGGGCAAGTTGCCAATTTTCTTTCCATGAAAATCCTCTATTTTTCATTTAATTTTAATTCAAAAATCAATATTAAATTGATTTTTAATTAAAATTAATTTAATTAATTAAATTATTAAATAATTAAGTTAATTAATTAATTTTTATTTTAATTTAATATCAAATATTAAATTAAATAAATTGCCCGATCCCGATCGATTTTTCGAACATGGATCTTTATTCATGCTATAAACTGATCCAATGTTTAAATCATATTTAAATATATCCACCTCTTATTAATCATATTTTAATTCATAATTAAGTTATGACTCGTTAAATATATCACATATAATTAACGCTTTCTTCCAAACTCGAATTTGAACAATTCAAATTCTTTTCTCTCAAAATGTTATAAGGTTAAGTCCGAGATAGTAAGGAGAACCTAATGAACCTACAGATCATGAGTTCCAACGATACGAGATTAACCGGCCAAACTCTTTAGCCTAGCTAATCAACATTCGTTAACCACCGGGACACTCCACTAAAGCCCAGTGACTGCACTCTCCTCACTGTAGATATATTTCTGTCCACTCGATATAACCATGATTAGTAAGTCGATCCTTCACAGGTCGTTCGTGATTACAGCTGGGTCAAAATTACCGTTTTACCCCTGTAATTACTTCTTGTTCCTTAAGTCCCACTAATCCTCTAACGAACAATTGGTTCGTGGTCCAACCAGCAAATTGAATCCCTCTCGGGCCAATGAGAGGGGTGGGCCCATTGTTCAAGACTTGGAGTCAGTACTTAAGGGAACAACCTCTCTACTAATCCCTAAAGCAGGTAGGAATGAATTCCATCTTGCAGAACTATGTTCCCAGCTATCTACCCGGTTTTATCCCTGAAATGGGAGGCTTATTGAGTCGGCAGTCTCGAGCCACTCTCACCCATGCAAATCTAAGGATAATCCGAATAAACAGGAGTTCATAGAACGCTCAGGATTAAGATCGAGTTACCTAGGTCATCGTATGAATATAGTCCGTTAAGACAGTAAACGGAGTTATAAAGTCTAAGTGACTATTGCGCGGTCACGTCTTATGCAAACTCATTGCACAGGGCGCCCCCACTCACATGTCTCCACATGAACGATTTAGGATCACATCGTTTGTTCTCTACAAAGTGGGCCGCGTCCATAGTGTCCCCAGGATAAGGTACCCAACCCTATCCTTATACTATAGACTGTTCTGGCTATAACTTAAGCTTGATCCACTTTTATGTCACACATAAAGTTCAAGTATTCATCTTATAGCCAAGAGTTCTTTATTGGATTAAGGTTACACAATACACAATAGTCAATAACACCTTTACTGAAAAAATTTCAATAACAACTTTATTGTGAAATAGAATATACATTCAGTTTACAAAACCACGAGTTTTAGGACATAAAACCCAACAATCTCCCACATGGACTAAAACGTCTGTGGGGTAAATCATGCTGAGCAAAGAAAAATTACCCTACTGTACAACCCGTAGTCCTAGACTTTCTAGGTGTCCCTCAAACACTTTAGCCGTGAGGGGCTTTGTAAACGGATCAGCAATGTTGTGCTCTAAAGCGATCTGCATGACGATCACGTCTCCTCGTTGCACAATCTCCCTGATGAGATGGTATTTGCGCTCTATGTGCTTTCCGCGCTTATGGCTTCTAGGTTCTTTAGAATTTGCCACTGCACCACTATTATCACAATAAAGGCTGATAGGCAAATTCATATTTGGAACAACTTCAAAATCAGTCAAGAACTTCTTAAGCCATACAAACCTCCTTCGTTTGCTCGCAGTCAGTGCGACGTCTCGACCTCCATGGTGGAGTCAACAATACAACCTTGCTTTATACTCCTCAATACTATAGCTCCTTCGTTAAGAGTGAACACTGATCCTGATGTGGATTTCCTCGAATCTACATCAGTCTGAAAATCAGAGTCAGTGTATCCTGCAAGGATTAAATCCTTTGCACCATACACAAGCATATAGTCTCTCGTTTTCCTAAGATACTTGAGGATGTTTTTAACGGCGATCCGGTGATCATATCCTCGGATTAGATGATACCTGCGACAATTCCCAACGCATAGCATATGTCGGTCTAGTACACATAGCATGGCATACATCAGACTACCGACAGCTGATGCATAGGGAATGCGTCTCATATCCTCAACTTCTTGAGGTGTCTTAGGACACTGTTCCTTAGACAAATGAATTCCATGCCTAAAAGGTAATGAACCCTTCTTGGAATTCTGCATCTTATATCTAATCAACATCTTGTCAATATAAAATGCCTGAGACAGTGCTAGCGTTTTGTTCTTGCGATTCCGAACGATTTGGATTCCAAGAACAAACTGAGCCTCTCCCAAATCTTTCATTTGGAATTGGGTTGCTAGCCATTGCTTAACGCCAGTCAGGAACCCTGCATCATTCCCAATGAGCAAGATATCATCTACGTATAGAACTAAGAAAGCTACAGTGGTATTGACTATCTTCTTGTAAACACAAGGCGTCAATATTCTGTTCAAAGCCATAAGATTTGATCGCAATATCAAATCTTATATTCCAGGATCTAGAAGCTTGTTTCAATCCATAGATGGATCGTTTAAGCTTGCAAACCTTTTACTCTTGACCCTGAACTATGAACCCTTCTGGTTGATCCATATAGATACTCTCTTCAAGATTGCCATTTAGAAAGGCTGTCTTGACATCCATTTGCCAAATTTCATAGTCATAAAACGTGGCAATGGACAAGAGTATTCTAATGGACTTAAGCATGGCAACAGGGGAGAAGGTTTCTTCATAGTCCACCCCTTCCCTTTGGGTATAACCTTTTGCTACAAGTCGAGCCTTAAAGGTTTGCACCTTACCGGCTTGATCTCGCTTCCTCTTGTAGATCCACTTGCAACCGATAGGTCTTTCACCATCTGGTTGATCTACAAGTTTCCAAACTAAATTGAAGTACATTGACTCCATTTCAAGGTCCATGGCTTTAATCCACTCGTCCCTATCTATATCATTCATTGCCTGTTTAAAGGTCAATGGATCCTCAACGCCATCATCAGGTATGACGACTTGGGTTTCAGTCAAACCCATGTAACGGTCAGGTTGTCTAACATCCCTCCCACTACGTCGAGGCATTCTCAACACTTGAGAAGGACCAGCTTGATCAACAATTTTTGTTGATTTATCTGTAGCTTCCTTGGAAATTTCACTTAAGACAATCCTGCTACGAGCCTAATGATCTCTCATGTGGTCTTCCTCTAAGAACGTGGCGTTTGTCGACACAAGCACCTTGTCTTCTTGAGGATCGTAAAACAGACTACCTTTCGTTTCTTTGGAGTATCCTACGAATAGGCATAATTTTGAACGATGTTCCAATTTCTTTGGATTGGACACCAACACATGTGCCGGACATCCCCAAATTCTGAAGTGACGCAAACTCCCTTTACGCCCTTTCCATAACTCGTAGGGTGTTTCTGAAACACTCTTAGAGGGAACCATGTTCAAAATATATACAACAGCTTCTACTGCATATCCCTAAAACGAACTAGGCAGCTGAGCATAGCTCATCATGGATCGAACCATGTCTAACAAGGTTTTATTTCTCCTCTCAGATACACCATTCTGCTGAGGTGTACCAGGCGCTGAGAGTTGGGATACAATTCCATGTTCTATCATATAGTCTTGGAATCTCAAATCCATATACTCTCCACCTCGATCTGATCGAAGTGTTTTAATTGTTTTACCTAATGTGTTCTCAACCTCTGCCTTATACTCCTTGAACTTTTCAAGAGTTTCGGACTTATGATGCATTAGGTATAGATAGCCATACCTAGAATCATCATCAATAAAACTGATGAAGTATTCATACCCTCCTCGTGCTTTGACATTCATAGGACCACAGAGATCCGAATGTACGAGTTCCAAGGGTTATTTGGCTCTATAACTTTTTTCAGGAAAAGGTATTTTAGTCATTTTTCCTTCGAGACATGACTCACATGGTGGTAAAGAGTTGTCCTCTAACTGACTTAGGAGACCACTCTTGACCAATCTCCCAATCCTATTGAGATTAATGTGGCCTAGTCTCAAGTGCCAAAGATAGGTACTGGGAGAATGTTTCTGCCTTTTATTTTGAGTATTAGCTGTTTTAAACATCTCGGTGTTCAAAATAGCTTTTAATTCGGTTGGTCTTAACACATATAAGTTGTTTTCAAGTTTAGCAGAACATATTCGTACACCTCTTTTGCAAATGAACGCTTCATTATGATCAAAAGATACTTTATACATATGTTCAAGCAAACAAGAGATAGATACAAGATTTCTTTTGATTTCAGGAACCAAAAGTACATTTTCTAATAAAACGAATCTATCTCTAAACAACAACTTCACAGCTCCCACTGCCTTGGCTGAGACAACCTCTCCCGTTCCAACCCCCGAGATATCTCTCCCCATCGCAAGTCTTTGCCAGAACTAGTTTCCTGAAAAGAAGAACAAACATGGTTAGTGGCTCCTGAATCTAATATCCAGGCGGAATCATCATGTTCCACTAAACATGTTTCAATAACGAGTAAATCATATTTACCTTGTTTTTCTTTCTCAGCTTTCTTTTCTGCAAGGTACTTTGGGCGCCTCCTCTTCCAAAGGCCTGCCTCATGCACTACAAAGGAAACATTTTCCTATGGCTTTGGCCTTGCGTGTGAGAGTCTGTCCCTTCCCTTTGTCCTTCTTCTTCTTCTTCTGAATACCCTTATTCTTAGAAGAAGAAGGACCAGACTTGGTCCCAGAGGACGATCCTCTAAGTAACTTCTTCGAAGTGACAACATTTGCCTCCTTCTCTTTCCCTTTTGATTTCATGAGGGACTCAAAATTCTGTAGCTCGTTGAGGAGAGTAGTCAGGTTATACTCTATTTTATTCATCACCGCATTTGTGCGGAATGGCAGGAAACTCTTCAAAAGAGATTCCATAATAAACAACAAGTCTATGGTCCTACCACTGATCCTCTTTGTTCCTTAAGCACCACTGATCCTCTAATGATCCTCTAATGAACAAAAAGTCTATGGTCTTACCATAGACTCATACCCTCTTAAGTCAGTTTAGAGGGTGGGGCCCCGTTGTTTAAGACCTGGACTCAGTTCTTAAGGGAACAACCTATCTAATTCCTTAGTGTAGGAATGAGTGAATTCCATCTTGCATAGTTAAGTCCCCAAAGAACCTCACGAGGTTACGTCCTTGAGAGAAGGTAGGCTTATTGAGTCGGCCATGTGCCACTCTCACCCATACTAGTCTAAGGACAAACTCTTATAAGCAGGAGTTCTTAACTTGCTCAGGATTCAGGTCGAGTCACTAATGACAATCTATAAATTATCAGTCTTATCCTGTTAACGACGTTATACTGGTTAGACTAATAATTTACAGTTCGGTCTTGTATGAACTCTTCATACAGGATGCCCCCACTCGCATGTCAACCACATGAATGAGTTAGATTACCTCATTTGTACTAATTACAAAATGGGTCGCATCCATGGTGTTACCAGAATAAGGTTTCCAATCTTATTCTTATACCATAGACCATTTAGGTTATACTCTTGAACACAATCCAAATAGTGTCTACTACACTGATGTTTAAGAAACGTTATAACCTTGGAGCCTAGTGTATTGGATTTATAAAGCAAGAATATAATTTTATCAAAACAAATAACTCTTTATTTATTTGATCAAAATTACATAAGTTTAGGGCACAAATCTCAACAACCACTGGGTTACATCTATGACCTTAAGTATCAGTGCTCCCTTAATGAACAACCTGTTTATGGTCCAACCAATAAACAGAAATCCCTCTCGGGCCAGTGAGAGGGCCCTTGTTCAAGTACCGGAGGCACCACTTAACGGAACACCCATCTACTTACCCTAAGTTTAGGAAGGAATGAATTCCATCTTGCTAGGTTAAGTCCTAAGCTTCCCACGAGGTTTTGTATTAAGAAGGTAGGCTTGTCGAGTCGGCGTCTCAGGCCACTCTCATCCATACTAGTCAAAGGACAATCCATTGCAGACAGGAGTTTGTAACCTGCTCCAGATTAAGATTAAGTTGCCTAGGTCATCCTATTGAAATAAAAACCTAATTAGTTAACGGAGTTACATCTATCGGTTACTATTTCGTGGTCTGATCTTATGTGAACTCATCACATTGGATACCTCCACTTGCATGTGAAGGGAATGGATTTCCCGCAGTGGAAGACGTTGTGAAACGTCGTTGATTCGTTGTATTTCTATTTTCTTAAAATTGAACATATCACATATATTCTAGGCTAAACATGTTGTAATGAGAAGGAAAACAGTAAGTAAAAACTGTACTAACCTCTTGAAGTACCTTTCTTCAATTTCCTCTCCGATCTCTCTCGATCCAACGAAATCACGATCTCGATCCTCGAACTGAATCTCGAACTGAACAACAAGACACTTCCAAAGGATCTTCTCGGTTGTTCTCGGGAGGTAGAGGGAGAGTGGTGGGGCTCCCTTTGGATTGATTTTAGAGAGAAAGTATGGAATTGAGAGAGAGTGTTTTTTCTCTTTGGATGTGAATTCCAAAAAATGAGAATGACCTTATGGAATGTCTCACATTCCACCCTTTTATTATGCCATATGGTAGAGTTAAAATCTCCACCAATTCACCATTTTACCACAACCATATGATATGCAAATCATATTTGCATATCATATAATATAAGGTATCTCATACTTTATTATACAAATCACATTTGCATAATTGTGGAATTTTAAATTGAATCATATTGAATTTAATTTCTCTTAATTCAATTTCTCCAAATTAGTCCTAATTAATTAATTAGGCTATACTATAGTTTATTATGAATCTCATTCACATCAAACTATATATTATGTCAACTATATCACATACAAATGACATAAATACCCTTTTAATGAATTTGAACACTTCAAATCCACTCCAAACTGTAGACACTCATTTTATCCAATTTGAGCCAACCGAGAGACCTAATGGACCTACAAATGACGAGCTCCAATGATACAAGATTAATCGATCAAACTCTTTGACCTGGTTAATCAACATTCATTAGCTACGGTAACACTCTATTAAAGCCCGTAGCTGCACTCCCATCACTGTAGGACAAGTTGTGTCCATCGATATAACCAATGCCCGTGAGTTCTCCCTTCACAGGTTGTTCGTAGTCACTGCTGGGTCAAAATACCATTTTACCCCTGTGTCTACTTCTTGTTCCTTAAGTCCCACTACTCCTCTAATGAACAACTACGTTGCATGGTCCAACCATAAACAACACCCCTCTCGGGCCAGTGAGAGGGTGGGCGCCCGTTGTTCAAGCCCTGGAGACAACACTTAAGGGAACAACCCCTATGGTTTTCCTAGTTCGGGAACGAGTGAATTCCTTCTTGCGTAGTTAAGTTCCCGCTCCCCACGAGGTCCTGTCCCCAAGAAGGTAGGCATATTGGGCGTACTCAGGCCACCCTCACCCGTACTAGTCAAAGGACAAACCCTCGCAGACAGGAGTCTGTAACACACTCAAGATTAAGGACGAGCTACTAATGGTCGTCTACAATGTTATTAGTCCTTTATTGTTAATGGTATTACATCAGTAGGTCTAATAATTCACGGTCTAGTCTTGTATAATCTCATTATAGGATGCCCCCACTCGCATGTCAACCACATGAATGAGCTGGATCACCTCGTTTGTAGCTAATACAAAACGGGCCGCATCCACAGTGTCACCAGGATAAGGTTTCCAACCATATCCATATACTGTAGACTATTCGGGTCATTAACTCAAACGTGATCCTCCCCATGTGTCAACTACACATCGTTCAAGTTTTAATTCTCTCAAAAGATATGACCCTGGAACTTAGTTTATTGGATTAAGTTTATAAAAATGCGAGACACAAAGTTTGAATAATAAACAACCTTTATTTATTAAAACAATGAATATTACAAACTTCACGAGATTAGGGCATACACCCCAACAACATGTCATCTACACGAATGTGTCGGATCACTACGTTTGTTTCAAATACAGAGTGGGTCGTATCCATAGTGTCAACAGGATAAGGTACCCAACATCATCCCTATACTATAGGCTCTATAGACAATTTCTTGAACATTGATCCCCGTATATCTCTACACACAGTTTAAGACACATAATACAACCTAGGATGTTAGTTTATTGGATTAGGGTTAATTTAAGGGAAACTATATGAAATTTAACAACATTTGGATGAACAGTGGTAATAAAATTTTATTGAATGAATTGGAACAAATTACAAACTACGAGTTGTAGGGCATAAAACCCAATAATACCTACATATGGCGTGTTGTTATAACTTGCTTTCGAAATCAGGGTATTACTACTTGTGCGACGCCGGCTATCCCAACACCGAGGGATTTTTAGCCCCGTACAGAGGACAACGCTACCACTTAATTGAATGGCGAAGAGGGAATCCACTTACCAATCCGAAAGAGTTGTTCAACATGAAACATTCATCCGCTTGAAATGTCATTGAGAGAGCATTCGATATGCTGAAGGGTCGATGGGTGATCCTAAGAGGAAAGTATTTTTATCCCGTAGAAGTCCAGTGTAGGAATATAACTGCATGTTGTTTGCTGCACAACTTAATTATACAGGAGATGGGCCCAGATCCCACGTTCGAGGAGGCACACACAAGTGACCCCGATTCAAATGGGATGAACACATACAACATTGAATTTGTAGAGAAAACATCTGCCTGGACTAAATGGAGGGAACATCTTGCAAACTAGATGTGGATGGATTGAAATGCGAATTGACAATTGTTGAATTAAACATGGATATGAATATTTTTTTTTTTTTTGTGATGATCTTTTGTATATATGCACTACAAGTGTTTATGGTGGATAATATTTTTTGTGAGTAAATAATATTAATATAATGTGACTAACTTAATTACATAATTTTGAAGGACATCTTACAACTTTCGTATGTTATGCATGAACATTTCAAACATGGGTGTTGTTTCAGATGACAGGTTCGTTGTCAAAAGCTAAGCAATCCAAGCATATATGGACCACAGAAGAAGATGTCGTGTTGGTGGAGGCATTATTGCACCTCATCCATGTCGGTGGATGGCATGCTGACAATGGTACATTCAGACCTGGTTATTTAGCACAAGTTCAGAAGATTATGAAAGAGAAGATGCCAAGTTGCGACATACATGTGAGCCCTAATCTAGAGTCCATAGTGAGAATTCTGAAGAAGCAATACACCACAATTGCAGAGATGTTAGGTTCTGCATGTAGTGGTTTCGGATAGAACGAGGAACGTAAGTACATGGAGACCGAGAAGGACATATTTGATGAATGGTTGAAGGTATGACAATTAAAATATAATTATTTATTTTTAAAAAGTAACATGTCACTAAAAATGATCTTCATGCATGTTATTTATGAAGGAAATGGATTTTTCGGTGTGGAAACGTTGTGAAACGCTGTTGATTCGTTGTTGTTCTAATTTTCTTACAACAGAAAATATCTCATACATTTTTAGGCTAAGCATACTTTAAATGAGAAGAAAACAGTGAGTAAATCGTTACTAACCTCTTGAAGAACTCTTATCCGCGTTTTCTCCTTGATCACGATCTCTCTCGATCTCTCTCGATCCAACGATCTCTCGAACTCGTACCACGAACAGATCAAGTCGGACACTTCCACTTGATTTTCTCGATTGTTCTCGGGAGGTAGAGGGAGAGTTGTGGGTCTCCCTTTGGATTTTAGGTTTGGAGAATGTAGAGAGAATTGAGAGAGGAGTAGAGAGAATTCTCTATTCTCTTTTGGTGCAAAATCGAAAAATTAGAGATTTTAAGTTACAAGTGCTTCTCCAAGCACATATTTATAATGGTGTGTGGTGGAGTTAAAATCGCAACCAATTCACCATTTTACCACAACCATTTGACATGCAAATCATATTTGCATATCATATAATATAAAGTATCTCATACTTTATTATACAAATCACATTTGCATAATTGTGGAATTTTAAATTGAATCATATTGAATTTAATTTCTCTCAATTCACTTTCTCCAAATTAACTCTAATTAATTAATTAGGCTATACCATAATTTATTATGAATCTCATTCACATTAAACTATATATTATGTCAACTATATCACATATAAATGACATAAATACCCTTTTAATGAATTTGAACACTTCAAATCCACTCCAAACTGTAAACCCTCATTTTATCCAATTTGAGCCAACCGAGGGACCTAATGGACCTACAAATGACGAGCTCCAATGATATGAGATTAACCGATCAAACTCTTTGACTCGGTTAATCAACATTCATTAACTACGGTAACACTCCACTAAAACCCGTAGCTGGGCTCCTATCACTGTAGGACAAGTTGTGTCCATCGACACAACCAATGCCCGTGAGTTGTCTCTTTACAGGTTGTTCGTAGTCACAACTAGGTCAAATTACCATTTTACCCCTGTGTCTACCTCTTGCTCCTTAAGTCCCAATGCTCCTCTAATGAACAATTTTGTTGCATGATCCAACCATAAACGACATCCCTCTCGAGCCAGTGAGAGGGTGGGCGCCCGTTGTTCAAGCCTTGGAGACAACACTTAAGGGAACAACCCCTCTAGTTTCCCTAGTTCGAGAACGAGTAAATTCCATCTTGCGTAGTTAAGTTCCCAGCTCCCCACGTGGTCCTGCCCCCAAGAAGGTAGGCATATTGGGCGTATTCTTGCTACCCTCACCCGTACTAGTCAAAAGACAGACCCCACACAGACAGGAGTTCGTAACACGCTCATGATTAAGGACGAGTCACTAATGGTCATCTATGAAGTTATTAGTCCTATATTGTTAACGGTGTTACATTAGTAGGTCTAATAATTTACGGTCCGATCTTGTACAATCTCATTACACAGGATGCTCCCACTCGCATGTCAACCACATGAACGAGCTGGATCACCTCGTTTGTATCTAATATAAAGCGAGTCGCATCCACAGTTCCACCAAGATGAGGTTTCTAACCCTATCCATATACTGTAGACAGTTCGGGTCATTAACTCGAATGTGATCCTCCCGTGTGTCAACTACACACCGTTCAAGTTCTAGTTCTCTCATATAATATGACCATGGAGCTTAGTTTATTGGATTAAGTTTATAAAATGCGTGATACAAAGTTTGATAAATAAATAACTCTTATTCATTTAAATCAACTGTATTACAAACTACACGAGATTAGGGCAAACACCACAACAATTTATGATGCAGACCCGCCCAGGTACCAAAGGTTTTCAAAACAAGCCATTCACATTGTTTAATGATCTAACGATCATATTTAGAAAAGATAGAGCAACAGGGGCAGGTTCACAAATCCCATCTGACATGCATCAGATGCTGCAACTGTCTTAAAAGATGATATAAACCCTGATTTTCTTGATTTCTTTCTTCGTGATCCACCGCCAGTCTATGTATCAATGGGTGAGGACACATCAACCATACCCACGAGTCGAACACAAGAAATCCGATCATTCAGACCGACTAGGAGGAGATGTCTATTTTCGGGCTCCAATATGGCAGACATCATGAGTCAGGATTTTCAATTGACAACCGAACAAATTGGAAAGATTGCATCATGACCGTCTGAGAAGGACAAGATTGAAAGAGCTCGAGTGAACGAGCTATATGCAGAATTGAAGGCAATCCTAGGGATGACAATGCAAGATTGCATGGTTGTTGCAAAAACTTTTCTCTTAGATAATATGATGCTGAATCTTTCTTTGCATTCACCCAAGATTGGAAGTATGACTACTGCGTGGAAGTTATGGGGAAAGCACCGGGAACCTGACTCTATTTCCATCTACCACTCTCTATGACTTTTTTTAGACTTTTTTGATAAGCTGAACTTTGTTGGACAACTATCTCTATTTTTTTTGTTATTTATTTCAGACTGTCTTCTACGTTATCTTTAAACCACATCTTCCTATGCATTGATTGTTTTACTTTATCATTGACACTATAGTTCTTACATTACACCTATAATTAGTTGTTGTTGTGCATCGTCTCCAGTTTATGTCATCATGAGTGAAGTGCATTTATTGATATAACATATAATTATACAAACTATACGTAATATAAACTCAAAATGTAACTATATTTATACCAATTGCTCCACATAATTGAATAAATTGTTGATATGTAATCATAAACAAAATGTAGTTATGAAGTTAAAAAATAAAGCAAGACAAAAAATTATTGTATTTAAAAAGACAATTAAAATTTTATTTTTTAAAAAATAGGCTGCACACACTCAACACAACACAACACTACACCCCAAACATTGGTTTCTGCAACCCAACACTGCACCCAAACACTGCAGGTTTCTACAACACAACCCAACACAACCGTGCACCACAAATACTGTTTTCTGCAACTCCAGGTTTCCTGATTCTAGCCAAGAAACCCCAGGGTTTCTGATTCCAACACAATGTGCTAAACAACCCTTGAAGATCAAAGATATTATGAAGATCAAAAGACTTCAAGACTTTGAATTCAAAGTGATTCCTAAAAGATTGAAGACTATATGAAGATCAAAAGACTTCAAGACTTTGATAGACTCTTCAAGATCAACAAGCCACAAGTCAATCATGTAAGCAAATCAACAAGTGAAAGTTGATCATCTAAGAAGATCAACAAGCTAGAGGTTGATCATTCGAGAAGATCAACAAACTAGAGATCAAGCATCTGAGAAGATCAACATGCTAGCAGGTAAATCCAAATCAACAAGCCAGCAGATTGATCCAAGACCAACAAGCCAATAGGTCGATCCAAGATCAACAAGCCAAATGGTTGATCCAAGATTAACAAGCCAACATGTCAATCAAAGAAAATCAACAAGCTAAAGTTCAAAGCTTTGGGGTCTTATGCCCTAAACTCGTGTAGTTTGTAATTGTTTGATGAAATCAATAAAGAGTTATTATACATCATTTCTCGTGTTCTCGCATTTAAAAGTTAAATCCAATCAACTAAACTCCAGGGTTATGATTATGAGAACTTGAACAGTATGTAGTAGACACATAGATAGGATCATGTTCAAGTATGTAACCCAAATAGTCTGGATAAGGTTGGGAACCTCATCCTGGTAACTCTATGGATATGACCCACTTTGTATTTGATACAAACGAGGTGATCCAACTCATTCATGTAGTTGACATGCGAGTGGGGACATTCAGTGCGATGAGTTTATATATGGCTATTAGTGACTCAACCTTAATCTTGAGTGGGTTACAAACTCCTATCTGCAGGAGTTTTCCTTAGACTAGTACGGGTGAGAGTGACCAGAGTTGTAACGCCCCAGGCCCAGGATCTCCTGCGACCTGGCT
The DNA here is from genome assembly GCA_036507285.1 of Trichosanthes cucumerina. Lineage (NCBI taxonomy): Eukaryota > Viridiplantae > Streptophyta > Magnoliopsida > Cucurbitales > Cucurbitaceae > Trichosanthes > Trichosanthes cucumerina. The sequence continues at coordinate 47,107,696 of CM071845.1, read as the reverse complement.
GCGTCACTATATCATTCATGACTGCTTGTAAGAGTGAAGACACTATCCCCACAAACCAACACGGGGTCCTTTCAGCATGCTTTGTCCTCACTCACATGCTCCCTAGGAAAATTCCCAAGAGGTCACCCAACATAGGATTGCTCCAAGCCAAGCACGCTTAACTGTAGAGTTCCTATGATTGAGCCACCGAAAAGGAAGGTGCACCTTGTTGGTATAGGTAGTAGCTATCAATTCTTTTAAGCCTTTCTCAATTATACTTTCATATCCTCATGTACCCCTCTTCCTCCTGCACCATACTTTTCATATCCTCGATTCCTCTCATTCGGATGTGGGCTCGGTTCATTCATGTACCCTCTTCCTCAAGGCGTCACATGCCCACTGGCTCTTCGCTTGGTTCGTCCCCCGAACTGCATCTTACTAGGAGAGGTTCCGCTCGATACCATACTTTTCTATAACTAAACTCTTAGGGACATTACTAGACATGCATGCATTTATAGGCCAAAAGATATAAAACGATCTTTAAATCTCCAATAGAAAATAAATTGTCTTTAGGGATCCCAAAACAAAACATTCAAAACAGGTAAAAGGAGAAGTTTAAACATGGCCTGCTTAAAATCCTGAAGTTTAAACTTAACTTCAAAACCATAAAACGACAGCTTTAGTTATCAAAGAAAAATTTGCGGAAAACATGACTATTCCCATGGTCCTGGCAACGCGCCTCCGTCACTCGCCCTGCACGTCCTTGGCCTTACCTGAAAAACATTTTTAAAAGAAAGGGTGAGTATTGCAAAAACAATACCCAGTAAGTGACCTCGCTACCGAGGTTTGGGATATGCAAGCACATACAATCATGACTTTTAAACTGTTCAACTGTATATATCAGTGGGACCTAAAACTTTCTCATATCATCATGACTATAATACATGACTTCCTTTTTCTTTTAAGTGACCAATTGGTCATCCCGAGTCATTTCATTTTGAGTCCCTCACGCACCCTCAGTAATTTGACCCATAGGGTCTCTAATGCATGTTTTACCATGCACACAATGCACTCGGAGACCAATTTCCACATTTTTCATTAAATCATTTCATGGCATACATAACATGCATGAGGTCCCATCATTCCACATAACAATAGTGTACATGCCACAACAATTATCGTTGATATGCAAATCATACATTCCTCATATAATAGTTTGAAGATAACAAACTTATAGGTAATCATGAAATATTCTCATACAAGATAATCGTAATACCCTCACATGAAATACTAGATTTTTCTTACGTATAATACAAGGATATTTTCACAATAAAATATTGAGATATTCTCGTGTAAAATCATTAAATCTTTTTAAGTAGAATAACGAACTAATTTCACATAGAATAACGAAATTCGTTTTCTTTAATCCCATTTAAAAGATTCGGCACAAGATCCCTTACCTTAGTTCGAATTCTACTCCAAAACCTAACCCGAGCTCCTCGAGTACTCTTCTTTAGTGGAACCCGATTCACACCACAATTCCAAGTTCATTCTCCAAGCATTCACTAAATCTATAATCGTAAAGGGTACTTAAATTACGTTCTTAAGATTTCATGCCCCGCTTACCTCGAGTTCAAAGCGAATACCTACTATTCCTTAGTTCGTCTTGACGTTTGACCCTCAATTCCGCTCCAAACTTGGTCCCTACAATTAGCGTTCGAAACAGTAGCTTAAGCTCTCACTTAGACGCCTCGATAAACAATAGGTCACGAATAATTCTTCATCAAATTCAAACTTAACACGAATGCTCACCGGGCAGTATTCTCTGTGGTCGTGAAGACGTCTTTGGCCGCGTTGTAGGATTCGGCCCAGCAAAGAACAACGGCCGGGAGGAACGGAGCTCGCGTGTGTGGCTGCTTTGCTTTGTGAAGTCCGCGCAAGACCGCTGCGCGGTGATCGAACGCTTTCCCTCGGCGGCTCACGCGTGAGGGCTCTCGGCCGTGAAGCTTCGGCGGCGCAGCGCCGTGGGCGTGTTCGTGGATCGGCGCAAGCAAGGGACGGCTTGTGGCGGCGGGTGTTCGCGTGAGAAGATCCGGCCGCAAAGCTTCACGGCGGGACTTCACGTTCGTGGGTCTGCAGTGTTCTCGCGCCGCAGGGTGGCTTGCCGGCGTGAGCGATCGGACGCGCGATTGAAGACCTGCTGCTCGAGACTTGGACGACCGAGCGACTTCGAGGAGACGGCTTCAAAGGCGGCTGTGGCTTTCCGTCCGTGCTTGCAGGCGTATAACACGGCAGCTCCGAACGGCGAGATCGTGCGCGCACGCCGCGGAAATAAGTTAAGCGGTGGGCGGCGGGTTACGGCTGTGTGGATTCGGCCGGTGGAGTAGTACAATAAAAGTTAGGGTTTTGGTTAGGGCAAGGTACCGGGAAGGAGAAGATGTTGATGGGGCTAGGGTTAGGGTTTCTTTTGAATTTTCAATGATAAGGAGCTTAAATACTAACAAATTAGGTCAAAATCCAGTGTTAATTATCACCCTCATTTAGACATTAATCACCAAAGTGCCATTGCCATTGCCACTTCCTTTTCTTTTAATTTTTATCAATAGTTGTCTAAAGGAGAATATTTCGCCTTAAACTAATAAAATCAAAGACTCATTAACACCGAGCTTGATGAAATTCACTAATCCAACTAGACACACACAGGTTGATAGAACGTTAAATAAAATAAATAATTAGTACCTGTGGTTGTGGTCGTCACAATCTTCCCTCCTTAAGAACTTTCGTCCTCGAAAGTTCCTATTCTTGGAATAGTTCTGGATATTTAGCTCGCACTTCCTCTTCTCGCTCCCAGGTAGCTTCTTCCGTGCGGTGGTTTTGCCACTTTAACTAAGTTGATCTCACGGTTACGGAGGGTCTTTTGATCTCTTGCAATAATCTGTACAGGTCGCTCGCCATAACTCAAATCTTCTGCTAACTGTAATGGTTCAAAGTCTATGACGTGAGTCGGATCTGGAACGTATTTTCTCAACATGGAGACATGAAACACGTCATGAATCGCGATAGGGAAGGCGGCAATGCTAACCGGTAGGCCACCACACCAACCCTCTCTAAAATCTCAAATCGCCCTATAAAGCGCGGACTCAACTTCCCTTTCCGACCAAACCTTAGAATCCCTTTCATTGGGGCCACTTTAAGGAATACGTGGTCGCCAACTTCGAATTCTAGGTCCCTTCGTCTCGAATCGGCATAACTCTTTTGTCTGCTTTGGGCGGTCTGCATCCGCACCCTAATCTTTTGTATTGCACTATTAGTGATCTGTACTATTTCTGGACCCAATAACTGGCGTTCACCAACCTCCTCCCAGAAAACGGGAGTTCTGCAACGTTTTCCATAGAGAGCTTCAAATGGAGCCATTCCGATGGTCGACTGGTAACTGTTATTGTAAGCAAACTCCATCAAATGCAAATGTGTGTCCCAACTACCTGGGAAGTCTAAAGTGCAAGCTCGTAACATGTCTTCTAAGATCTGGTTCAAACGTTCTGTCTGCCCATCCGTCTGTGGATGAAAAGCTGTACTAAAGTTCAACTGTGAACCTAACGCTTTCTGTAGGCTCCTCCAAAAGTTGGAGGTGAAACGTGGATCCCTGTCTGAAATAATCCTGACTGGAATCCCATGCAGACGGACTATCTCTTCCAGGTAAAGCTGCGCCCACTTATCCGTAGAATAGGTGGGTTTCCACAGTATGAAATGTCTTGACTTGGTTAATCTGGCCCACAATGACCCAAATTACTTGAGTAACCTCGTAAGGTTCTAGGCGATCCGACTATGAAATCCATAGAGATCTCCTCCCATTTCCACCGGGGCACATGTAAAGGCCGCAGAGTCTGCGCGGCCTCTGCTCTGGGTGCCTTCACCGTTGACAAGTCAAACACTTGCTGACAAACTCTGCCACGTCGCGTTTCATGTTGCACCACCAGAACGACTGTTTCAGATCTCGATACATCTTGGTACTACCAGGATGCATAGAAAATGGCGAGTTATGGGCCTCGTTCAAGATTTCAGTTTTCAGTTTGTCGTCGTCTGGCACACATAATCGACCCTGAAATAGTAATCCTCCATCTGTGGATAGTGAAAACTCTGCCAACTCACCTGTAGTTACTGCCGTAAGCTTCTCTACTAACTGAGGGTCCCCTTGCTGAGACTCAACTATGCGTTGCCTCAAAGTTGGTTGTACCGTTAACTGAGCTAACTGAGTCGTGGTCTTTCCTACTAGTACTGCAATTTCAGCTCGTGCAAACTCTGCCTGTAACTCTGCTCTGTCAAGAAACTCGTCTTTGAAGTATGAATCGCTTTCTCGAGAGGGCATCGACCACGACATTAGCCTTACCGGGGTGGTATTGAATGTCTATGTCGTAATCCTTTACTAATTCCAACCATCTGCGTTGCCTCATGTTCAGCTCTTTCTGGGTGAACAAGTACTTCAGACTTTTATGGTCTGTAAAAATCTGAATTTTCTCGCCATAAAGGTAATGTCTCCAGATCTTTAGTGCAAAGACCACTGCCGCTAGCTCTAAGTCATGGGTTGGATAATTCCTCTCGTGCGTCTTTAATTGTCGGGATGCATAGGCTATTACTTTACCGTGCTGCATTAGAACACAACCCAAACCTTTCTTAGAAGCATCACCGTAAACCACGAAGCTCCCTGTTCCCTCGGGGACTGTAAGGATCGGAGCTGACACAAACCTACACTTGAGTTCCTGGAAACTCGCTTCACAATTATCATCCCACACAAATGGGTTACCTTTGCGCGTCAGCTGGGTCATGGGCATGGCTATCTTGGCGAAGTCCTGCATGAAACGTCTATAGTAACCTGCAAGACCCAGAAAACTACGTACCTCTGTAATGGTGGTGGGGGACGGGGCACTGCAGTGACGACCTCCACTTTCATTTGGTCAACAGAGACTCAGCTTGGACACCACATGCCCTAAGATGGATACCTGTCTGAGCCAGAATTCGCACTTGGAAAATTTTGCATATAACTTATTCTCTCTCAGCGTGAGTAAAACTTTTCTTAGGTGCCTTTCATGATCATCATCACATCTGGAGTATATCAGAATATCGTCAATAAATACAATCACGAACGTATCTAGAAACTCTTTGAATAAACAGTTCATCAAGTCCATGAAAGCGGCGGGGGCGTTGGTCAAACCAAACGGCATCACTGTGAACTCGTAATGTCCATAACGTGATCTGAATGCTGTCTTAGGAATATCCTCTTCACTAATTCTCAACTGATGGTAGCCTGATCTCAGATCAATCTTGGAAAACACTGTTGCTCCCTGCAACTGATCGAACAAATCATCTATCCTAGGAAGAGGGTATCTTTTCTTGATCGTAACTTTATTCAACTCCCTGTAATCTATACACAGGCGCATGGACCCGTCTTTCTTTTTCACGAACAACACTGGGGCTCCCCAAGGCGAAACGCTAGGGCGTATAAATCCCTTGTCCAGTAAGTCTTGTAACTGTAGTTTCAGTTCTTTCAACTCTGCCGGTGCCATTCTGTACGGTGCCTTGGATATCGGAGTCGTCCCTAACTCCAATCCTATGTTAAAATCCACCTCTCTGACCGGAGGTACTCCGGGGAGGTCCTCGGGAAACACGTCTGGAAATTCATTCACCACTGGTACCGATGACACTGAGATCTCCGTACACCTTGCATCTAGTATGCAAGCTAAGACGCCCCAAGCTCCCCGATGTAATAACTTCCTGGCCTTAAGGGCAGTAATTACCTTAGGCCTACTTCCTGTTAACGTGCCTCTGAACCTGTAGCCAGGTTGGTCAGGAGGAGTAAACACTACCTCCTTCCTGAAGCAATCAATGCAAGCATGGTTCTGCGCTAACCAGTCCATACCCAATATCACATCAAAGTCAAACATGTCTAAGACTACTAGATTTCTCATTAACTCATGGTCTCATGATAGTCACACTACCATCCTTGACTTTCATAGTGGCTAACAAGTTTATCCCACAGGAGTGGAGAGCAGGACAAAGCATACTCAGAATCGTTTCTAATTTCAACTCAACTTGACTTACGAAGGATGCAGAAATAAAAGAGTGTGTAGAACCAGAATCAAATAGTACATAGGCAAGGTGTCCAAGTAATGGAAGTGTACCTGTAACCACTTGAGTCCATGCCATGGATGCTTTTACTTGTGCTTGCATAAGCTCTTCCTTGGTGAATTACGGGCTTGGCGGCCAAATTTCACTATTGGTAACCCGAGGTTGCTAGTCATCGCTTGACTCGACGATTATTAGCTCTGTGCCCTTCTTTCCCACATCCAAGCACACTCGGATCGGGCCAAACACTTACCCCAATGATGCTTACCACGATCTTTGCATTGTGGCTTATCTCCACTATTAGTTCTGTCCTGTTGACTGTGGTTTCGACGACTGAACTCGCACGAAAATTTCTGGTCTATGCGCGTCGACGCTGGGGCCGCATGCGAGCTGAGCTTAGCGGTTCCCATTTCCTCTTCGATTTGCCATGGTTGCCCTGGTAACCAGTCACACTGATGTGCGATCTGCGCTGTACCCAAATCAATTCTCGCCACTCTCACGCGGAGGCATAGTCGGGAGGTGCTAGTGCACATGTATGAAGCCTCGGACATTTTCATCTAGTCCCATAATGAAACGCTCTGCTTTTCTTCGCCTCTGTGTCTACTAGCTCGGGGCAAAGCGTGACAAGCGGGTGAATTCTCTCTCATATATCTCCACCCCTCCTGCTCGCTCACCGCAAGAATTGCGCTGCTTTTCCTATAACGAGCTACAAAGAGGTAAAATTTCCGCTGAATGCTTCTTTAAACAGATTCCATGTGATCGTTTCCACACTGCGACTATGGTTCCTCAAGCGGACTCCCACCATAAATAGGCGTCGTCTCTCAAAATGAAGGTAGCACAGGACACCCTCTGGTCCTCAGGACAATTCATCAATCTGAAGATGGTCTCAATGGAGGACAGCCATAACTCAGCCACAGTGGGGTCACTGGAAGACCCATCAAAAGCTCTGGGATCATATTTCCTGAAGTCCTTCAGATATCGAGACTCCAGAGTTGCATCATTCCGTCCCTGACTTGCTTGGGCCAACTGAGTGGCTACTGTAGCTCGCACAAGAGTCTGCATAGCCTCTACCATCATAGTCATGACATTAGGGTTTCCTTGATGCGCCATCTGGAGCGATCGCAGTGCATCCTCCCGGTGATCTCGGGTGGTCCTGGGAAGATCCGACACGGGTGGGGCAATCTCCTCCTGTTCTCTGGTAGTTACGGTGGGTGTTAACATTAACTCCCGATCTCCACCCTACCACGTCCTCTACCTCTCCCACGACCTCTAGGTGGCATTTTGTCAGTACTACAATGCAGAGAGTTTCTAACTCAGTTTTCATTACTTTCTAACTATAAGATAGGATCACCCTTAAGGTTTAAATTCATTTACATTCACAATACTGAATTACATCATAATCATTTGCTTGATTTATAAAATATCAGAACGTACCTGGCGGTGACCGGAACGCGTTGTTCAACCATGGGAACTACTCGCGCTTACTCGTAAGCAAGTCTACGTGAACCCTTAAACCTAGGGCTCGATACCAAACGTAACGCCCCCAGCCCCGGATCTCCTGCGATCTGGCTGCGTCACTATATCATTCATGACTGCTTGTAAGAGTGAAGACACTATCCCCACAAACCAACACGGGGTCCTTTCAGCATGCTTTGTCCTCACTCACATGCTCCCTAGGAAAATTCCCAAGAGGTCACCCAACATAGGATTGCTCCAAGCCAAGCACGCTTAACTGTGGAGTTCCTATGATTGAGCCACCGAAAAGGAAGGTGCACCTTGTTGGTATAGGTAGTAGCTATCAATTCTTTTAAGCCTTTCTCAATTATACTTTCATATCCTCATGTACCCCTCTTCCTCGGGCACCATACTTTTCATATCCTCAGGATTCCTCTCATTCAGATGTGGGCTCGGTTCATTCATGTACCCCTCTTCCTCGGGCGTCACATGCCCACCAGCTTCCGCCTTGGTTCGTCCCCGAACCACATCTTACTAGGAGAGGTTCCGCTCTGATACCATACTTTTCTATAACTAAACTCTTAGGGACATTACTAGACATGCATGCATTTATAGGCCAAAAGATATAAAACGATCTTTAAATCTCCAATAGAAAATAAATTGTCTTTAGGGATCCCAAAACAAAACATTCAAAATGTGTAAAAGGAGCGGTTTAAACATGGCTCGCTTAAAATCTCGAAGTTTAAACTTAACTTCAAAACCATAAAACAGCGACTTTAGTTATCAAAGAAAAATATGCGAGAAAACATGACTATTCCCATGGTCACGGCAACGCGCTTCGTCACTCGCCCTGCACGTCCTTGGCCTTACCTGAAAAACATTTTTAAAAGAAAGGGTGAGTATTGCAAAAACAATACCCAGTAAGTGACCTCGCTACCGAGGTTTGGGATATGCAAGCACATACAATCATGACTTTTAAACCTGTTCGAACTGTACATATGCGGGACCTAAAACTTTCTCATATCATCATGACTATAATACATGACTTCCTTTTTCTTTTAAGTGACCAATTGGTCATCCTGAGTCATTTCATTTTGAGTCCCTCACAGACCCCTGTAATTTGACCCATAGGGTCTCTAATGCATGTTTTACCATGCACACAATGCACTCAGGAGACCAATTTCCACATTTTTCATTAAATCATTTCATGGCATACATAACATGCATGAGGTCCCATCATTCCACATAACAATAGTGTACATGCCACAACAATTATCGTTGATATGCAAATCATACATTCCTCATATAATAGTTTGAAGATAACAAACTTATAGGTAATCATGAAATATTCTCATACAAGATACTGTAATACCCTCACATGAAATACTAGATTTTTCTTACGTATAATACAAGGATATTTTCACAATAAAATATTGAGATATTCTCGTGTAAAATCATTAAATCTTTTTAAGTAGAATAACGAACTAATTTCACATAGAATAACGAAATTTGTTTTCTTTAATCCCATTTAAAAGATTCGGCACAAGATCCCTTACCTTAGTTCGAATTCTACTCCAAAACCTAACCCGAGCTCCTCGAGTACTCTTCTTTAGTGGAACCTGATTCACACCACAATTCCAAGTTCATTCTCCAAGCATTCACTAAATCTATAATCGTAAGGGTACTTAAATTACGTTCTTAAGATTTCATGCCCCGCTTACCTCGAGTTCAAAGCGAATACCTACTATTCCTTAGTTCGTCTTGACGTTTGACCCTCCATTCCGCTCCAAACTTGGTCCCTACAATTAGCGTTCGAAACAGTAGCTTAAGCTCTCACTTAGACGCTTCGATAAACAATAGGTCACGAATAATTCTTCATCAAATTTGAAACTTAACACGAACGCTCACCGGGCTGTATTCTCTGTGGCTGTGAAGACGTGCTGGCCGGCGTTGTAGGATTCGGCAGCAAAGAACAACGGCCGGGAGGAACGGAGCTCGCGTGTGGTCTTTGCTTTGTGAAGTCCGCGCAAGACTCGCTGCTGCGGTGATCGAACGCTTCTCGGCGGCTCACGCGTGAGGCTCTCGGCCGTGAAGCTTCGGCGGCGGCAGCGCCGTGGGCGTGTTCGTGGATCGGCGCGCGCAGGGACGGCTTGTGGCGGCCGGAGTTCGCGTGAGAAGATCCGACGCTGCAAAGCTTCACGGCGGGACTTCACGTTCGTGGGTCCGCAGTGTTCTCGCGCTGCCGCAGGGTGGCTTGCCGGCGTGAGCGATCGGGCGCGCGATTGAAGACTCGCCGCCGAGACTTGGGCGGCCGAGCGACTTCGAGGAGACGGCTTCAAAGCGGTGTGGCTTTCCGTCCGTGCTTGCGGCGCGTATAACACGGCAGCTCGAACGGCGAGATCGTGCGCGCACGCCGCGAAATAAGTTAAGCGGTGGGGACGGCGGTTACATGCTGTGTGGATTCTTGCCATGGTGGAGTAGTACAATAAAAGTTAGGGTTTTGGTTAGGGCAAGGTACCAGGAGAAGGAGAAGATGTTGATGGGGCTAGGGTTAGGGTTTCTTTTGAATTTTCAATGATAAGGAGCTTAAATACTAACAAATTAGGTCAAAATCCAAGTGTTAATTATCACCCTCATTTAGACATTAATCACCAAAGTGCCATTGCCACTTCCTTTTCTTTTAATTTTTATCAATAGTTGTCTAAAGGAGAATATTTCGCCTTAAACTAATAAAATCAAAGACTCATTAACACCGAGCTTGATGAAATTCACTAATCCAACTAGACACACACAGGTTGATAGAACGTTAAATAAAATAAATAATTAGTACCTGTGGTTGTGGTCGTCACAATCTTCCCTCCTTAAGAACTTTCGTCCTCGAAAGTTCCTATTCTTGGAATAGTTCTGGATATTTAGCTCGCACTTCCTCTTCTCGCTCCCAGGTAGCTTCTTCCGTGCGGTGGTTTTGCCATAACACTTTAACTAAGTTGATCTCACGGTTACGGAGGGTCTTTTGATCTCTTGCAATAATCTGTACAGGTCGCTCGCCATAACTCAAATCTTCTGCTAACTGTAATGGTTCAAAGTCTATGACGTGAGTCGGATCTGGAACGTATTTTCTCAACATGGAGACATGAAACACGTCATGAACTGCTGATAGGGAAGGCGGCAATGCTAACCGGTAGGCCACCACACCAACCCTCTCTAAAATCTCAAATGGCCCTATAAAGCGCGGACTCAACTTCCCTTTCCGACCAAACCTTAGAATCCCTTTCATTGGGGCCACTTTAAGGAATACGTGGTCGCCAACTTCGAATTCTAGGTCCCTTCGTCTCGAATCGGCATAACTCTTTTGTCTGCTTTGGGCGGTCTGCATCCGCACCCTAATCTTTTGTATTGCACTATTAGTGATCTGTACTATTTCTGGACCCAATAACTGGCGTTCACCAACCTCCTCCCAGAAAACGGGAGTTCTGCAACGTTTTCCATAGAGAGCTTCAAATGGAGCCATTCCGATGGTCGACTGGTAACTGTTATTGTAAGCAAACTCCATCAAATGCAAATGTGTGTCCCAACTACCTGGGAAGTCTAAAGTGCAAGCTCGTAACATGTCTTCTAAGATCTGGTTCAAACGTTCTGTCTGCCCATCCGTCTGTGGATGAAAAGTCGTATTTAAAGTTCAACTGTGAACCTAACGCTTTCTGTAGGCTCCTCCAAAAGTTGGAGGTGAAACGTGGATCCCTGTCTGAAATAATCCTGACTGGAATCCCATGCAGACGGACTATCTCTTCCAGGTAAAGCTGCGCCCACTTATCCGTAGAATAGGTGGGTTTCCCTGGTATGAAATGTGCTGACTTGGTTAATCTGTCCACAATGACCCAAATTACTGAGTAACCTCGTAAGGTTCTAGGCAGTCCGACTATGAAATCCATAGAGATCTCCTCCCATTTCCACTGGGGCACATGTAAAGGCTGCAGTAGTCCTGCGGGCCTCTGTCTAGGTGCCTTCACCTGCTGACAAGTCAAACACTTGCTGACAAACTCTGCCACGTCGCGTTTCATGTTGCACCACCAGAACGACTGTTTCAGATCTCGATACATCTTGGTACTACCAGGATGCATAGAAAATGGCGAGTTATGGGCCTCGTTCAAGATTTCGCCAGGTTTGTCGTCGTCGCACATAATCGACCACTGAAATAGTAATCCTCCATCCGTGGATAGTGAAAACTCGCCAACTCACTCGTAGTTACCGCTGCGTAAGCTTCTACTAACCGAGGTCCCCTTGCTGAGACTCAACTATGCGTTGCCTCAAAGTTGGTTGTACCGTTAACTGAGCTAACTGAGCCGTGGTCTTTCCTACTAGTACTGCAATTTCAGCTCGTGCAAACTCGCTCTGTAACTCGCTCTGCCGCGAGAAACTCGTCTTTGAAGTATGAACGGCTTTCATCGAGGGCATCGACCACGACATTAGCCTTACCGGGTGGTATTGAATGTCTATGTCGTAATCCTTTACTAATTCCAACCATCTGCGCGTTGCCTCATGTTCACTCTTTCGGGTGAACAAGTACTTCTTGACTTTTATGGTCCAGTAAAAATCAAATTTTCGCCATAAAGGTAATGTCTCCGGATCTTTAGTGCAAAGACCACCGCCGCTAGCTCTAAGTCATGGGTTGGATAATTCCTCTCGTAAGGCCTTTAATTGTCGGGATGCATAGGCTATTACTTTACCGTCTGCATTAGAACACAACCCAAACCTTTCTTAGAAGCATCACCGTAAACCACGAAGCTCCCTGTTCCCTCGGGGACTGTAAGGATCGGAGCTGACACAAACCTACACTTGAGTTCCTGGAAACTCGCTTCACAATTATCATCCCACACAAATGGGTTACCTTTGCGCGTCAGCTGGGTCATGGGCATGGCTATCTTGGCGAAGTCCTGTACGAAACGTCTATAGTAACCTGCAAGACCAAGAAAACTACGTACCTCTGTAATGGTGGTCGGACGGGGCCACTGTGTGACGACCTCCACTTTCGCTGGGTCAACAGAGACTCCAGCTTCAGACACCACATGCCCTAAGATGGATACATTGCGGAGCGAGTGCACTTGGAAAATTTTGCATATAACTTATTCTCTCTCAGCGTGAGTAAAACTTTTCTTAGGTGCCTTTCATGATCATCATCACATCTGGAGTATATCAGAATATCGTCAATAAATACAATCACGAACGTATCTAGAAACTCTTTGAATAAACGGTTCATCAAGTCCATGAAAGCGGCGGGGGCGTTGGTCAAACCAAACGGCATCACTGTGAACTCGTAATGTCCATAACGTGATCTCAATCTTTGTCTTAGGAATATCCTCTTCACTAATTCTCAATCGATGGTAGCTCGATCTCGGATCAATCTTGGAAAACATCTTGTTCTCGCAAATCGATCGAACAAATCATCTATCCTAGGAAGAGGGTATCTATTCTTGATCGTAACTTTATTCAACTCCTCAGTAATCTATACACAGCGCATGGACCCGCTCTTTCTTTTCACGAACAACACCGGGCTCCCAAGGCGAAACGCTAGGCGTATAAATCCTTTGTCCATGTAAGTCTTGTAATCGTAGTTTCGATTCTTTCAACTCTGCCGGTGCCATTCAGATGCGGTGCCTTGGATATCGGAGTCGTCCCTAACTCCAATCCTATGTTAAAATCCACCTCTCTCGACCGGAGTACTCGGGAGGTCCTCGAAAACACGTCCGAAATTCATTCACCATCGTACCGATGACACCGAGATCTCCGTACACCTTGCATCTAGGATGCAAGCTAAGACGCCCCAAGCTCCCGATGTAATAACTTCCCGGCCTTAAGGGCGTGAATTACCTTAGGCCTACTTCACATTAACGTGCCTCTCAACTCAGTAGCCGGGTTGGTCGGGAGGAGTAAACACTACCTCCTTCCTAAAGCAATCAATGCAAGCATGGTTCTGCGCTAACCACCCATACCCAATATCACATCAAAGTCAAACATGTCTAAGACTACTAGATTTATTTGTTAACTCATGGTCTCATGATAGTCACACTACCATCCTTGACTTTCATAGTGGCTAACAAGTTTATCCCCGCAGGAGTGAGAGACAGACAAAGCATCTCAGAATCGTTTCTAATTTCAACTCGACTTGACTTACGAAGGATGCGAGAAATAAAAGAGTGTGTAGAACCGTAATCAAATAGTACATAGGCAAGGTGTCCAAGTAATGGAAGTGTACACAGTAACCACAGAGTCCATGCCATGGATGCTTTTACTTGTGCTTGCATAAGCTCTTCCTTGGTGAATTACTGGCTTGGCGCAGCAAATTTCTTATTGGTAACCCGAGGTTGGCTAGTCACGCTTGACTTCGGACGATTATTAGCTCTGTGCCCTTCTTTCCCACATCCCGAAGCACACTCGGATCGGGCCAAACACTTACCCCAATGATGCTTACCACGTCTTTTGCATTGTGGCTTATCTCCACTATTAGTTCCCGTCCCGTTGACTGTGGTTTCGACTGAACACACGAAAATTTCTGGTCTATGCGGCGTGTGGCTGGGACGCCGCGAGCTCTGAGCTTAGCGGTTCCCATTTCCTCTTCCGATTTGCCATGGCCGCCCAGGTAACTGTCACTGATGTGCGATCACGCTGTACCCAAATCAGTCTCGCCACTCTCACTGCGGAGGCATAGTCAGGAGGTGCTAGTGCCTGTATGAAGCCTCGGACATTTTCATCTAGTCCCATAATGAAACGCTCTGTTTTCTTCGCCTCTGTGTCTACTAGCTCGGGGGCAAAGCGTGACAAGCGGGTGAATTCTCTCTCATATATCTCCACCGCCTCTCCTGCTCGCTCACCGCAAGAATTTCGCTGCTTCCTATAACGAGCTACAAAGAGGTAAAATTTCCGCCAGAATGCTTCTTTAAACAGATTCCATGTGATCGTTTCCCCGCTGGCGACTATGGTTCCCTGGGCGGACTCCCACCATAAATAGGCGTCGTCTCTCAACATGAAGGTAGCACAGGACACCCTCTGGTCCTCAGGACAATTCATCAATCTGAAGATGGTCTCAATGGAGGACAACCATAACTCAGCCACAGTGGGGTCACTGGAAGACCCATCAAAAGCTCTGGGATCATATTTCCTGAAGTCCTTCAGATATCGAGACTCCAGAGTTGCATCATTCCGTCCCTGACTTGCTTGGGCCAACTGAGTGGCTACTGTAGCTCGCACAAGAGTCTGCATAGCCTCTACCATCATAGTCATGACATTAGGGTTTCCTTGATCTGCCACTGGAGCGACTGCAGGTGCATCCTCCTGGTGATCTGGCTGGTCCTGGGGAAGATCCGGCACGGGTGGGGTAATCTCCTCCTGTTCTAGTGGTAGTTCTGGCTGGGTGTTAACATTAACTCCTGATCTCCGACCCCTACCACGTCCTCTACCTCTCCCACGACCTCTAGGTGGCATTTTGTCAGTACTACAATGCAGAGAGTTTCTAACTCAGTTTTCATTACTTTCTAACTATAAGATAGGATCACCCTTAAGGTTTAAATTCATTTACATTCACAATACTGAATTACATCATAATCATTTGCTTGATTTATAAAATATCAGAACGTACCTGGCGGTGACCGGAACGCGTTGTTCAACCATGGGAACTACTCTGTGCTTACTCTGTAAGCAAGTCTACAGAACCCTTAAACCTAGGGCTCTGATACCAATCTATGCGCCCGGGCCCGGGATCTCCTGCGACTGGGCTGCGTCACTATATCATTCATGACTGCTTGTAAGAGTGAAGACACTATCCCCACAAACCAACACGGGGTCCTTTCGAAGATGCTTTGTCCTCACTCACATGCTCCTAGGAAAATTCCCAAGAGGTCACCCAACATAGGATTGCTCCAAGCCAAGCACGCTTAAATCGTGGAGTTCCTATGATTGAGCCACCAAAAAGAAGGTGCACCTTGTTGGTATAGGTAGTAGCTATCAATTCTTTTAAGCCTTTCTCAATTATACTTTCATATCCTCATGTACCCCTCTTCCTCGGGCACCATACTTTTCATATCCTCAGGATTCCTCTCATTCAGATGTGGGCTCGGTTCATTCATGTACCCCTCTTCCTCGGCGTCACATGCCCACTGACTTCCGCCTTGGTTTGCGTCCCCTCAACCACATCTTACTAGGAGAGGTTCCGCTCACGATACCATACTTTTCTATAACTAAACTCTTAGGGACATTACTAGACATGCATGCATTTATAGGCCAAAAGATATAAAACGATCTTTAAATCTCCAATAGAAAATAAATTGTCTTTAGGGATCCCAAAACAAAACATTCAAAACAGGTAAAAGGAGTAGTTTAAACATGGCCTGCTTAAAATCCTGAAGTTTAAACTTAACTTCAAAACCATAAAGCAGCGACTTTAGTTATCAAAGAAAAATATGCGGAAAACATGACTATTCCCATGGTCCTCATAACGCGCCTCCGTCACTCGCCCCGCACGCCCTTGGCCTTACCAAAAACATTTTTAAAAGAAAGGGTGAGTATTGCAAAACAATACCTGGTAAGTGACCTCGCTCACCGAGGTTTGGGATATGCAAGCACATACAATCATGACTTTTAAACTGCTCGAATCTGTACATATGCGGGACCTAAAACTTTCTCATATCATCATGACTATAATACATGACTTCCTTTTTCTTTTAAGTGGCCAATTGGTCATCCTGAGTCATTTCATTTTGAGTCCCTCACAGACCTCTGTAATAATTTGAGTCCTCAACAGACCCCTGTATGGTTTGAGTCCCTCACGCACCCTCAGTATAGATTGAGTCCCTCACGGACCCACATGTAATTTGACCCATAGGGTCTCTAATGCATGTTTTACCATGCACACAATGCACTCGGAGACCAATTTCCACATTTTTCATTAAATCATTTCATGGCATACATAACATGCATGAGGTCCCATCATTCCACATAACAATAGTGTACATGCCACAACAATTATCGTTGATATGCAAATCATACATTCCTCATATAATAGTTTGAAGATAACAAACTTATAGGTAATCATGAAATATTCTCATACAAGATAATCAGAATACCCTCACATGAAATACTAGATTTTTCTTACGTATAATACAAGGATATTTTCACAATAAAATATTGAGATATTCTCGTGTAAAATCATTAAATCTTTTAAGTAGAATAACGAACTAATTTCACATAGAATAACGAAATTCGTTTTCTTTAATCCCATTTAAAAGATTCGGCACAAGATCCCTTACCTTAGTTCGAATTCTACTCCAAAACCTAACCCGAGCTCCTCGAGTACTCTTCTTTAGTGGAACCTGATTCACACCACAATTCCAAGTTCATTCTCCAAGCATTCACTAAATCTATAATTGTAAGGGTACTTAAATTACGTTCTTAAGATTTCATGCCCCGCTTACCTCGAGTTCAAAGCGAATACCTACTATTCCTTAGTTCGTCTTGACGTTTGACCCTCAATTCCGCTCCAAACTTGGTCCCTACAATTAGCGTTGAAACGATGGCTTAAGCTCTCACTTAGACGCCTGATAAACAATAGGTCACGAATAATTCTTCATCAAATCCGAAACTTAACACGAACGCTCACCGGGCTGTATTCTCTGTGGCTGTGAAGACGTGCTGGCCGGCGTTGTAGGATTCGGCGGCAGCAACAACGGCTGGGAGGAACGGAGCTCGCGTGTGGCTGCTGCTTTGTGAAGTCCGGCGCAAGACCTGCTGCAGTGATCGAACGTTTCCCTCGGCGGCTCACGCGTGAGGGCTCTCGGCCGTGAAGCTTCGACGGCGGCAGCGCCGTGTGGGCGTGTTCGTGGATCGGCGCGCGCGGGGCGGCTTGTGGCGGCTGGAGTTCGCGTGAGAAGATCCGACGCTGCAAAGCTTCACGGCCGGACTTCACGTTCGTGGGTCTGCAGGTGTTCTCGCGGCTGCAGGGGTGGCTTGCCGGCGTGAGCGACTGGACGCGCGATTGAAGACCTGCTGCTCGAGACTTGGACGGCCGAGCGACTTCGAGGAGACGGCTTCAAAGGCGGCTGTGGCTTTCCGTCCGTGCTTGCAGGCGTATAACACGGCAGCTCCGAACGGCGAGATCGTGCGCACGCCGGCGGAAATAAGTTAAGCAGCTGGACGGCGGTTCTGTCGTGTGGATTCTGGCCGGCGGTGGAGTAGTACAATAAAAGTTAGGGTTTTGGTTAGGGCAAGGTACCAGGAGAAGAAGAAGATGTTGATGGGGCTAGGGTTAGGGTTTCTTTTGAATTTTCAATGATAAGGAGCTTAAATACTAACAAATTAGGTCAAAATCCAAGTGTTAATTATCACCCTCATTTAGACATTAATCACCAAAGTGTCATTGCCACTTCCTTTTCTTTTAATTTTTATCAATAGTTGTCTAAAGGAGAATATTTCGCCTTAAACTAATAAAATCAAAGACTCATTAACACCGAGCTTGATGAAATTCACTAATCCAACTAGACACACACAGGTTGATAGAACGTTAAATAAAATAAATAATTAGTACCTGTGGTTGTGGTCGTCACAAGAGTTGTCGACTCAATAAGCTTACCTTCTCATGGACAAAATCTCGTGGGGAGCTTGAAACTTAACTCTGCAAGATGGAATTCATTCGTTCCCAAGCTAGGGAATTTAGATAGGTTGTTCCCTTAAGGGTTGCATCTAGGTCTTGAACAACGATGCCCCTACCCTCTTTTTGGCCTGAGAGGGACTTTGTTTAATGGTAGGACCATAAACTAGTTGTTCATTAGAGGATTAGAGGTACTTAAGGAGCAAAAAGTAATCATAGGGGTAAAATGGTAATTTGACCCAGTTGTGATTATGAACAACCTATGAAGGGTCGACTCACGGGCATTGGTTAAATCAATGAACACAACTTGTTCTACAGTGAGGAGAGTGTAGCTACGAGTCTATAGTGGAATTACTAGTAGTTAATGAATGTTGGTTAACAGGATCAAAGAGTTTGATCAGTTAATCTCGTATCATTGAAGCTCATGATCTGTAGGTCCATCAGGTCCCTTCGTTAACTCGATAAAGATACAAAAGAAGGTATAAAGTTTTGGAATAAATTAGAAATGTTCAAATTCATATAAGGATTTATATTAATTATATGTGATATAATTGATATACTATATAGTTTAATGTTAATATGATTCATAATAAACTATATACTATATTTGGATTAATTTCCAAATATTGATTTAGTATGGAATTATTTCATATTAAATACTAGAGGAAATAATTGAGTTGAGAGATATGCAAAATGGATGTCAAGAATGTCTTTCTGAATGGTAATCTTGAAGAGAGTATGTCTCAGCCCGAAGGGTTCATAGCTCAAGGTCATGAGTAAAAAGTTTGTAAGCTTAATCAATCCATTTATGGGTTGAAGCAAGCTTCCAGATCTTCGAATATAAGATTTGATACTGCGATCAAGTCTTTTGGTTTTGACCAGAACGTTGATGAACCTTGCATTTACATAAAGATCATCAACGACAAAGTAGCTTTCTTAGTACTTTATATAGACGATATCCTACTCATTGGGAATGACGTAGGATTCCTAACTGACATAAAAAAATGGTTAGCGCCCCAATTTCAAACGAAAGATTCGGGAGAGGCGCAATATGTTCTCGGGATTCAAATTATAAGGAATCACAAGAACAGAACACTAGCTTTGTCTCAAGCGTCAAATATCGACAAAATGTTGGTATGATATTCGATGCAGAACTCCAAGAAGGGTTTATTACCTTTTAGGCATGAAGTTCATCTATCACAAGAACAATGTTCTAAGACACCTCAAGAAGTTGAGGATATGAGACGTATTCCCCATGCCTTTGCAGTAGGTAGCCTTATGTATGCTATGTTATGCATGAGACCAGATATTTTTTATGTTGTGGGAATAGTCAGTAGGTACCAATCCAATCTGGATTTAGACCATTAGATCACAGTTAAAAATATCCTTAAGTATCTTAGGAGAACGAGAGGCTATATGCTAGTGTATGAGGCTAAGAATTTGATCCTTACATGATACACTAACTCTGATTTTCAGACTGATAAGGATTCAAGGAAATCCACATCGGGATTAGTGTTCACCCTTAACGTGGGAGCTATAATATGGCGAAGCATAAAGCAAGGATGCATAGTAAACTTCACGATGGAGGTTGAATACGTAGCTGCTTGTGAAACTGCTAAAGAAGTTGTTTGGCTCAAGAAGTTCTTAACGGATTTGGATGTTGTTCCAAATATGGAATTGCCAATCACCTTATACTGTGACAACAATGGTGCTCGTGAGAATTCAAAAGAACCTCGTAGCCACAAATGAAGAAAGCATATCGAGAGGAAATACCATCTCATTCGAGAGATAGTGCAACGAGGAGATGTGATTGTCACGAAGATCACTTTGGAGCATAATATTACTAATCCTTTTACGAATACTCTCACAGCTAAAGTGTTCGAGGGTCATCTAGAGAGTCTGGATCTACGAGACATGTACATAGGGTAATCTAGGGCAAATGGGAGATATGTAATGGGTATAAAGATGCTCCAGTTTATTGTATTTATTGTAATCCATTGTTCTGTAATTGTATGTACCCCACTAGACTAGAGTTTTAGTTCAAGTGGGAGTTTGTTGGATTTAATGCCCTAAAACTCGTAATTTGTAATTTTTGTAATTTGTTCTAATTTTATCAATAAAATGTTATTATCACTATTCATTCAAATGTTGTTGAATTTTATGTAGTTTGACTTAAACTAACCCTAAATCCAATAAACAAACATCTTAGATAGTGTTATGTGTCTTGGGTTGTATGTTGCATTAGATATAAGCGATCATACATCGAATAATCATCTATAAAAGAGAAAAAAAATATGCGTACTCTCCTCTAGCTTTTACATTCATTGGAGCACAGAGATTCGAACGTATTAGCTCCAAGGGCTCTTTGGCTCTATAACCTTTCCAGTAAAAAGTCTTTTTGTCATCTTTCCTTCTAGACAAGATTCACATGGAGGTAAAGAATCATTTTCTAAATGACTTAGAAGTCCACTCTTTACCAGACTTTCAATCCGATTGAGATTAATGTGACCCAGTCTCAGATGCCAAAGATAGGTATCTTTATTTGGAGAATTCTTTTGCCTCTTACTTTGAGTATTAGGTTCCTCTTTATCTTACGAAATATGTACATGTTTTCTAAAAACAGAAATCTACCAGTAAAAAATAACTTAACAGCTCCTGCTGCACGAGCTGAGACGACGTCTCCCATTCTGACCCTGGGTGTCATCTCACCCTCTTCGAGCTCCTTGAAGGAACTAATTCCCTGTAAAGAAGAACAAACATGATTAGTGGCCCCTGAATCAAGTATCCATGTAGAATTATGATTTTCCACTAAACAAGTTTCTAGAACAAACAAATCTAATTTACCTTTTTTCTTCTTAAGCTCGACTAAGTACTTTAGGCAGTTGCGTTTCCAGTGCTCATCCACGTTGCAGTGGAAATATTTTCCTTTATCTGCAACCTTGGCTTTCCCTTTGCCTTTGTCAACAGAGGTAAGAACCGTTCATTTTCCTCCTAATGGACCTACAGATAAGAAGCTCCAACGATACAAGATTATTCAGTTAATCTCATTAACCTCCTAATCACCATTCGTTAACTGCGGGAACACTCCACTAAAGTCCCGCAGTTGCACTCTTCTCACTGCAGATATATTTATGTGTCCACGGATATCAACCAATATCAACAAGTCAATCCTTCACGAATGTTCATAACACTAGCTGGGTCAAATTATCGTTTTACTCCTGGGTTACATCTTTTACCTTAAGTCTCAGTGTTCCTCTAATGAACAACCTGTTTATGGTCCTACCAATAAACAGAAGTCCCTCTCAGGCCAATGAGACGGTTGGGCCCTTTATTCAATTTCCAGAGACACCACCTAAGGGAACATTCATCTACTTACCCTAATAGGCGGGAAGGAGTGAATTCCTTCTTGCTAGGTTAAGTCCCCAACCGCCTGCTCGGTCTTGTCCCCAAGAAGGTAGGCATATTGAGTCGGCGTCTCGGGCCACTCTCACCCATAATAGTCAAAGGACAATCCCTCGCAAACAGGAGTTCGTAACCTGCTCAGGATTGAGATCAGGTTGCCTAGGTCATCCTATTGAAATTGAAACCTAACTAGTTAACGGAGTTACATCTAGTGATTGCTATTTCGTGGTCCGGTCTTATGCAATCTCATTACATAGGATATTCCCACTCACATGTCGTCTACACGAACACGTTAGGATCACTGTGTTTGTATCATATACAAAGTGGGCCATATCCATAGTATTACTAGGATGAGGTACCCAACCTTATCCCCTTACTATAGACCCTTTAGGTTGTATCTCGAGCTGAGATCCTTATATGTCCACTACATTCAGTTCAAGAGACATACAACAACCTCAGATGTTAGTTTATTGGATTTAGGGTTAACTTATGGCAATATAGAAAATAATGATAAACAATAACTCTTTATTGATTTAATTAGAACATTATTTACAAACTACGAGTTTTAGGGCATAAAACCCAACAAACTCCCACTTGAACTAAAACTCTAGCGGTGTACATTACAATCTAAAACAACGATTACAGAGATACAGAAATACAATAAACTAGGGCATCCATATAACCATTCATATCTCCTACTTGCCCTAGATTATCCTATGTACATATCTCGTAGACCTAGACTCTCCAGATGTCCCTCGAACACTTTAACCATGAGAGTCTTTGTAAAAGGATCAACAATGTTGTGCTCCAAAGCGATCTTCGTGACTATCACATCTCCTCTTTGCACTATCTCCCGAATGAGATGACATTTCCTCTCGATGTGCTTCCCTCGCTTATGGCTACGAGGTTCCTTTGAATTGGCTACCGCACCACTGTTTTCACAGTATAAGGTGATGGAAAATTCCATATTTGGAACGACTTCCAAATCAGTTAGAAATTTCCTTAGCCAAACAACCTCCTTAGTTGCTTCACAAGCAACTACATATTCAACCTCCATCATGGAGTCGACGATGCATCCTTGCTTCATGCTACGCCACACTATAGCTCCCCCGTTAAGGGTGAAAACTAATCCCGATGTAGATTTCCTAGAATCCTTATTAGCCTGAAAATCAGAATCAGTGTATCCTGTAAGCATCAAATCCTTAGACCCATACACAAGCGTATAGTCCCTCGTTCTCCTTAGATACTTGAGGATATTCTTAATTGCGATCCAGTGGTCTAACCCTGGATTGGATTGGTACCTACTAACTATTCCCACAACATAACAAATGTCTAGCCTCGTGCATAACATAAAATACATTAAGCTACCTACTGCCGAGGCATAGGGAATACGTCTCATATCCTCAACTTCTTGAGGTGTCTTAGGACAGTGTTCCGTAGACAGATGAATTCCATGCCTAATGGACAATAAACTCCTTTTGGAATTCTGCATCGAATATCGGATCAACATTTTGTCGATATAGGATGCTTGAGACAGAGCTAGCGCTATGTTCTTGCGATTCCTGAAAATTTGAATCCCAAGAACATACTGCGCCTCTCCTAAATCTTTCATTTGGAATTGGGTCGCCAACCAATTCTGTATGTCAGTTAGATATCCTACATCATCCCCAATGAGTAGGATATCATCCACATATAGTATTAAGAAAGCTACTTTATTGTTGATGATCCTCTTGTAAACACAAAACTCATCAACGTTTTGGTCAAAGCCATAAGACTTGATCGCAATATCAAATCTTATGTTCCAAGATCTGGATGCTTGCTTCAACCCATAAATGGATCAATTGAGCTTGCAAACTTTTTGCTTCTGACCTTGGGCTATGAACCCTTCGGGTTGAGACATATAGATACACTATTCAAGATTACCATTCAAAAAGGCAGTCTTGACGTCCATTTGCCAAATTTCATAGTCATAAAATGTGGCTATGGACAAGAGTATCCTTATTGACTTTAACATAACAATAGGGGAAAAAGTTTCCTCATAGTCAACTCCTTCCCTTTGAGTGAAATCCTTTGCCACGAGTCTAGCCTTAAAGGTTTGTACCTTCCCGGCTGTATCTCTCTTTCACTTATAGATCCATTTTCACCCTATGGGTCTTACCCCTTCAGGTTGGTCTACAAGTTCCCAAACTGAATTGAAGTACATTGACTCCATTTCAAGGTCCATGGCTTTGATCCATTAGTACTTATCTACGTTATTCATTTCCTGTTTATAAGACAATGGATCCTCTACGTCGTCATCCGGTATGACAACCTGAGTTTCAGTTAAACCCAAGTAGCGGTCAGGTTTGGTAACAACCCTCCCACTGCGTCGAGGCATTCCCAACGATTGAGAAGGACGAGATTGACTCGATGTGCCGACTTCTTCATCAACTCTTCATGATGGTCCGACTTGGTCAACAACTCTTGTTGACTCCTCTGTAGCTTCATTTAATACTAACTTACTACGTGGTTTATGGTTTCTCAGGCATGGGGTTCACCTGTCTAAGGATCAATGTCCTAAGACTCCTCAAGAGGTTGAGGATATGAGACGAATACCCTATGTTTCAGCTGTAGGGAGCCTCATGTATGCCATGCTGTGTACTAGGCTCGACATCTGTTATGCAGTAGGGATTGTCAGTAGGTATCAATCTAATCCAGGAATAGATCACTGGACAACCGTAAAGGCAATCCTCAAGTATCTTAGGAGAACGAGGAACTACAACCTTGTGTATGAGAGTGGGGGTTTGCTCCTTATGGGATACACAGATTCTGACTTTCAGACCGATAAGGATTCGAGGAAATCCACTTCGGAGTCAACCTTCATTCCGAATGGAGGAGGCGTAGTAGTATGGCGAAGCATCAGCGAGGATGCATCACCGATTCCACGATGGAAGTCGAGTATGTTGCGACTTGTGAAGGCGCAGCGAAGTCGCTTTGGCTTAGGAATTTCATGAAGGATTTGGAAGTTGTTCCAAATATGAACTTGTCGATCACGTTATTTTGTGACAACAGTGGTGCTGTAGCCAACTCGAGAGAGCCTCGGAGTCATAAGAGGAGCAAGCAAATTGAGCGGAAGTATCACCTAATACGAAAGATTGTGCATCGCAGAGACGTGACAGTCACGCAGATAGCGTCGGAGCACAACGTTGTTGATCCATTTGCAAAGGCCCTCACGACTAAGGTGTTTGAGGGTCACCTAGAGAGTCTAGGTCTTCGAGTGCTTCCTGACTTGGGAAAGTGGGATTATTGTAAAGGGTATTCGATGCCCTAGTTCTTTGTATTGTATATTTGAGAAATGTATATTTACTCCACTAGCTTGTCCAAGTGGGAGTTTGTTGGATGTATGTCCTAATCTCGTTTTGTTTGTAATATTACCAATTGAAATAAATAAGAGTTATTTCTTTCATCACTTTGTGTCTCGCAATTTTATAAACTTTGTCCAATAAACTAAGCTCCAACGTCATTAAAATTTATAAGAGAACAAGAACTTGAACGGTGTGTAGTGGACACACAAGGAGGATCACGCTCGAGTTAATGACCCGAATGGTCTATAGTATATGGATAAGGTTGGAGACCTAATTCGGGATACGCTGTGGATGTGGCCCGCTTTGTATTAGATACAAACGAGGTGATCTGACTCATTCATGTGTTGACATGCGAGTGGGGGCATTCTGTGCAATGAAATTGTATAAGAACAAACCGTGAATTATTAGACCTACTGATGTAACACCATTGACAGTATAGGACTAATAACTTCGTAGATGACCATTAGTGACTCGACCTTAATCCTGAGTGTGTTACGAACTCCTATCTGCGGGGATGTGTCCTTTGACTAGTACGGGTGAGGGTGGTCACAGTTACTCGCCCAATATGCCTATCTTCTCAGGGATAGGACCACGTGGGGAGCTGGAAACTTAACTACGCGAGATGGAATTCACTCGTTCCCGACTTTAGGGAAACTAGAGGGGTTGTTCCCTTAAGTGTTGTCTCCAGGGCTTGGACAACGGGCGCCTACCCTCTCACTGGCCCGAGAGGGGTGTTGTATATGGTTGGATCATTACAACGTTGTTGTTCATTAGAGGAGCAGTGGGGACTTAAGGAGCAAGAAGTAGACACAGGGGTAAAACGGTAATTTGACCCAACAGTGTCTACAAACAACCTGTGAATGGTCGACTCATGGGCATTGGTTATATCAATGGACACAACTTGTCCTACAGTGATGGTAGTGCAGCTACGGGTTTTAGTGAAGTGTTACCGTAGCTAATGAATGTTGATTAACCGGGTCAAAGAGTTTGTCAGGTTAATCTCGTATCATTGGAGCTCGTCACCTGTAGGTCCATTAGGTCCCTCGATTGGCTCTAACTGGATAAATAGAGGGTTTACAGTTTGGTGTGGATTTGAAGTGTTCAAATTCATTATAAGAGTATTTATGTCATTTATATGAGATATGATTGACATATTATATAGTTTAATGTGAATGAGATTCATAATAAATTATAGGTTAGCCTAATTGCTTAATTAGGGCTAATTTGGAGAAATTGGATTGAGAGAAAATAAATTGAATGTGATTCAATTTAAAATCCACAATTATACAAATATGATTTGTATAATGAGATATGAGATATCTTATTATATGTTGTTATGCAAATATGATTTGCATAACCTATGGTTGTAGTTAAATGGTAAATAGGCGGAGATTTCAACTCCACCTATCACCATTATATAAACCCTTTGCAAGAAGGATTTTGTAAGCAAAAATGTCATTTTTTGGATTTCTCACCAAAGACATCTCTAATTCTCTCTCAACCTTCTCTCAAATTCTCTTCTCCCTTTCACCAAAAGGAGTCCCACCACTCTCCTTCTACCTAAGGAGAACAACCGAGAAGCCCTTTCGGAGGTGTTCGGGTTGCTTGAATTCGTTGAGATCGAGATCGCAAAGAGTTTGTGACCGGAGAAGGAAATCGTGAAGAACAGTTCTTCAACAAGTAAGTGTTTTTCCTTACTGTTTTTCCTTCTAATTGCAAGTTTGCTTGAATTCGTAGAAATAATTTTGAGAAAGTGTTTTCACTGCAAATCCACGATGATTCAATCGTTTTTCTGCTGCGGGATTTTCATTCCCATCAACTGGTATCAGAGCCAGGTTTGGCTTCTTTGTTGTGAAAATGATTTTCTTAAAATTAGGTGGGTATTGCTTCAATTTCATTTGATGAATTGTTGGTTTGCGAAATTGCATGTTTTCGGTTTTGACACTAGTTATAGATTTATTTTCGTTGATTAGATCAATGTAAAGGCCCATGTTTTTGGGGCAATTAGAAAATAAATCGAGTCTGTAAGTCTGGGTCTTTGTCGGCAAGAGTTGCTGTGAAGAAATCGGAGCAGAAATGAGCGAACATTCAGAGAAAACAGCAAGGGAGTTTGCTATCCATTAGATGGCGTTGAGACACTGTTCTTCGGCGTCTCAACGCCGTCCGCGCAGGCGAAGATTGATCTGCAGAGCAGCGTTGCAACACCAAGGCGTGGAGCACGCGAGGTGCAACGCTGAGCACTGCAGCATTGCAACGCTGCGTGCGTGATGGGCGGTTTCAGCAGCAGTTGCGCGAGAACGTGGCCGGTGGAAGCTTTCATCAATGTGGGACGTTTATTTTCAGTTTTTATTTTATTATTTTAATTGTAAAATGTATTTAAGGGTGACACTCACAGGATTCATTAAGAGTATGAAATATTTTATCTATGTGCATAATGTATGTCATATAGATTTAAAATCTCACCTTAGGTTAAACATTTCATGCATCATATTTATATTATAAGTGTTATAATATATAGTATGCATGATAGGTTATATTATAAGAGTTATAATATAAGGTCAACATGTTTGAATTTATTTAAATATAAATGTTATATTTCTTAGATTAAAAGCATGCACATGCATTTAATTCATGTGATGAATGTATGTTATAGTATAATGTTATTCATGTGATGAATGATCAAGTACTATAACATAGAAATGCATGTAACCTAAGTTAATTATTAGTTTTAAAATGTTTAGAACTTGAATAATTAGACTTAGGTTTTCTAGTTCTATTCATATTAGAATTAGGAAATCAAATATGACATTTGAATGGTGACTGATAAATAGCTCTGTCTAATGAAGGTTCTCTCTAAGGCTGGGGTATTTAAGCTGACGCTTTGCGGAACACACCTACCTGGGAACCGACCTGGGAGTGAATTTGGTCCGGAGATTCTTAGGTTATATTATCGTGAGTGTCGTTAATTAAAAGTTGATTAATTTACTCACATAAACCTAAGTTAATAATATGATTATAAACTTAGGTTAAAGTAATATAAGAGTTATATTGGTAGACTTAGGTAAATATTAGCCGATTTATCTAGGTCAATCCTGATTAATTTAAAGTGCTAAGTGGGAGGAAATAAAGTGTATAAGATACATTTGATTTTCCGACCACAAATCTCCGTTAAAGTCCACACCGTGAGATCCATACTCGCCCTCGTGGTGCAAATGGGAGCGTCCCCCTTCGGATGGTATTTGTATGGGTCAATATCAACGTGGATGGAGAGAGTACTTATAGTGAGTGGGAGCAGGACCTGTGAAAATGGGACCCACAGTCTCTTCTTTCGATTCACACCGTGAGACGCCTATGATCCGCATGCTAGTTTGGCCTGGACCACACAATCCCTTTGGAGGGCCTTGATCATAGGAGTCCGAACACCGTGAATTCCCGAAAAGGATACAGTTTCCTTGTTGGTTTTCCTTCTTGGTTCACCCTTCCATGGCTATTGTTTGGACGGATACTTGGAAACTTAAAGATTGAGGGTGACACTCACGGGATTCATTAAGAGTTAATGGATTCAGATCGAAAAATGGTAACTGGACGCCTAATGGAATAAGAGTTATTCTGGGATTAGGGTCTGGTCGAGAAAGTCTCATCCTAGAGGAGGAGTGTTTCTGTTCACCCTTCGGTGGCGGTCATTCTAAATCTTTGGGGCATCATTGCAATTTTAATGACCTTGGGATCATAGGATAAATTTTTGCTAAAACTTGATTCGATTTCAAAAAGTTTTTTTGCGAGACTGACAAAATGTTTTTACTTGTTTTTCAGCAAAATGTCTAGCTCAATAATAGCTTTACTCGCTTCCGAATAATTAGTGGGAGATAACTACCAAACATGAAAAAACAATATAAACACGATTCTAGTAACTGACGACCTAAAGTTCGTGCTCACTGAGGAGTGTCCTCAGGTGCTGGGCTCGACCGCGTCACGAAGTGTTCGTGATGCGTACGATCGATGGATCAAGGCCAATGAAAAGGTCAAGGTCTACATCATTGCCAGCTTATCTGAAGTCTTGGCAAAAAAGTATGAGTTGATGGTCACCGCCAAGGAGATCATAGAATCCTTGTAGGAAATGTTTGGACAACAGTCATTTCAGGAACCCCTCCAGCTTCCTGGCCAAAACATAAGATATGCTAGCCAGGATGTAGGCCTTGGCTTTCTCATTGGCCTTGGTCCAGCGGTCATATGCGTCCTTAACAGATTGAGGTGCGTTTTAAGCAGGGACCTGAGGACATTCCTCAGTCAGTATGAACCTAAGGTCGTCCACAACCAGAATCGTATTCAGGTTGGACTTCCACGTAGTGTAGTTTTTTCCAGTTAAATGTTCACTTTTTAATAAGGCTATTATTGAGGACGATATGCTGAAATTGTAAAAGTAGTTCTAATTAGTTATGCCTTTTAACTTATTACAAAACCAATCTAATTTAGCAAAATTATTAAGAACCCTAGTGTTTAAACTTAAACCTTTAATTTTGCAACGATATTTCAAGGGTTTAGAATAAAAGCCACCGTCGGGTGGTCAGTCACTCCCCTAAATTGAGACTATTTCAGCTAACCATCACTACCAGAGCATCTCATGTCCCAATGAATTTTAGCTACCATTTATTTGGTCAAGGACTCATTAACTAGCTTAACTTATCCCGTAAATGTGACCCTACCATTTTCAGATCTAATAGTTCCGAGCCAACAAGCTCCTATTAAGAAAGACAACTGTTGACAAATTACCTAGGAGACCCTATCTATTTCTGGAGTTTGCGGTGTTCCGATTCCTATAGTCTGACCCTCCGTAGGGTTTGGCTAGTACAAGGCAACCTAGCAAGCGGAATATAGAAATCTCACGATGTGACCTAATAGAGGAGATCGTAGCATACGTTGACACTCATCCTGCTCTCATTTACTATGGAAACTTTCCTCATTCATCTTGGTATTGAACCATGCAAATACTTACTGTAGGGGGACTCCCTATTGACGCCGCGTAGCCGAGCATGGAACTCACTGTGTGAACTCTCAAGGACGTGAGAGTAAACTTGATGCGAACATCTTGTTTTCTCCCACTAAAGTTCCTAAAGTTAGGGTTTAGGTTTAACTTAGTTGGATTTTGGCTAAAAGAATCTATCTAAGTCTATGCCTATTATTACTTTTATAACTAGGTCTTTTAAGCTTATGTCTAGGTGAATAAACATTTTAATAACCTAGATACATTGCATGCTAACAAGACTATGGTTAATTCAACTCATGTTTCGGGTCTAATGAACAACCTGTTTGTGGTCCTACCAGTAAACAGAAGTCCATCTCGAGCCAATGAGAGGGTCGAACCCTTTAATCAAGTCCCGGAGACACCACTTAAGGGAACATTCATCTACTTACCCTAATAGGTGGGAAGTAGTAAATTCCATCTTGCTAGGTTAAGTCCCTAGCCGCCTGCTCGGTCTTGTCCCCAAGAAGGTAGGCTTATTTAGTTGGCAAATCTGGCCACTCTCACCCATACTAGTCAAAGGACAATCCCTCACAAACAGGACTTCGTAACCTGCTCAGGATTGAGATCAAGTCGTTGGGATTTATGCCCTAAATAAGTGTAGTTTTGTAATTATCATTACACAATAAATAAAGTTGTTATTTATTATATTCTCGCATATAAATCTAAATCTAAAAAACTAAGTTCCAAGGTTATAATGATAGATCTTGAAAATTTATGTAGTAGACATAAGTTGGATTAAGTTGTTCAAGTATAACCTAAAAGGTCTATGGTATATGCATAAGGTTGGGAACCTTATACTGGTAACACCATGGATGCGACCCACTTTGTATTTGGTACAAACGAGATAATCTAACTCGTTCATGTGGTAGACATGCGAGTGGGGGCATCCTGTATAATGAGATTATACAAGACCGGACCGCGAGTTATTAACCTACTAGAGTAACACCGTTATCAAGATAGGTATAATATTTCATAGATGATCATTAGTGACTTGACCTGAATCCTAAGCAAGCTATGAACTCATGCTTATGAGGTTTGTCCTTAGACTAGTATGGGTGAGAGTGGCCTGTAGCCGACTCAATAAGCTTACCTTCTCAGGGACATAACTTTGTAAGTAGCTGGGAACTTAACTATGCAAGAAGGAATTCACTCATTCCTAAATTAGGGAATCAGGTAGGTTGTTCTCTTAAGAACTGAATCCAGGTCTTGAACTATGGGGCCCCGCCTTCTTACTAGCTTAAGAAGGATCAAGTTTTATGGTAGGACCATAGACTGATTGTTCATTAGAGGATCAGTAGAGCTTAAGGAACAAGATGTACTCATAGGGGTAAAAAGGTAATTTGACCCAGTTGTGATTACGAACAACCTATGAAGGGTCGACTCACAAGTATGTTGGGATGTATGTCCTCATCTCGTGTAGTTTGTAATATTCCAAGTTGTAAATAAATAAGAGTTATTTATTTGAACTTTGTGTGATAAATAAGAGTTATTTATTTCAACTTTGTGTCTCGCATATTTCATAAACTTAATCCAATAAACTAAGCTTCAGGGTCATTGTATTAATGAGAGAACTAGAACTTGAACAATGTGTAGTGTACACACAGGGAGGATCACGTTCGAGTTAATGACCTGAACGGTCTACAATATATGGATAGGGTTTGAGACCTAATCCTGATATACTGTGGATGCGACCCGCTTTGTATTAGATACAAACGAGGTGATCTGACTCGTTCATGTGGTTGACATGCGAGTGGGGGCATCCTATGCAATGAGATTGTACAAGACCAGACCGTGAATTATTAGACTTACTGATGTAACACCGCTAACAGTATAGGGCTAATAATCTCGTAGATGACCATTAGTGACTCCACCTTAATCCTGAGCGTGTTACGGACTCCTGTCTGCGGGGGTCTATCCTTTGACTAGTACGGGTGAGGGTGGCCACTATTGCTCGCCCAATATGCCTATCTTCTCAGGGACAGGACCACGTGGGGAGCTGGAAACTTGACTACGCAAGAAGGAATTCACCCATTCCCGACTTAGGAAAAGTAGAGGGGTTGTTTCCTTAAGTGTTGTCTCCAGGGCTTGAACAACTGGGCCCCACTCTCTCATTGGCATGAGAGGGTTGTTGTTTATGGTTGGACCATGCAACGTAGTTGTTCATTAGAGGAGCAGTGGGACTTAAGGAGTAAGAGGTAGACACAGGGGTAAAACGATAATTTGACCTAACAGTGTCTACGAACAACCAGTGAAGGGTCGACTCATGGGTATTGGTTATATCGATGGACACAACTTGTCCTACAGTGATGAGAGTGCAGACTACGAGCTTTAGTGGAGTGTTACCGTAGCTAATGAATGTTGAATAAGCTGGGTCAAAGAGTTTGTGAGTTAGTCTCGGATCATTGGAGCTCGTCACGTGTAGGTCCATTAGGTCCCTCGGTTGGCTCAAATTGGACAAATTGAGGGTTTACAGTTTGGTGTGAATTTAAAGTGTTCAAATTCATTATTTGGGTATTTATGTAAATTATATGAGATAAGATGACATAATATATAGTTTGATGTGAATGAGATTCAAAATAAACTATTGTATAGTCTAATTGATTAATTAGTGCTAATTTGAGAAATTGAATTGAGAGAAATTAAATTGAATGTGATTCAATTTAAAAATCCACAATTATGCAAATGAGATTTGTATAATAAGGTATGAGATACCTTATATTATATAATATGCAAATATGATTTGTATATCATATAGTTGTGGTAAAATGGTGAATTGATGGAGATTTTAACTCCACCACACACCATTATAAATAGGTGCATTTAAAAGCATCTCATTAAGCTTTTTTTTCATTTTTTGGATTTTCATCCAAAGAGAGCAAGGCAATTCTCTCTCAAACTCTCTCATTTCTCTAAGATCTCTCCTCACCCAAAACCAAAGGGAGTCCCACCTACTCTCCCTCAACCTCCCGAGAAAAACCGAGAAGACCCTGTGGAGGTGGCTTGCAACACCGTTCGAGGTTCGATTCGAGGAGATCGTTGGTTCGAGAGAGATCGTGACTGGAGGAGAAAAGCATTGAAGAAATGTTCTTCAACAAGTAAGTAGCATTATCTTTACTGTTTTTCTTCTCTAGAAATGCATGTTTAACCTAGAATTAAAGTAGTTTAGTTCAATTCTAAGATAGGAATTACACAACGAAACAACGACGTTTCACAACGTCTTCCGCTGCGAGAATTCAAATCCCTTCAAAGTATTGATTATATCAGTGGATACAACATAGTCTACAGTGAGGAGAGTGCAACTATGAGTCTATAGTGGAATGACTTATTGTTAATGAATGTTGATTAATTGAATCAAAGAGTTTGATCGATTAATCTTGTATCATTAGAGCTCATGATCTGTAGATCCATTAGGTCCCTCCGTTGGTTCAACATGGAAATAAGAAGGGTTTATAGTTTGGAGTGAGATTGAAATGTTCAATTTCATGTTTAAAGAAATATGTCAAATATATAATATAATTGATATAACATATGGTTTAATCCATGAGAATATATCATAAGAGCACTATAAGGGTAGGATGGTCATTTTCATCATATTTCTCTATAAATATGTGCATGAGATGCACATTTGTTAACCTAATTCAAAAAGGCAACCCTAGTGCTCTTTTGACAAGTGTTTTTTGTTGGAAAAGTTCTAAAGCCCTTGTTTTCCTAAAAATCCCTCCCAACTCTAAAAGAGTTTCCACCACCTTCCCTCTCCTAGAGATACAACAGAGAAGATCTAGCGGACAGATTGAAAACTACTTCGTAGTTTGTGGAGTACGCGAAATCGTTGAGATCGTGAGAACGTAAGGATCAAAAGGAGCACGTGTTGTTTTGTCTACAAAGGTAATATACTTGTTGTCCATATGATCTAATATGCATGCTTAATCATTTTATGTATGTTTTGATTTGATCTAGGTAACACATTACAAGAACACGCGATTCAAATCGCCTCCGCTACGGGATTCAATCCCATTAATTGGTATCAAAGCATAATTGTGTTCTTGTTTTTGTTCTAGATCTGTCAAAAACATAGGTGAGATTACATTTTTGTTCATGAGATGAATGAAGGTTTGCAAAATTAGATGTTTACATTTTTGGCACTTAGATTTGCAATTTTTTCATTGAATTGTTCAATGTAAGGGCCCGGTATTTTGAGAAATTTTAATTGTAAATTGAGTCTGTAAGTCCGTGTCGATCGAGGCAAAGTGGTTGCTGCGAAGAACGGAGCGAAAACGAGCGAAAAACAGCAAAAGGTGTTTGTTGTACTGTGTGCAGCGTTGCAACGTTGTGCTTCAGCATTGCAATACCAATCGAGCGGGTTTTAGGTTGCAGACAGATGCAGCGTTGCAACGCGCCTCCCAGCGTCACAATGCTTGGACGATGAGGCCTTGGCATTGCAACGCTTGCACGGGCGTCGCAACCCTGATGTTGTTGAAGGCGCGTGACATGAAGGAGCCAGCGTTGCAACGCGATCCTCAACGTTGCAACGCTGCTGGAGTAACGCTTCAACTGGCAGAAACAGACAAGGTGTAGCGTTGCAACACTGCCATCAGCGTTGCAACGCCGCAGGCGTTTCACGGAGAACAACAAGGGGCAAAGAAAAACGTTTTTTAATATTATTTAATATATAAAAAATTTGTATATTAATTAATATTAATTATATTTATTTTAATTAATATAATTAGATTATATTAATTAAAATTATTTTTAGGGTGCCAAAAATGGTCTATTTTTTGCTATTTAATTTATGCAATTGTTGTATAATTATTGTCATGCATAATGAATGCTTTTAATTTATGTATCCCATCTTAGGTTAAGCATTTCCATGCATCAGTTATAATATAAAGTGTTATATTATATAGTTTTCATGTATAATTAATATAAGGAGTTATATTAATTTTTGGACAGCATTGACATGCATTATAATTCATGAGATGAATATGCTATGTATGTTTATTATTCATGTGATGGATGATCAAGCAAATATAACATAGTATGCATGTCACCTAAGGTTAATTATTAGTTTTAAAATGTTTAGAACTTGAAATTAATAGACCATAGGTTATCTAGTTCTAATTAGATTAGAATTAGGAACCATGTAATTTATAAACAATGATTAAAAGAGGAACTCTGTCTAAGGAAGGTTACTGCTCTAGGTCAGTATTTAAGTTGACGGAAACGGAATACCCCTACCTGGGAACTGACTTGGGAGTGAATTTTAATCAGAGGATTTATAAATTATAGTAGCGTCAACAAGTTTATTAAGGGGTTAATAAACTAGACATCCTAGGTTTAATATAAAGAGTTATATTAGCAAACTTAGGATAAAATCAATATAATAGTTATATTGATTATTAATATAATAGTTATATTGATAAGTTTAGGTAAAAACCATTAGTCGGGTTTAGCCTAGATAAATTTCCTATAGAGTTAAAGTATCCAATGAGAGGAAAAGTGTATATGATACATATTTTTCGACCTACGTTTCTCCGAGAAGTTCACACCGTGAGACTCATACTTGGCCTTGTGGCGCAAACAGGAGCGTCCCCCTTCGGATGGTGTTTGTATGAGTCAATATCAAGGTGAATGGAGAGGGTACTTATAGTGAGTGGGAACAAGTTTAGTGAAAACAAAACCTATGGTCTCTTTTGTCGGTTCACACCGTAAGATCACTATGGTCAGCCTGCTAGTTTGGCCTGGACCAGACAATCCCTTCGGAGGGCTTGATCATAGGGGATCGAACACAGTGGACACCTAAAAGGGATAAAAGATTTTCTTAGTCTTTTTTTCAACCTAGTCCTCCCTTCAGCGGATTTTGTTGGATGGGGACTCTGGGGTCTAAAGACAGAGGGTTACACTCACAAGGTACATAAGAAGTGTAAGTATCCTGTGGTGCCAAGCTCGAACGCGTGCCAAGATTTCCTTAGTCTTTTTTTCAACCTAGTCCTCCCTCAGGTGCCAAGCTCGAACGCGTCACGAAATGTTCGTGACGCATACGATAGATGGATGAAGACCAATGACAAGGCTAAGGTCTACATCTTGGCAAGTATGTCAGACATACTAACCAAGATGCACGAGGGCATGATGACCGCCAAGGAAATCATGGATTCGCTGCAGGGCATGTTTGGACAACAGTCTGTTCAGGTCAAGCACAGTGCTCTCAAGTACATCTTCAACGCTAGAATGACAGAGGGATCATCTGTTCGGGTCATGTTCTCGATATGATGGTTCACTTCAACACGGCGGAGTCGAATGGTGCTTCTATCGACGAATCGAGCAAGATCAGCTTTATACTAGAAACTCTACCAGGGAGTTTTCTACAGTTTTGAAATAATGTTGTTATGAACAAGCTTATTTTTAACCTTATCTCTCTTCTGAATGAACTCCAAACCTTCCAATCTCTGATGAAAATCAAGGGATCAAAAGGTGAGGCAAATATTGCCAGTAGGAGTAATCACGGAGGTTCAATCTCTGGAACAAAATCAATGGCTTCATCTTCCTCAAGCCTGAAAGGCAAGAAGAAGAAAATGAAGAAGGTTGTTAAGGGGAAACGGGCTGACAAAGATGTCGCCCAGAAGGGCAAAAGAAGGTCAAAGAAGTTGCAGACAAAGAAAAATGTTTCTACTGCAATGAAGACGGGCATTGAAAATGGAATTGTCCGAAGTACATTGTAGAAAGAAGAAAGAAGGTAAATATGATTTACTTTGCTTAGAAGCTTGTTTAGTGGATGATGATAATTTTGCCTGGATATTGGATTCAGGAGCCACTAATCATGTCTGTTCTTCTTTTCAGGGAATTATTTCCTGGCAGCAACTACAAGAAGAAGAGAGAACACTCCATGTTGGAAATGGGGAAGTTGTCTCAACTGCAGCAGTGGGCACCATGAAGCTATTGTTTGACAAGAAAAATATGTCGTTGAACAATGTACTAGTGATACTAGGGTTTACTAGAAACCTAATTTCAATTTCTTGCCTAATAGAACAATGTATTTCAATATCTTTTTCTTCTAATAAAGTGTTTATTTTTAAGAATGGTATTGAAGTATGTGTAGCTTCATTATAAAATGAGTTGTATGTTTTAAGGCCTAATTCAGTCAAAATGGTTTTGAACACTGAATTATTTAAAATTGCAAATACACAAACTAAGAAACGTAAGATTTCTTCTAAAGAAAATGCTCAACTTTGGCACCTTCGGTTAGGTCACATTAACCTAAACAGGATTGAGAGATTGGTAAGAATTGGACTTCTAAATGAGTTAGAAGAAAATGCCTTACCAGTATGTGAGTCCTGCTAAGAAGGAAAAATGACTAAAAGATCATTTAGAGGAAAAGGTTACAGAGCCAAAGAACCTCTTGAGCTTATACATTCAGAACTTTGTGGTCCGATGAATGTTAAAGCCAGAGGAGGTTATGAATATTTCATCTCTTTTATAGATGATTATTCCAGATTTGGGCATATTTACCTGATGCATCATAAGTCTGAAGCACTTGAAAAGTTCAAGGAATTCAAGACTGAACTTGAGAATCAATTAGGTAAAACAATTAAAACACTTCGATCGGACGAGGTGGAGAGTATATGGATTTAAAATTTCAAAACTATATGATAGAACATGGAATTACATCCCAACTCTCAGCACCTGGTACGCCTCAACATAACGGTGTATCAGAAAGGAGAAATAGAACCTTGTTGGACATGGTTCGATCAATGATGAATTATACTCATCTCCCTAACTCATTCTGGAGATACGCAGTAGAGATTGTTGTATACATTTTGAATAATGTTCCATCGAAAAGTGTTTTGGAAACACCATTTGAACTCTGGAAAGGACGTAAAGGTAGTTTACGTCATTTCAGAATTTGGAGATGTCCAACACATGTGCTCGTGACAAATCCAAAGAAATTGAAATCACGTTCAAAATTATGCCTTTTTGTAGGGTACCCAAAAGAAACGAGAGGTGAGTTATTCTATGATCCTAAAGAAGATAAGGTACTTGTGTCGACAAATGGCATTTTCTTAGAGGAGGACTGTTGGGATGTATGCCCTAAAACTTGTGTAATTTTGATCAAAGAAATAAAGAGTTATTTGTTTTGATAAAATTACAGTCTTGCTTTATAAATCCAATAAACTAAGCTTCAAGGTTATAATATATGTCTTGAACATCAGTGTAGTGGACACTATTTGGATTGTGTTCAATAATATAACCTAAATGGTCTATGGTATAAGAATAAAGTTGGAAACTTCATTCTGGTAACACCATGTATGCGACCCACTTTGTATTTAGTAAAAATGAGGTAATCCAACTCATTCATGTAGTTGACATGCGAGTGGGAGCATCCTGTATGAAGAGTTCATACAAGACCGGACCGCAAATTATTATTGTAACCAGTATAACACCGTTTACATGATAAGACTAGTAATTTATAGATGGTCATTAGTGACTCGACCTGAATCTTGAGCGAGTTAAGAACTCCTGCTTATAGGGGTTGTCCTTAGACTAGTATGGGTGAGAGTGGCCTGTAGCCGACTCAATAAGCCTACCTTCTCAGGGACAGAACCTCGTAGGTAGCTGAGAACTTAATTGTGCAAGATGAAATTCACTCATTCCTACTCACGGGGTACATATGTTGTGTATGTATCCTGACCGAAAAATGGTAACTAAAGCCTATAGGAATAAGAGTTATTCTGACATTAGGTTTTGGTCAAGAGTGTCTTGATCCAGAGGAGGAGTGTTTTTGATTACCCTTCGGTGTCATACATTCTAAACCTTTGGAGTATCATTGCAAATTATAAATGACCTAGGAATCATTTGATAATTAGCTAAAACATGATTGGATTAGAGTTATAGCAAGAAACTAATACAAGTTCGTTTGTAAATTTTTAGCAAAAATGTCCAGCTCTATAATTTTCTTATTGGGTGCGGAAAAGTTAACCGGAGAGAATATGATGACATGGAAAAACAAACTCAACACTATATTGGTAGTGGATGATCTGAAGTTTGTGCTCACTGAGGAGTGTCCTCAGGTGTTAGGCTCGAATGCGTCACAAAATGTTCGTGATGCATATGATCGATGGATCAAGGCCAATGATAAAGCCAAGGTCTACATGCTGGTAAGTATGTCTGACATATTAGCCAAGAAGCATGAGGGCATGATAACCGCCAAGGAAATCATGGATTCTGTGCAGGGTATGTTTGGACAACAGTCCACACAGGCCCGACACAATGCCCTAAAGTACATATTTAACTCAAGGATGCCAGAGGGTACATCTGTTCGGGATCATGTCCTGGATATGATGGTGCACTTTAACATCGCAGAGTCAAATGGTGCTTCCATCGATGAGTCGAGCCAGGTCAGCTTCATTCTGGAAACCCTTCCATATAGTTTCCTACAGTCTAGAAGTAATGTTGTTATGAACAAGTTCACTTTTAACCTTACCTCCCTTCTGAATGAACTCCAGATCTTTCAATCTTTGATGAAAATTCAGGGATCGAAAGGTGAGGCAAATGTTGCCAGTAGGAGTTATCACAGAGGTTCGACCTGCAGGGACAAAAATGATGGCTTCATCTTCTTCTAACCCAAAGGGAAGAAGAAGAACATGAAGAAGGTTTAGTAAAGGGAAACAAGCCGACAAAGTTGCGCCCGGAAGGGCAAGAAAGTCAAGGAAGTTGCTGACAAAGGAAAGTGTTTCCACTGCAACGAAGACGGGCATTGGAAACGAAACTGTCCGAAGTACATTGCAGAAAAGAAGAAGGAAGGTAAATATGATTTACTTTGCCTAGAAGCTTGTTTAGTGGATAATGATAAAACTGCTTGGATGCTTGATTTAGGCGCCACTAATCATGTTTGCTCTTCTTTTCAGGGAATTGATTCCTGGCAGCAGCTACAGAAAGGAGAGATAACGCTCCGGGTTGGAAATGGAGAAGTCTTCTCAGCTGTAGCAGAAGGCACAATCAAGCTTTATTTTGGCAAGAAATATATGTTCTTGGACAATATATTAGTGATACCAGGGTTTACTAGAAACCTTATTTCAATTTCTTGCCTTATAGAACAATGTATTTTTGTCTCATTCTCTATGAATAAAGTGTTTATTTTAAAGAAAGGTATAGAAATATGTTCAGCTTCATTAGAAAATGGGTTGTATGTTTTAAGGCCTAATTCAGTCAAAATGGTTTTGAACACTGAATTATTTAAAACTGCAAACGCACAAACTAAGAAACGTAAAATTTCTCCTAAAGAAAATGCTCACCTTTGGCATCTTAGGTTGGGTCACATTAATCTCAATAGGATTGAGAAATTGGTAAAGAACGAACTTCTAAACGAGTTAGAAGAAAACTCTTTGCCTGTATGTGAATCCTCCCTAGAAGGCAAAATGACTAAAAGACCTTTTAGTGGAAAAGGTTATAGAGCCAAAGACCCTCTAGAACTTATACATTCAGACCTTTGTGGTCCGATGAATGTTAAAGCCAGGGCAGGATATGAATATTTCATCTCTTTTATAGATGATTATTCTAGATTTGGGCATATTTACCTAATGCACCACAAGTCTGAACCACTCGAAAAGTTCAAGGAATTCAAGACTGAGGTTGAAAATCAATTAGGTAAAACTATTAAAACACTTCGATCAGATCGAGGTGGAGAGTACATGAATTTAAAATTTCAGAACTATATGATAGAACATGGAATTACATCCCAACTCTCAGCTCCCGGTACACTGCAGCAAAACGGTGTATCGAAAAGGAGAAATAAAACCTTGGGACATGGTTCGATCAATGATGAGTTATGCTCATCTCCCTAGTTCATTTTGGGTTACGCAGTAGAGACTGCGGTATACATTTTGAATAATGTGCCCTCAAAAAGTGTTTTTGAAACACCTTTTGAACTCTGGAAAGAACGTAAAGGTAGTTTATGTCATTTCAGAATTTGGGGTTGTCCAGTGCATGTGCTTGTGACAAATCCAAAGAAGTTGGATTCACGTTCAAAGTTATGCCTATTCGTAGGCTACCCAAAAGAAAAAAGAGGTGGTTTATTCTATGATCCTAAAGAAGATAAGGTTTTTGTGTCGACAAATGCCATTTTCTTAGAGGAGGACCACATAAGGGACCACAAACCAAAAAGTAAAGTTGTGTTGAGTGAGTTAGACGGAACAATAGCAAAGGTTGCTAATAAAACTAGTACGTCAACAAGAGTTGTTGATACTAGTTTGTCTAGTCAAGAGAGTCCATCTCAAGAGTTGAGTATGCCTCGACGTAGTGGGAGGGTTGTAACACAGCCTGACCGTTACATGGGTTTATCTGAAACCTAAGTTGTTATACCAGATGACAACTGCGAGGATCCATTGACTTATAATCAAGCAATGGTTGACAAAGACAAAGACAAATGGGTCATAGCCATGGATCAATAAATGGAGTCTATGTACTTCAATTCTCATGGTTTTGACCAGAATGATGATGAACCTTGTGTCTACAAGAAAATCATTAATAGTTCTGTCGCATTCCTAATTCTCTATGTGGATGATATCCTACTCATTGGGAATGATGTAGGTTATCGTACTGACATTAAAAATTGGCTAGCTACGCAGTTCCAAATGAAAGATTTGGGTGATGCGCAGTTTGTTCTTGGGATCTAGATTGTCCGGAACCGCAAGAATAAAACACTAGCCTTGTCTCAAACATCTTACATAGACAAAGTGTTGTTAAGGTTTAAGATGCAAGACTCCAAAAAGGGCTTGTTGCCTTTTAGACATGGAGTCCATTTGTCTAAGGAACAGTGTCCTAAGACACCTCAAGGAGTTGAGGATATGAGACGGATTCCTTATGCATCACCGTTGGGAACCCGATGTACGCCATGTTGTGTACTAGGCCCGACATCCGCTTTTGCGATTGGAATGGTCGATGAGTATCAATCCAATCAAGGACTTGAACACTGGACAACAGTTAAAACAATCCTTAAGTATATTCGGAGAACAAGGAACTACATGCTTGTGTATGGGGCTAAGGATTTGATCCTTACAGGATACATGGATTCTGACTTTCAGAGTGATAAAGATTCTCGGAAATCTACATCGTGTCGATGATTTACTCTTAACAGAGGAGTCAGAAGATGGCGAAGTGTCAAGCAAGGATGCATCGCAGATTCCACAATGGAGGTCGAATATGTAGCAGTTTGTGAAGCAGCTAAAGAGGTCGTTTGGTTAAGGAAATTCATGCTAAATTTGGAAGTTGTTCCAAATATGACTTTGCCCATCACGCTATATAGCGATAACAGTGGTGCAGTGGAAAATTCGAGGAACCCCGAAGTCACAAGAGGGAAAAGCACATTGAGCGGAAGTATCATCTCATCCGGGAGATCGTGCATAGAGGAGATGTGATTGTCACGAAGATAGCCTCAGAGCACAACGTTGCTGATCCTTTTACAAAGGCTCTCACGACTAAAGTATTTGGGAGTCACCTAGAAGGTCTAGGTTTACAAGTCTTCCCCAACTAGGACAAGTGGGAGTATT
Source organism: Trichosanthes cucumerina (assembly GCA_036507285.1). Taxonomy (NCBI): domain Eukaryota; kingdom Viridiplantae; phylum Streptophyta; class Magnoliopsida; order Cucurbitales; family Cucurbitaceae; genus Trichosanthes; species Trichosanthes cucumerina. The sequence continues at coordinate 47,065,198 of CM071845.1, read as the reverse complement.
TTGTACAAAGAGTTTAAATGCCCTAGTTTATTGTATTTACTGTAATAGTACTCCACAAGCTTTAGGTCAAGTGGGAGATTATTGGGATGTATGCCCTAAAACTTGTGTAATTTTGATCAAAGAAATAAAGAGTTATTTGTTTTGATAAAATTACAGTCTTGCTTTATAAATCCAATAAACTAAGCTCCAAGGTTATAATATATATCTTGAACATCAGTGTAGTGGACACTATTTGGATTGTGTTCAATAATATAACCTAAATGGTCTATGGTATAAGAATAAGGTTGGAAACCTCATTCTGGTAACACCATGGATGCGACCCACTTTGTAATTAGTACAAATGAGGTAATCCAACTCATTCATGTAGTTGACATGCGAGTGGGGGCATCCTGTATGAAGAGTTCATACAAGACCAGACCGCAAATTATTAGTCTAACCAGTGTAACACCATTAACAGGATAAGACTAGTAATTTATAGATGGTCATTAGTGACTCGACCTCAATCCTGAGCGAGTTAAGAACTCCTGCATATAGGGGTTTGTCCTTAGACTAGTATGAATGAGAGTGGCCTGTAGCCGACTCAATAAGCCTACCTTCTCAGGGACAGAACCTCGTAGGTAGCTGGAAACTTAATTGTGCAAGATGGAATTCACTCATTCCTACACTAAGGAATTAGATAGGTTGTTCCCTTAAGAACTGACTCCAGGTCATGAACAACGGGGCCCCGCCCTCTATGAGACTATGAGTCTATGGTAGGACCTTAGACTTGTTGTTCATTAGAGGATCAGTGGTGCTTAAGGAACAAAGAGGTAATCACAGGGGTAAAACGGTAATTTGACCCAGCCGTGATTACGAACAACCTGTGAAGGGTCGACTCATGGGTAATGACTATATTAGTGGGCACAATACAATCTACAGTGAGAAGAGTGCAGCTACAAGTCTATAGTGGAGTGACTTGTAGTTAATGAATATTGATTAATTGGATCAAAGAGTTTGATCAGTTAATTTCACATCATTGGAGCTCATGAACTGTAGGTCCATTAGGTCCCTCCGTTGGCTCAACATGGTAATATTGAGGGTATAAAGTTAGGAATGAAATTGAAGTGTTCAATTTCATACATGAGGTGTTATATCAACTATATATGATATAATTGATATAATATATAGTTTTAATGTGAATTAGATTCACATATAAACCATATACTAATGAGAGAATAAAGGAAGAGTAGGATGGTAATTTCCATCCTATTTCCCTATATATGTGGTTGCATGAAATGCAACTAGGTTAAGAAATTTTCAGCCATTGTTGTGTTGTTGGAAGAGTTCCAAAACACAAACCTCTCTCTCACAACATTTCATCTCACCTAAAGGGAACCCACCTTCCTCCCTCACCTAGAGAACAACGAAGAAGATCCGGTGGTAGTGTTCATCCGTTCTTGGGTTTGTGTTGCTGAGATCGTGGTCGTGGGAGAAGGAGCACTCGAAGAAAGGTTCTTCAAAGGTATATTTATTGTTGTCCGTATTCTGTTTCATGCTTAATCTAGTTATTTTAGTTCTTGAATGAAATCGTTGTAACGAAATCAAGAGTGCGCGATTAACAATCGCTTCCGCTGCGGGATTCGATTCCCTTCATGGACCACATAAGGAATCACCAACCAATAAGTAAAGTTGTCTTAAGTGAGTTAGACGGAACAACAACAAAAGTTGTTGATGGTACATCAACAAGGGTTGTTGATACAAATTTGTCAAGTCCACCTCAAGAGTTGAGAGTGCCTCGACGTAGTGGGAAGATTTTAACACAACATGATCGTTACATGGGTTTAACTAAAACCAAAATTGTCATATCAAATGATGATTGCGAGGATCCTTTAACTTATAATCAAACAATGGTTGACAAAGACAAAGATAAATGGGTCATAGCCATGAACCAAGAAATGAAGTCTATGCACTTCAATTATGTTTGATATCTTGTAGATATACCTGATGGGGTAAAACCTATAGGTTGTAAGTGGCTCTACAAGAGAAAACGTGGTGTAGATGGAAAAGTGCAAACTTTTAAGGCTAGACTTGTAGCAAAGAGTTATACTTAGTAGAAGGGGTGGACTATGAGGAAACCTTTTCACCTGTTGCTATGGTAAAGTCTATCCGTATTCTACTTGTCATTGTCGCATATTATGACTATGAGGTATGACAAATGAATGTCAAGACAACAATGAGAATCTTGACGAAAACATCTACATGAAGCAACCCAAAGGGTTCATTCAACTAGGACTAGAGCAAAAGGTTTGCAAACTTAAAAGGTCCATCTATGGACTGAAACAAGCTTCTAGGTCCTGGAATATAAGATTTGATGAGGCAGTCAAATCTTATGGCTTTGATCAAAATAATGATGAACCTTGTGTCTACAAGAAAATCATTAATAGTTCTGTCGCTTTCCTAGTCTTATATGTAGATGATATCCTACTCATTGGGAATGATGTAGGTTATCTTACTTACATTAAGAAATGGCTAGCTACGCAATTCCAAATGAAAGATTTGAGAGAGACGTAGTTTGTTCTTGGAATCTAGATTGTCCAGAATCGCAAGAACAAAACTCTAGCATTGTCTCAAACATCTTATATCGACAAAGTGTTGTTAAGATTTAAGATGCAAGATTACAAGAAACATTTATTACCTTTCAGGCATGGAGTTCATCTGTCTAAGGAACAATGTCCTAAGACACCTCAAGAAGTTGAGGATATGAGACGACTTCCTTATGCATCAGCTATTGGTAGCCTAATGTACGCAATGTTGTGTACTAGGCCAGACATATGCTTTGCAGTAGGAATGGTCAGTCGATATCAATCTAATCCGGTTCGAACACTTGACACAGCGGTTAAGACATTCCTCAAGTATCTTCGGAGAACGAGGAACTACATGCTTGTGTATGGAGCTAAGGATTTGATCCTTACAGGATACACAGATTCTGACTTCCAAACTGACAAAGATTCGAGGAAATCTACGTTGGGGCTAGTTTTCACTCTTAACGGAGGGGTTGTAGTTTGGCGAAGCATCAAGCAAGGATGCATCGCAGATTCAACTATGGAAGTCGAATATGTAGCAGCTTGTGAAGCAGTTAAAGAAGCCGTATGACTAAGGAAATTCATGATGGATTTAGAAATTGTTCCAAACATAAATTTGCCAATCACATTTTATTGTGATAACAGTGGTGCTGTGGCAAATTCAAAAGAACCCCGAAATCACAAGAGGGGTAAACACATTAAGCGAAAGTATCACCTAATCAGGGAGATAGTGCATCGAGGAGATGTGATCGTCACAAAGATAGCTTCGGAGCACAATACTGCTGACCCATTTAAAAAGGCTCTCTCGGCTAAAGTATTTGAGAGTCACCTAGAAGGTCTAGGACTACGTATCATACCCTAACTAGGGTAAATGGGAGTATATTGTACAAAGGGTATTCAGTGCCCTAGTTTATTGTATTTACATTACTATAATGTTCATTATGTACTGCACTAGCTTTAGGACAAGTGGAAGATTGTTGGGATTTATGCCCTAAACAAGTGTAGTTTTGTAATTATCATTACACAATAAATAAAGTTGTTATTTATTATATTCTCGCATATAAATCTAAATCCAATAAACTAAGTTCCAAGGTTATAATGATAGATCTTGAACATTTATGTAGTAGACATAAGTTGGATTAAGTTGTTCAAGTATAACCTAAAAGGTCTATGGTATATGCATAAGGTTGGGAACCTTATATTGGTAACACCATGGATGCGACCCGCTTTGTATTTGGTACAAACAAGGTAATCCAACTCGTTCATGTGGTAGACATGCGTGTGAGGGCATCCTGTATAATGAGATTATACAAGACCGGACCGCGAGTTATTAACCTACTAGAATAACACTGTTATCAAGATAGGTATAATAATTCATAGATGATCATTAGTGACTTGACCTGAATCCTGGGTAAGCTACAAACTCCTGCTTATGAGGTTTGTCCTTAGACTAGTATGGGTGAAAGTGACCTATAGCCGACTCAATAAGCCTACCTTCTCAAGGACATAACTTTGTAAGTAGCTGGGAACTTAATTATGCAAGAAGGAATTCACTCATTCCTAAATTAGGAAATAAGATAGGTTGTTCTCTTAAGAACTGAATCCAAGTCTTGAACAATGGGGCCCCGCCTTCTTACTAGCTTAAGAAGGATCAAGGTTTATGGTAGGACCATAGACTGATTGTTCATTAGAGGATCAGTAGAGCTTAAGGAACAAGATGTATTCATAGGGGTAAAACGGTAATTTGACCCAGCTATGATTACAAACAGCCTGTGAAGGGTCGACTCACAAGTATTGATTATATCAGTGGATACAACATAGTCTACAGTGAGGAGAGTGCAACTATGAATCTATAGTGGAATGACTTATAGTTAATGAATGTTGATTAATTGAATCAAAGAGTTTGATCGATTAATCTTGTATCATTGGAGCTCATGATCTGTAGATCCATTAGGTCCCTCCGTTGGCTCAACATGGAATAAGAAGGGTTTATAGTTTGGAGTGAGATAGAAATGTTCAATTTCATGTTTAAAAGGATATGTCAATTATATATAATATAATTGATATAACATATGGTTTAATACATGAGAAATATATCATAAGAACACTATAAGGGTAGGATGGTCATTTCCATCCTATTTCTCTATAAATATGTGCATGAGATGCACATTTGTTAACCTAATTCAAAAAGGCAACCCTAGTGCTCTTTTGACAAGTGTTTTTTGTTGGAAAAGTTCCAAAGTACTTGTCTTCCTAAAAATCCCTCCTAACTCCAAAAGAGGTTCCACCACCTTCCCTCTCCTAGAGATACAACGCAGAAGATCTAGCAGACGGATTGAAAACTACTTCGTAGTTTATGGAGTACGCGAGATCGTTGAGATCGTGAGAACGTGAGGATCAAAATGAGCACGTGTTGTTTTGTCTACAAAGGTAATATACTTGTTGTCCATATGATCTAATATGCATGCTTAATCATTTTATATATGTTTTCATTTGATCTATGTAACACATTACAAGAACACGCGATTCAAATCGCTTCCGCTACGGAATTCAAGACCATCAATTGGTATCAGAGCACAATTGTGTTCTTGTTTTTGTTCTAGACCTGTCAAAAATATAGGTGGGATTACATTTTTGTTCATGAGATGAATGAAGTTTGCAAAATTAGATGTTTACATTTTTGGCACTTAGATTTTCAATTTTTTCATTGAATTGTTCAATGTAAGGGCCCGGTATTTTGGGCATTTTTAATTGTAAATCGAGTCTGTAAGTCTGTGTCGATCGAGGCAAAGTGGTTGCTGAGAAGAACGAAATGAAAACGAGCAAAAAACAGCAAAAGGTGTTTGTTGTACTGTGTGTAGCATTGCAACGTTGTTCTTCAGCGTTGCAACGCCAATCGGGCGGTTTTCAAGCTGCAGACAGATGCAACGTTGCAACGCGCCTCCCAGCGTCACAACGCTTGGACGATGAGGCCTTGGCTTTGCAACACTTGCACGGGTGTCGCAACGCTGAAGCTGTTGAGGCGCGCAACATGAAGGAGTCAACGTTGCAACACGATCCTCAACGTTGCAACGCTGCTGGAGTAACGCTTCAACGGGCAGAAACGGACAAGGTGCACCGTTGCAACGCCGCAGACGTTTCACGGAGAACAACAAGAGGCAAAGAAAAATGTTTTTTTATATTATTTAATATATAAAATGTTTTTATATTAATTAATATTAATTGTATTTATTTTAATTAATATAATTAGATTATATTAATTAAAATTATTTTTGGGGTGCCAAAAATGGTCTAATTTTTGCTATTTAATTTATGCAATTGTTGTATAATTATTGTCATGCATAATGTATGCTTTTAATTTAGATATCCCACCTTAGGTTAAGCATTTCCATGCATCATTTATAATATAAAGTGTTATATTATATAGTTTGCATGTATAATTAATATAAGGAGTTATATTAATTTTTGGACAACATTGGCATGCATTATAATTCATGAGATGAATATGCTATGTATGTTTATTATTCATGTAATGGATGATCAAGCAAATATAATATAGTATGCATGCCACCTAAGGTTAATTATTAGTTTTTAAATGTTTAGAACTTGAAATTAATAGACCTTAGGTTATCTTGTTCTAATTAGATTAGAATTATGAACCATGTAATTTATAAACAATGATTAAAAGAGGAACTCTGTCTAAGGAAAGTTATGTCTAGGCTGGGATATTTAAGCTGACGGAATTATAAAGTATCACATACCTTATTATACAAATCTCATTTGCATAATTGTGGAATTAAATTGAATCACACTCAATTTAAGTTCTCTCAAATTCAATTTCTCCAATTAAGCCTTAATTTCATAATTAGGCTAAACTATAGTTTATTAAGAATCTCATTCACATTAAACTATATATTATGTCAATCATATATCATATAAATGACATAAATACCATTTTCATGAATTTGAACACTTCAAATCCTCTCCAAACTGTATACCCTCATTAAGTCCAAATTGAGCCAATCGAGGGGACCTAATGGACTTACAAATCATGAGCTCCAATGATTCGAGATTAACCGATCAAACTCTTTGACCCGGTTAATCAACATTCATTAAATATAGGGACACTCCACTATAACCCCGTAGCTACACTTTTCTCACTGTAGGACAAGTTGTGTCCATCGATATAACCAATGTCCGTGAGTCAACCCTTCACAGGTTGTTCGTAGTCACAGCTGAGTCAAATTACCATTTTACCCCTGTGTCTACCTCTTGCTCCTTAAGTCCCCACTACTCCTCTAATGAACAAGTTTGTTGCATGGTCCTACCATAAATAACATCCCTCTCGGGCGAGTGAGAGAGTGGGGCCCTGTTGTTCAAGCACTAGAGACAACACTTAAGGGAACATCCCCTCTAGTTTTTCTAGCTCGGGAACGAGTGAATTCCATCTTGCGTAGTCAAGTTCCCAACTCCCCACGGGGTTCTGTCCCTAAGAACGTATGCATATTGGGCGAGCAACACAGGTCACCCTCACCCGTACTAGTCAAAGGACAGACTCCGCAGACAGGAGTCCGTAACACGCTCAGGATTAAGGACGAGTCACTAATGGTCATCTATGAATTTATTAGTCCTAAACTGTTAACGGTGTTACATCAGTTGGTCTAAAAATTCACGATCCGATCTTGTACAATCTCATTGCACATGATGCCCCAACTCGCATGTCTACCACATGAACGAGTCGGATCGCCTCGTTTGTATCTAATATAAAGTAGGGCGCATCCACAATGTTGCCAGGATGGGGTTCCCAACTCTATCCATATACTGTAGACCGTTCGGATCAATAACTCGAACGTGATCCTCTCTGTGTGTCAACTACACACCGTTCAAGTTCTCATAAGTATGACCCTGGAGCTTAGTTTATTGGATTAAGTTTACAAATTGCAAGATACAAAGTTTGAATAATAAATAACCTTTATTCATTAATTCTAGAACTATTACAAATGACACGAGATTAGGGCATACACCCCAACAGTTACTTCAGAGGTTTAGAATAAAAGCCACCGTCGAGTGATCAGTCACTCCTCCCTTGAATTGAGGGCATCTCAGCTAATTGGCATTACCAAAATATCTCATATTCAAATGGTCTTTAGGTATCATTTTTCGATCAAGGATTTGTTAACTAACTTAACTCATCCCGTAAATGTGACCCGACCATTTTCAGATCCAGTAGGTCAGAGCTAACATGCTACCGTTAAGAAAGAAAATTGTTGGCAAATTACCTAAGAGGCCCTATCCATTGGAGTTTGCGGTGTTCCAATCCCTACGGTTAGGCCTTCCGTAGGGATGATTGCTCCCATGGCAACACACATATAGACCATAGAAATCTCATGGTGCAACCTAATGGAGGAGACCGTAGGATACGTTGACACGTGTTCTTCTCCCATTTACTATAGATACTTTCCTCATTCACCTTGGTATTTAGCCATGCAAACACCATCCATAGGGGGACACCCTATTGACACCATGAGGCCGAGCATGGAACTCACAGTGTGAACTCTTGAAGACGTGAAAGCTATAAATCGATGCAAACATCTCATTTTCTCACACTAAAGTATCCTAAGGTTTTATGGTTAATTTTTTTTAAAACTTAAGTGGATTCCCGCTAAATGAATCTATCTAAGTCTATTTCTATTATAACTCTTATAACCAGGTTTTTAACCTTAATGTCTAGGTACATTAAACCATTTAATTACCTAATGACATTGCATGCTAATAGGACTTAGGTTAATTAAACTCAGGTTCTGGGTCAATTCCCAAGTAGAAGGTGTTCCATAAACCATCAACTTAAGTACCCAACCTTGGATAGAACCTTCACCAGTAGAGTTCCCTTATAACACCAGTCTTATTTGCCCTACTTACTTTATTTTAAACTATTTAAAACACTAAGTAAGACTAATTTCTAATCATATTAGAAATTATAAACTTAGGTCTAATTAATTTAAAACATTTTAAAATTAATCTAATTAAACCTAAGATCCTATGTTTGCATGCAATTCTTTGTTATAGGTTAAAGTTTTTAAAAACATTTATAACTACTATAAATTTTAATAATTAACCTATAACATGTTGCTATGGTGAATAAATCAACAATCATATTCTAATTAATTTATTTATCAAACAAATAATTCATGTTTTGATTACAACTAATTTATCAAACAACGTGAATTATCAAGCCGAAAATTATAAAACAATTAATATAACTCTTATATTAATATAAGTAATTTCATGCTCCATGTTTTTCATTTTTCATATAATTAATATAACACTTATACTAAAATACTCATTAAAAAATTATAACATACATTTTTTCACCTATCAATATAACCAATATATTAATTAAAATGCATGTACATGCTTATCCTATGGTGGGATCAAACTAAATTATATTCATAAAGCTGTAAATAGCCAATAGATTAGAAAATTTAGCCCCTAAAGTGCAAAAAAGATAATATTACATTAGTTTTATCAAAGAACCGATCCAAAAAAACCTCGAACCGAACCAAAATTGATGCTTCTCGCTCGAACCAGGCCGAACCGATCCACCATCTGGAAAAAATGTCACAGCGTCGAGACACTACGACCATCGCGCACCTCCTGTGCTGAAGAAGATAGCGTCTCGACGCTTATGAAGAGCGTCTCGATGCTGTCGCGATTCTAGAACACCCAACTTATCGCAAAACGTGAGAACAGTGGCCATCCTCACAAATTTCGTCCAGAATGCATCCAAAGTAATCCACGAATGACTCAAAAAAGTAAATACATACTCGATTTGAACTTTAATTGCCAAAAAAATACAGGGGCCCTTACCAATTTTGAACAAATTCAAAACGATAAATCTATGGCAAAAAATTATGAAACAGTCTACAACTAACCAAAATGCAGAATCCTACCAAATCAATGCAAATTTTAATAACACCAAATGAAAATATGAGTTGTCTCTGATACCAATTGATGGTTTCGAAAAACCTTATGCATAGCAGAAGCTAATGGATCTATTAGCTCGTTTTTCATTTGGCAAAAGAAAAACCAGGACATTCGGAAAAATATATCGATAAGCAATTATGGCATGGATTTTAAAGCAGAAGCTTTTAGAAACTTTTCTAAACTAAAAGGAAAATGAATTTTATCTTTTTGGCTTCTGGAATTTTACACAGTAATGGTCCTCTGTGAAAACAACAACACCAACTCTAAAAACTTCTTTTTGAAGAAATTACAGGACACCATCAACTAAGAGCACTTCCTATTCTCTGAGTTCTTTTGATAGGTGTTTTGTGGGAAACTTATCTCAACTCTTCGAAAAGTTTTTTAGAGAATTTCTTTTAAAAAACAAACAACTTGTTTTCACAACTCTTGTTCAACCATTTCTCTCCCAACTCCCCTATGTTTTATCGATAGAGGAAGGGGAGAAAATGTTGGCTTAGTGGGAGAGCGGGAACGTGTGTAATGCACGTTCCCCTTATTAAATAAATAATCTTAATTAATTAACTAATTAATATAATTAACTTAATTAACCATTAATTAAATTAATTTACATCTAAATCATATTTAAATGCATATTTCTCAGAACCTATAGTTTTAATTAATTTAATTAAACCAAATTTAATTAAATTAACTAAACTTAAAAATTAATTAATTATCTAATTAATTAACTTATAAATGAAACATCATATATTTAATTTATGTTATTATTATTAAATCACATTTAATCATTCTCCCTTAACCTATAGTTTTAATGTACATCTTATGTGCATTAGAATTTAATCTATAGTTTTTAACATCAAACCTATTCACATTAAAACAATACTTGAACTCTTTCAAATATTTAATTCTCTCCAACTTTAATTTTGAATCATATCAAAATTAAATTTATATAACAAAGTTTTAATCAACATAAAAACTTTATATTATAATGTATCTTCATACATTATTAAATTAATTCCCAAAAGTGAATTTGAACATTTCAAATTCTAATTTAGATTTAGCAATCTCAGAATCCTTTACGAGCTAGGAAGTGGACCTAATAGATCTACAGATCAGAAGCTCCAATGACATAAGATTAATTGGCTAATCTCGTTAGTCGCTTAATCGATATTCATTGATTGCAAGTACACTCCATTAAAGACCCACAACTGTGCTCATCTCACCGCAAATAATTTGTCCATGGATAAAAAATCAATAACAGTAAGTCAATCTTTCACGAGTAATCGTAACTCCAGCTGGGTTAAATTATTGTTTTACCCCTGGGTTACATCTATGGCCTTAAGTATCAATGCTCTTCTAATGAACAACCTGTTTATGGTCCAACTTATAAACAAAAATTTCTCTTGGGCCCGTGAGAGGGTGGGGCCCTTTGTTCAAGTCCCGGAGGTACTACTTAAGGGAGCACTCATCTACTTACCCTAAGTTTGGGAAAGATTGAATTCCATCTTGCTAGGTTAAGTCCCCAGTGCTGGGGTTTGTGTCCTAAAACTCGTAGTTTGTAAATATTGTTCTAATTATTGTAATAAAGAGTTACTATTTTCAATAAAGAGTTATTGTTCTTTATTTACAATATTGCCCTTTTATTAACCCTAAATCCAATAAACTAACATCCAAGGCTGCAACATGTCTCTTGAACTGAATGTAGTATACATATAAGGATCTCAGTTCGAGATACAACCTAAAGGGTCTATAGTAAGGGGATAAGGATTGGGTACCTTACCCTGGTAATACTATGGATATGACCCACTTTGTATATGATACAAACACAGTGATCCTAGCGTGTTCGTGTAGACGACATGTGAGTGGAGATATCCTATGTAATGAGATTGCATAAGACCGGGCCACGAAATAGTAACCACTAGGTGTAACTTCGTTGACTAGTTAGGTTTCTATTTCACTAGGATGACCTAGGCAACTTGATCTTCATCCTGAGCAGGTTACGAACTCCTATTTGCGAGGGATTGTCCTTTGACTAGTATGGGTGAGAGTGCCCAGATTCGTCGACTCAATATGCCTACCTTCTTGGGGACAAGACCGAGCGAGCAGCTGGGGACTTAACTTAGCGAGATGAAATTCACTCCTTCCTGCCTATTAGGGTAAGTATATGAATGTTCCCTTAAGTGGTGTCTCCAGGACTTGAACAAAGGGGTCGACCCTCTCATTGGCCCGAGAGGAATTTCTATTTCTTGGTAGGACTACAAACAAATTGTTCATTAGAGGAGCACTAGGACTTAAGGTAAAAGATGTAATTCAGGGGTAAAACGATAATTTGACCCAGCTGGTTTTACGAACATTCGTGAAGGATTGACTTGCTGTTATTGGTCAATATCCGTGGACATAGAAATATATTTGTAGTGAGAAGAGTGCAGCTGCGGGACTTTAGTGGAGTGTTCCTGCAGTTAACGAATGTTGATTAGGAGGTTAATGAGATTAACCGAATAATCTCGTATCGTTGGAGCTTCTGATCTGTAGGTCCACCTTCTAGCTCGTAAAGGGTTCTTAGATCGTTTGAATTTGAAGTGTTAAAATTCAATTAGGGAATAAGCATTAATGTATCTAGATACATTATAATATAAAGTTTTGGAACTTTATATTATAAATTTAATGTGAATATGATTCATATTAAATTATATGAGAGAATTAAAGATTTGAAAGAGTTCAAATATTATTTAAATGTGAATGAGATTCATATTTAAAACTATAGGTTAAAGTTTAATGTGCATAAGATGTGCATTAAGACTATAGGTTAAAATAGGGAAATTGATTAAATAAGATTTAATCATTTGTATATTTGATTAAATATGATTTAATCAAATATTAATATAATTAAATTAGTTTAATTATATTAATTTAATTAATTTGATTAATTTAAATTAATTAATAATAAAAATAATAAAGAAAAGTGAGGCGAACGTGTCACGTTCTCCCTCCACTTTCCCCTTTTTCCTTTCCCTCTTATTGATACATACAGTGGGAGTTGGGAGAGGAGTTTTGATCGAACGAATTGTTGCAAAATTTGTTTTGGCAATTAGAATTATTCTCTCTCTCACAAGCTCAAATTCCCTTTCCTCTCCAAAAATTGGAAACCTTCCCACCAAGGTTTGATCGACAGAACTCAGAGAATAGGAGGTTTTCCAAGTGACGGTGTCCTGTTGAAAAACATAGGAAATTTGGCTTGTTGTGTTGCTGTGCAAATTGGAATTGTAAGGAGTTGTTGGATTGATAAACTACAAAGGTAATCTTTCTATTCCTTTTAGTTTAGTTCCTATATTGTATGCATGCTAATAAAAGTTTAATCCATACTTAGATTAGGTAATTGCTTATTCTCTGTTAATTGCCAGTGTACTGATTTTTGAAGTAAACTAAAACAAACAAGCAAATCGATTTTAAATCACGTTTCCGCTGCCCACGGGGATTCGATTCCCTTCACCCAGCTGCCCACGAGGTTTTGTCGGCCCCAAGAAGGTAGGCTTGTTGAGTCGGCGTCTCACGCCACTCTCACACATACTAGTCAAATGATAATCCCTCGCAGACAAGATTTCGTAACCTGCTCAGGATTAAGATGAAATTTCCTAGGTCATCCTATTGAAATAAAAACCTAATTAGTTAACGGAATTACATCTATCGGTTACTATTTCGCGGTCGGGTCTTATGTGAACTCATCACATAGGATACTCCTACTTGCATGTCACCTACACGAATGCGTTGGATCATTGCGTTTGTATCAAATACAAAATGGGTCATATCCATAGTGTCACCAGGATAAGGCACTCAATCTTATCTCGATACTATAGACCCTTTAGACTGTTTCTTGAACCTTGATCTTCGTATGTCTCCACACACAGTTCAAGACACATAATACAACCTAGGATATTAGTTTATTAGATTTAGTGTTAGACAAACTACATGGAATTCAACAACATTTGGATGAACAAAGATAATAACATTTTATTGAATGAATTGGAACAAATTACAAAATTACGAACTACGAGTTTTAGGGAATAAAACCCAATAGGAAGTTACCTCCATCCTCATTCATTATAAATAAATGCATTTGGATGCATTTTTTTCTACTAAGTGTCATTTTTTGGAAATTGAGATTTCCATAACTTCTCCATCTAAACACTTTCTCTAAAAACTCTCCCTCCCTCAATTCTCACTTGAATTCCATACTTCCAAAAAGGGGTTTCTCACAAAACTGATCCCTTGCCAGAGAATAGTAGAGTAGATTTAACGGAGGTAGATTCCATACCTCCCTTGTTCATTTATTTTATTTCCTTTAATTCATGTGTAAATTTCTGAATGTCAATCCCCATGTGTATCTTGGATATGAATAAATCAATTTAAATACATAAGAATACTAGACCTCGTCTCTCTGTGGATCGATCTGACCACTAGACTACAACTCTAGTTGGTTAGTTGTAAAATTTATTTTGGCGCATCTAACAAGTGTTGTTATATATATATCAGGTTGTGTGTCTTATCTTTGGCAACACTATTGATCCAACCCACTTTGTAATAGTTACAAACAATTTTATCCAAAATCGTTAATGTTGAGATATCTGAGTGTGGGTATCTTATACAATGAGTTTATATAAGAATAGACCATAAAATATTTAATCTCTCTTTATAAATTTGATAATTGAAAAGATTAAGATTTCATCAGGATGATCCTATGCAACTCGATCTTAATCCATATGAGTTATGAACTCCTGTGATGAGGGCTTGTCCTTTGATTTGCATGGGTGAAAGTGACTTTTGAAGCTGATTCAATATGTGACACCCGAGGAAGAGGGGTACATGAATGAACCGATCCCACATCTGAATGAGAGAGATCCTGAGAATATGAAAAGTATGGTGCCCGAGGAAAAGGGGTACATGAGGATGTGAAAGTATAATTGAGAAAGGTTTAAAAAATTGATAGGTACTACCTATACCAACAAGGTGCACCTTTCTTTTCGGTGGCTCAATCATAGGAACTCCACAGTTAAGCGTGCTTGGCTTGGAGCAATTCTATGTTGGGTGACCTCCTGGAAATTTTCCTAGGGAGCATGTGAGTGAGGACAAAGCATGCTGAATGGACCCCGTGTTGGTTTAGTTGGGTCATAAACAAATTGTTCATTAGAGGATTAGTGGTATTTAAGGTGCAAGATGTAATTATGGGGGTAAAATGAATTTTTTACCCAACTCTAATTACAAACAACTCGTGAAGGATCGAATTGCATGTAGTGATTATATCCATGAATGAAGGGAATGAGAATCCCCGCGCAGCGGAAGACGATCGAATCGTCATGGTATCATCATGCTACATGCTTATTAAAAATGATCTAACTATTAGATCTAGGCTAAACATGCTGAAATTTTTACAGCAAGAAGGAAAACTTACTTGTTGTAGACCAATTCAAAGAAACTCTCCTGTAGATCACGAACTCTTGGCGCTTCTCGATCTCTACGAACTCTTCCCACTATCGGATCCCAAACACTACCAATTGATCTTCTTGGTTGTTCTCTTTTGGAGAAGGGAAGTTTGTGGGAACTTTGTGTTTTGAAAAGAGATGAGAAAATTGAGAGAGAAGAGAGAATTTCCCTTAGCTTCCAAAGCTTAGTTTAGGTTCAATTAGGTTACCAAAACCCTTTTGCAAAGGAGTTTAAATAGTGGAATGATGAAGTTCACAACTTCACTTTATTACCACTTTACCACAACCATATGTTATGTAAATCTCATTTACATAATTATATAATATAAGATATCTCATATCTTGTGTTGCAAATCTCATTTGCAATAATTGTGGATTTAATTAAATTGAATCACATTCAATTTATTTTCTCTCTATCAATTTCTCCAATTAGCCTTTAATTCAACAATTAGGCTAATATATAGTTTATTATAAATCTCATTCATATTAAACTATATATTATATCATCTATATGATATAAATACTCTTTAAGGTGAAATTGAACACTTCAATTTCATACCAAAACATTAACCCTTCTTTTATCCCAGTTGAGCCAACCAAGGGACCTAATGGACCTACGTGTGGCGGGCTCCAATGATTTGAGGTTAATCGGTCGAACTCTTTGACTGGTCAACCAGTGTTCATTAGCTACTGATAACACTCCACTAAAGCTGTGGTTGTACTCCCATCGATGTAGAATATTACGTGTCCACTTTGATATAAGCAATGCTCATGAGTCTACCCTTCACGGGTTGTTCGTTAGACATGGCTGGGTCAAATTACCGTTTACCCCCGTGTGTCTACATCTTGTTCCTTAAGTCCCCACTGCTCCTCTAATGAACAACATATTGTGATGGTCCAACCATACACAACACCCTTCTCGGGCGGTGAGAAGGTGGGCGCCGTTGTCCAAGCCACGGAGACGACACTTAAGGGAACAACCCTCTAGATTCCCTATGGGCGGGAGCAGTGAATTCCATCTCGCGTAATTAGGGTTCCTCAGCTCTACTACTTGGTTACATCACGAGAAGATAGGCATATTTGGCGAGTAACTAAGATCACCCTCACCCGTGCTAGTCAAAGGACGGACCCCGCGCAGACGGAGTCCGTGTCGCTCGAGATTCGTGTCGAGTCACTAATGGTCATCTACGAATTTATTAGTCTTTATTGTCAACGATGTTATATCGATAAGTCTAATAATTCACGGTCCGATCTTGTACAATCGCATTGTGCAGGATGCCCCCACTCGCATGTCAACCACATGAGCGAGTCGAGATCACCTCGTTTGTATCTAATACAAAGCGGGCGCATCCATGTGTATCCGAGGATTAGGTCTCCAACCCCATCTTTATCATCAGAGGACCGTTGGGTCATCAACTCGAACGTGATCCTCCTTATGTGTCAACTACACACCGTTCAAGTTCTATTTCTCTCATATATTCAATGACCCTGGAGCTTAGTTTATTGGAAAGGTTTAAAATATTTCCGAGACACAAAGTGAAGAAATGAATAAATCTTATTAATTTCAAAACAATATTTTACAACCACGAGATTAGGACAGAAATCCCAACAAACTCCCACTTGGACTAAGCTAGTGGAGAAGGTACATTTCCAAAATGTATTTGAGTTACAATAAAAATTACAATAAACTAGGGCATTGAATACCCGTTTACACATCTCCCACTTGCCCTAGTCAGGAAGCTCTCGAATACCTAGACTCTCTAGGTGACCCTCAAACACTTTAGCCGTGAGGGGTTTTGTAAATGGATCAGCTACATTGTGCTCCGATGTTATCTGCGTGACTGTCATGTCTCCGCGGTGCACAATTTCCCGTATCAGATGATACTTGCGCTCAATGTGTTTGCCTCTTTTATGGCTTCGAGGCTCACATGAGTTGGCTACTGCACCACTGTTATCACAGAACAGCGTGATTGGCAAGTTCATATTTGGAATAACATCCAAATCCATCATGAACTTCCTAAGCCAAGCGACTTCCTTGCGACTTCACAAGCCGCAACATACTCTGCTTCCATAGTGGAATCAGCGATGCATCCCTGCTTGATGCTTCGCCATACTACAACTCCTCCATTCAGAATGAAGGTTGACCCCGAGGTGGATTTCCTCGAATCCTTATCGGTCTGAAAATCAGAATCTGTGTATCCCGTAAGGATCAAATCCCCACGGCCATACACTAAGCTGTAGTTCCTCGTTCTCCTAAGATACTTGAGGATTGTCTTTACGGCTGTCAAGTGATCTAATCCTGGATTGGGTGATATCTCTGACAATTCCCTCTGCATAACAGATGTCGGGCCTAGTACACAACATTGCATACATCAGGCTCCCTACAGCTGAAGCATATGGAACGCGTCTCATATCCTCAACATCTTGAGGAGTCTTAGGACATTGATCCTTAGACAAGTGAACCTCATGCCTAAAAGGCAGCAAGCCCTTCTTGGAGTTCTGCATCTTATATCTAGACAACATCTTGTCAATATAAGGCGCTGAGACAAGGCTAGCGTTACTGTTCTTCCTGTTCCGACTATCTGGATACCTAGAGCGTCTTGAGCTTCTCCCAAATCTTTCATTTGGAATTGTGAAGCTAGCCACTTTTTAACGTCGATGAAAATCTACCTCATTCCCAATGAGAAGAATATAGATCCCACGTACAACACCAAAAATCGACAGTTTGTCAACGATTTTCTTGTAGATACAAGGTTAAATCGACATTTTGATCAAAGCCATAAGATTTGATCGCCTCATCAAACCTTATATTCCAAGACCTCGAAGCCTGTTTCAGTCCATAAATGGACCTATGAAGCCGGCAAACTTTTTGTTCTTGGCCTTGGGCAATTAAATCCTCTAATTAGCTTTCATTTGAAAGATCATTAAAAAAAAATATTTTCACATGCATTCTTAGAATTCTAAAACTTAGATATTGTACAAATTTGATAAAATTTAAGGGAAAAATGACTTTAGAGCTATTTTTTTTTTTTGCAATTTATGGATTTTAACAAAGTTTTCAATATTTAATTTGTGCATTGATCAAATTAAATTGTGTGTAAAACTTAATTTATTGAAATCGGTAATGGAGATTTTTACATTACTTATTGTTAAATTTAGTAGGTGAATTAGTTAAAATTGAATAGATGTTAAACAATGCAACATAAGTATGAGTATATGTTTTAATTTGATTAAACTAAAAGTTTATATAAAAATAATATAACTATATAAATTAAGGAGTGAAATTGAATTTTTTTTCTTTAAAAAATGAGAAAACAAAAATTATTTTTGAAAAAAAAAAGTCTCCGAAAAAAATAAAAATTGAAAAAAGGTATAAAAATTAAAAAAAAAATCCTAAAGGGGGAAGAACAATAAAAGGAAAACAAATAAGTAAAACAAAAAAATGAGGGGAAAAACGAAAAAAATAAGAAGAAAAGAAAAAAGGGGAAAACAGAAAACAAAATGGAGAGAAAAACGAAAACAACAAAATAAAAAATAAATAAACAAAAAATCTAGTAACATGAGCTTTGAACTAAAGATCTTAAGTTAAGAATATCAAAAGTGGCTTACACCAATATGCCACATATTGACAATAAAAAATTTAATACATTTAATAATTATTTGTAAAGATGAAAATTTGAGAGAGGGCCAACGTTAAAAACCAACATCGAAGAGCCTCTTTGACGACTCTTTCATACGTTTAAAACGACCTCGTTTTGTAAGAGTCTTTAATGACGGTTCTTCACCGACATCATAAGGTTGTATTTCATAACGGATCATAACCGACATCAAAGGCTAGAAATTTCGCGATAATTTTAAAGGGTTTTTAATGACGGTTTGTAACCGACATCGCAATGGCATATATGATGACGGTTTAAAATCAACATCAAAGGGTAAAATTCATCTGCCAACCAACTCAAATTTCACGATAATTTTAAAGAGTCTTTAATGATGGTTGTTAACGACATCGTAAGGTTGTCTTTGATGATGATTTAAAATCGACATCAAAGGTCGCAATAATTTTAAAGAGTCTTTAATAACTGTTTTTAGCCGACATCGTAAGGGTATATTCGATGACGGTTTAAAACGACATCAAAGGTCGCGATAATTTTAAAGAGTCTTTAATGACAGTTTTTAACTGACATCGTAAGGGTATATTCGATGTCGGTTTAAGACCGACATCAAAGGTCGCAATAATTTTTAAGAGTCTTTAATGACGGTTTGAAATCGACATCGTAAGGGTATATTCGATGACGGTTTAAAATCGACATCAAAGGGCGCAATAATTTTGAAGAGTCTTTCATGACTGTTTTAAACCGACACCGTAAGGTTGATGACGGTTCAAAACCGACATCAAAGGTCGTGATTATTTTGAAGAGTCTTTCGTGATAGTTTTTAAACCGACATCGTAAGGGTATATTCGATGATGGCTTAAAATCGAAATCAAAGGTCGTGATAATTTTGAAGAGTCTTTCATGACGATTTTTAAACCGACATCGTTAGGGTATATTCGATGATGGTTTAATTTTGAAGAGTCTTTCATGATAGTTTTTAAATCGACATGGTAAGGGTATATTTGATGACGGTTTAAACCGGCATCAAAGGTCGCGATAATTTTGAAGAGTCTTTCATGAAGGTTTTTAAATCGACATCGTCAGGGTATATTCGATGATGGTTTAAAACCGACATCAAAGGTCGTGCCAATTTTGAAGAGTCTTTCATGACGGTTTTTAAACTGACATCGTAAGGGTATATTCGATGACGGTTTAAAACCGACATCAAAGGTTGTGATAATTTTGAAGAGTCTTTAATGACGGGTTTTAAACCGACATCGTAAGGTATATTCGATGACGGTTTAAAACCAACATCAAAGGTCGCGATAATTTTGAAGAGTCTTTAATATCAGTTTGAAACCGACATCGTAAGGATATATTCGATGACGGTTTAAAACCAACATCAAATTTTTCTATAATTTTAGAGAGTCTTTAATGACGATTTTTAACCGACATCGTAAGGTAATTGATGACTGTTGAAAACCGACATCAAAGGTCGTAATAATTTTGAAGAGTCTGTAATGTCGGTTTTAAGCTGACATCGTAAAGGTACCCTTACGATGTCTGTTTAAAATCGACATTAAAGGGTACAATTTCGAAAACCGACATCATTTACAATATGCCAATTGCCTAACCAACATTAAAGGTTGAATTTGTTGTAGTGGACTTGAGTTCAAAAAATAATGAAATATGACCCATTTCGACGTGCATGCAAAATTAACCATGAGGGCAGTATAAAGCGATCTTGCTTGTTCACGCTCTCGTACATGAAAACGTTATCGCTCTAGTTCTCTCGCTCTTGCTCAAATGAGTGGACACAAATATAGAGAAAAAATTAAGTAAGAGAAGAGGCGCGAGGTAGAATGGCATAGCAGCTAGCGCGAGAGCGAGAACTAGAGAGCGATTTTCCTTGTGTGTTTCTTTTCTCTAGAATTTTGACAGCCCATTGCTATCATGAACGAGAGCGAGAGAATGAGAGAGCTAGAACTAGAACAAGAGTGAGAGTATGATGTTCTCACGATAATTTTGATGAGATGAAAGGTACGAAAAGGGTCATTGGTCATTAAATTCACATCACGAGTCAAATGGCATCAAGGCGCGTGAAAATGAGTCTTTCGTGCAAATTTTTCCAACAATCAAAGATCAATTTTATTGAGATTTTTTTTTAAATGTTAAAATTAAAATTTAATATATTTGATATATTAAATGATGAAAAATGTATTTATTGTATGAGATACATTAAATATTAAAAAAATATTATTGTATTTAGATACATTAAAGAAAAGATATTTAATAATTTTGAATTAAATTCAAATAAGAAAATAAATGTCATAGAAAAATTATGAAAAGTTTGAATATAGTTTAAATTGGTTAGATAAATATATTTTAATATATTAGATATTAAAATATTATTTTTTCTAGGTCACTATAAATAGACCAGAGAGATGAGTCATTTGTGTTGATTCTAAAGAAGAGAAATAAACTCTAGAAAATTCTTCCCTCACTCTCTCATTCTATTTTCAAGGAGTTTCCCACAAACCCTTTGATCATTAGTTCGAGTTATGTCAAGAAAGATTTGTGGAAGTCTTCGAGTTCAATCTCACTGTAGTTGGACCACAAAATATTCTCCATAATATATAGATGTATTTATTGTTTAACCCTTATATTTTAGTCTAATTCTAAATAAATCAAAAACGATTTCAATGCTTCCGCTATGAGTTTAATTTAATTATTCTCTTCGATATAGTCACCCAATAGCGAATATCAACCCCTGACCATGTTATATGAGGTATTGATATCTACTTTACGTTCTATAAGCAAATCAACCCTTATCCATTTCCGCACGAGATCTTGATAACCAACTCGCTTCTTTCAACACAATACCAATTCTACCCCTAGTTTAATTGAAAACTAAAATACTGAGAGTTGGTCGGTTGGCAATTAGGGTGAAGCCCCCTTACTCGTCTCCTAGGCGTTGTTTTGTTTTTTTTCCTTTTTTTTAGTACGATTTTCCTTAATAAATATATACTTTTCAACAAAAGAACTATATTTAAAAAATATATCAAACTCTAAATAATTTAGACTTTTTTATATGGTAGAATTGGATTATAAATGATATATTTTAAAATAATTTTTAACTCCATTCCTAAAATTATATATATATATATATATATACGCAATTAGATATAGAATTGATTGAAAACTAATTCTCATGTGCAATTAGGCATACAATTGATTGAAAACTAATTCTCATGCACAAATTAAAAATCTACAAAAGATAAAATGAAAAAAAAAAAAAACTCATAAAGGAGAAGAAAATAAGGGGGAAAATGTAAAAGAAAAAGGAAAAAAATGAAGAATTAATAATCACACCAAATATTTAATTATGTGCAATCGAGTGTACAATCAATTGATTGAAAAAATAATTATAGATTGATCTCATGCATAACATAAAAACTAGAAAAAAAAAATAGAAAAGAAACCTAAAAGGTAAAATAAAAAGTAAAGGGAAAAACAAAAAATAATTAAGAAAAAGAAGAAGAAAAGAATGCCATGTGGCACAACAAGAATGCGACACGTGGTTGGACTACAAAACTTACATGCCGCCCGCGAAACTTTTTCTCCCAAACACTTAAATCACGTGGGCCTTAACACTATTCCCATTCTCCAGTGAAAGTGATCACCACAATTCATGTCAACCACATACATCTTATCTAATTTATCAGCTTACCCAACTTTCTACTTTTGGAATTAATATCTTCACCACTCTTAGAAATTGGCATAAACGACCCTAAAGTAAAGTTAATCTCTGCAGATCTTCCCTCTTTGAAAACATTCACAATTAATATTGTTCGTGAATAAGAAAATTCGTTTGAGGAAGCACAATTTCTGTAATGGCTACGTGTTCAAATGATGAAATGCAACAACAAAATGAATGTGGAAAAGAAGCACATCTTGCCAAGAAAATTTTAATAACGGGAGTAAGTAAAGGGTTAGGACGAGCATTAACATTGGAGTTGGCAAAGCACGGCCATACCATTATCGGCTGCTCTCGCAATCAAAATAAGTTAGATTCACTTCGACTACAGCTCCTCAATGTTTCTCCCTCTAACCATTTGCTCCTCCAACTTGATGTGGTACTTATGTAATTATTTATATATCTATTTTCATTACCGTTAGGGGTGTACGTGTACACGCGTCGAGTTGAATTGGGTTGAAGGGTATTTTGGAACCAATCAAAATGGTTGACTACCCAAATGACCTATTCAACCCTTACCGTTTGAATTGGGTAATCCCATTTGCTCCAGTTATGATTACGTATATCTAAAACTACTTTAAATTGAGGGTTTATTATTATTTTTTTTTCTAGAAATCAGATGATAGTGTTAAAGAGATGGCACGCATCGTCCAGGAAAATATGGGTGCTCCCGATATCATTGGTATAAATACATGTGTTTCTTTCGCATTTTTTCTTTTTCATTTTTTTTTTCAATACAAGCAATGATATTAGGTTCTTTACAGTGAATAATGCAGCTATTGGTAATGAGAATGGTCCAATTTGGGAGATTCCTAGAGAGGAGTTTGATGATGTAGTTGACACAAATTTGAAGGGTACAGCAAATGTATTACGTCATTTCATTCCTCTTTTGATTCGTAGAAATCAAGGTATTATTGTCAACGTATCTTCCATTTATGGCAGGACGGGAATTCCCATGGTACGTATATATTAATGTAGGGGAAAGTACGATATTTTTACTAATATTTCTATAAAAATAAAAGAGTTGTTGTTAATGTGTTGTTCATAATTCGTTTTTTTGGAATTCGAAAAAAACGTTCGATACTATTTAGAGTGGGAGTATTCGACCTTCTAACCTTTTAGTCGAGAGTACATGTCAATTTTGATACTATGGGTAGCACATGACAAGATTCTATATATAGAGCACATATCCGACCCTAAATAGTATCTAAGCTTTGAGCTACTTCTTTCTAAAATATCTCTCTTTCTTCTCTCATGTAGTAAATCTCCTTTCAATACTTGGGAAGGATGATAGCCAACTATTATAGATCTTCTTGATTCTATTTCTAGTTATTTCTTATTCAATATTGTTTAACTGTGGTTGTCTATCCGACCTTGAAATCCTTCAAGAAAAGATAGTTTTGTGACGATCCTTATTTTAAAGAAGCATGATAAAAGTGTGGTTAACTTCATGCTTAAATAAGTATTATCACAAAATTACTTTGTTTCTTTAGGTATTATTTGGGCCAGGGTGGATTGATATAAACAGTTAAAATAAAGTTAAGAAAGAAATAATTATACTTGAATCAAGATCCTTTTGAATGTTTATAGTTTGCGGCTATGGTGATTCTTAGGTTCGTCTCTCCCAATTCTCTTCTCCATGCTCTTTAAGTTAAAGAAAAAATTTTCTTTCGACCCTACAGACTCCACTACTCCTTCCTTTTCCACTTCTTCAAACAATATGCAACCTAATGCTAAGGATTTAGAAATGGTTCTATCTAAATACAAGAGGATAGAATCTCAGATATCTCAAGTCGAGGATAGACTTCAAAATTGGTCTATTCCTAAACTTGAAGTTAATACCATCTAGAAGATGAGTCTATTTAATTTCTCAAAAACTGATATTTCTAAATACAATATTCCAATGGAGGATGATTATACAAATTATCAGCTGCTCATCAATGAAGATATCGATATGTTTCGCACATACTTTAAGTATTTACATATCGGTTGTATTCAAATAGCTATCAAGCCTCTCCTTAGGATGGGATTAAATGTTCCAATTTAATATCACCCTAAGAGACAAAAAACATCTAAACTTCTTGGATTCCTTACTAGGAATATTTTAGCCTAATCTTGAGAACGGTTCGGTGTTTTTCTCCTGCAAACCCGGATTCACCATCGTTCTTCAAGACAAAAATATCTTCGAAATTCTAATTTTGGATATTCGTAGAAAATGATTACGCCTCAAAGATTGGGCGTGTCCTTTTGTCATCCTATTTAGGATGTACTACAAATTGATGCATGCTAACCTCTCTCTAAAGGCTTTGGGTGTATCTCCCAAAAATATACCATGCTCATGGAAGTCAATCTTGAGAGATCCTCGATGACTGTTCCTCGAAAATTTAATTGGGGTGGGATAACCTCGAATCCAATTTAGACTCTCGAGCAAGCTACAACTCCTAGAAATAGGCAGAGCACTACTGCCCATATTGCCGAATTTGGCGATGCCCACGTCGAAGTTCAATTCCAAGAAGAACCTAGACATCCTCGAATTCAAGAAGTTATAAGTAGTTGCCCAAGTGTCTATTCTAATGTCAGGCCGACTACCAAAGAAAGACCTATTACCAGGTCAAAATCCATGCATATGTCTGTAGACTTTGGTCAACTAGTCTCAAACATCCAGTATGAAAGATCTGAAGGATCGATTTCTCCGACCCAAACTGACATGGAATGAAAATTTGGATATATTTACCATTAGATCAATGTTATCTATGCTGATGAACAAAAGCTGCTTGTAGAAGATGAAGCGATGTACGATAAGATGTACAATGCTTACATCGATCGATACATCCATCAAAATGATTGGGTCAATCGTCCAAAGTTCCTAATTAGAGAAGATTTCTTTCCTTTCATAAAACAAAGAAACTCTAAAAAAGAATAAATGTTCTCAAGAAACCCATCACTTGAGTTACCACCAGCGACAAAGAAGTGTCTTTTTATTACCCTCCTGAAGAAGAAACAACTTTCTCTCATCAATTGATTCCGACATCCACAATAATATCTTCTCCTTATAAGATTATTAATGAGGGAAAAATAAAGACGGTTGGAGTTTTGATGGATACCAAATCGGGCACGCGCTAGAGAAATCAAAAGATATCCCCATCAACGACGACAATTTTGTTGCGAGCTTGTTGAATGCTCCAACAAAATAAAATTTATAAATTAACCAACTAGATTTGCAGTCTAGTGAAAGTCGATCCACAGGGAGGCGGTATTAGTATTCCTAAGCATTTCAATTATTTTGTTTTGGTCCAAAGAACACATTCGGGAGGGGGGGGGGGATTTTCTATGCAAAGAAAAAAAAAGGTTGGAATTAAAAAGTATAAAAGTAAGGCACGAGAGCAAATTAAAGATAGAGATAGAGGACTGATCAGATACCGATTCCTCAGGTTGTATCGGGCTGTTTGTAATGCCAATTATAGATACTAAAGGTTAAATCTGAATAATCATGCTTTTTTATACTGGCCTATCCATAAGTAAGACCCATGAGTTCCTAGTTTTTTCTAAGTCAGTTTAATTAACAACTAATTAAAGACCCAAAACTACTCCAAACTAGGGGACAGGACTAGTCCTTGCCAAAGATTGACACATGTCATACTTGAGACCGGTCGTTTAAGCCTTAAACTCAACTAGTATTAACTAGTTACTCAAATTAACCTAGGTGGCATGCCTAAATTAACCCTTATACCATTTCTTTGTTCTCTTTTTAGCCTTAGACTCATTAAGTCATTCATAACCGTTAGATAGCTCACAAACTCACTGGTTCTAAAACTAAATACTACTAAATGCATGCTAATTAGGAAACTAACATACATAGTAATGCTAAACACATTCGACGCGTATAGAGTGTCAATCCTACCTACAAGCATCCTTACCGATTCAATCTTAAAGCGAAACATGGATAAAACAAGCAAGATAATAATGATTTCATTAAGTAGAAAATCTAATGGTGTTACAAAACCCGATACTTACCTTCGAATCGACGTTTCTTCTTAGCCAGAGCCGGTAGACTTAAGCATCATGCCCATAATTACAAGAATCATCACAAAAATTAAACTAATTCTAAGCTAAAATGGGAAAATACAAAGTTAATTCCTCTCTTCTTAACCTAAATGGAAAAGATGCTTATATAGAATCCGTCAAAGCGTCTCAACACTACTGCTAATCATCCCAACGTCACGAGGGGCTCGCTGCAGCATTGCACGTCACTTGCATTCAGCGTCAAGACACTTGAACACAATGTTTCGACGTCGACTTCATCCGAGCGCTTCTGCCTTCGAAGTAGCATTGAGACATTGTCCTGCTTTCACAGTTCTACCTTACAGCGTTGAGTGGGCCTCCGTTTGAACATCTAGATGCTCATATCTTCTCCAAAATGACTATATTGTCCTTCAAAGCTCCTCCTTGCATTCAATAAGCTTTCAGATC
Source organism: Trichosanthes cucumerina (assembly GCA_036507285.1). Classification (NCBI taxonomy): domain Eukaryota; kingdom Viridiplantae; phylum Streptophyta; class Magnoliopsida; order Cucurbitales; family Cucurbitaceae; genus Trichosanthes; species Trichosanthes cucumerina. Next base: position 47,038,359 of record CM071845.1, on the reverse strand, counting down.
ATCCCGAACACATCCCAAATACTCCAAAAAGCACCATTTTGCTCCAATTGCTATTTGGAGTCAAATACCTACAAAATAGATATTTAAGTGCATAAAAACATTCAAAACAACAAGGAATAAGCCCTTTTTAAGAAGTCGTTGATTTCTTTGGTACATGTGTCAACCAACTGATTTCTTTGGTACATGATATCACTTAGCTCCTCCTGAATGACCTGGATTGAATTATCTTACGTCAACAACATTGTTTCTAATAATTTCTCAAGATTTGAATACATCCCAGGTCTTACTCGGCTTCCTCACCATTATTTCCCTAAGCATCCTCCCTTTCTCCTTTGAAATTATTTGAACAATTAGACATGGTAATTTTTTCTTATCCACATTCAATCCTCGCTATCTGCGTTTACCTGTGGTTGATTAATTCCATTCCAAAAGCTTGTTATCTCCACCATTTCTTTAAAAAATTATAAATAAACAAAATTCATAAAATATTTAAATTAACAAATAAACATTTTATTGTTTTATATACCTATAAATTTGTAATTACTATTCATGTTAAATCCACATTACAAATATTTTATTTATATTTTCCTTCTTTTATATTTCGTCGAGTTTTCTATAATATAATGAAAATGTTGATCACCCCTCACGTTGGTGTTGAATCCATGAACATATGAAAATAGAAATAGAAATGCTGACGAAAATTTAAAATCTATATATATCGTATTTGAAAATGATTTTTAATATTACATAATAATACATTTTTATTAATTAATAGAAATACGATTCAAAATTATTTTTATGACATTTGACTGTTCTCATGATTTTGTCCAACTACTTATAAAATAAAGTTGAGTAAGAAAACTATTTGCAATTTCAAGTTTCAATTTTCAAACAGGTACAATTAAAGTTGTATTTCTGACCTAGTTTGAATGGTTATTATATAGGTTTCACCCTATTGTAGTTCAAAATGGGCGATTGAGGGATTGAGCAAATCAGTCGCAAAAGAGTTGCCAAATGGAGTGACGATTGTGGCATTAGATCCTGGTGTTATAAATACAGAGATGCTTGCTTCTCATATTGGCCATTCAGCTTCTCAGTACCAATCTCCTGGTGAATGGTATACTATGATAAATTATTTATAGCCAAATTTAAATTAATGAACAATTTTTTTTATTCATTTGCATTCTTTTAAGAAATCAAATTATTTCAAATTGAGATTTAAATCCCAATCTAGAGATGGGTGTAGATACTTTTATGGTAAAAATTTGTACTTGTGTTGATTTGGTATTTGATGTTTTGATAGTTTTTTTTGGTAAAAGAAATCTACATCAATTTTGAGAAACAAGATTTTTTTTTGGGAAAAATTGCAAAAATACTACAACGTAACTATAGTCATGATTGCAATATCACCCTTAGACTTTCATTTGTAAAAACTTTTGTTTATTGTAAAATTAGGCCATTTGTAAACTATGGTTAAAAAATAAGGATTGTTGTTGGCAAAATTAGGATATGGAAGCACTCGACCTTCACGTGATAACAACAGTAGATTTGTATTTTGAAAGGATGACGTGACTTGTAAAAGAAAAAGACTGCACATACCAATGTGTGTTTGCCACAAGCTCTGATGCTTAAGTTAGAATAAGAGAATATATGTGTAACAACGGTTTAGGATATGAGGAAGAGCTTACCGTTTGTACTTAAAATAGAATTTGTATAGTGATTAACCTAGGGTTTTCTCGTTTCCTTTACGACCTAGGTTAGGAATAAACCAAATCCAACAAATCTGAAAATACCACAGTAGGGATCGTGCATGGCGCATGCCCCTTCAAGGAGTGGGCCTCCCTAGCCTCGACCTCGTGCTAAGTCTGAGGAGAGGAATTAAGCTTTGGCCCAATTCCTTCCTAATTTTTCTTACTTCTCAGTTGGGTCTTCCATGTATACTTGAGTTTGTCCATTGTTGAGCCCATTTCTTGTTCGTTATGCTCCTAATTTATTCTTTCCTCACTGTGTTTATTCTTTTAATCCAAAATACTCATAATATTAACCCACTCCCTAATTGGGATTCATAGTTTGTCTTTTAATGATTATGGGTAGGATCTATGGAGTCCAATTTAGGAGTATAACCCTTTCAAAACGACCTATCTCTTTTGAGATGTAGTTCATTACGCCCTATTGGGTTGCTTTCATTTAGCCCTGCTATCATAGATATGAATCGCCCATCAAGCTTACTTTGTTGATTATAGGCTTTCTCATATTCAAATTCTCGAAAGTGAGCCTTAGATTATCCTTAGAATGACCCATCATGCCTCTCTTTTGAGTAGAGTTATGGGCTTTCTTTAGGTTTAAGTGTTTCCAGGTTGAACCTGAATTATCCTTATAAGGACCCATCAATTCCTATAAACATGACTCTAGACTTCTTTAGTTCAAGTGATTTAAGTCTTAGATTACCTTTAGAATAACCCATCATTCTTTTTTGGATAGATTTTCGGGTCTTCTAAGATTTAATTACTTTAGAGTGGTTGAGATTATCCTCAGAATGACCAACCATGTCTTACATTTAGGAAGAGTCGTGGGCTTTTTTAGATTTAAGTGCTCTAAGATAGGCTTCAGATTATCTTTAGAACAATCATCAACCTTCATGGAGATGATTCTAAATTTCCTTAGGTAAAAAAGCTTGAGGCCCTAGATGCATTTTAGAATAACCCATCCTGTTTTCTTGGGAAAATTTTAGACTTTGTTCGATTCAATAGCTCCGGGTTCTTAGGTTATCCTTAGAATGATCCATGCATCATGCTCTCATTTGAGTAGACTTGTGGGCTTCTTTAGGTTTAAGTACTTCAAGGTAGGTCTTCAATATCCTTAGAATGACACACCAAACCCTATGGAGATGATGTTGTCTTAGCTAGAGTGGTGATAATTTCATAATTAAACACTCCTAATGTGAAAGTATACATATTTAATGGCAACAAGTAATAAGTATATTTATATCATTCTCCTTAAGGATTAGACCAAGAATTTTACCAATTTTGAGCTATCTTGACATGAATAGAAGGGTAACCAAATAAAAACAACATTCAAGGGGCTTTTAAAGAAATGAAACAGATTAACTCAACGAACAACCAAGTTAAAATAGCAAGCAAATTAACTAAGACATGTAACAACAGGTGCAAACACGTAGGGGGCATTTGGATTGAGGAGTTGGGGGGAGTGGAGTTGGGAGGAGTTAATAACTCCCCCCAACTCCATGTTTGGCCCAAGGAGTTATTAACTCCTTCTTGTAGGCACACAACTTTATTAACTCTTTCTTCAACTCTTTTTATGGGCCCCATGATTTTTAACTCCTTTTGTGGGCCCCCACAGACTACACCTCTCCTACTCCTTACAACTCCTACTCCCCCCAACTCCTCAATCCAAACGACCCCTTAGAGTTAAAAACAGACTTGGATTATGGGGGTTCTTACACTATTTTGAGGATGCAATGTTGTAGCAAAACTCATGCTAAATCATAACCACGAGACATTCCAACACAAAATCTGAAGGGATCGAATCCCATATCTGAAGCGAATTGAATCGCATTGCTCTCGATTACATTACACAAATTAACTCAAAAATTGTAAACTAGGCTAAGCATTTAGGGGATGAAGAAAAATACCTTTGAAAAAACTCTTTCTTCTCGTAATCCTTGCGTTCTCTACGATCTTGACACGATCCCCAAACCGAGCACCTCCAATGGGCCTTCTCGGTTGTTCTCTAGGTGAGGGAGAATGGTGAGATCCTTTTTGGTCTTAAGGGAGTTGTAGAGAATTGAGAGAGATTTTGGAATTTGGAATTTACCAAAACCAAAAATGAGATAGCTTAGCTTCCAAAATGCATCTAGAATGATGCTTTTATAGTGGGTGAGGGTGGAGATAAATTATCCACCCATTTAGCTCACTAATTCCACAAATCATGTATTATGTAAGTCATATTTGCATAATTACATAATATAAGGTATCATATACTTTATTATGCAAATCATAATTGCATAATGTGGAATTAAATTGAATCATATTCAATTTTTCACATCTCTCAATAATAATTCCTCTAATTATGCCACAGTTCCATAATTAGGCAATAATATAGTTTAGGGCAAAATACATTTTTGGTCCCTCAGTTTTCAGACTCAACAAATTTACCCCTGAGGTTTGCATTTGGTAGCACATTTGGTCCTTCTGTCAACTTTTCCGTTACTTTCTAACGAAAAGTTGATCTAACACATCTTTTTATTAAAAATAATATATTTTTATTTTTAATTATTAAAAAATCTTATTTTATTAAAAACATTTTTAATATTTTTTCTTTTTCTCTCTCTTCTCTCTCTTCCTTCTCCCTTTCTCTCTTTCCTCTTCTTTCTTGTTCGTCTTCTCTGTTCTCCCATGGCCAACCAAACAAGTAATAGCCATTTCTTTCTTTTCCTTTCTCTTTCTCTTCTTAGATTTCTCTCAGGTTAAGCTATACTTTTTAGATTTCTCTTATTACATTAAGCTATACTTTTGAAAAAAAAATCCCATAATTTTTTTACATGGAATTTGGATAAGAGTAACAACCCTTCGAAAATGAAAAAATCAAGCGCCAATGGCTTCTCTTCCTCCTCAAATTCACAGAGGAGAATCACAAAAACTATATACAAATTGCACTGAAAAACAAAAAATGGAGAACTCATCATCTTCATCTTCTCAATTTCCTCACAACAGAGACGAAATCATCTATCGAGAGATGACCAAATCCCTTTTCCGAACATTTCAACGAATCGGTTCCGCTCCACCGTGTAAGCGATGCACGAGCCACCTCCTCTGCCCGGCCTCCACGGCGCACGCGACGGCGTATCGGCGTATCGTCGTCGTCGACAGCGTCGGCCTCTCTGCTCGCGTGCTCAGCGGCGCCTTGACGCACTCAACTCTCTGCTTTGAGCGCCGCTGCATGCGGGCGTCCACCTGCTCTGGTCCTTCCGTTCACCTTCGCTCCCGCCGCCACGCAGCTTATCAGACCTCGTTCGGCTGAAGGGGAAAGATTAAAGAAGAGAAAAGAAAAAGGAAAGGAAAAAGAAAGAGAAAGGAAAAGAAAGAAATGAATTTCTGATACTTGTTTGGTTGGCATGGGAGAACAGAGAAGAAAACGAAGAAGAAAGAAGAGGGAAAGGGAGAAGGAAGAGAGAGAAGAGAGAGAAAAAGAAAAAAAAATTAAAAATGCTTTTAATAAAATAAGATTTTTTAATAATTAAAAAATAAAAATATATTATTTTTAGTAAAAAGAGGTGTCAGATCAACTTTCCGTTAGAAATTAACGGAAAAGTTGACAGAAGGACCAAATGTGCTACCAAATGCAAACCTCAGGGGTAAATTTGTTGAGTTTGAAAATTGAGGGACCAAAAGGGAACCAAACGCAAAACTGAGGGACCAAAAATGTATTTTGCCCTATAGTTTATTATGAATCAAACTATATACTATATCAATCATATCACATATAATTGACATAAAGTCCCTTTATATGAATTTGAACACTTCAAATCCATTCCAAAACTTTATACCCTCATTAATTCCATATTGAGCCAACCAGGGACCTAATGGACCTAAAAATCATGAGTTCCAATGATACGAGATTAACTGATCAAACTATTTGATCCCGTTAATCAACATTTATTAAGTAAGAGTCATTCCACTATAGACTCGTGGTTGCACTCTCCTCACTGTAGGACCAGTTGTGTCAATCGATATAACCAATGTTCGTGAGTCAACCCTTCACAGGTCGTTCGTAGTCATAACTGGGTCAAATTATCATTTTACCCCTGTGACTACTTCTTACACCTTAAGTACGACTGATCCTCTAATGAACAACAAGTTTATGGTCCTAGCATAAACAACGTCCCTCTCGGACCAGTGAGAGGGTAGGGTCCCGTCGTTCAAGACCTTGATTCAGTCCTTAAAAGAACAACCTATCTAAATTTCCTAGCTCGGGAACGAGTGAATTCCTTCTTGCGGAGTTAAGTTCCCAGCTACCTACGAGGTTTGTCCCTTAGAAGGTAGGCATATTGAGTCGGCAACTATGGCCACTCTCACCCGTGCTAGTCTAAGGACAAACCCCCGCAGACAGGTGTTCGTAACTTGCTCAGGATATAGGTCGAGTCACTAATGGTCATCTACGAACTATTAATTATAATTTGTCAACGGTGTTACTATAGTAGTCTAATAATTCTCGGTTCGTTCTTGTACAATCTCATCGTACAGGATGCCCCCACTTTCATGTCAACTACATGAACGAGTTGGATCGCCTAGTTTGTATCAAATACAAAATGGGTTGCATCCATAGTGTTACCAGGATAAGGTTCTCAACCTTATCCATGTACTATAGACCATTTGGGTCATTTACTTGAATGCGATCTTACTTGTGTGTCCACTACACACCGTTCAAGATCTCACATACATGACCCTGGAGCATAATTTATTGGATTTAAGTTTAATTGCGAGATTACAAGATTTGATGAAAAAATAACACTTTATTTATAAACATCAAATAATTACAAACTACACGAGTTTAGGGCATAAGCCCCAACAAAATCTTCCAAGATTTCCTTAAATTATAGCAAAATTTCCATTAACCTACTCAATTAAACATACTACTTATGTGTACTAAGGGGGTGATTGTCCCTAAACTATCTATTTCACTACAAGCTACAGATGTAATAAGCTAAGTCTTAGTGATAATTGGAGTAATCAATTTCATATTCTTTTTCCTAAAATGTAAGGAAACAGTAGATGAAGAAAGTTGGCCAAACATAATTCATTTTAAGCATTAAAAACTCTTCAATTCAGTATTCAATAGCAGAAACAACTGAGAAAAATTCCTCTCTGCAATATAAGAGTTCCCTAATCTTCACCTTAAACTATTTACTCATGATTACAACAACAAAACTACTAATAGCTGTATGGAAATGCATTACAACAATTCACAAATAGAAAAGCAACAGAAATTATAACAATATGAAGAGAAGAATAATTCTCAAGTGTAGAGCTTCTAAAGGTCTTCCTCAGCTTCTTTCCCCAGATAGATAACTTCCTTTTTGGTCCCTTTTTCCCCTTTTTCGTAAACTTCCTCTTTCAGCCTCCTCCTTTTTCGCAAAGTCAATGCTCAGCTTAAGTTGATTGGTCCATGTGGTCGAGTTGGCTTTTTTTTTTGGATAACCCAATTAATGAGAATATTCCTTATACGCGTGAGATTCATAGTTGTACCGAGACACATTGATGCAACATTTCATCTCATAAGGCTAATTCTGACTTCACTCTTTCTTCCTTCAATTCCCTCTTTGTATTATCTTATTTGAAATTGGAAAAAATGATGTGAGTGATATAAAACTTTAGGTGAATACTTTTTATAATTGGGGTCGGGAAGAAAATTTGTGTGATTGTAATAACTTTTCACATTCGGGTTTGAACTTTTTCTACGTTAATTCTTATATTTCTTATTTTGTTACTTTCTTTTAATTTTTCTATTATTTTTCTACATATTCCTGTGGTAGTAATGAGAGAGTTTTTCCCAACAGAGATTTCACTACACAATATTCTCCTTCAAAGATTTTTTCTTAATGATAGTAAGCCCAAGGACCCAATTCTTACCTTTAAGAAAATTGGAGGGTCAAATTTTTACAATTATAAGTTCAAGGGTACAATGGTAAGAATTATTGTACTTCAAAGATAGTTTTTGGTCCCTCAGTTTGCAGGTAAAAAATTCTACTTTTTGGCTTTTCATTGGATTATCTTTCTTAAAAGAAAATTTTATAATGTAATAATATTTCTTAAAAAATATTTTCTATTTAAGTTTGAAAATGAATTTAAAATTTATATCAATAATAGAGAAAAATACATTTTTGGTCCCTCAGTTTCAGGTGAGTTTATATTAAGTCACTCAGTTTCAAAATCGAACAATCAATCCCCTTAATTTGATAAAATTGTTCAATTGGGTCCGTGTAGGTTAACCACCATTAAATATTTAACGGATTGCTGATGTGGCAATTTTTAATATTAAAATATTATAATAAAATAATAAAATTAAAAATCAAAATAATAAATAAAAAAGCTTTTCTCTCTCTGCTATTCTGTTGGGTTTTTTGCAATATATTAGAAGTGAAATTGTCCCACATCTGAAAAGTGCAAGAAAGTGATGGGCTCCTGGCACTATAAAAGGAGTTTATGGCTTTGGTTTCAAAGCATCCCAATTAGAAATACTTTAAGCTTGGTGTACTAGCTCTAGTTAAATTCCCTCTTTGTATTCTCTGGTCTGAGAGTGGGAAAATGGATGTGAGCAGTATAAGTTTTGGGAGAGTGTTTTTGTAATTGGGGTCGGTGAGACAATTATATGTGATTGTAACAATTTTTCACATAGTGGAATTTGTTTCTGTTCGTGGTTTTTTTCTCCAGATTTGGAGTTTTTCCACGTAAATTATTGTATCTCTTATTTTGTTGGTTTCTTTTAATTTCTCTGTTATTTCTGCTTATTCCTAGTTGTGGGAGGTTTTTCCCAACAAGTGGTATCAGACCTTTAGATTCACTAGGAGGGAAGCAGATATGTCAATCTTTATGAGTCCAGTAAAGATTGATGTGGAGAAATTTGACGGAAATATGAACTTTGGCTTGTGGCAAGTGCAAGTCAAAGATGTGCTGATACAATCTGAGTTACACAAGGCTTTGAAGGGAAGACACAGTTGTGGTGTTCCTGAAAGTTTAAGCGGTGATGGTGATCCAGCGGAGTCCAGTGGTGGTTCCAGCAAAGGTTCTAAGAAGTCTAACATGACAATCTGGAATTGGAAGAAGAAGAAGAAAGACTTCGTGAAAAAGAAAGATTGCTGGGAAGGCGGGTGGTATGGATACATGAAAAATAATTGTCCTAACAGAGTAAGTTCGTCAAAAGGCTCTGGGTCGAATGCTAACATGACTCTCTCGTCAGGGGAGATGGTGACATCTTCCGAAGAAAGACAGAATTTATCCTTATGGTATGTTCGCTTTGCCATGATAGAGGATGTGATGTTAGCGGTTCCACAAGTTTGCACATGGGCATTGATTTGGCGACTATGCAAGGTGTGTGGTGGAAGTTATGTCGATGGCTGAAGAACTTTCGGGTGAGCCAAGTAGGTGGAAGTTGCACCATAAATCTCAACTGGGTATATCGGCATGTGACGAAAAAGAAAAGTCTTGGGAGGTGGCATTCCAAGTGGTCTACTTTTATGGTGGAGTAGGTTATAATTCTCTGTGTTGAGAATTATGATTGTCGGTGAAGACAATGATGCAGCAAGAGATGTGAATTCTTCAAATATCTTGCCAAGGTGGAAATTGTTGGGTTTTTGACAATATATTAGAAGTGAAATTGTCCCACATCTGAAAAGTGCAAGAAAGTGATGGGCTCCTGGCACTATAAAAGGAGTCTATGGCTTTGGTTTCAAAGCATCCCAATTAGAAATACTTTAAGCTTGGTGTACTAGCTCTGGTTAAATTCCCTCTTTGTATTCTTTGGTCTGAGAGTGGGAAAAAGGGTGTGAGCAGTATAAGCTTTGGGAGAGTGTTTTTGTTATTGGGGTCGGGGAGACAATTCTATGTGATTGTAACAATTTTTCACATAGTGGAATTTGTTTTTGTTCGTGGTTTTTTCTCCGGATTTGGAGTTTTTCCACGTAAATTCTTGTGTCTCTTATTTTGTTGGTTTCTTTTAATTTCTCTGTTATTTCTACTCATTCCTAGTGGTTGGAGGTTTTTTTCCCAACATATTCTACGCCGGTTGGATCGATTACATTTCCCCGAAAAACTTTTATATCAAATTAACCAATTGATTAATGGAATCTTTTTTTTATTCTCTTAAAATCGAGTCCTTAAGCTGGCAATGAGAATTCACTACAAGCATCCACCCAATTTCACTATTTTCTTTTTTCCAAATTGGAAAACGTGTTTCTCTCTTTAGATGAAAATGTGTTCTACTTCAAATTGAAGATCTAAAGCCACCGCGACGATGTTGGACCGTACAGTTTTCTTGCTAGCTTCTTGCTTTCTATGACTTTGAGTGCTCGAAGAAGAAGATGATGAAAAAGAACGTCTCTAACTTTTCTCCATTGCTTCATCGACTTCAATCTGTTCTTTTCGGCACTCTTTGCTACAAAACGGAGTGTTTCCTCTGCAATATAGTAACAAAACTTTCAATTCTCAGATCAAAACCTCAAAATCAGAACAAAAAACAACCACAAATCGGTCCGATCTAATTCAACTCCAAAATCACTTTGCATCACTCGATAAATCCTAAACCATAAGAACACCACATAAATCCGATTTAAGCCTCAAATTCTCAACAACCAACGAGAAAACTCTCGATCAAAACTTAACAACACAACGCGGACTCTTCTAGATGATGAAAATGTTGGGTTTTTGGCAATATATTATAAGTGAAATTGTCCCACATCTAAAAGGTGCAAGAAAATGATGGGCTCCTGACACTATAAAAAGAGTCTATAACTTTTGTTTCAAAGCATTCCAGTTAGAAACACTTTAAACTTGGTGTATTGGCTCCGGTTAAATTCACTCTTTATATTCTCTGGTCTAAGAGTGGGAAGAAGGGTGTGAGTGGTAGTTTTGAGAGAGTGTTTTTTGTTATTAGGGTCGGGGAGAGAATTCTATGTGATTGTAACAATTTTTCACATAGTGGAATTTCTTTCTGTTCGTGGTTTTTTCTTCGGGTTTGGAGTTTTTCCACGTAAATTCTTGTGTGTCTTATTTTGTTGGTTTCTTTTAATTTCTCAGTTATTTCTGCTTATTCCTAGTGGTGGGAGGTTTTCCCCAACAAGTGATATCAGAGCTTTAGGTTTGTAGTTTTTGAGTTTCTGAGTATGCTCTGTGGTTGCAACATTGTCTGAGCTTCCACATCAGAAAAGATTTCTTGAAATGAGTTATAGTTGTTCACTATTTGCAAATTCATTAGGAGTGAAACATATATGTCAAGCTTTATGAGTCTAGTAAAGATTGATGTGGAGAAATTTGACGGAAAGATGAACTTTGGCCTGTGGTAAGTGCAAGTCAAAGATGTGCTAATACAATCTGGGTTACACAAGGATTTGATGGGAAGACCGAGCTATGGTATTCCTGAAAAGTTAAGTAGTGATGGTGATCCAACGGAGTCAAGTGGTGGTTCCAGCAGAGGTTCTAAGAAGTCCAACATGAAAGTATGGAATTGGAACAAGAAGAAGAAAAACTTCGTGCAAAAGAAAGGTTGCTGGGAATGCGGACAGTCTGGACACATGAAAAAGAATTGTCCTAATAGAGCAAGTTCGTCAAAAGGCTCTGGGTCGGATGCTAACATGGCCTCTCTCGTCAAAGAAGATGGTGACTTCTTCTGAAGAAAGACAGAATTCAACCTTATGGTATGTTCTCTTTGCCATGATAGAGGATGTGATGTTAGCGGTTCCACAAATTTACACACGTGCATTGACTTGGCGGTTATGCAAGGTGTGTGGTGAAAGTTATGTCGATGGCTGAAGAACTTCCGGGTGAGCCAAGTAGGTGGAAGTTGCACCATAAATTTCAGCTGGGTATATCGACATGTGACGAAAAAGAAAAGTCTTGGGAGGTGGTATTCCAAGTGGTCTACTTTTATGGTGGAGTAGGTTATAGTTCTCTGAGTTGAGAATGATGATTGTCGGTAAAGACAATAATGCTGCAAGAAATGTGGATTCTTCAAATATCTTGCCAAGGTGGAAATTGTTGGGTTTTTGGCAATATATTAGAAGTAAAATTGTCCCACATCTGAAAAGTGCAAGAAAGTGATGGGCTCCTGGCACTATAAAAGGAGTCTATAGCTTTTGTTCTAAAGCATCCCAGTTAGAACCACTCTAAACTTGGTGTACTAGCTCTGGTTAAATTCTCTCTTTATATTCTCTGGTCTGAGAGTGGGAAGAAGGGTGTGAGTGGTATAAAATTTTAAGAGAGTGTTTTTTGTAATTGGGGTCGGGGAGAGAATTCTATGTGATTGTAACAATTTTTCACATAGTGGAATTTCTTTCTGTTCGTGATTTTTTCTCCGGGTTTGGAGATTTTCCATGCAAATTCTTGTGTGTCTTATTTTGTTGGTCTCTTTTAATTTCTCAGTTATTTCTGCTTATTCCTAGTGGTGAGAGGTTTTTCCAACAGAAAAATTGAACAGACCTGTACATGAAGATATCGGAGTTGCGTCTGAGCGATTTCTGGCAAAAGGAACAGGAATCGAGGAAGTGAGGTTTAGGGAGATAGTAATCGGTGCAACCATCGTAGAATAGCGACACAATTCTCATGGTGAAGGAAGACAAAATAATTGGAAGCTGTTGAAAATTCGTCGGAACTAGGAGCAAGAATTCGAAAGCTTGGAGTTTAGGGCAGAAGGGGAAAGGGAAGGAGAGAGAAAAGTTTTTTTTTTTTTTTAAAAAATTGATTTCTAATTTAATTAATTTTATTATAATATAATAACTATTTTAATATTAAAGTTGCCATATCAACAATTCGTTAAATAATTAACGGTGGTTAACCTACAAGCACCCAATTGAACCATTTTATCAAATTAAGGGGCTTGATTGTTCGATTTTGAAATTGAGGTACTTAATAGAAACCCACTTGTAAACTGAGGGACCAAAAGTGTATATTTCCCTAAATAATATATACGCAATACATATGATTTTAGTATTAACATTTTAGAATTATAAGTAAAAGGATCTTCGAGTCGATTTCTCTGATTTCTTTTAGTTTGTTTCCTAATTTGTCTACTTTATAAATTAACTAATTCATTTTTGTTTCTAAAATTGTAAATTTATGAATAGTACTTTAAACGACAGGATAACTGGATAGCTTAAATCATGAAAAAAATATGATTTATAAGTTCAATGAACTAATGTAAAACTATTTTTCAAAACAAATTGCTAGACAAGACAATTCTTTTGTTTCAATATCAATTATTGAAAGTTAAGATGGTATAGTATCAAAATACATGTGTGGTTTTCAATGTCTATCTTTCTCTCTTTATTTATTTTTGTTACATATGTTGTTGCCAAATTTTAGACCGAATAACGCACTTGACCTTCACGTGACAGCAACAATAAATTTATATTCTTTGGGGGAAGAACACTGCAAGAAAATGAAAACCTAGACATCAGTGTGGTGTAAACCACACCGACTCAAATGATTAAGTCATAGAGAGTTTAGAGAGAATTTGGAAAGTCTAACAGTGTTTAGTTGGCTGGAATGACACTTCCCTAGGATTTCTTTGTGGATTTCCATTGTCTAATAGGAAAGGGAAGGACAAAACTGAATTGTAATGGGCCTTCAAGTCATGAGGGACCAAGGCAAGGCCCAAAAGGGGGCCTTGCCATCTGGTCTACCTCGACCAAGGAAAACAATGAGCTTGGGCTTTGACCTGCGTCTGGGCCTCTATTCACTATGGGACCATGGTAAGCCTCAATTTGGGACTTTACCATTTGGTCGATCTCGGCTAGGTTGAGTCCTTCCACGTGCTTGAGCTTCAACCCAATCACGTTTCTTCATTTTCTTTCGCTTTGGATCGGTCCCCTGTCGGTTTCAGTTCGTTTTAACTTTATATTGAGCTTATTTCTGTTGGGTTTTATGTCCTAAAACTTGTAGTTTTGTAATTTGAATGTACATTCTATATTGCAATAGAGTTGTTATTGAGGTTTATTCAGTAAATGTGTTATTGAATAAAGTGAATTGTATATTGTGTAACCTTAACCAAATAAAGAACCCTTAGCTATACGATGAATACTTGAACTTTATGTGTGACATAAAAGTGGATCAAGTTTAAGTTATAGCCAGAGCGGTCTATAGTATAAAGATAGGGTTTGGTACCTTATTCTGGGGACACTATGGGTGCGACCCACTTTGTAAAGTACAAATGATGTGATCCTGAATCGTTCATGTGGAGACATGTGAGTAGGGGCATCCTATGCAATGAGTTTGCATAAGACTAGACTGTGAAATAGTCACTTAGACTTTATAACTCCGTTTACTGTCTTAACTGACTATATTTATACGATGACCTAGGTAACTCAATCTTAATCTTGAGCATACTATGAACTCCTGCTTATTTGGATTATCCTTAGATTTGCATGAGTGAGAGTGACCCGAGATTGCCGACTCAATAAGCCTCTCATTTCAGGGATAAGGTCGGGTAGATAGTTGGAAAAATAGTTCTGCAAGATGGAATTCACTCCTACCCGCTTTAAGAATTACTAGAAAGGTTGTTCCCTTAAGTGCTGACTCCGATCTTGAACAAGGGGCCCACCCCTCTCATTGGCCCGAGAGGGATTTAGTTGTTGGTTGAACCACAAATCAATTGTTCATTAGAAGATCAATGAAACTTAAGGAACAAGAAGTAATTACAGGGGTAAAACAGTAATTTTGACCCAGATGTTATTACGAACGACTTTTGAAGAATCGACTTACTAATCATGGTTATATCGAGTGGACAAAAATATATCTACTGTGAGGAGAGTGCAACCACTGGGCTTTAGTGGAGTGTCTCAGTGGTTAACGAATGTTGATTAGCTAGGCTAAAGAGTTTGGTCGGTTAATCTCGTATCGTGCGAGGTCATGATCTGTAGGTCCATTAGGTCCTCCTTACTAGCTCAGACTAAGAATTGTAACATTTTGAGAGAAAAGAATTTGAATTGTTCAAATTCGATTTTGGGAGAAATCATTAATTATATGTGATATATTTAATGTGTCATAGCTTAATTATGAATTAAACTATGATTAAAAAGAGGTGGGCATATTTAAATATGATTTAAATATTAGATCGGTTTATAGCATGAATAAAGATTCATGTTCGAAAAATAGATCGAGATTAATTTATTTAATTTAATATTTGATATTAAATTAAATGAAAAATTATTTATTTAAATCAATTTTATATTGATTTTTGAATTAAAATTAAAAGAAAAAGAATGGATTTTCCCTGAAATCCAACTTGTCAACTTGTCCAAGCCTACCAATCTTCAAAATTGCCCAAAATTGGCCACCTTTTTCTTTAATCATCCTCATCACACTTGAATTGTCACTTTAATGAAGCTTAATGAAGGTTTATTTAAAGGTGATTTGAGGTGATTTGCAAGGATTTTGCAGAAATTCTTTGAAATCTCGGTTTGTGTTCTTCCAAATTCTCTCAATCTAAGATCTCAACCGTTCTAAGGCCTAAGGATAGTAGGGAAGACACTAGAGGTGGTCCATAAAGTGTTCGTGTTGTAAATCGCCCACGGGGTGAAAAGAATTTGTTTTTCAAAGTTGAGTTTTCTATCCCTCTGTTTTTCTAGCTTTGAGCATGCATTTTATTTTGAAAAATTGATCAAATTAGAGTGTTCAAGATCCTAAATTGTTTCCGCTTTCTTAATATAGACTCCTTAAATTTCCTCATTTGACCCTTCGTTGCAACCCTTTAGCAAGTCTGTTCTCGTTGGTCCAATTTCACCAATAACATTGGCCCCCACTCTCTAATTAGGATTCGAGATTAGACATTTGTGAAGTAATTTCATAAAGCATGACTTGGGAGTAGCCTACTAAGATTTTTGGGGTCATTGCCGACATTTCGAGGTTTGTCTCGATTCTCTCTAGTTATTGTTGTCCATCCTTATGAGGATATTCAATCTCATAAAGTACTAGTTTTTCAGTTGTTGGTGTAAATCTAGGGCTCCAAAGTTATCCTTGGATCATCTAAGATTGTCTTTCTTAGGATTAAAGTTGTTCTCCAGATTCACAATTTATGTCATTTTCCTGGGGAGAATATATAAGTTTGAGGTCGTCCTCAAATATGTAGTTTCATATTCTTTCGTAAGAGGAGTTTTCCTACCATCTAATAGTCTTGTAGCTTCACGTTTTTCATAAGCGTTTCCTTGACAGTTGTAGCTTCATCTCGAGCTGATACCGAGAGAGGATAAGAAAGAGCAGGCAGGAAATGGGAGTTGAGGGTTGGGCGATGGCCTCGACCTTGGACGGTCTAGTCGCCCATACCTTTGCGTGCATCGTGTCGCCTGTCGTGAATAAGTTTTCCTCAGGCTCTACATCTTATTTTTTTTCTTGAAATTTTTTCAACGAATCAACTTCATCTATGCTTTTTTGTTTTTTGTTTCTCATTTCATGTTATAAAACTCATCGTGAGACTTAGCTTGGATTTTTAGACTGCTCAGATTAATTAATCAAGTCCCTTTTATGGACCTAACTAATTTTTTGGGTGTGCACCCTCTACACTTAAGCAGAGATTGAATTCTTCACGCTCTACTTGGCTTTATGTAGCCTGCTTCGTTGTGCTTAATAGAGACCCATCATGAAACTTTTCTCATATTTTTGGGTTGCCAAGATTAGTCAACCAAACCCTTTTATGGTCCAATCAACCTTCTAGGTCACTTCCTCTACACTTAAGTGCTCAAGAGTTTTGCGTGTTTCGTATTTTTTTTGCACGACATAATTTTTTGTATCTAGAATAAGCTCTAAATTTTGGCTTTAATTCGATCATCGATCTTGTGTTCCTCGTTTCTTTTTGTGATTGATTGTTTAGAAAGAGCTCAGCTACAACCATGAAAACGTGTTTCGACCAACAAGGTCAACCTCTACTACCTTGGTTGGCCTCAGTTCCCATGGTCAACCCCTATTTTTCAGCCCCCTGCTTTGTGTGTTTTCTTTAGCTCATGATTACGTTGCTTTTATCTTCTAGATATCTCTAATGGGAGTGGAGGAGCATATAAATGAGAGTTTCGTGTATTTTGCTCACTTCTTTTTATATTTTTAATCTTAATACAAGACACTTCTTTCTCTATTTTACGTCCTTATTTCTCTTTGATGAATTGTACTTGAAAAGGATCAACTCCGACAAATAGTATTATTAAATCTAGATAAATCGATAGGTGCAAGTTTTATCAAACAAGAAAAATTGACAATGGGGTCTCTCATTCATGAACCCAAACCACAAAAAACCAAAAGGAAGAACTTACTTGCAGTGTAGTCGGCTTCGGCCAATGGTGGTCGGCCTCGACCTACTATGGTCGACCTCAACCAAGGTGGTCAACCTTAACTTATGAGATCAGCCTCGACCTACTGTGGTTGGCCTCGACCTCTCCTCGTTGACCTCGACCATAGACTGGAATTTGTCTTTTAGGTTTGTTATGTGTAACTTCTGCTTTTTGCTCGATAGAGAGGCATATCTCCTTTAGTAGCTTCTTCTTTTTGTTCGATAGAGAGACATATCTCCTATGTAGCTTCAGTCTTTTGTTTAATAGAGAGGTATATCTCCTTTATAACTTCTTCCTTTTGTTTAATAGGAAAGCATATATCCTATGTAGCATCTGCTTTTTGTTCAATAAGGAGACATAACTTCTAATAGTTTCTGCTTTTTGTTTAATAGGAAAGCATATCCCCTCAATAACCCACTACTCAAGTAAGAGTTTCAGTTCTAGAAATCAAGTTTGAGTGACACACTTCTGTAGCTTAAAGAAGATAAATCTATTACTTATAAAACTTTAATCTGTCAGGAATTGATGGAAGGTAAGCAAAACAAAAGCCCCCCTAATGGTACATGGGGTGGGGTCGACCTCGATCTCTTTGTGGCCGACCTCAACCTCCACATGGTCAATCTTGGCCAAGATGAGGTCGAGGGATTCTTCTAGATTCGACTTGATTCTTGGTCGTTTGGATTATTTGAGAATTGTGAATTAACATTCCCCTCGGTAGTAAGGGTCGTATCTGGCCTCATGCGCGATTTCCTTTCTTTTACTGTTGGATTCACCATCTGCTGGTTCCTCTAAATATTGTTCTTCATTTGCTCGACCTCGACCACCATCAGGTTTGTCTTGGTCTTCATTTGGCCAACCTCGGCTCAAATCCATCTTTTACATATTCCTACAAATATCCATCTCTGATTAGGGTTTCAATCTCGTCTCGTAGCTAATAACAGTCGAGGGTTGCATGTCCATGACTCTGTTAAAGAGGCAGTATTTAGCTTCATCTCTTTTTTCGAACGAAAACCTCATATGTTTAGGAAATTTCACCAAATTTAGATGGTGAATTTGCATCAACATCTTCTCAAGAGGAAAAGTTGTGGAGGTATATCTCTCGAACAGTTTCCCAGGGACAGCCTCATGGCCTGGTCGCCCTTGGCCTTCATCCTCGACCCTCCTCCTCACCGAGTAGGAAAAGGAATTGTCTCAGATTCTATCTTGCTCCAGACGTAGCTTTCTTGGACCGTATCAATCTTCTATTTTTGTGTTTTGGCTATGAACTCAAAATAAGTTATTTCTTTCTTGCCAATCGATCTAAGAAGACCTTTATCCTGCAAACCTACTGAAGGGAATGAAAGTCCCGAGCAACTGAAGATGATTGAATCGTCGATGTATCAATTATGCAAACCGTCTTTGTTAAAATTGATCTAATACATAGATCTAGGCTAAACATGCTTCTAAGAAGAAGAAAAACAGTAAGAAATAAATTTACTTACTTGTTGAAGACTTTCTTCAATTTCTTCTACAAATCCACGAACTCTTCGTGCTCCTCGTACACAACGAACACCTCCAACAGTTATGAACCGAACACCACCAAAAATGCCTTCTCGGTTGTTCTCTTTTGGAGAAAGGAGGCTTGTGGGAACCTTTTTGGTTTTGGAGAGGGAGGAGAATTTGAGAGAGAATAGAGAGAGTTTCTCTTTTCCTTTTTGTGTAAAACTAAAAAATGAGAGAATCAAAAATTCAGTCCTTCTAGTAAGAAGGGTTTATATAGTGGGATTAGTGGAGTTGAAATGTCCACATTATTACCACTTTACCACAACCATAGGTTATGCAAATCTCATTTGCATAACCACATAATATGACATATCTCATATCTCATATTACAAATCTCATATTACAAATCTCATTTGCCATAATTGTGGATTTATTAAATTGAATCACATCCAATTTAATTTCTCTCAATCAAATTCTCCAATTAGCCCTAATTCAACAATTAGGCTAACCTATAGTTTATTATGAATCTCATTCACATTAAACTATATATTATATCATTCATATCTCATATAAATGACATAAATGCCCTTTAGGTGAAATTGAACATTTCAATTTCATACCAAAACTTTATCCTTTCTTAAATCGGATGGAGCCAAGCGAGGACCTAATGGACCTCTGATGTGAGCTCCAATGATCCGAGATTAACCAACCACCAAACTCTTTGACCGGTTAACCAACATTCATTAGCTACGGTAACACTCCACTATAGCTTTGTAGTTTGCACTCCGTCGATCTGAGAATATTACGTGTCCACCGATATAACCAATGCCCATGAGTCGACCCTTCACAGGTTATTCGTAGACACGGCTGGGTCAAATTATCGTTTTACCCCTGTGTCTACCTCTTGTTCCTTAAGTCCCCACTGCTCCTCTAATGAACAACATATTGTGATGGTCCAACCATACACAACACCCTTCTCGGGCCAGTGAGAAGGTGGGCGCCCGTTGTCCAAGCCATGGAGACAACACTTAAGGGAACAACCCCTCTAGTTTCCCTAAAGGCGGGAACGAGTGAATTTCATCTCGCGTAGTTAAGTTTCTAGCTCCCTACTTGGTTCTGTCCCTGAGAAGATAGGCATATTGGGCGAGTAACTATGACCACCCTCACCCGTACTAGTCAAAGAACAGATCCTCGTAGACAAGAGTCCGTAACACGCTCAGGATTCAGGTCGAGTCACTAATGGTCATCTACGAAGTTATTAGTCCTTACTGTTAATGGTGTTACATCAGTAGGTCTAATAAATCACGGTCCGGTCTTGTACAATCTCATTGCATAGGATGCCCCCACTCGCATGTCAACTACATGAACGAGT
Organism: Trichosanthes cucumerina; assembly: GCA_036507285.1. Classification (NCBI taxonomy): domain Eukaryota; kingdom Viridiplantae; phylum Streptophyta; class Magnoliopsida; order Cucurbitales; family Cucurbitaceae; genus Trichosanthes; species Trichosanthes cucumerina. Next base: position 47,018,461 of record CM071845.1, on the reverse strand, counting down.
CAGATCACCTCGTTTGTATCTAATACAAAGCGGGCGCATCCACAGTGTATCGAGATTAGGTCTCCAACCCTATCCATATCATCAGAGACCATTCGGGTCATTAACTCGAACGTGATCTTTCCTGTGTGTCCACTACACACCGTTCAAGTTCTAGTTCTCTCATGTATACAATGACCCTGGAGCTTAGTTTATTGGAAAAGTTTATAAATATTGCAAGACACAAAGTGATGAAATAAATAACACTTATTAATTTCAAACAATATATTACAAACACGAGATTAGGACAAAAATCCCAACAAACTCCCACTTGGACTAAGCTAGTGGAGAAAATACATTTCAGAAATGTACATAAATTACAACGAAGTAATACAATAAACTAGGGCATTGAATACCCGTTTACACATCTCCCACTTGCCCTAGTCAGGAAGCTCTCGAAGACCTAGACTCTCTAGGTGACCCTCAAACACCTTAGCCGTGAGGGGCTTTGTAAATGGATCAGCTACGTTGTGCTCCGACGCTATCTGCGTGACTGTCACGTCTCCGCGGTGCACAATCTCCCGTATCAAATGATAGTTGCACTCAATGTGTTTGCCTCTCTTATGGCTTCGAGGCTCACGTGAGTTGGCTACTGCACCACTGTTATCACAGAACAGTGTGATGGGCAAGTTCATGTTAGGAACAACTTCCAATTCTGTCATGAACTTCCTAAGCCAAAGCGACTTCCTTTGCGAGCTTCACAAGCTGCAACATACTTTGCTTCCATAGTGGAATCGGCAATGCACCCACCGCTTGATGCTTCGCCATACTACTGACTCCTCCATTCAAAATGAAGGTGACCAGTAGATTTCCTAGAATCCTTATCGATCCGAAAATCGAAATCTGTATCCCGTGAGATCAAATTCCCACTACCATTCACTAAGTCAGTAGTTCCTCGTTCTCCTAAGATACTTGAGGATTGCCTTTACGGTTGTCGGTGATCTAATCTGGATTGGGTGATATCTCACCGACAATTCCTCTTGCATAACGGATGTCGGGCCTAGTACACAAAGATGACATACATGAGGCTCCCTACAATTGAAGCATATGGAATTGTCTCATATCCTCAACATCTTGAGGACTCTTGGGACAACGATCCGTAGACAAGTGAACCCCATGCCTGAAAGATAGCAAACCCTTCTTGGAGTTTTGCATCTTATATCTAGACAACATCTTGTCAATATAAGGCGCTTTGAGACAAGGCTAGCGTTAGGTTCCGGACTATCTGGATACCTAGAGCGTCTTGAGCTTCTCCCAAATCTTTCATTTGGAATTGCGAAGCTAGCCACTTTTAACGTCGAAGAAATTCTACCTCATTCCCAATGAGAAGAATATCGCCCACGTACAACACCAAAAATGCGACGGTTTTGTCAACGATTTTCTTGTAGACACAAGGTTAAATCGACATTTTGATCAAAGCCATAAGATTTGATTGCCTCATCAAACCTTATATTCCAAGACCTCGAAGTCTGTTTCAGTCCATAAATGGACCTATGAAGCCGACAAACTCTTTGCTCTTGGCCTTGGGCAATGAACCCTTTGGGTTCGTCCATGTAGATGGTCTCATCAAGTTTGCCATTCAGAAAGGTTGTCTTGATGTCCATCTGCCATACCTTGTAGTCATAATACGCGACAATGGCCAGAAGGATCCTGATCGACTTTACCATGGCAACAGGTGAAAAGGTCTCCTCATAGTCAACCCCTTCAACCTGGGTAAAACCCTTTGCAACTAGTCGGGCTTTGAAGGTCTGCACCTTCCCATCTACGCCACGTTTACACTTGTAGATCCATTTGCAACCAATAGGTTTTACCCCATCCGATTGATCCACAAGCTCCCATACAGAATTGAAGTACATAGACTCCATTTCCTAGTCCATAGCTTTAATCCACTCGTCTTTGTCAACATCAACCATTGCCTGATCATAGGTCAATGGATCCTCACAGTCATCATCAGGAGCGACAACTAAGGTTTCAGCTAAACCCATGTAGCGATAAGGCTGTCTCACAGCCCTCGCACTACGTCGAGGCATTCCCAACTCTTGGGAACGGATTGACTAGACGTGCTAGGATCAACAACACTTGTTGACGTACTAGCCCCATCAGCAACTCTTGCTGATGTACCGTCCATTTCATTTAATACAATTTTACTCCTTGGTAAATGATCCCTGACGTGGTCTTCCTCTAGGAAAGTGGCGTTTGTCGACACAAGCACCCTATTTTCCTAGGATCGTAAAAATGGACCACCCCTAGTCTCTTTAGGGTAACCTACGAATAGGCACAATTTGAACGGAGTTTCAACTTTTGGGTTTGACACCAACACGTGGCGGGCATCCCCAAATCCACGAAGTGATGTAAACTGCCTTTACGTCCACTCCAGAGCTCGAAAGGTGTTTCACAAACACTCTTCGAGGGAACGTTGTTCAAAATGTAAACCGCAGTCTCCACTGCGTACCCCCAAAAAGAATCAGGGAGATGAACATAGCTCATCATCGACCGAACCATGTCCAACAAGGTTCTGTTTCTCCTCTCCGATACACAATTCTGTTGTGGCATACCAGGCGCTGAGAGTTGGGACGTGATTCCGTGTTCTATCATATAGTCCTGGAATTCAATGTCCATGTACTCTCCACCCCGATCCGATCGAAGTGTTTTAAACGATTTACCTAAGAGGTTCTCAACCTCAGTCTTGTACTCCTTGAACTTTTCAAGAGTTTCGACACTTCTTATGCATTAGGTAAATATACCCATATCTCGAGTAGTCGTCTATGAAAGACACAAAGTACTCATAACCGCTTGAGCTTTTAACATTCATTGGACCATAGAGGTCGAATGCACTAACTCAAGAGGCTCTTTGGCTCTATATCCTTTTCCACTAAAAGGGCGTTTGGTCATTTTGCCTTCAAGGCATGACTCACACACCGTAAAGAGTTTTCTTCCAACTCGTTTAGAAGTCCACTCTTCACTAGTTTCTCAATCCTATTGAGATTAATGTAGCCTAACCAAGATGCCAAAGATGGGCATTTTCTTTTGGAGAAACTTTAAGCTTTCTTAGTTCGTGTTTCGTAGTTTTAAATAATTCATATTCAAAACACTTTTGATCGAATTTGGTTTCAAAACATACTGATTATTTTCAAGTGAAGTTTGAACAAATCACATTCCCTTTGAAAGAAATAAACGCTTTATTCGATTCAAAAGAAACCAAATACAATGTTCAATAAGGCAGAAATTGAAACAAGGTTTCTAGTAAACCACGGAACTATGTACAGATTGTCCAACAATAAGTACTTCCCGCCAAAGTTTAGCTTCACCGTGTCGATCATTGCGGCGAGAGACAAGCTCCCGGATCCAACCCGTGAGAGTCACCTCACCCTCTCGCAGTGGGCCGCGAGAATCAATCCCACGAAAAGAAGAACAAACGTGGTTAGTGGCGCCGAATCCAATATCCAGCAGAGTCACTACTCTCCACTAAACAGTTTTCATCCACAAGTAAATCACATTTACCTTGATTCTTCCTCTCGCCCAAGAATTTGGGGCGGTTTCTCTTCGATGGCCGCCCCCATTGCGGTGGAAACACTTTCCTTTCTCTCGAACTCTCTTGACCTTCTTGCCCTTGTGGGGCGGCGGCAGATCGTCGCTTTTTACCTCTTCATCCTCTTCTTCCCTTTCGGGCGTGAAGGAGCAACGGGTTTCGTACTGCAGGTCGAACCCCTGTGATAAGACCTGTAGGCAACATTTGCCTCAGATTCCCTGACCCTATGCAAGGATTGAAAATTCTGTAGCTCGTTGAGGAGGGTTGTCAGTGTATAGCTAATTTTGTTCATAACAGCATTGCTACGAAACTAAAGGAAACTCTTCGGAAGAGTCTCCAAAATAAAACTGACCTGGCTCGACTCATCGATCGAAGCCCCGTTCATCTCGGCCAGATGGAAGTGGGTCATCATGTCTAGAACGTGTTCACGCGGACAGACGCGCCCCTCTTTCATCCGTGCGTTGAAAACGTATTTGAGCGAGTCATGCCGGACCTGAAAGGACTATTGTCCAAACATTTTCTGCAAGGACTCCATGATCTCCTTAGCGGAAACCATCAGCTCGTGCTTCTTTGCCAAGACATCAGACATGCTGGCAATAATGTAGACCTTGGCCTTTTCGTTGGCCCTGATCCATCGATCGTGCGCGCCGCGAACACTTCGCGACGCGGCGAGCCCGACATCCCGAGGACACTCCTCGATAACCACACGAACTTAATGTCGTCTTGTACCAAAATTGTATTTATGTTGTTTTTCCAACTTTGATAGTCATCTCCCACTAATTTATGCAAGCGAGTAAAGCTATTATTGCGCTAGACATTTTTAGTGAAAAATAAGAAAAACCTTTGAGTTAGTCTCATGAAAAAACTTTTGAAAACCAATCAAGTTTTAGCAAAAATTGTTTTATGATCCCTAGGTCATTCAAAATTTTGCAATGATACCCTCTGAGTGTTTAGAATGATCGCCAGAGAAGGGTGAGCAGAACACTCCTCCTCTAGGGCGAGACATTCTCGATCGGACCACTAATCCCGAATAACTCTTATTCCATTAGGCGTCCAATTACCATTGTTTGGTCGAATTCATTAATACTTAACGAATTCTGTGAGTGTCACCCTCAATCTTTAAGTTTCCAAGCATCCGTCCAAACAATAGCCACCGAAAGGTGAACCAATAAGGAAAACCAACAAGGAAACTGTATCCCTTTCGGGAATTCACGGTGTTCCGACTCCCATGATCAAGCCCTCCGAAGGGATTGTCTGGTCCAGGCCAAACTAGCGGGCAGATCATAGGCGTCTCACGGTGTGAATCGAAAGAAGAGACCGTGGGTCTCGTTTTCACAAGTCCCGCTCCCACTCACTATAAGTACTCTCTCCATCCACGATGATATTGACCTATACAAATGCCATCCGAAGGGGGAAGCTCCCATTTGCGCCACGAGGCCGAGTATAGATCTCACGGTGCGGACTTAAAGGAGATTTGTGGTTGGAAATTCAAATGTATCTCATACACTTTATTTCCTACCACTCAGCACTTTAATTTTTAATAGGGATTGACCTAGATAAACCGTCTAAAATTACCTAAGTCTACCAATATAACTCTTATATGGTATTAACCTAAGTTTATAATCACATTATTAACTTAGGTCTATGTGAGTAAATTAATTAACACTTAATTAACGACACTCACGAGAATACAACCTAAGAATCTCCGGACCGAATTCACTCCCGTGTCGGTTTTCGGTGGGGTGTTCATGGCGTCAACTTAAATACTCGACCTTTTTAGACAAAACCTTCCTTAGACGAGTTACTTATCACTCACCATTCATAGGTTATATTTGATTTCCTAAATTTCTAATCTCATTAGAAAAATAGAAAACCTAAGTCTAATTATTCAAGTTCTAAACACTTTAAAGCTAATAATTAACTTAGGTTGCATGCATTTCTATGTTATAGTGCTTGATCATCCATCACATGAATAATACTTTATACTATAACATAATACAATTCATCACATGAATTAAATGCATGAGCATGCTTTTAATTTAAGATATAACACTTATATTTAATAAATTAAAACATGCAAACATTATATTATAACTCTTATAATATAATCCTATCATGCATACTATATATTATAACTCTTATAATATAAAAATGATGCATGAAATGTTTAACCTAAGGTGGGATTTTAAATCTATATGACATACAATATGCACATAGAAATTAATTAAAATATACATCTCATGCATAAAATAATTAATAAGCAAAATTGGACCGATTTTTGGCACCTAAGGGCAATTATTTAATTAAATAACATTAATATAACATTTATATTAATATTATTTAATAAAATAAATAAACAAAATAAAAAATACATTTTATAAATAATAAAATAAATAAAACGCGTGCAAATAACGCCCAAAGTGAGGCTTGATCCCGTCCTCGCGTAATCGCCGCGAATCGCTCCTCAACGCCGCGTGGCGTTGTTACTGTACGCTGTCGCCTCCGCGTGTCGACTGCGTTCTCAACGCGCCGGTAGCGTTGTAACGCTATGCCCGAGCGTTACCGCTGCTGATACGCTGCGAGGCCTCCATCCGCAAAGATAGCGTTGAGGCGCCATTGGGCGTCGTCTCGGCGCCATCGGCGAAAATGAAGAAACACCTTTGCTTGTTCTTAGTCGATTTCACTTTATTCCGCTCGATTTCTTCACACAAACACTTGCCACGAACGACGCGGACTTACGGACTCGATTTATTTTCTAAAATGCCCAAAAATACGGGCCCTTTACATTTGATCTCATCAAACAGAAAATGAATCTAATAGTGCCAAAAATCGAAAACATCCATTATGCAAACCAAGACATTCATCTCATGAATCATGGCAAAAACCCACCAAATTTTAATAAAACAGTGCATAATTGAGAAACCATCGAAATGGCTCTGATACCAATTGAAGGGAATGAAAGTCCCGAGCAGCGAAAGATGATTAAATCGTCGATGTATCAATTATGCAAACCGTCTTTGTTAAAATTGATCTAATACATAGATCTAGGCTAAACATGCTTCTAAGAAGAAGAAAAACAGTAAGAAATGAATTTACTTACTTGTTGAAGACTTTCTTCAAGATTTCTTCTACAAATCCACGAACTCTTCGTGCTCTCGCATACACAACGAACACCTCCAACGATTATGAACCGAACACCACCAAAAATGCCTTCTCACTGTTCTCTTTTGGAGAAAGGAGGCTTGTGGGAACCTTTTTGGTTTTGGAGAGGGAGGAGAATTTGAGAGAGAATAGAGAGAGTTTCTCTTTTCCTTTTTGTGTAAAACTAAAAAATGAGAGAATAAAAAATTCAGTCCTTCTAGTAAGAAGGGTTTTTATAGTGGGATTAGTGGACTTGAAATGTCCACATTATTACCACTTTACCACAACCATAGGTTATGCAAATCTCATTTGCATAACCACATAATATAAGATATCTCATATCTCATATTACAAATCTCATTTGCAATAATTGTGTATTTATTAAATTGAATCACATCCAATTTAATTTCTCTCAATCAAATTCTCCAATTAGCCCTAATTCAACAATTAGGCTAACCTATAGTTTATTATGAATCTCATTCACATTAAACTATATATTATATCATTCATATCTCATATAAATGACATAAATGCCCTTTAGGTGAAATTGAACATTTCAATTTCATACCAAAACTTTATCCTTTCTTAAATCCAGATGGAGCCAACCGAGGGACCTAATGGACCTACAATGGACGGCTCCATGATCCGAGATTAACCAACCAAACTCTTTGACCGGTTAACCAACATTCATTAGCTACTTAACACTCCACTATAGCCCGTGTAGTGCACTCCCGTCGATGTAGAATATTACGTGTCCACTGATATAACCAATGCCCATGAGTCGACCCTTCACAGGTTATTCGTAGACACGACTGGGTTAAATTACCGTTTTACCCCTGTGTCTACCTCTTGTTCCTTAAGTGCCCACTGCTCCTCTAATGAACAACATATTGTGATGGTCCAACCATACACAACACCCTTCTCGGGCCAGTGAGAAGGTGGGCGCCCATTGTCCAAGCCCTAGAGACAACACTTAAGGGAACAACCCCTCTAGTTTCCCTAAAGGCGGGAACGAGTGAATTCCATCTCGCGTAGTTAAGTTCCTAGCTCCCTACTTGGTTCTGTCCCTGAGAAGATAGGCATATTGGGCGAGTAACTATGACCACCCTCACCCGTACTAGTCAAAGAACAGATCCTCGCAGACAAGAGTCCGTAACACGCTCAGGACTCAGGTCGAGTCACTAATGGTCATCTCTGAAGTATTAGTCCTTCTTCATTAATGGTGTTACATCGGTGAGGTCTAATAAATCACGGTCGGTCTTGTACAATCTAATTGCACAGATGCCCCCACTCGCATGTCAACTACATGAACGCAGTCGAGATCACCTCGTTTGTATCTAATACAAAGCGGGCGCATCCACAGTGTATCGAGTTAGGTCTCCAACCCTATCCATATCTCATGAACTATTCGGGTCATTAACTCGAACGTGATCTTTCTGTGTGTCCACTACACACCGTTCAAGTTCTAGTTCTCTCATGTATACAATGACCCTGGAGCTTAGTTTATTGGAAAAGTTTATAAATATTCCGAGACACAAAGTGATGAAATAAATAACACTTATTAATTTCAAACAATATATTACAAACACGAGATTAGGACAAAAATCCCAACACCTACAACAGTGACAATTAATGTCATAGTATCTGTGAAGCCTTCGACCTGCAATATCTCCTTGTTGAAACGAGAGACATAATCACGTAAGCTCTCCTTTGACCTTTACTTTATAGTGAGCAAGTGCATTTGAGGCTTTCACTGGTCATGGCCTCCCAGAAACTGTGACATAAATGCTCTGGCGAGCTCTTTGATATAACCTATAGACTTCCTCTTCAACTTCGTCCTGTACCAAACTTGTGTCGGTCCAGTCAGTGTAAAAGAAAAAGCCATCTGATTGCCTCTGATTCACCATGGAGTTCCATTTGATTGCCTCTAATGTGCCATGGAGTTCCATTCCTGATATGTAAGTGTCTAAGTACTCAACTGGATCAAAATTTGCATCATATAGGGTGATGGTTGACACCTTGAACTTCTCAGGAACGTTCTCTTTCATGATTTCGTCAGTGAAAGGGTGATAATCCTCATTTATGAGGATTATTTATCTCTATACTTAGTCATTTTTTGTCTAATTTATTCAATTTTTCATGATATGGCAAGCTAAAATTATCATTTGGTAGTAAAATTTCTAAAGCTTGCTAAAATGGGGAAAAAATAAGAAATGAGAGGAAAATGATTGAAAACAAACTAAATTGGTGTGTTTTTGTGAAGGAAAAGAAGAGTAAAAAAAATGCAAGGAAATTGCAGTTGCATTTTAACCAGCAAAATAGCCAGACAAACAAGCCAAAATGCTAGACAAATTGCTGAACAAAATGCTGACAAAGTTTCAGATTCAGAAACACGCCTCAATTTTCGGGTTTGTAATATTTTGGGAGATTCCCACTCACTTTTGGAAAGAATATGACCTGGAATTATACCCAATCAATTACCCACGAATTAAGGTTGGATTCTTGGGTAGACTACAAAGTTAGGGTTTGAAGGGAGGCGAAGAGGAGACCAAACACTGAGATTCTCTCCATTTGTTTTTCTCGTTCTCTTCTGTTTTTCTTCCATGTTTTGTACTCTTTACAGTAGTTAGTTCCATTTTTTTTCCAACAACTTTATATTCCTTTGATTAGTTGTAATAACCCTTGGTTAATCCCTCATTGCGAAAATATTCGAGGTTAAGATTTCTAACCCAAGTGTGGGTAGAATCGATTAACAAAAAAGAGAGGTTCGAGTTGGGTGTTCTTTTGTTTTTCTTTCTTCGTTGCCTTCTACACACTTAAATTTCAAGTAAGTTACTGTTTCCCCTTCAAACAAGCAATTCGTTTGCTTAGTTAAAAGCCTTTTCCTTCCTTCGATTACGTTACTGTTTCTCTTTTCTTGATTGTTTTTGTACTTTTCTTTTTATTCTCCTTCATTCAGTTTAGTATTAAGCTTGGTTTCCTTACTTGTTCGTGAATAAAAATGGAGAAATTCGAGAGCTTTTACATGCAATAATAAAAGTCTTTTCTTTCTTTGATTCCTTCTTGCTTTCGTTTTCGTTTTTCTTTTATACTTTCAATCATGTTCTCTTTTATTTTAATCATGAGCTAAATTCACTTTAGGAATTCAAGTGTGAATGCCCTAGAAGAGAGATGCCTAGCTTAAAGTAGCAAATTAGTTGTGTTGGCAATCGAATTGAAGTTTGTTCTTAGTGAATAAATTTGGACAACCTTAGCCAAGCACTAAGTCATGTTCAACAAGCTCGAACTTGATACTGGAAGAGTCAATGTACAACGGATCTCCTAAAAACAATGGAGGAAAGGACTTAGACATAAGATCTGAAACTTCGACCCTAGACATAGGGCGAGACTCCGAAATCAAGAGGGTTGTGTGTGAGACCATCTAAGCTCAATTAACCACAAACATGTAGGTTTAATTGCTTAGTTTCCTAAAGGATTTGATAGAAAAATCGAATAGGAATTGAACCCGATTTACTTAGATTTGGAATGTTTGACACAATTTTTGCAGCATTTTCTTCAAAGGGGAAAAAGCACTTGAATTCCCTTCTTTTTAATTCATTGATTTTTCTTGAACATTTAGTAGTATAGATAACCTTCCAAAATATTTTTGCAACACTCGGTTACCTTACTTGCATTTTCAATAGCATTTCTTGGTTTCCCGACTTAACTTGTAAACCCGTTCCTTGTGGGTTCGATACTCTGAAATATTCCAACATTTATTATTTAGATCACATGCACTTATGTGTAGCGTTATCAAAGGGGGATCGATTTGCTCAATGAAAGCCTCGAGATTCCGCTTATCAACCTCACGAGTTTTGAGAACATTCCCCCAAAGGTTCCCAAACTCCTTCTGAATTTCCAAGATGTCAGCTTTCCAAAGAGAAGTTAGGGTTTGTTCATCATACTTGGGTTTAAACTCATTGACTTGTGCTTGGATCACCTCAGCCTCGACCAACCTTTGGTTGGCCTCAACCACCTTCTGGTCATTTGACTTGTGCCTATTCCTTCTGATTAATCAGACTTAGCAAGTCTGATGTCGCTTTAAGGATGCCTAGTTGGCCTTGACCATCAACATGCAAGGTTACCTACACATGAGATTTCAACTTACCTACCTTGCTCGCCTTGCCTTTGACCGAGGGTTGACATGGCTTGTCGTTTTCTCCAAGGATCAACTTAACGATATGTTTTTCAGGTATGAGATTTTGATTATCCCAACCTTTCAACAACCTTCACTTTTCCTTTTCTTAGCTCTCACACGAGAGGTGGCTTCTCTTTTGTCGACCTCAGTCTCCTCGTAAGTGGGAACTAGTAATCCTTCAAGTTTGTACTCATATATAGCTTGAACGATCTAGTCGGCCTTGGCCTCCTTCTAGTCAGTCTTGGCCTTAAGACTCTAGTCGGTCTCGACCATCTTATGTCTGGGTAGGCATGCTCTCTCGTGTTCGTCGCAAACGATGTCCTGGTCGGAACTGCACTTCTTCTCGTTCCAACACTTGTTTCTTTGCATTCTTCTCATCTCTCTTGGAAAACTGACTCAAGCACTAGGTTCTCCAAGAAAGTGTTGTCGTTCCACATATTTTGCATAGGAGAATACATCTGACCTCCACGTGACAACGACAGTAAATTTGTATTCTTTGGGAAAAAACGTAGATTGCAACACAAGGAAAACCTAAACATCGACCCCACTGACTCCGATGCTTAATGAACTTACATGGCTCTCCCCTCTTCAAAGAGCTTAAATAACTATTCCCTAGGGGTTTTTATGGGTTTCTATTGCCTAATAGAAAAGGGAGGGATCGAACTGGGTTGGAATAGGGCCTTCGGGCCATGAGGGACCGAGGCAAGGCCTAAAAGGGGCCCTACTATCTGGTCGGCCTTGGCCGAGGCCGACCACAGGCTTGGACCTTGACCTTAGTTTCAACCCCTATTCTTCACTTTGGGACCATCATAAGCCCCAATTTGAGACTTTACCATCTGGTCGGTCTCAGCCAACCCGAGTCTGACCACATTCTTGGGCTTGTCCAAGCACGTGTCTTCATCTCATTTCGCTTTGGGTCGGTCCCCTGTCGATTTCAATCCGTTTTTACATCATATTAGGGTTCTTTCCTCGTTTGACCCTTCGTTGCAGCCTTTTAGCCAACCCGTTCTCGTTGGTCCAATTTCACCCATAACAACATAATTCTGTGAAAAATAATAACATCTTAACAATGAATAAAAAGTATAATCATATTGTACTAAAAAAAGTATATTCATATTAAGTGTATATTATTTTTTTAAATATATTTCTAACAAAAATATAAATTTTTCAAGATTGTTACGTTGCCTCATTCATTCCAAAAATACACATATACATTATTACCTTTCCCATACATACAAATACGAATATTAGCTTAAGTTTTCATGTTTGAGTTGAGAAAATAACGTAATGATTTATTTGATTAATTTTGTTAGGGCTTCCAAGGCCACTCCAATAATTTTAAATCTTACCAGTGCGGATAATGGTGCATCTATCACTGTCGATGATCTTGGCATCTTACCTTATGGTGACAAGTCTGTATAACTTATCAAGTGGATGACTTCCAGATTTCTACATGTGTTAACAATGTTAAATATCACTGTTTACTTGCATTTTGTTGCTATTTGAACTAAGGGGTGACTTTTTCATTTATATGATCCCTAACTTTCTAATTAAACTAGAAATATTTTTCCTAGCTTTCTACTTGTGTGAACGTTGTTAAATGTCACTGTTTGATTGTATTTTGTTGCTATTCAAACTAAGGGGTGATTTTTCCCTTTATATGAGTCTTACCTTTCTAATTAAACTAGAATTATTTCCTCTAGCTTTATACTTGTGTGAACAATATTAAATTTCACCGCTTGCTTCTATTTTGTTGCTAGTTGAACCTTACTTTTCCCTTTCTATGAGTCCTACCTTTCCTAATTAAACTAGATAGATTTTCCCTAGCATATTTGTGGATTGTTTAATTAGACCACCAAATGTATAGCGTGTTTGGAATAACTTCTACAAAATATCTATATTTTTAACAAAATTGATATTTTTATAAGCAACTTTTGAAAATTAATAATTTGAAGTGTATTTAGTATAGTTTATTAAGTTTACATGATCAAAAGACTAAACAAAAAACTGTATTACTTGACGTTTTTGGAATTCAAATTCTACATTCCTAAAATTGACAAAATCTAAGACAAACAACACACTATACTTTCATTGATTTTTTTTAAATGTCAGGAATACTAAACTCATAGGCATGTCTAAAGCATCATGGATATAATTCTTGACACTTATTTTGTATCATTTTTGTTAGAAAACAGGTTTATTGTACGTCAAATTTATTGTTATCTTGATGATGAAGGGATGTGAATTAATTAGCTATTGACGCATTTTGCTTGTCATGTTTGTTTTTGCCATGTTTTTTTCAATCACAATAAATGTTCCCTATTATCTTTAATCACTTGCATTGTGTTTCAACAATTTGATATCCTAAAGAAGATAAAATTTCATGAACCAAATAAACAATACACATTTAAGACTAATCAACCAAATTTCTTCTACTAACATTAACAAAGTTTGTTTATGCTGAAGGGATCAAATCCGGAAGCAGAAGTGATTTGAATTGCTTTGCTTGCAATTTCGTTGTAAACGTTTCACAAAAACTAAGACTAGCATTCTAAAGTGAAGAGCAAAAGGGGAAAACCAAAAATTACATTTGAAGAATATTTTCTTCTTGTGATCCTTTATCTACAAACTTCACTAAATCTAAACGAGTCGCCTGAACACTTCCAGAAAATCTTCTCCATTGTTCTCGAAGAGAGGGAATATTGTGAGATCTCCTTTTGGATTGGGGCTGACAATTCTCTAGAGAGATTTTGTGAGAGGGAGATGTAGAGAGACTTTTGATTGTTGTGGAATTTTAAAATTCAAAAAATGAGCAATCCAAAATTAAAGTGCATCTAAATGCACTTATTTATAATGAGTGAGGATGGAGGAAACTTCCTCAATCCACCCACTCATTTTCTGCATAACATATGCATTATACAAATCATATTTGCATATTGGAAATTATAAAGTATCACATACTTCATTATTTAATTGAATCATATTCAATTGTATATCTCTCAATTCCATTATGAAACTCTTTCATACTAAATCAATATTTGGAAATTCATTCAAATATAATAGGTAGTTTATTATGAATTATATTCACATCAAACTATATATTATATCAATTATATCACATATAACTGATCTAACTCACTTTTATGAATTTGAACATTTCAAATTTGTTCCAAAACTTTATACCCTCGTTTATATCCATATTGAGCCAACACAGGGACCTAATGGACCTACAAATCAAGAGCTCCAATGATACGAGATTAACAGATCAAACTTTTTTATCCCGTTAATCAACATTTATTAACTACAAGTGACTCCACCATAGACTTGTAGTTGCACTCTGCTCATTGTAGAACAAGTTGTGTCCATTAATTTAACCAATACCCGTAAATTGACCTTTCACAGTTTGTTCGTAATCACAACTGGGTCAAATTATCGTTTTACCTCTGTTACTACTTCTTGCTCCTTAAGTTCCATGGATCCTCTAATGAACAACATATCTATGGTCTTACCTGTTGGGGTGTATGCCCTAAACTCGTGTAGTTTGTAACTTTTGATGTATATAACTAAAAGTTATTTTTCATCAAATCTTGTATCTCGCATTTCAAACTTAATCCAATAAACTAAGCTCCAGGGTCATACATATTTATCAGATCTTGAACGGTGTGTAGTTGACAGACAAGTAGGATCACGTTCGAGTAAATAACCCGAATGGTTTATAGTATATGGATAGGGTTGGAAACCTCATCCTCGTAACACTATGGATGCGACCCACTTTGTATCTGATACAAACGAGGCGATCCAGCTCGTTCATGTAATTGACATGCGAGTGGGGGCTTCCTGTGGAATGAGATCGTACAAGACCGGATCGTGAATTATTAGACCAACTGATGTAATACCGTTAACAGTTTAGGACTAATAAATTCGTATATGACCATTAGTGACTCGACCTTAATCCTGAGCGGGTTACGAATTCCTGTCTGCGAGGGATTGTACTTAGACTAGTATGGGTGAGAGTGGCCAAAGATGCCGACTCAATAAGCCTACCTTTTCAGATGCAGAACCACGTGGGTAGCTAGGTGTTGTGTATAATTTTAATATTGCAATGTTGCAAGTGTACGGGTCAAGTTTTAGTATAGTGATTTAAGAGTCCAAGTATCATCCTCGGGAATGGGTTTCTAGATTAATTAACTACCAAGATACTAATTCTCAATTTTAGCTAAAGTAACATAACATGGATAGGTGGTGAAACAAAAATTAACGACAAACAAACAAGTGGTGACACGAATTGATAGATTTGGAGGAAATTGACTTCACAAGCTAATAACTTAATTAACACATGCAATGAACTAATGTGATGAATTTATAAACAAGAAGTAAGATACTCAAGAAAATATCTCGATACTTAGTGAGCATCACACATGAAATAAATTCTATAGTCTCCATATGAACCTACAACATGCACGACATTAAACAACTTTTTTATGTGTTTCCCTTAGACTTCTAGGTCATTCTCATGCCAAATTTCTAAGAGTTTTGACAACTTTGCTCTAATCTAAGCTTTATCTCTCGAGTCCACTTAAACCATCAAAATCAGAGAATTGAACAACGAATTGCCAAAAATAAATGTCAAAACATAATTCAATACATGGCAAACAAGTCTTAACATGCAAAT
This sequence comes from Trichosanthes cucumerina, assembly GCA_036507285.1. NCBI lineage: Eukaryota > Viridiplantae > Streptophyta > Magnoliopsida > Cucurbitales > Cucurbitaceae > Trichosanthes > Trichosanthes cucumerina. The sequence goes on along the minus strand of CM071845.1, from coordinate 47,002,906 downwards.
CAAATCCTAACTAAATCACAAGAAAATCAAACTAAAAGTGTAGCAAACGTCTTAAAACGGTGTTACAAACTGAAAGAAAAAGAAATTAAACTTATGTGTCGATGCCGGTCCTTCGTCTCCGAACTCCCATCTCGATCTTGAACCTCCATGAATGCTTTGGCTCTCAAGAATTGCTCTCCTTTCTCTTCTTACAGAGGGTATTTCGAAATTAGGGTGAATTCTCTATCAAATTCGGTTCCCTTTGCAAGAAGGAATAAGAGTGTATTTATAGGTGAAATCAGTACAACGTTGCAACGTTGTACCCTAACCGCTTGGTAAATAAGGAATGTGTCAATGGCGTTGCAACGCTGAGGGCAGCGTTGCAACACCGCTACCCTAACGCGCACGTTGCTATCGATCTGGCGTTGCAACACCCTCTGCACGGGTCTTCGACTTGCTTCTCTATGCTTTAAAATAAAAAGTTGGGCGTTGCAACACCATCAGTTCGGGTCTACTAGCTTGGGTTGGTCCTTTCTACTTTCAATTGATGTTATTTTTAGTTCCAAAAAACCTCGTTTCGATCTCGAGTGATCCAAAATGTCTCCAATTGTCCTGTTTAAGCTCTTAACCTGAAATTGAGTGATTTAAATACATAAAAGCCCTGAAATTATCATGAAACTAGTAATAATTAAGCCTAAGGATAGCACATTTTGTGTGCTATTAAACACCCCCAAACTTAGAGTTTTGCTAGTCTCGAGCAAAAACAGAATTAAACATGAGATAGTTCTAATACATACATTTAATTCAAGCCTCAAAGATTGAAAAGGAAATTTTGGCAATCACAGGAAACACTCAAACATAATACTTCAATGAGCAATTTAGAACTTTTCCTAAGTGTTCCTACGTGTATGTGCTTAGCCTATGTTGCCTTCATTTTTACTAAGCCCGAATCAAATTTATTAGGCTCTCCATTCAACTTCCCCTACACTGGTCATAATTACTAATCCTTGAGGCTTCCCACATTCAAGAATTAAACAACTCTGCTTAGCACTTAATCACTTTTTCTCATTTTTTCAATTTTTTTTTTTTTTTTTGTGCAAGGACACTAGCTTTCACACATCCACTGCAGGGACCCTTACCCAAAGCACTCGCTCAATGAGTGGCCTAACTGATAACAGTAAAGGTAGCTCTTTTTGCCCTCACGAACTTTTTTTCTAAAACAAACAACAAAAACAAACTACTTCACATAAAACACATATTATACAGATCATGCACTTCGTATTGTCATTCACCCTATCCTGCAGTTTAACTCTCAAACAAGTTCTTAGATCTATCGAGGTGACATCAAACTTCTAAGCCTAATAACTTTGTTCTAAGTATTTCAAAACTACAGGAATACAGGCTATGTGCATAATAGTGCAGGAGAACTCAAGAAAATTTTTTAAATTAACTCAAATTCATATCATGCTCTCAAGTTTCGACAGAATCACAAAATTTTCAATTAATTCTTATCCTAGGCTATCATGATCATACTTATGCAAAAGATCAATCAACAATTCAGCATATACTCAGGACAGTCACAACTCATCAATAACATCCCACCCCCAAATTTAAACTAAACATTGTCCCCAATGTTTGCAAAAATAAGCACAAAGCAAGTATAAGTGTAAGAGTGAACAATACTGTCCTAAGTCATGGAGATCTTCCTTATTTTCTAGGTTCCTTGGATAGCGAAGACACGTGTGTTGGAGTTCCACAGAACGGGAGCATGGGTTTTAACGAAGGAAGACATCATCACAACCTAACAAAACAAAACAAACAAACTTGTAAGTAAACTGATAAAACAAACAACTAAAGCAGAAAACATAACTAACAAAAATGTAAAGCTTGGGTTGGCTCCCAAGAAGCGATTTCTTTAATATTTTTAGCCAGATTGTGTCTCATGATTAGCGTCAAGGTACGTAAAACTGCTCATATTTCTTCGGGCCCTTCTTACTTGAATCGATATAGCCTTCTGGGTCTAAAAGATTGTACTACTTTTCCTGTGCACTAGACAGAAGATTATTTTTGGTATTTTTGTGTATTGAAATAAAAGAACAAAAATCAAAACAAGACTCCTGAGTGTAGGACAAGTGGCTATCAAGATTAAAGGAAATTTCTGAAGATAAAGGGGAAAATGATTATTCAGCCTCGAACTCTATCACCTGAAATTCCTCCATATAAGTGATTATCTCATCATTGTCTATCTCACAAACCTGTCTCTGGTGTGTTTCAATCTCTTCCAACCCATCCTCACTATCGTACGAATAAGTCCTCCTAGGTGGCACCTCCCTAGTGGTAAGAATAAGAAATTGTTCTTGTAAGACCTTAAGGGAAATTACTAGTTGATTAAGATAATGAGCTCTTTCCTGTACTATTTCCCAAAGTCCTACCACCTTAGCTTCTAACCTATCCAACATTTCTAATTCATCATGAACTAAATTTTTAATTTTTAATTCTAACGTATATTCCATTAATTGGTCCACAAGAGAAGAGTTTTCTATAGGTTGGTTGGGATAAGAGAAATTTTGGTTCCAAGTGTCTAAATAATTACCATCAAGATAATTTTCATCAATCATAGAGTCAGAATGGTAAAGATTAGACAAATGGTATCCAGAAAAATTATGATGCACATACCTAAGGTTCTGAGAGGGACAACAGAATGGTGGAGAATCAAAATCATGCAAAGTCATACTTGAAAAATCAGTAATTCAAATCAAGACTTTTACACAATAGCAACACAACCAAAATAGGGGACAAAGACTCAAAAATACACAAAATTAAAACAGAACAAATAAGGAAACAAACAAACAAACACACAAAAAAACAAATAAGGAAAGACAACACATACAAACTTTAGTCTAAAATCTTAAATTTTCTCCTAATATTAATTAATCTAAATAATCGTCATTCCCCAGCAACGCCCCCAAAAACTTGTTGCGTATAATTTTAATCTTGTAATGCCGCAAGTGTACGGGTCAAGTTTTAGTATAGTGATTTAAGAGTCCAAGTATCGTCCTCGAGAATGGGTTTCTAGATTAATTAACTACCAAGATATTAATTCTCAATTTTAGCTAAAGTAACATAACATGGATAGGTGGTGAAACAAAGATTAACGACAAACAAACAAGTGAGGACACGAATTGATAGATTTAGAGGAAATTGACTTCACAAGCTAATAACTTAATTAACACATGCAATGAACTAATGTGATGAATTTATAAATAAGAAGTAAGATACTCAAGAAAATCTCTCGATTCTTAGTGAGCCTCGCACATGCAATAAATTCTATAGTCTCCATATGAACCTACAACATGCACGACATTAAACAACTTCTTTATGTGTTTCCCTTAGACTTCTAGGTCATTCTCATGCAAGACTTCTAAGAGTTTTGACAACTTTTCTCTAATCTAAGTTTTATCTCTCGAGTCCACTTAAACCAACAAAATCTGAGAATTGAAAACGAATTGCCAAAAATAAATGTCAAAACATAATTCAATACATGGCAAACAAGTCTTAACATGCAAATCAAATCCTAACTACAACATTTAGCAACTCTAAATCACAAGAAAACCAAACTAAAAGTGTAGCAAACGTCTTAAAACGGTGTTACATACTGAAAGAAAAAGAAATTAAACTAATGTGTCGATGTCGGTCCTTCGTCTCCGAGCTCTCGTCTCGATCTCGAACCTCCACGAATGCTTTGGCTCTCAAGAATTGCTCTCCTTTCTCTTCTTACAGGGGGTATTTCGAAATTAGGGTGAATTCTCTATCAAATTCGGCTCCCTTTGCAAGAAGGAATAAGGTTGTATTTATAGGTTAAATCGGTACAACATTGCAACGCTAGGGACAAGTTGTAACGTTGTACCCTAACCGCGTGGTAAATAAGGAATGTGTCAATGGTGTTGCAACGCTGAGGGCAGCGTTGTAATGCCGCTACCCTAACGTGCGCGGTTCTATTGATCTGGTATTGCAACGCTGCAAGGCAGCGTTGCAACCCCCTCTGCACGGGTCTTCGACTTGGCTTCATATCGAGATAGCGTTGCGACGCTGCAAGGTTGCGTTGCAATGCTATCGACATTGCTTCTCTATTCTTTAAAACAACAAGTTGGGCGTTGCAACGCTCTGCATGGTGTTGCAACGCCGTCACTTCGGGTCTACTAATTTTGGTTGGTCCTTTCTACTTTCAATTAATGTTATTTTTAGTTCCAAAAAGCCTCGTTTCGATCCCGAGTGATCCAAAATGTGTCCAATTGTCCTGTTTAAGCTCTTAACATTAAATTGAGTGATTTAAACACGTAAAAATCCTGAAATTATCATGAAACTAGCAATAATTAAGCCTAAGGATAGCACATTTTGGGTGCTATCACTAGGAACTTAACTCCGCAAGAAGGAATTCACTTGTTCCCACGCAAGGGAATTGGGTTGTTCCCTTAAGGGCTGACTTCAGGTCTTGAACAACGGGGTACCACCCTCTCACTGGCCCGAGAGGGACGTTGTTTATGGTAGGATTGTAAACATGTTGTTCATTAGAGGATCAGTGGAACTTAAGGAGCAAAAGTTAGGCACGGGGGTAAAACAATAATTTGACCCAACTGTGACTGCGAACAATCTGTGAAAGGTTGACTCATGGGTATTGATTATATCGATGGACACAACTTGTCCTACAGTGAGGAGAGTGCAACTACGAGTCTATAGGGGAGTGACTTGTAGTTAATGAATGTTGATTAAAGGGATCAAAAATTTTGATCAGGTAATCTCGGATCATTAGAGCTCATGATCTGTAAGTCCACTAGGTCCCTCGGTTGGCTCAATTATGGAATTAATGAGGGTATAAAGTTTAGAATGAGTTTAAAGTGTTCAAATTCATATAAATAGTCTTCATGTCAATTATATGTGATATAATTGATATAATATATAGTTTGATGTGAATGGTTTCATATTAAACTATTTTATTGCCTAATTGTGGAATTATGGCATAGTTGGAGAAATTGATTTGAGAGATGAATAAAATTGAATATGATTCAATTTAATTTCACATTATGCAAATATGATTTGCATAATAAGATATGTGATACCTTATATTATATAATTATGTAAATATGATTTGCATATTATATGAAATGTGATAAGCGGGCTAAATAGGTGGAGAAATTTGAAGGGAATGGATTTCCCGCAGCGGAAGCGACGTGAATCGTCGTTGTTTCGTTGTAGTTCTAGTTTTCTTAAAATTGAAAGTATCATTATACTAACTAGGCTAAGCATGCTTTTCGAGAATGAAAAACAGAAAGGTATGATGTTACTAACCTCTTGAAGAACTATTCTTCACGTTTCCTCCTCGATCACGAACTCTCGATCCCCCGATCTACTCCAAAACACGAACGGAACCAAGAGGACACCTCCATTTAATCTTCTCGGGTGTTCTCGAGAGGATGAGGGAGAGTTGTGGGACTCTTTTTGGAAATTGGGTTTAAAGAAAGTGTAGAGAGAATTGAGAGAGAGTAGAGAGAATTCTTCTTTCTCTTTGGATAAATTTCCAAAAATGAGAAATAGGCCTTACAAGTGATTCTCCAAGCACCTATTTATAATGATGTGTGGTGGAGTTAAAATCTCCACCAATTCACCAAAATACAACAATATATAATATACAAATCATATTTGCATATCATATAACATAAGGTATCTCATACCTTATTATGCAAATTCCATTTGCATAATTGTGGAATTCTAAATTGAATCATATTCAATTTAATTTCTCTCAATTCAATTTCTCCAAATTAGCCATAATTAAATAATTAGGCTAGACTATAGTTTATTATAAATCTCATTCACGTTCCCCTTTTTTTATTTAATTAATTTAACAATTAATCAAATTAATTATCAATTAATATAATTAATTAATTAAATCATATTTAACTAATATTAAATTAAATATCTTATATTTAATTAAGATTAAATCACATTTAGTCATATTTCTCTCTAACCTATAGTTTTAATGTACATCTTATGTACATTAAATTTTAACCTGTAGTTTAAATATGAATCTCATTCACATTCAATTAATATTTGAACTCTTTCAAATATTTTAATTCTCTCACATAATTTAACATGAATCATATTCAAATTAAATTTATAGCATAAAGTTCTAAAATTTTATATTATAATGTATCTTTATACATTGATGTTTTTCCTTAATTTAATTTAAACATTTAAAATTCAAATGATCTAAGAACCCTTTACAAGCTAGAAGGTGGACCTAATGGACCTACAAATCAGAACCTTCAACGATACGAGATTATTCGGTCAATCTCATTAACCTCCTAATCAACATTCGTTAATTGCGGGATCACTCCACTAAAGTCTCGCAATTACACTCTTCTCACTACAGATATATTTCTGTGTCCACGGATGTTGACCAATAACAGCAAGTCAATCCTTCACGAATGTTCGTAACACCAGTTGGGTCAAATTACCGTTTTACCCCTGGTTTACATCTTTTACCTTAAGTTACAGTGCTCCTCTAATGAACTATTTGTTTGTGGTCCTACCAACAAACAAAAGTCCCTCTCGAGCCAATGAGAGGGTCGGGTCTTTTGTTCAAGTCCCAGAGACAACACTTAAGGGAACCTTCATCTACTTACCCTAACAGGCGGGAAGGAGTGAATTCCTTCTTGCTAGGTTATGTCCCCAGCTGCCTGCTCGATCTTGCCCCCCAATAAGGTAGGCATATTGTGTCGGCAAATCTAACCACTCTCACCCATACTAGTCAAAGGACAATCCCTTGCAAATAGGAGTTCATAACCTCCTCAGGATTAATATCAAGTTGCCTAGGTCATTCTAATGAAATAGAAACCTAACTAGTTAACGGGGTTACATCTAGTGGTTACTATTTCGTGGTCCAGTCTTATGCAATCTCATTACATAGGATATCCCCACTAACATGTCGTTTACACGAACACGTTACGATCACTGTGTTTGTATCAAATACAGAATGGGCCATATCCATATTATTACTAGGGTAAGATACCCAAGCCTTATCCCCTTACTATAAACCCGTTAGGTTGTATCTCGAATTGAGATCCTTATATGTACGCTACATTCAGTACAAGAGACATATTACCACCTTGGATGTTAGTTTATTGGATTTAGAGTTAATAAAATGGATATCGTAAATAATGAACAATAACGCTTATTGACAGCAATGACTCTTTATTTATTTAATTAGAACATTATTTACAAACTACGAGTTTTAGGGCATAGAACCCAACAAACTCCCACTTGAACTAAAACTCTAGTGGGGCACATTACAATTTAAAACAGTGGTTACAAAGATACAAAATACAATAAACTAGGGCATCCATATACCCATTACATATCTCCTACTTGCCCTAGATTATCCTATGTACATGTCTTGTAGACCTAGACTCTCTAGATGACCCTCAAACACTTTAGCTGTAAGAGTCTTTGTAAATGGATCAGCTATGTTGTGCTCCGAAGCGATCTTCGTGACCGTCACATCTCCTCGTTGCACTATCTCCCGTACAAGGTGGTACTTCCTCTCGATGTGCTTCCCTCGCTTGTGGCTACGAGGTTCCTTTGAATTGTCGATGCATCCTTGCTTGATGCTACACCACACTATGGCTCCCCCATTAAGGGTAAAAATTGATCCCTATGTGGATTTCCTAGAATCCTTATCGGTCTGAAAATCAGAATCAGTGTATCCTGTAAGGATCAAATTCTTAGACCCATACACAAGTGTATAGTCCCTCGTTCTCCTGTGATACTTGAGGATATTTTTAACTGCGGTCCAGTGGTCTTACCCTGGATTGGACTGGTATCTACTGACTATTCCCATTGCATAACAAATATCTGGCCTCGTGCATATCATACATTAAGCTACCTACTATCGAGGCATAGGGAATACGTCTCATATCCTCTATTTCTTGAGGTGTCGTAGGGCACTGTTCCTTAGACATATGAATTCCATGCCTGAAAGGTAATAAACCCCTCCTAGAATTCTGCATCGAATATCGGATCAATATTTTGTCTATATAGGACGCTTGAGATAGAGCTAGCGTTTTGTACTTGTGATTCCTGAAAATTTGAATCCCAAGAACATACTGCACGTCTCCCAAATCTTTCGTTTGGAATTGGGTCGCTAACCATTTCTTTATGTCAGTTAGGTATCGTACATCATTCTCAATGAGTAGGATATTATCGACATAAAGTACTAAGAAAGCTGCTTTGTCGTTGATGATCCTCTTGTAAACACAAGGCTCATCAACGTTTTGGTCAAAGCCATAAGACTTGATCGCAGTATCAAATCTTATATTCCAAGATCTGGATGCTTATTTCAACCCATAAATGGATCGATTCAGTTTGCAAACTTTTTGCTCCTGACCTTGGGCTATGAACCCTTCGGGCTGAGACATATAGATACTCTCGTCAAGATTACCATTCAAAAAGGCAATCTTGACGTCCATTTGCCAGATCTCATAGTCATAAAATGCGGCTATGGGCAAGAGTATCCTAATTGACTTAAGCATATAAACAGGGGAAAAAGTTTCCTTATAGTCAACTCCTTCCCTTTCGGTAAAACCCTTTGCTACAAGTTTAGCCTTAAAGGTTTGTACCATTCCAGCTATATCTCTTTTTCTCTTATAGATCCATTTGCACCCTTTGGGTCTCACCCCTTCAAGCTAGTCTACAAGTTCCCAAACTGAATTGAAGTACATTGACTCCATTTCAAAGTCCATGGCTTTGATCCATTGGTCCTTATATATGTCATTTATTGCCTGTTTATAAGACAATGGATCCTCTATGTTGTCATCCGGTATGACAACTTGAGTTTCAGTTAAACCCAAGTAGCAGTCAGGTTGGGAAACAACTCCGTCACGACGTCGAGGCATTCCCAACGATTGAGAAGGACGAGACTGACTCGATGTGTCGGCTTCTTCATCAACTGTTGATGAAGGTCCAACCTGGTCAACAACTCTTGTTGGCTCTTCTGTAGCTTCATTCAATACTAAGTTACTACGCGGTTTATGGTTCCTCACGTGATCTTCCTCCAAGAAAGTGGCGTTTGTCAATACAAGCACCTTGTTTTCTTGTAGGTCGTAGAAAAGGCCACCTCTCGTTTCCTTGGGATAGCCTACAAATAGGCATAATCTTGAATGAGGTTCCAATTTTTTCGGGTTTGTCACTAATACATGTTTCGGACAACCTCAAATTTTGAAGTGTTGTAAACTAGGTTTACGCCCCTTCCATAACTCAAAAGGTGTTTCTGAAACACTTTTTTATGGAACAATGTTCAAGATTTGAAATGCACTCTCTACTGCGTAACCTCAAAACGAGTTAGTCAATTGAGCATAGTTCATCATGGATCGAACCATGTCTAACAGGGTTCTATTTCTCCTTTCAGATACACCATTCTGTTGCGGTGTATTAGGTGCTGAGAGTTGTGACTGGATTCCATGTTCTATCAAATAGTCCTGGAATCTCAGGTCCATGTACTCTCCACCTTCATCGAATCGAAGTGTTTTATGGTTTTCCCTAATGCATTCTCTACCTCAATCTTGTACTCTTTGAACTTTTCAAGAGCCTCAGACTTATGATGCATTAAGTATAGAAAACCGTACCTCAAATAACCATCTATGAAAGAGATGAAATATTTGTACCCTCCTCGAGCTTTTACACTCATTGTACCACAAAGATCCGAATGCACAAGTTTTAAGGGCTCTTTGGCTCTATAACCTTTTCTAGTAAAAGGTCGCTTAGTCATTTTTCCTTCCAAGGATGATTCGCAAGGAGGTAAAGAATTATCTTCTAGCTTGTTTAGAAGTTTATTCTTAGTTAATCTCTCGATCCGGTTGAGATTTATATGACAAAGATAGGTATCATTTTGAGGAGAAACTTTTTTCCTTTTACTTTGAATATTTGCAGTTTTAAACATCTCATGATCTAAAATTGCTTTAGTGTGGTCCGATTTAAGTGCATATAAGTCGTTTTCTAATTTGGCAGAACATATATTGACACATTTCTTTGAAATGAACGCTTCATTACTTAAAAAGGAAATACAATATTCAGACTCAATTAGACAAGAGATAGAAATTAAATTCCTCTTAATTTTAGAAACTATGTACAGCTTTGCATCTCCCACTACACGAGCTGAGACGACATCTCCCGTTCCGACCTTAAGCGTCATCTCACCCTCATCGAGCTTCTTGAAGGAACTAGTTTCCTGTAAAGAAGAGCAAACTTGGTTAGTGACTCCCGAATCAAGTATCCAAGTAAAGTCATCACTTCCCACTAAACATGTTTCAAGAACAAGTAAATCGTAGTTATCTTTCTTCTCTTTGAGCTCTCTGTCTGCAGTAGCAGAAGCCTTCCCCTTTCCTCCTTTCCCCTTTTTCTGGTCTTCTTAAGTCCAAAAGAAGGACTGCAGAACTTAGTTCCAGAGGATGAACCCTTCTAGAACTTTCCATCCTCTGGAACTTTCTGTAATGGGCAAAGAGATTTGCCTCTCCACTAACCTATCCCTTATTCTTCATGAGAGACTGGAAAATTTGTAGCTTGTTTAGGAGAGTAGTCAGGTTGTACTCTATCTTGTTCATCACCGCATTGCTGCGGAATGGCAGGAAACTCTTCGGAAGAGATTCCAGGATGAACGACACCAGACTTTACTCATCTATGACCGCGCTGTTCATTTTGATGCAACACAAGGCATACACAATAGAATAAGGATCTAATGACACTTTAATTGCATCTAACTTCATAGAAATTAACATGCAAACATACAAAAAACAGTAAACTAAAAAAGGGAAGAAAGTACAACCTTTGTAGCTTGATTTCTTCACGATCTCCTTGCCAAAGCACAAACCGAACACAACCGGACCACCACTAGAGCTTCCCCGCTATCCTCTGGACTCATAACCGAGTTGTGGGACCCGGTGAATGAATGATTGAAAAGGAAGAATGGGAGGTTCAAAGTATTAAGTGAGGAAAGGAGAAGAAATATGTTTTGGTGAGACTTCTTTTGAAAAAACTCAAAATGCAGCAAAAGGAACCCTTTGTTTTGAAAAACAAACCTAGTTATAAAGAAATTACATGCATCAAATGCATGCCAAGGCTCACCAAAATGCAACACCTCACAAAACACTAACTAAAGTGGGTTATGTGTCATTCTATAATGTTTACACATAATCCACTTAAGTTATTGGGATTGTCCAACAAAAACTTGGATAATTCCACTAACTCTAGTCAAGTGTAAAATAGTGTTTTTCATTTGGTCAAACTCAAACTTTGACTTTTCCCGAGCCAAAAAGTCAATCTTTTGACTTTTTACAATTTGACCCTCTTGACTAATTTTGACCTCTCGAACATGAATTCACATTCATATTTTTGAAATTCAAATCACATTTGAATATATTGTGTCATAAACAACCAATAGCTATATCACATCTACTTGTCGGTTTAAAACTCTTTTCCTAATTCGAACAATTCGAATTAATCCATCATATTGTTCTAAGTTTAATCCATATGAGCTAGCAGGGGGACCTAATGGACCTACAGATCATGGGCTCCAACAATCTGAGATTAACCGGTCAAACTTTTTAACCTAATTAATCAACTTTTGTTAACTAATGGGTCTTTTCACTAAAGACCCGTAGTTGCACTCCCCTCACTGTAGATATATTTTTGTGCACTTGATATAACCGTAACCAGTAAGTCAATCCTTCACAGGTTGTTCGTGGTCTCGGCTGGGTCAAAATACCGTTTAACCTCCGAGAACACTTCTTGTTCCTTAAGTCCCAATAAACCTCTATAGAATAATTGATTTGTGCTCCAACCAGCAAATCTAGTCCCTCTCAGCCTAGTGAGAGGGTAGGGTCCCTTGTTCTAGTTCCGAAGTCAGCACTTAAGGGAACAACCTATCTACTATCCCTAGAGTCGGGTAGGAGTGAATTCCGCCTTGCACCCTATGTCCCCAGCTATCTATCCGATCTTATCCCTGAAATGGGAGGCTTATTGAGCCAGCGCTGTTGAGCTGCTCTCACCCATGCAGATCTAAGGATAATCTCGAATAAACAAGTGTTCATAGTTAGCTCAGGATTGAGATTGAGTTACCTAGGTCATCAAAATTGAATTAGTCAGTTTTATACAGCAAATAGTGTTATAAAGCAAAAGTGACTAAGTCGTGGTCCAGTCTTATGCAAACTCATTGCATAGGATGCCTCCACTTACATATCTCTATATGAACGATTCAGGATCATATCGTTTGTACTATCTACAAAGTAGGTCGCATCCATAGTGTCTCCAGAATAAGGCACCCATCCTTATCCCAATACTATAGACCATTTCAGGCTATATACTCGAACTTGATCCATGTTTTATGTCATCACATCACATAAAGTTCAAGTATACATTAAATAGCCTCGGGGCCTTAGTTTATTGGATTCAAGATTATAACATACTAATTCAATAACAATTTTATCGAAAAAGAAACACGAAAAATGTTTATCAATTACAAATTACGAGTTTTAGGACATAAAATCCAACACATTTTTGCCACGTTGAAGTGGACCATCAGATCGAGAACGTGTTCTTGAAGGGAATTGAAATTTCCCGCAGCGGAAGACGTCGTGAAACGTCGTTGTTTCGATGTGTAATTCATATCTTAAAATTGAACTAATCTAATTAATTCTAGGCTAAACATGTTGCTTACAAGAAGAAAACGGAAAGTATGAGATGTACTTAATTGTTGAAGAAATCTTCTTCGACGTTTCCTTCTCCGGTTACGAACTCCTTCGTACCAACGATCTCTACACCATGATCTCTCGAACCGAACAATTGGACACCTCCAAAAGCGTTTCTCGGTTGTTCTCGATAGGTTGAGGGAGAGTGTATGGGAATCCTTTTGGTTTTGGTTTGGAGAGAATTTAGAGAATTGAGAGAGCTTTTCTTTGAGAGAGCTTTTCTTTCTCTTGGAGTAAAATCCAAAAAATGAGAGATTAATCACCAAAGGCTTCTTACCAAGCCTTTATATAATGGTGAGTGGTGGAGTTAAAATCTCCACCAATTCACCATTTTACCACAACCTTATAATATGCAAATCGTATTTGCATATTACATATAATAAGGTATCTCATACCTTATTATACACATCTCATTTGTATAATTGTTAAATTTTAAATTGAATCATATTCAATTTAATTTCTCTCAATTCAATTTCTCCAATTAGCCCTAATTAATCAATTAGGCTATGCTATAGTTTATTATGAATCTTATTCACATAAAACTATATATTATGTTAACTATATCACATATAAATGACATAAATACCCAATTAATGAATTTGAACACTTCAAATCCACACCAAACTGTAAACCCTCAATTTATCAAGTTGAGCCAACCGAGGGACCTAATGGACCTACAGATGACGAGCTCCAATGATTTGAGACTAACTTGTCAAACTCTTTGACCCGGTTATTCAACATTCATTTGCTACAGTAACACTCCACTAAAGCCTGTAGTTGCACTCCCATCACTGTAAGACAAGTTGTGTCCATCGATATACCCAATGCCCGTGAGTCGACCCTTCAAAGGTTATTCGTAGACATGTTGGGATTTATGTCCTAATCTCGTGTTTGTAAAATATTGTTTTGAAATTAATAAGAGTTATTCATTTCTTCACTTTGTGTCTCGCAATATTTTAAACCTTTCCAATAAACTAAGCTCCAGGGTCATTGAATATATGAGAGAACTAGAACTTGAACGGTGTGTAGTTGACACACAAGGAGGATCACGTTCGAGTTAATGACCTGAATGGTCTACAGTATAAGGATGAGGTTGGAGACCTAATCCTGGATACACTGTGGATGCCGCCCGCTTTGTATTAGATACAAACGAGATGATCTGACTCGTTCATGTGGTTGACATGCGAGTGGGGGCATCCTGTACATTGAGATTGTACAAGACCGGATCGTGAATTATTGACTTACTGATATAACACCGTTTGACAGTAAAGACTAATAAATTCGTAGATGACCATTAGTGACTCGACCTAAATCCTGAGCGTATTACGGACTCCTGTCTGCGGGGATCTGTCCTTTGACTAGTACGGGTGAGGGTAGTCTTAGTTACTTGCCCAATATGCCTATCTTCTCAGGGACGGAACCAAGTAGAGAGCTGGGAACCTAACTACGCGAGATGGAATTCACTCGTTCCCGCCTATAGGGAATCTAGAGGGGTTGTTTCCTTAAGTGCTGTCTCCAGGGCTTGGACAACGGGCACCCACCTTCTCACTGGCCCGAGAAGGGTGTTGTGTATGGTTGGACCATCACAATATGTTGTTCATTAGAGGAGCAGTGGGGACTTAAGGAACAAGAAGTAGACACAGGGGTAAAACGGTAATTTGACCCAACCATGTCTACGAACAACCTGTGAAGGGTCGACTCATGGGCATTGGTTATTTCAGTGGACACGTAATATTCTACACCGATGGGAGGACAACTACAGGCTATAGTGGAGTGTTACTGTAGCTAATGAATATTGGTTGACTGGGTCAAAGAGTTTGATTGGTTAACCTCATATCATTGGAGCCCATCACTATAGGTCCCTTAGGTCCCTTGGTTGGCTCAATATGGGATAAAAGAAGGATTAATGTTTTGGTATGAAATTGAAGTGTTCAATTTCACTTTAAGAGTATTTATATCATTTATATGAGATATAGATGATATAATATATAGTTTAATATGAATGAGATTCATAATAAACTATATGTTGGCCTAATTGTTGAATTAAGGCTAATTGGAGAAATTGATAGAGATAAAATAAATTGGATGTGATTCAATTTAATGAATTGCAAATGAGATTTGCAACATGAGATATGAGATATCTTATATTATATAATTATGTAAATGAGATTTACATAACCTATGGTAGTGTTAAAGTAGTAATAATGTGAAGTTGTGAACTTCATTATTCCACTATTTAAACCCTTTGTAAGAAGGGTTTGAGAAGCTAAGTTGTCATTTTTGGATTTTGCCCTAAGAATCCAAAAGTGAAATTCTCTCTTCTCTCTCAATTCTCTTCACCTTCCAAAACACAAAAGTTCCCACCAACTTCCCTTCTCCAAAAGAGAACAACCAAGAAGATCATTTGGTAGTGTTTGGGATCCTATTGTGGGAAGAGTTCGTAGAGATCGAGAAGTGCGAAGAGTTCGTGATCTACAGGAGAGATTGTTGAATTTGTCTACAACAAGTAAGTGTTTTTCTTCTTGCTGTAAAATTTCAGCATGTTTAGCCTAGATCTAATAGTTAGATCAATATTGATATAAGCATGTTGCATGATGATACCGCGACAATTCGATCGTCTTCCACTGCGCGGGAATTCTCATTCCCTTCAAGACATTGTTGGGTCAAATTACCGTTTTACCCCTGTGTCTAGCTCTTACTCCTTAAGTCCCATTTCTCCTCTAATGAACAACAACGTTGTATGGTCCGACCATAAACAACATCCCCCTCGGGTAAGTGAGAGGGTGGGTGCCCGTTATCCAAGCCCTGAAGACAACACTTATGGGAACAACCCCTTTAGTTTCCCTAATTCGGGAACAAGTGAATTCCATCTTGCGTAGTGAAGTTCCCAACTCCCCACGTGGTCCTGTCCCTGAGAAGATATGCATATTGGGCGAGTAACTGTGACCACCTTCACTCATACTAGTCAAAGGGCAGACCCCCGCAGACAGGAGTTCGAAACACGCTCAGGATTAAGAACGAGTCACTAATGGTCATCTACGAATTTATTAGTCCTATACTGTTAACGGTGTTACATTAGTAAGTCTAATAATTCACGGTCCGGTCTTATTCAATCTCATTGCACATGATGCCCCCACTCGCATGTCAACCACATGAACGAGCTGGATCACCGCGTTTGTATCTAATACAAAGCGAGTCACATCCACAGCGTATCCAGGATTAGGCCTCCAACCCTATTCGTATATTGTAGATCGTTCGGGTCATTTACTCGACTGTGATCCTCCTCGTGTGTCCACTACACACCGTTCAAGTTCTAGTTCTCTCATAATACAATGACCCTGGAGCTTAGTTTATTGGATTAAGTTTATAAATATGCGAGACACAAAGTATTGAAAAAATAACTCTTATTTATTTCAACATGGAATATTACAAACTTACACGAGATTAGGGCATACACCCCAACAAACTCCCACTTGATCTAAGCTAGTGGAGTACATAATACATTTCTCAAATGTACAGTAATAATACAATAAACTAGGGCATTGAATACCCCTTTACAATACTTCCACTTGCCCTAGTCAGGAAGCACTCGAAGACCTAGACTCTCTAAGTGACCCTCAAACACCTTAGCTGTGAGGGCCTTCGTAAATGGATCAGCAACGTTGTGCTCTGAAGTTATCTGTGTGACTGTCACGTCTCTGCGGTGCACAATCTCCCGTATCAGGTTATACTTGCGCTCAATATGCTTGCCCCTCTTATGACTCCGAGGTTCTCTCACCACTGTTGTCACAAAATAGGGTCACTTGCAAGTTCATATTTGGAACAACTTCCAAATCCAACATGAACTTCCTAAGCCAAACAACTTCCTTTGCAGCTTCACAAGCCGCAACGTATCTGGCTTCCATCGTGGAATCAGCGATGCATCGCTGCTTGATGTTTCGCCACACTACAACTCCTCCGTTAAGAATGAACGTTGGCCCCGAAGTGGATTTCCTAGAATCCTTATCGGTCTGAAAGTCAGAGTTTGTGTATCCTGTAAGGATCAAATCCCCACTTCCATACACAAGGTTGTAGTTCCTCGTGCTCCTAAGATACTTGAGGATTGCCTTTATGGTCGTCTAGTGATCTAATCCTGGATTGGGTTGAAACCTACTGACAATCCCAACTGCATAACATATGTCGGGCATAGTACACAACATGGCATACATCAGGCTCCCTACAGCTGAAGCATAGGGGATTCGTCTCATATCCTCAATTTCTTGACGCATCTTAGGACATTGATCTTTAGACAAGTGAACCCCATGCCTGAAAGGCAACAAGCCCTTCTTGGAGTACTACATCTTATACCGAGAAAACATCTTGTCAATATAAGATGCTTGAGACATGGCGAGTGTTTTGTTCTTCTAGTTTCGGACTATCTGGATACCTAGAACATACTGAGCCTCTCCAAAATCTTTCATTTGGAATTGCGAAGCCAACCATTCCTTAATGTCAGTAAGAAATCCTACCTCATTCCCAATGAGCAGGATATCATCCACATACAATATCAGAAATGCGACAGTGTTGTTGATCATTTTCTTGTAAACACAAGGCTCATTAACATTCTGATCAAAGCCATAAGATTTGATCGCCTCATCAAACCTTATATTCCAAGACTTCGAGGCTTGTTTCAGTCCATAAATAGACCTTTGAAGCCGACAAACCTTTTGCTCTTAGCCTTGGGCAATGGACCTGGGTAAAGCCCTTTGCCACTAGTCTGGCTTTTAAGGTCTGCACCTTCCCATCTGTTGCATAAAATTATATTGCAATACCGCAGTGTACGGGTCAAGTTTTAGTATAGTGATTTGAGAGTCCAAGTATCGTCCTCGGGAATGGGTTTCTAGATTAATTAATTACTAAGATACTTATCTTCAATTTTAGCTAAAGAAATAAAACATGGATAGGTGATGAAAGTAAAAACAACCAACAGACTAACATGTGGAGACACGAATTTATAGATTTGAGGAAAGTGATTTTACAAGTTAACGACTTAACTAACATATGCAATGAACCAATGAGATGAATTTATAAAAAAGAAGATACTCAAGAAAACCTCTCGATTCTTAGTGAGCCTCGCACATGCAATCAAATCCAAGTCTCCATATGAACCTACGACATGCACGACTTTAAGCAACCTCTTCATGTGTTTTCCTTAAGTTTCTTAGTCAATCTCATGCAAGATTCCTAAGGGTTTTGACAACTTTGCTCTAATTCAAGTTTTATCTCTCGAGTCCACTTAAACCAACAATTTTAAGAGTTAATGAACGAATTGTCAAAAATAAGAAAAAAACATGCTTCAATACATAGTAAATAAGTCTTAACAAGCAAATCAAATCCTAACTACAACATTTAGCTACTCTAAATCACATGAAAACCAAGCTAAACATGTAGAAAACGTCTTAAAACGGTATTACAATCTGAAAGAAAAGGAAATTAAACTTATGTGTCGATGTCGGTCCTTCGTCTCCGAGCTCCCGTCTTCGATCTCGAACCTCCACGAATGCTTTAGCTCCAAAAACGCTCTCTTTTCTCTATTTACAAAGTGTATTTCGAAAATAGGGGCAAAAATCTACCAAATTCGGCTCCTCTTACAAGAATGCATAATGTTCTATTTATAGGCATCAACGGTACAACGTTGCAACGCTAGGGACTGTTGGGATTTCTGTCCTAAACTCGTGTTTGAAAATATTATTTTGAAATTAATAAGAGTTATTGATTTCTTTACTTTGTGTCTCGCAATATTTTAAACCTTTCCAATAAACTAAGCTCCAGGGTCATTGAATATATGAGAGAACCAGAACTTGAACGGTGTGTAGTTGACACACAAGGAGGATCACGTTCGAGTTAATGACCCGAACGGTCTACACTATAAGGATGGGGTTGGAGACCTAATCCTGGATACACTGTGGATGCGACCCGTTTTGTATTAGATACAAACGAGGGTATCTGACTCGTTCATGTGGTTGACATGCGAGTGGGGGCATCCTGTACAATGAGATTGTACAAGACCGTACCGTGAATTATTAGACTTACTGATATAACACTGTTGATAGTAAAGACAAATAAATTCGTAGATGACCATTAGTGACTCGACTTGAATCCTTAGCGTATTACGGACTCCTGTCTGCGGGGGTCTGTCTTTTGACTTGTACGGGTGAGGGTGGTCTCAGTTACTCACTCAATATGTCTATCTTCTCAGGGACAGAACCAAGTAGAGAGCTGGGAACCTAACTACATGAGATGGAATTCACTCGTTCCCGCCTATAGGGAATCTAGAGGGGTTGTTCCCTTAAGTGCTGTTTCTAGGGCTTGGACAACGGGCGCCCACCTTCTCACTGGCCCGAGAAGGGTGTTGTGTATGCTTGGACCATCACAATATGTTGTTCATTAAAGGAGCAGTGGGGACTTAAGGAACAAGAAGTAGACACAGGGGTAAAACGGTAATTTGACCCAACCGTATCTACGAACAACCTGTGAAGGGTCGACTCATGGGCATTGGTTATATCAGTGGACACGTAATATTCTACACTGATGGGAGTACAACTACAGGTTATAGTGGAGTGTTACTGTAGCTAATGAACATTGGTTGACCGGGTCAAAGAGTTTGACTGGTTAACCTCAGATCATTGGAGCCCGTCACTGTAGGTTCATTAGGTCCCTTGGTTGGCTCAATCTGGGATAAAAGAAGGGTTAATTTTTTGGTATGAAATTGAAGTGTTCAATTCTACTTTAAGAGTATATATATATATCATTTATATGAGATATAGATGTTATAATATATAGTTTAATATGAATGAGATTCATAATAAACTATATGTTAGCCTAATTGTTTAATTAAGGGCTAATTGGAGAAATTGAAAGAGAGAAAATAAATTGGATGTGATTAAATTTAATTAATACACAATTTTTGAGATATGAGATATCTTATATTATGTGATTATGTAAATGAGATTTACATAACCTATAGTTGTGGTAAAGTGGTAATAATGTGAAGTTTTGAACTCCATCATTCCACTATTTAAACTCTTTTGCAAAAGGGTTTTTGGTAAGCTTTGGAAGCCAAGTTGTTATTTTATGGATTTTGCTCTAAGAGTCCAAAAGTGATATTCTCTCTACTCTCTCAATTCTCTTCACTTTCCAAAACACAAAAGTTCCCACCAACTTCCCTTCTCCAAAAGAGAACAACCAAGAAGATCTATTTTGGTAGTGTTTGGGATCCGATCGTGGGAAGAGCTCGTTGAGATCTAGGAGCACGAAGAATCGTGATCTGCAGGAGAGATTGCTGAATTGGTCTACAACAAGTAAGTATGTTCTTCTTGCTGTACAATTTAGCATGTTTAGCCTAGATCTAATAGTTAGATCATTTTAATAAACACATGTTGCATGATGATACCACGACGATTTGATCGTCTTCCGCTGTGCGGGGATTCTTATTCCCTTCAATTGGTATCAGAGCCAGGTTGATGGCTCTTAATCTATGCATTATTTTATTAAGATTTAGGTGGGTATTTTACCATATTTTCATGAGATGAATGTTTGATTTGCAAAATGGATGTTTTTCGGTTTTTGGCACTAGATTAGATTTACAATTATGTTGATGAGATCAATGTAAGGGCCCGTTGTTTTGGGCAATTTTGTTGTAAATCGAGTCTGTTAGTCCGGGTCGTTCGTGGCAAGAGTTGCTGTGAAGAAATCGGAGCGGAAACAGGCGAAAAATGGTGGAAAAACAGCAAGCATCATTCTGTTCTGTCGATGGCGTTGAGACGCTGCCCAACGACGTCTCAACGTTGTGCTTGCGGACGGAGGCCCTGCACCACGCTAACGTTGCAACGCTGGGCGTAGCGTTGCAACATCGCGACGCGAGGACGCGCCGACGCTGCGCTATGAACAACGGCGTTACAACGGTTTCCCACGCGTTACAGCAACGTACGTACGATGCTGCATTAAATGCGGGCGACGTGGGCGGTTTTTGTCTGTTGATATTTATTATTTTTCAGTTTTTTTTATATAAAACGTTTTTTATTTTATTTATTTAATTATTTTATTAATTATTATTAATATAAATGTTATATTAATTTTATTTAATTAAATAATTGCCCCTAGGTGCCAAAAACCGGTCCAATTTTGCTATTTAATTATTTTATGCATGACATGTATATTTTAATTAATTTTTATGTGCATAATATATGTCATATAGATTTAAAATCCCACCTTAGGTTAAACATATTCATGCATCATATATATTATAAGAGTTATAATATAGTTTGCATGATAGGTTATATTATAAGAGTTATAATGTAATTAAATGCATATTTAATTTAATTAATATAAGTGTTATATTTTTAGATTAAAGTATGCTCATGCATTTATATTCATGTGATGAATGATTATTATGTTATATTATATAGTTATTCATGTGATGAATGATCAAGCACTATAACATAGAAATGCATGCAACCTAAGTTAATTATTAGTTTTAAAGTGTTTAGAACTTGAATAATTAGACTTAGGTTTTCTAATTTTCTAATAAGATTAGAATTTTAGGAAATCAAATATAATCTTTGAATGGTGACTGATTAGTAACTCTGTCTAAGGAAGGTTTTGTCTAAGGCTGGGGTATTTAAGTTGACTCTTGCGGAACACCCCTACCTGGAAACCGACCTGGGAGTAAATTCGGTCCGGAGATTCTTAGGTTATATTTTCGTGAGTGTCGTTAATTAAGTGTTAATTAATTTTCTCACATAGACCTAAGTTAATAATGTGATTATAGACTTAGGCTAAATACCATATAAGAGTTATATTGGTAGACTTAGGTAATTTTTAGCCGATTATCTAGGTCAATCCCTATTAAAAGAAAGTACTAAGTGGGAGGAAATATAGTGTATGAGATACATTTCAATTTCCAACCACAAATCTCCTTTAAGTCCACACCGTGAGATCTATACTCGGCCTCGTGGCGCAAATGGGAGCGTCCCCCTTCGAGTGGCATTTGTATAGGTCAATATCATCGTGGATGGAGAGAGTACTTATAGTGAGTGGGAGCGGGACTTGTGAAAACAAGACCCACGGTCTCTTCTTTCGATTCACACCGTCAGACACCTATGATCTGCCTGCTAGTTTGGCCTGGACCAGACAATCCCTTCGGAGGGCTTGATCATGGGAGTCGGAACACAGTGAATTCCCGAAAGGGATACAGTTTCCTGGTTGGTTTTTCCTTCTTAGTTCACCCTTCGGTGATTATGGTTTGGATGGATACTTGGAAACTTAATGATTGAGGGTGACACTCACAGAATTCCTTAAGTGTTAATGAATTTGACCGAACAATGGTAATTGGATGCCTAATGGAATAAGAGTTATTCTGGAATTAGGGTCTGATCGAGAAAGTCTCGTCCTAGAGGAGGAGTGTTCTGTTCACCCTTCGGTGGCAGTCATTCTAAACCTTTAGGGTATCATTGCAAAATTTTGAATGACCTAGGGATCATGAAACATTTTTGCTAAAACTAGATTGGTTTTCAAAAGGTTTTTGCGAGACTAATACAAAGTTTTTCTTAAATTTTCAGCTAAAAATGTCTAGCGCTATTAAAGCTTTACTTGCTTCCGACAAATTAGTGGGAGATAACTACCAGAGTTGGAAAAATAACATCAATACAATTTTGGTAACTGACGACATAAAGTTCGTGTTTTCTGAGGAGTGTCCTCAGATGTCGGGCTCGACCGCATCGCGAAGTGTTCGTGACACGTACGATCGGTGGATCAGGGCCAATGAAAAGGCCAAGGTCTACATAATTGCCAGCATGTCTGATGTTTTGGCAAAGAAGCATGAGCTGATGGTTTCTGCTAAGGAGATCATGGAGTCCTTGCAGGAAATGTTTGGACAATAGTCTTTTCAGGTCCGGCATGACTCGATCAAATACATTTTCAACGCTCGGATGAAAGAGGGGTCGTCTGTCCGTGAACATGTTCTAGACATGATGACCCACTTTAATCTGGCCGAGATGAATGGGGCTTCGATCGACGAGTCGAGCCAGGTCAGTTTTATCATGGAGACTCTTCCAAGAGTTTCCTTGATTTAGAGCAATCTTTGTATGAACAAAATTAGCTACAATCTTACTACCCTCCTAAATGAGCTACAGAATTTCCAATCCCTGAACAAGGTCAAGGAATCTGAGGCAAATGTGGCCTACAGGTCTTATCACAGGGGTTCGACCTCTGGGAAAAAACCTGTTGCTCCTTCATGCCCGAAAGGGAAGAAGAGGATGAAGAGGGGTAAAACTGACCGAGCTGCCGTTCAGAAGGGCAAGAAGGTCAAGGAAGTTGCAGAGAAAGGAAAATGTTTCCACTGCAATGGGGGCGGACACTGGAAGAGAAACTGTCCCAAATTCCTGGCCGAGAGGAAGAACCAAGGTAAATGTGATTTACTTGTGGTAGAAACATGTTTAGTGGAGAGTAATGACTCTTCCTAGATATTGGATTCAGGCGCCACTAACCACGTTTGTTTTTTTTTCAAGGGATTGATTCCTGGCAGTCGCTGCGAGAAGGTGAGGTGACTCTACGGGTTGGATCCGGGGAGCTTCTCTCTCTGCAAAGAATCGACACTGAAGAAAGTCGCATTTTGGCGGGAAGTACTTATTGTTGGACAATTTGTACATAGTTCCAGGGTTTACTAGAAACCTTGTTTCTATTTCCTGCTTAATAGAACATTGTATTTCAGTTTCTTTTGAATTAAATAAAACATTTATTTCTTTCAAAGGGAATGTTATTTGTTCAGCTTCACTTGAAAATAATCTGTATGTTTTAAAACCCAATTCGGTTAAAAGTGTTTTGAATCTTTGAATTGTTTAAAATCTATGAAACACGAACTAAGAAAGCAAAAATTTCTCCAAAAGAAAATGCCCATCTTTGGCATCTACGGTTAGGCCACATCAATCTCAATAGGATTGAGAAACTAGTGAAGAGTGGACTTCTAAACGAGTTTGAAGAAAACTCTTTACCGGTGTGTGAGTCTTGCATTAAAGGCAAAATGACCAAACGTCCTTTTAGTGGAAAAGGATATAGAGCCAAAGAGCCTCTTGAGTTAGTACATTCGACCTCTGTGGTCCGATGAATGTTAAAGCTCCGGGGCGGTTATGAGTACTTCATGTCTTTCATGAGACGATTACTCCAGATATGGGTATATTTACCTAATGCACAAGAAGTCTAAACTCTTGAAAAGGTCAAGGAGTACAAGATCGAGGTTGAGAACCTCTTGATAAATCGCTTAAAACACTTCGATCGGATCGAGGTGGAGAGTACATGGACACCGAATTCCAAGACTCTATGACAGAACACTTTAATTATGTCCCAACTCTCAAGACTGTATGCCACAAATGAGAATGGTGTATCGGAGAGAGAAAGCAGAACCTTGTTGGACATGGTTCGGTCGATGATGAGCTATGCTCGTCTCCCTGATTCTTTTTGGGGATACGCAGTGGAGACTGCGGTTTACATTTTGAACAATGTTCCATCAAAGAGTGTTTGTGAAACACCTTTTGAGCTCTGGAGTGGACGTAAAAGTAGTTACATCACTTCAGAATTTGGGGATGCCCGACCCATGTGTTAGTGTCAAACCCGAAAAAGTTGGAACCCCGTTCGAAATTGTGCCTTTTTGTAGGTTACCCTAAAGTAACTAGGCGTGGTCTGTTTTACGATCCCAAGGAAAATAGGGTGCTTGTATCGACAAACGCCATTTTCCTAGAGGAAGACCACATCAGGGATCATTTACCAAGGAGTAAAATTGTATTGAATGAAATAGACAGTGCATCAGCAAGAGTTGCTGATGGGGCTAGTACGTCAGCAAACGTTGTTGACCCTAGCACGTCAAGTCAAATCCATTCCCAATAGTTAGGAATGCCTCGACGTAGTGGGAGGACTGTGAGACAGCCCGATCGCTATATGGGTTTAGCTGAAACCTCAGTTGTCGCTCCTGACGATGACTGTGAGAATTCATTGACCTATGATCAGGCAATGGCTGATGTTGATAAAGACGAATAGATTAGAGCTATGGACCAAGAAATGGAGTCTATGTACTTCAATTCTGTCTGGGAGCTTGTGGATCAACCGGATGGGGGAAAACCTATTAGTTGTAAATGGATCTACAAGCGTAAACGTGGCGTAGATGGGAAGGTGCAAACCTTCAAAGCCCGACTAGTGGCAAAGGGTTTTACCGAGGTTGAGGGGGTTGACTATGAGGAGACCTTTTCACCTGTTGCCATGGTATAGTCAATCAGGATCCTTCTTGCCATTGCCGCGTATTATGACTACGAGGTATGGCAGATGGATGTCAAGACAACCTTTTTGAATGATAAACTTGATGAGACCATCTACATGGACAAGCCCAAAGGGTTCATTGCCAAAAGCCAAGAGCAAAAGGTTTGTCGGCTTCATAGGTCCATTTATGGACTAAAACAAGCTTCGAGGTCTTGGAATATAAGGTTTGATGAAGCAATCAAATCTTATGGCTTTGATCAAAATGCCGACGAGCCTTGTGTCTACAAGAAAATCGTTGACAAAACTATCGCATTTTTGGTGTTGTATGTGGACGATATTCTTCTCATTGGGAATGAGGTAGAATTTCTTACTAACGTTAAGAAATGGCTAGCTTCGCAATTCCAAATGAAAGATTTGGGAGAAACTCAATATGTTCTAGGTATCCAGATAGTCCGGAACCGGAAGAATAGAATACTAGCCTTGTCTCAGGCGTCTTATATTGACAAGATGTTGTCTAGATATAAGATGCAGAACTCCAAGAAGGGTTTGCTGCCTTTTAGGCATGGGGTTCACTTGTCTAAGGATCAGTGTGCTAAGACTCCTCAAGATGTTGAGGATATGAGACACATTCCATATGCTTCAGCTGTGGGGAGCCTGATGTATGCAATGATGTGTACTAGGCCCAACATCTGTTATGCAGTAGGAATTGTCAGTAGATATCAGTCCAATCCAGGATTAGATCACTGGACAACCGTAAAGACAATCCTCAAGTATCTTATGAGAACGAGGAACTACAGCTTAGTGTATGGTCATGGGGATTTGATCCTTACAGGATACACGGATTCTTATTTTCAAACGATAAGGATTCTAGGAAATCTACTTCGGGGTCAGCCTTCATTTTGAATGGAGGAGCTGTAGTATGACATAGCATCAATCAGGGATGCATCGCTGATTCCACTATGGAAGCAGAGTATGTTGCGGCTTGTGAAGCTGCAAAGGAAGCTGTTTGGCTAAGGAAGTTCATGACGGATTTGGAAGTTGTTCCAAATATGAACTTGTCAATCACGTTGTTCTGTGATAACAGTGGTGCAGTAGCCAACTCACGTGAGCCTCGAAGCCATAAGAGAGATAAACACATTGAGCGCAAGTATCATCTGATACGGGAAATTGTGCACCACGGAGACGTGACAATCACGCAGATAGCATCAGAGCACAATGTAGCTGATCAATTTACAAAGCCCCTCACGACTAAAGTGTTTGAGGGTCACCTAGAGAGTCTAGGTATTCGAGAGCTTCCTGACTAGGGCAAGTGGGAGATGTGTAAACGGGTATTCAATGCCCTAGTTTCTTGTATTTTTCATTGTAACTCAAATACATTTTGGTAATGTATCTTTCCACTAGCTTAGTCCAAGTGGGAGTTTGTTGGGATTTATGTCCTAATCTCGTGTTTAAAAAATATTATTTTGAAATTAATAAGAGTTATTCATTTCTTCACTTTGTGTCTCGCAATATTTTAAACCTTTCCAATAAACTAAGCTCCAGGGTCATTGAATATATGAGAGAACTAGAACTTGAACGGTGTGTAGTTGACACACAAGGAGGATCACGTTCGAGTTAATGACCCGAACAGTCTACAGTATAAGGATGGGGTTCGAGACCTAATCCTTGATACATTGTGGATGCGACCCGCTTTTTATTAGATACAAACGAGGTGATCTGACTCGTTCATGTGGTTGACATGCGAGTGGGGGCATCCTGTACAATGAGATTGTACAAGACCAGACCGTGAATTATTAGATTTACTGATATAACACCGCTGATGAAAAGACTAATAAATTCGTAGATGACCATTAGTGACTCGACCAAATCCCGAGCGTATTACGGACTCACATGCTGGGAAGTGCATCTTTTGACTAATACTTTGGTGAGGGTGGTCTCGCCACTCACCCAATATGCCTATCTTCTCGTGACGTAACTAAGTAGAGAGTGAGAACCTAACTACGTGAGATGGAATTCACTCGTTCCCGCCTATAGGGAATCTAGAGGGGTTGTTCCCTTAAGTGTTGTCTTCAGGGCTTCAACAACGGGCGCCCACCTTCTCACTGGCCCGAGAAGGGTGTTGTGTATGGTTGGACCATCACAATGTGTTCTTCATTAGAGGAGCAGTGGGGACTTAGGAACAAGAAGTAGACACCGGGGTAAAACGGTAATTTGACCCAGCCGTGTTTACGAACAACCTGTGAAGGGTCGACTCATGGGCGTTGGTTATATTAGTGGACACAGAATATTCTACACTGATGGGAGTACAGCTACAGGCTATAGTGGAGTGTTACTGTAGCTAGTGAACATTAGTTTATCGGGTCAAAGAGTTTGACTGGTTAACCTCAGATCATTGGAGTCCGTCACTGTAGGTCCATTAGGTCCCTTGGTTGGCTCAATCTGGGATAAAAAAAGGGTTAATGTTTTGGTATGAAATTGAAGTGTTCAATTCTACTTTAAGAGTATATATATATCATTTATATGAGATATAGATGATATAATATATAGTTTAATATGAATGAGATTCATAATAAACTATATGTTAGCCTAATTGTTGAATTAAGGGCTAATTGGAGAAATTGAAAGAGAGAAAATAAATTGGATGTGATTCAATTTAATAAATACACAATTATTGAGATATGAGATATCTTATATTATGTGATTATGTAAATGAGATTTACATAACCTATAGTTGTGGTAAAGTGGTAATAATGTGAAGTTTTGAACTCCATCATTCCACTATTTAAACTCCTTTGCAAAAGGGTTTTCGGTAAGCTTTGGAAGCCAAGTTGTCATTTTTTTGATTTTGCCCTAAGAATCCAAAAGTGAAATTCTCTCTATTCTCTCAATTCTCTTCACTTTCCAAAACACAAAAGTTCCCACCAACTTCCCTTCTCCAAAAGAGAACAACCAAGAAGATCTTTTTTGGTAGTGTTTGGGATCCGATCGTGGGAAGAGCTCGTTGAGATCGAGGAGCACGAAGAATCGTGATTTGCAGGAGAGATTGCTGAATTGGTCTACAACAAGTAAGTATGTTCTTCTTGCTGTACAATTTAGCATGTTTAGCTTAGATCTAATAGTTAGATCATTTTAATAAACACATGTTGCATGATGATACCACGACGATTCGATCGTCTTCCGCTGTGCGGGGATTGTTATTCCCTTCAGGGACAGCGTTGCAACGTTGTACCCTAACCGCATGGTATATATGGAAACAGTCGGCAGCGTTGCAACGCTGAGGGCAGCGTTGCAATGTCTCTACCCTAACGTGCGCGTTCCTCTGTCGAGGTAGCATTGTTACGCTGCAAGGCAGCGTTGTAACACTACCTGCACAACCTTCATACGCATCTTCTTATCGAGATAGCATTGCGACGCTGCAAAGCAGCGTTGCAACGCTATCAGCTGGGGTCTTCAATGCCTCTAAACAACAATCATGTCGTTGCAACACTCTGTTTGGCGTTGCAACGCCATCACCTCGGGTCTACTATCTTGGATTGATCCTTCTACTTCCAATTGATGTTATTTGTAGCTCAAAATAGCCTCGTTTCCATCCCGAGTGATCCAAAATGTCTCCAAATGTCCTGTTTGAGCTCTTTACCTGAAATTCAATGATTTAAACACATCAAAGCCCTGAAATTATCATAAAACTAGCAATTTTTAAGCCTAAGCATAACACATTTTGTGTGCTATCAAACACCCCCAAACTTAAACTTTTGCTAGTCCCGAGCAAAAACAGCATTAAACATTAGATTGTTCCTATACATGCATTTGATTTAAGCCTTAAAGATTTAAGGAAAAATCTAGTAATCACAGGAAACATTAAAACATAACACTTCAACAAGCAATTTAAAACTTTTCCTAAGTGTTCCTACGTGTGTGTGATTAGCCTATGTTCCATTCATTTTTACTAAGCCTAGATCAACTTTATTAGGCTCTCCATTCAACTTCCCCCTACACTGGTCATAATTACTAATCTTTGAGCCTCCCCACATTCAAGAATTAAATAACTCTACTCAACACTTAATCACTTTTTTTTTATAACTTTTTCTATTTTCTTCTTTTTTTTTTTGTGCAAGGACACTAGCTTTCACACATCCACTGCAGGGACCCTTACCTAGAGCACTCACTCAATGAGTAGCCTAACTGATCACAGTGAAGGTAACTCTTTTTGCCCTCACGATCTTTTTCTTCTTAAACAAACAAATAACAAAAACAAAAACTCTTTCACATAATGCACAAATTACACAGATCATGCACTTCATATTGTCATTCACCCTATCCTGCAGTTTAACTCTCAAATCAGTTCTCAGACCTATCGAGGTGACATCAAACTTCTAAACCTAATAACTTTGTTCTAAGCATTTCAAAACTACAGGAACACAGACTATGTGCATAATAGTGTAGGAAAAACTCAAGAAAATTTTTAAATTAACTCAAATTCATATCATGCTCTCAAGTTTCAGCAGAGTCACAAAGATTTCAAATTAATTCTCATCCTAGGCTATCATAATCATACTTATGCAAAGATCAATCAACAATTCAACACATACTCAGGACAGTCACAACAAATAAAAAACATCCCACCCCCAAACTTAAACTAAACATTGTCCCCAATGTTTGCAGTAATAAGCACAAATGAAGTAGAAGGGTAAGAGTGAACAATACTGTCCTGGGTGATGGAGATCTTTCTGAGTTCCTTGGATAGCCAAAACATGTGTGTTGGAGTTCCTTAGAATGGGAGCATGGATTTTAACGAAGGCAGACATCATCACAACCTACAAAGTAAAACAAACTAGTAAGTAAACAGCGAACAACTAAAACAAACTAAAATTAAACAAAACTGTAAAGCTTGGGTTGCCTCCCAAGAAGCGTTTTCTTTAACGTCTTTAGCTAGACTGTACTCCGTCAAGGTGTTTCTTTTCTATCCTGCAGTGTTCGGAGTGATGTAATCATCTGACTGATCTGGGTCTCAATGTTCTTTATTGCAGCACCATGACTAGTCACTATACCAGATAGACTGGTGACTGCATTCTCCAGCTTTTTGGACCTACTTCTAGATTCAACTATGAAGGAGTGCAATGTCTCTTCTAGAGATGGTTTACTCTCTGATGTAGAAGCATACCCTGTAGGAGAATTCAACACATTCTTATTGTTAGCATAAGAGAAATTTTCATGATACCTCAAACCTGGATTGGGAGATTATTTTGAGTCTGGCTTCCTCCATAGTTGTTGCTTCTGTTGTTCAGGTAGTGTAGTTGCTCCATAGTGGATTCTCCATTGGGCTAGGAGCATTTAGAGCACATCCCTGTTTGTGTTGATCCTGCAAAATTATTCAGAGCATGAGTGAGAGATGCCATATGAGATCTAAGGGAGGTTACCTCATCCAGTTGATATAATCCAGCTACTGGCTTAGATCTGTCATTGTTTGTAGGCCACTGGTAGCTGGCAGCTGACACTTCCTCCAGGAGGGCACGTGCTTCTGGCACCGTCTTCTCCATGAAAGCCCCTTCAGCAGTGACATCCAGAATGGTCCTGGTCTTACCTTCCAGTCCATTGTAAAACAATTGTACCTGGATCCAATCTGGGTAGCCATGCTGTGGGTACCTCCTGAGCATGTCCTTGTACCGTTCCCAAGCCTCAAATAACTGTTCTCCCTCCTGTTGCCTGAATGTTCCTATCTCCGTCCTTAACTTTGCAACATTCACTGGTAGAAAGAATTTGATCATGAAGGCTTGAGCCAACTCCTCCCAAGATGTGATACTGCCTGAGGGAAAGGACCCTAGCCATTCTTTAGCTCTTCCCTGCAAAGAGAAAGGAAAGAGACGTAAGCGAATATTATCAGCAGAGATACCATTCATTTTAAATATACCACAGATTTCTAATAAATTCTGCAAGTGTGAATTAGGATCTTCTGTGGCTAATCCTCAAAAAGCACCTTCCCTAACCATCTGTATAAGCCCTGTCTTAAGTTCAAAATTGTTAGCATTTATAGGAGCATAGACTATTCCAGCCTGCTCAAAATCAAACACATGTTGGAAATACTCCCTGATGGGTTTAGGGTTATTGATGAGCTCCTGATCAACCATTGTCTAAGGTTCTGCTCTTCCTTCCCTTAGGAGTCTCCTACAGGCCCTCTCGATCTCAAGATCAAAAGGGTGCAAGTCTGCAGCTTTTCCCTTGGGCATACACCTGGAGGTACAAAAAGAAAGAATTTAGACAAAAACACAAAAAACTAGAAAATAAAATAAAACATAAAAGACGAAAAATACAAAAATAAAGACATGAAACTTAAAACTTGGGTTGCCTCCCAAGAAACGCTTTCTTTAACGTCTTTAGCTAGACGATGACTTATCAGGGCACATAAAACTGCTCATATTTCTTTGGGTCCTTCTTACTTCAATCGATGTAGCCTTCTAAGTCTAAAAGGCTATCCTGTTTTTCATGGGCACAAGAAAGAAAATTATTTTTAGTATTTTGGTTTATCAAAATAAAAGAACAAAAAACAAAACAAGACTCATGAGTGTAGGACAATTGATTTTGAAGATTCAAGGAAATTTCTGGAGACAAAAGGGGAAAGGACTTCTCAGCCTCTACCTCTATCACCTGAATCTCCCCTGTGGAAATGATTGTATCACAAATGTCTACCTCACTAACCTGATTATGGTGTGCCTCAGTCTTCCCCAAACTATCCTCACTATCATATGAACAAGCCCTCCTAGGTGGCACCTCCTCAGTGGTAAGGATAAGAAATTTTTCCTGTAAGGCCTTAAGGGAAATCACTAGCTGATTAAGATATTGAGCTCTATTCTGTACTATTTCCCAAAGTCCTACCACCTCAGCTTCTAACCTATTCGACCTTTCTAATTCATTATGAACCAAATTTTTAATTTTCAATTCTAAGGTATATTCCATTAATTTGTCCACAAGAGAAGATTTTTCATTAGGTTGGTCAAGGTACGAAAAATTCTGGTTTCAATTGTCTAAATAACTACCATCACATGAATTTTTATCAAGTTTAGGTACAAAATGGTAAAAATTAGACACATGGTATTCAGAGAAATCATGATGCACATACGTAGGGTCCTGAGAGGGACAATAGAATGGTGGAGAATCAAAATTATGCAAAGTCATACTTGAAAAATTAGTAATTCAAATCAAGACTCAAAGACACACAAAACTAAAATATGACAAAAAAGGAAAAAAATAAACAATAAAATAAAACAAATAAGGAAAACACACAAGCACACTTTAGTCTAAAATTTCAAATTTTCTCCTAATATTAATTAATCTAACTAATCGCCATTCCCCGGCAATGCCGCCAAAAACTTGTTGCATAAAATTATATTGCAATACCGCAGTGTACGGGTCAAGTTTTAGTATAGTGATTTGAGAGTCCAAGTATCACCCTCGGGAATGGGTTTCTAGATTAATTAATTATTAAGATACCTTTCTTCAATTTTAGCTAAAGAAACAAAACATGGATAGGTGATGAAAGTAAAAACAACCAATAGACTAACATGTGGAGACACGAATTTATAGATTTGAGAAAAGTGATTTTACAAGTTAACGACTTAACTAACATATGCAATGAACCAATGAGATGAATTTATAAACAAGAAGTAAGATACTCAAGAAAACCTCTCGATTCTTAGTGAGTCTCGCACATGCAATAAATTCCATAGTCTCCATATGAACCTACGACATTCACGGC
This sequence comes from Trichosanthes cucumerina, assembly GCA_036507285.1. Taxonomy (NCBI): domain Eukaryota; kingdom Viridiplantae; phylum Streptophyta; class Magnoliopsida; order Cucurbitales; family Cucurbitaceae; genus Trichosanthes; species Trichosanthes cucumerina. The sequence continues at coordinate 46,970,098 of CM071845.1, read as the reverse complement.
TTTAAGCAACCTCTTCATGTGTTTCCCTTAAGTTTCTTAGTCATTCTCATGCAAGATTCCTAAGGGTTTTGACAACTTTGCTCTAATTCAAGTTTTATCTCTCGAGTCCACTTAAACCAACAATTTTAAGAGTTAATGAATGAATTGCCAAAAATAAGAACAAAACATGCTTCAATACATCGTAAGTATGTCTTAACAAGCAAATCAAATCTTAACTACAACATTTAGCTACTCTAAATCACATGAAACCCAAGCTAAACATGTAGAAAACGTCTTAAACCGGTATTACAATCTGAAAGAACAGAAAATTAAACTTATGTGTCGATGTCGGTACTTCGTCTTCGAGCTCCCGTCTTCGATCTCGAACCTCCACGAATGCTTTAGCTCCAAAAACACTCTTTTTTCTCTCCTTACAAAGTGTATTTTGAAAATAGGGGCAAAAATATACCAAATTTGGCCCCCCTTACAAGAATGCATAATGTTCTATTTATAGGCATCAACGGTACAGCGTTGCAACGATAGGGACAACGTTGCAACGCTGTACCCTAACCGCGTGGTATATATGGAAACAGTCGGCAGCGTTGCAACGTCGTTACCCTAACGCACACGTTCCTCTATTGAAGTAGCGTTGCGACGCTGCAAGGCAGCGTTGCAACTCTACCTGCACGACCTTCATACGCATCTTTTTATCGAGATAGCGTTGCGACGCTGCAAATCAGCGTTGCAACGCTATCGGTTGGGGTCTTCAATGCCTCTAAACAGCAATCACGGTGTTGCAATGCTCTGGTTAGCGTTGCAACGCCATCACCTCGGGTCTACTAGCTTGGATTGATCCTTCTACTTCCAATTGATGTTATTTTTAGCTCCAAATAGCCTCGTTTCAATCCCGAGTGATCCAAAATGTCTCCAAATGTTCTGTTTGAGCTCTTTACCTGAAATTCAATGATTTAAACACATCAAAACCCTGAAATTATCATAAAACTAGCAATTATTAAGCCTAAGGATAGCACATTTTGTGTGCTATCACCATCTATGTCACGTTTACGCTTGTAGATCCACTTGCAACCAAAAGGTTTGATCCCATCCGGTTGGTCTACAAGCTCCCAGATGAAATTGAAGTACATAGACTCCATTTCCTGGTCAATACCTTTAATCCATTCGTCTTTGTCAACATCAGCTATTGCATGATAGGTCAATGGATCCTCGCATTCATTATCAGGAATGACATTTCAGCTAAACCCATGTAATGCTCAGGCTGTCTCACAACCCTCCCACTACGTCGAGGCATTCTCAACTGTTGAGAACGAACTTGACTAGATGAGCTAGGATCAACAACACTTTTAATGTACTGTCCATTTCTTTTAACAAAATTTTACTCCTTGGTAAGTTATCCCTGATGTGGTCCTCAAGGAGGTGGCGTTTGTCGACACAAGCACCCTATTATCCTTAGAATCGTAAAACAAACCACCCCTAGTCTCTTTTGGGTAACCTACAAAGAGGCACAACTTTGAATGGGGTTTCAACTTTTTCGGGCTTGACACCAACACATGGGTCGGCCATCCCCAAATCCTGAAATGGTGTAAACTGCCTTTACGACCATTCCAGAGTTCAAAAGGAGTTTCAGAAACATTATTCGATGGAACGTTGTTCAAAATGTAAATCGCAGTCTCCACTGCGTAACCCCAAAAAGAATTAGGGAGACGAGCATAGCTCATCATCGACCGAACCATGCCCAACATGGTTCTGTTTCTCCTCTCTGAGACACCATTCTGCTGTGGCATACCAGGTGCTGAGAGTTGGGACGTAATTCCATATTCTATCATATAGTCCTAGAATTCAGTGTCCATATACTCTCCACCTCGATCCGATCGAAGTGTTTTAATCGTTTTACCTAACAGGTTCTCTGTTGGGATTTATGCCCTAAACAAGTGTAGTTTTGTAATTATCGTTACACAATAAATAAAGTTGTTATTTATTATATTCTCGCATATAAATCTAAATCCAATAAACTAAGTTCCAAGGTTATAATGATAGATCTTTAACATTTATGTAGTAGACATAAGTAGGATTAAGTTGTTCAAGTATAACTTAAAAGGTCTATGGTATATGCATAGGGTGGGAACCTTATACTGGTAACACCATGGATGTGACCCGCTTTGTATTTGGTTCAAACGAGGTAATCCAACTCGTTCATGTAGTAGACATGCGGGTGGGGGCATCCTGTATAATGAGATTATACAAGACCGGACCGCGAGTTATTAACCTACTAGAGTAACACCGTTATCAAGATAAGTATAATAATTCACAGATGATCATTAGTGACTTGACCTAAATCCTGAGCAAGCTACGAACTCCTACTTATGAGGTTTGTCCTTAGACTAGTATGGGTGTGAGTGGCCTCTAGCCGACTCAATAAGCCTACCTTCTCAGGGACATAACTTTGTATGTAGCTGGGAACTTAACTATGCAAGAAGGAATTCACTCATTCCTGAATTAGGGAATCAGATAGGGTGTTCTCTTAAGAACTGAATCCAGGTCTTGAACAATGGGGCCCCGCCTTCATACTAGCTTAAGAAGGATCAAGTTTTATGGTAGGACCATAGGCTGATTGTTTATTAGAGGATCAATGAGCTTAAGGAACAAGATGTATTCACAGGGGTAAAACGGTAATTTGACCCAGCTGTGATTACGAACAACTTGTGAATGATCTGTTGGGATTTTTGTCCTAATCTCGTGTTTGTAAATTACTGTTTGAAATTAATAAGAGTTATTTATTTCATTACTTTGTGTCTCGCAATATTTACAAACTTTTCCAATAAACTAAGCTCTAGGGTCATTGAATTTATGAGAGAACTATAACTTGAACGGTGTGTAGTGGACATACATGGGGGATCACGTTCGAGTCAATGACCCGAACGGTCTACAATATATGGATAGGGTTGGAGACCTAATCTTGGATACACTGTGGATGCGACCCGCTTGTTATTAGATGCAAACGAGGTGATCTGACTCGTTCATGTGGTTGACATGCGAGTGGGGGCATCCTATGCAATGAGATTGTGCAAGATCGGACCGTGAATTATTAGACCTATTGATGTAACATCGTTGACAGTAAGGACTAATAACTTTGTAGATGACCATTAGTGACTCGACCTGAATCCTGAGCTTGTTACGAACTCCTGTCTGCAGGGGTCTGTCCTTTGACTAGTACGGGTGAGGGTGGTCACAGTCACTTGCCCAATATGCCTATCTTCTCAGGGACAGGACCAAGTAGGGAGCTGGGAACTTAACTACGCGAGATGGAATTGACTCGTTCCCGCCTTTAGGGAAACTAGAGGGGTTGTTCCCTTAAGTGTTGTCTCCAGGGCTTGGACAACGGGCGCTCACCTTCTCACTGGCCCGAGAAGGGTGTTGTGTATGGTTGGGCAATCACAATATGTTGTTCATTAGAGGAGCAGTGGGGACTTAAGGAACAAGAGGTAGACACAGGGATAAAACGATAATTTGACCCGGTCGTGTCTACGAACAACCTGTGAAGGGTCGACTCATGAGCATTGGTTATTTCAGTTGACACGTAATATTCTACACTGACGGGAGTGCAGCTATGGGCTATAGTGGAGTGTTACCGTAGCTAATGAATGTTGATTAACCGGGTCAAAGAGTTTGACAGGTTAATCTCGGATCATTAGAGCCCGTCACTGTAGGTCCATAAGGTCCCTCGGGTGGCTCAATCTGGGTTAAAAGAAGGGTTAATGTTTTGGTATGAAATTGAAGTGTTCAATTTCACTTAAAGGGCATTTATGTCATTTATATGAGGTATGAATGGTATATAATATAGTTTAATGTGAGTGAGATTCATAATAAACTATAGGATTAGCCTAATTGTTGAATTAGGGCTAATTGGAGAAATTAATTGAGAGAAATTAAATTGGATGTGATTCAATTTAATTAATCCATAATTATTGCAAATGTGATTTGCAATATGAGATATGAGATATCTTACGTTATGTGGTTATACAAATGAGATTTGCATAACCTATGGTTGTGGTAAAGTGGTAATAATGTGGAGATTTTAACTCCATCATTTCCACTATTTAAACCCTTTGCAAGAAGGGATTAGGAAGTAACTCTCTCATTTTTTGATTTTATCAAAGAGAAGAGATCAAGAATTCTCTCTACTCTCTCAACTCTCCTCCCTCTCTAAAACACTAAAGTCCCACAACTTTCCTTCCTCCAAAGGAAGAACAACCGAGACTCCAAGTGGTTGTGTTCGGGTTTCTGTTCGAGAGAAGATTTTGTTGAGATCGAGAAGCACGATGTGTTCGTGATAGAGGAAGGAACTTTGAAGATCTGTCTACAACAAGTAAGTAAACATCTTCTCGCTGTAATTTCTTCCTCTTTTGCACGTTTAACTTAGAACTAAGTGTTAGATCATTTTAACAAAATTCAAGTAGCATAATGATATCTTGACGATTCGATCGTCTTCCGCTGCGCGGGGATTTTCATTCCCTTCAATTGGTATCAAAGTCATTTCGATGGTTCTTCATTATGCACTGTTTTTTGTTAAAATAGGTGGGTAATTTACCTTAAACTAATGAGATGAATGCTGGTTTGCGAATTTGGATGTTTTCGGTTTTGGTATTTTAGATTTACAATATTATGTTGATGAGATCAATGTAAGGGCCCATTGTTTTTGGGCATTTTGTTGTAAACCGAGTCTGTAAAGCCCGAGCCTTTAGTAGCAAGAGTTGTTGTGAAGAAATCGGAGCGAAAACGGGCGAATTTCGAAGTAAAAACAACAAAGGAGTTTGTTGTACAGGCGACGACGTTGAGACGTTGTTCATTGGCATCTCAACGTTGTGCCAGCGGGAGCAAGGCGCGCTGCAGGACAGCGTTGAAATGCTAGGTGTAGCGTTGCAACGTCGCTGGCGTTGAGAACGCTGGGTCGACGTTGGAAGCGGCAGCGTTGCAACGCTGCCCACGGCGTTGCAACACTGCATGCGATAGTGGGCAGTTCATTGGAAGTTTCGCGAAGTACGTGGGCAAGTTGGCTAGTGGGCAATTTTTTTCGAAATAAATTGTATTTTATTTATTTTTATTAATTATAAAATTTTTTATTTATTTTATTAAATAATATTAATATAAGTGTTATATTAATGTTATTTAATTAAATAATTGCCCCTAGGTGCCAAAACCGGTCCATTTTTTGCTATTTAATTATTTTATGCATGAGATGTATGATTTAATTAAATTCTATGTGCATATTGTATGTCATATAGATTTAAAATCCCACCTTAGGTTAAACATATTCATGCATCATTTATATTATAAGAGTTATAATATATAGTTTACATGATAGGTTATATTATAAGAGTTATAATATGATTAAATGCATGTTTAATTTAATTAATATAAGTGTTATATTTCTTAGATTAAAGTATGCTCATGCATTTATATTCATGTGATGAATTATATTATGTTATAGTATATAGTTATTCATGTGATGAATGATCAAGCACTATAACATAGAAATGCATGCAACCTAAGTTAATTATTAATTTTAAAGAGTTTAGAACTTGAATAATTAGACTTAGGTTTTCTATTTTCTAATGAGATTAGAAATTAGGAAATCAAAGTTTAGTATGTGAATGAAGACTGATTAGTAACTCTATCTAAGGAAGGTTTTGTCTAAGGCTGGGGTATTTAAGTTGACGCTTGCGAAACACCCCTACACCGAAACCGACACAGAGTGAATTCGATGCTGAGATTCTTAGATTATACTTATCGTGAGTGCCGCTAATTAAAAGTGTATTAATTTACTCACATAGAGCTAAGTTATAATGTGATTATAGACTTAGGTTAATACCATATAAGAGTTATATTGGTAGACTTAGGTAAATTTTAGCCGGTTTATCTAGGTCAATCCCTATTAAAATTAAAGTGATGAGTGGGAGGAAATAAAGTGTATGAGATACATTGGAATTTCCAACCACAAATCTTCTTTAAGTCCGCACCGTGAGATCTATACTCGGCCTCGTGGCGTAAATGGGAGCACTATAAGGGTAGGATGGTCATTTCCATCCTATTTTTCTATAAATATGTGCATGAGATGCACATTTGTTAACCTAATTCAAAAGGCAACCCTAGTGCTCTTTTGACAAGTGTTTTTGTTGGAAAAGTTCCAAAGCTCTTGTCCTCCTAAAAATCCCTCCCAACTCCAAAAGAAGTTTCACCACCTTCTCTCTCCTAGAGATACAACGGAGAAGATCTAGCGGACCGATTGAAAACTACTTCTTGGTTTGTGGAGTACGCGAGATCGTTGAGATCGTGAGAATGTGAGGATCAAAAGGAGCACGTGTTATTTTGTCTACAAAGGTAAGATACTTGTTGTCCATATGATCTAATATGCATGCTTGCTTAATCATTTTATGTATGGTTTGAATTGATCTATGTAATACATTACAAGAACATGTCATTCAAATCGCTTTCGCTACGGGATTCAATCCCATCAATTGGTATTGGAGCACAATTGTGTTCTTGTTTTTGTTCTAGATCTGTCAAAAACATAGGTGGGATTACATTTTTGTTCATAAGATGAATGAAGGTTTGCAAAATTAGATGTTTACATTTTTGGCACTTAGATTTGTAATTTTTTCATTACATTGTTCAATGTAAGGGTCTGGTGTTTTGGGCAATTTTAATTGTAAATCGAGTCTGTAAGTATGTGTCAATCGAGGCAAAAGGGTTGTTGAGAAGAACGGAGCAAAAACGAGCAAAAAATAGCAAAAGGTGTTTGTTGTACTGTGTGCAGCGTTGCAACGCTGTTCATCAGCGTTGCAACACCAATCGGGCGGTTTTCAGGTTGTAGACAGGTGCAGCGTTGCAACGCGCCTCCCAGGGTCACAACGCTTGGACAATGAGGCCTTGGCGTTGCAACGTTTACACGGGCGTCGCAACGCTGAAGCTGTTGAGACACACGACATGAAGAAGTCAGCGTTGCAACGCGATCCTCAGTGTTGCAACGCTGCTAGAGTTGAAGGGAATCGAATCCCACATCAGAAGCGATAGTGAATCGCGCGTTCTTAATTTCGTTAAGAGGATTACAATTAAGAACAATTCTATCTAGATTAAGCATATAATAACAATATGGACAACGAGATATTACCTTTGAAGAACATTTCTTCGAGTGCTCCTTCTCCCACGACAACGATCTCAGCAACACGAATCCGAACGTTCACCGACACTACCACCGGATCTTCTCCGTTGTTCTCTAGGTGAGGGAGAAAGGTGGGTTCTCTTTAGGTGAGATGAGATGTTTGTGGGAATCTAGTTGGAACTCTTTCCAACACTATGTGGGAGAATTCTCTAGGTTTTCTCAAGAGATGGAATCACTTAACTTGACCTAGTTGCATCTCATGCAACTATATATATAGGGAAATAGGATAGAAATTACCATCCTATCCCTCTTATATTCTCCCACTATTATATTGTTTATATGTGAATCTAATTCACATTAGAACCATATATTATATCGATTATATCATATATAATTGATATAACACCTCATGTATGAAATTGAACACTTCAATTTCATTTCTAACTTTATACCCTCAATATTACCATGTTGAGCCAACGGAGGGACCTAATGAACCTACAGTTCATGAGCTCCAATGATGTGAGATTAACTGATCAAACTCTTTGATCCAATTAATCAATATTCATGAACTACAAGTCACTCCACTATAGACTTGTAGCTGTACTCTCCTCACTATAGATTATATTTTGTCCATGATATAATCATTACCCATGAGTCGACCCTTCATAGGTTGTTCGTAATCACGGTTGGGTCAAATTACTATTTTACCCCTGTGATTACCTCTTTGTTCCTTAAGCACCACTGATCCTATAATGAACAACGAGTCTAAGGTCCTACCATAGACTCATACCCTCATAGAGAGTGGGCCCCCATTGTTCAAGAACTGGAGTCAGTTCTTAAGGGAACAACCTATCTAATTCTTTAGTGTAGGAATGAGTGAATTCTATCTTGCACAGTTAAGTCCCCAGCTACCTACGAGATTCTGTCCCTGAGAAGGTAGGCTTATTGAGTCGGCTACAGGCCACTCTCACCCATACTAGTCTAAGGACAAACGCCTATAAGCAGAAGTTCTAAACTTGCTTAGGATTCAGGTCGAGTCACTAATGATCATCTATAAATTATCAGTTTTATTATGTTAACGGTGTTACACTGGTTAGACTAATAATTTGCAGTCCGGTCTTGAATGAACTCTTCATACAAGATGCCCCCCCTCGCACGACAACTACATGAATGAGTTGGATTTCATTTGTACTATTTACAAAGTGGGTTGCATCCATGGTGTTACTATAATGAGGTTTCCAACCTTATTCTTATACCATAGACCATTTAGGTTTTATTCTTGAACACAATCCAAATAGTGTCCACTACACTGATGTTCAAGATATATTATAACCTTGGAGCTTAGTTTATTGGATTTATAAAGCAAGAATATAATTTTATCAAAACAAATAAATAAATAAATATAACTTTATTTATTTGATCAAAATTACACAAGTTTATGGCATAAATTCCAACAATCTCCCACTTTACCTAAAGCTTGTGGAGTACTAAAACATTACAGTAATGTAAATACAATAAACTAGGGCATTTAAACCCTTTGTACAAAATACTCCCACTTACCCTAGTTGGGGAAGACTTTTAAACCTATACCTTCTAGGTAACTCTCAAATACTTTAGCCGTGAGAGACTTTGTAAAAGGATCAGCAATGTTGTGCTCTGAGGCTATCTTCGTGACAATCACGTCTCCTCTATGCACGGTCTCTTGGATGAGATGATATTTCCGCTCAATGTGCTTTCCCCTCTTGTGACTTTGGGGTTCCCTCGAATTTGCCACTGCACCACTATTATAGCAATACAACGTGATGGGCAAAGTCATATTTGGAACAACTTCCAAATTAAGCATGAATTTTCTTAACCAAACGACCTCTTTAGCTGCTTCACAAGCTGCTACATATTCGACCTCCATAGTGGAATCAGCGATGCATCCTTGCTTGACGTTTCGCCATACTATAGCTCCTCCGTTAAGAGTAAATACTGACCCTGATGTAGATTTCCGAGAATCTTTATCAGTCTGAAAGTCAGAATCCGTGTATCTTGTAAGGATTAAATCCTTAGACCCATACACAAGCATGTAGTTCCTTATTCTCCGTAGATACTTAAGGATTGTTTTAACCGTTGTCCAGTGTTCAAGTCCTGGATTGGATTGATACCTACGGACCATCCAAACTGCAAAACAGATGTAAGGCCTAGTACACAACATGGCGTACATCAGGCTCCCAACAGCTGATGCATAAGGAATCCGTCTCATATCCTCAACTCCTTGAGGTGTCGTAAGACATTATACCTTAGACAAATGGACTCCATGTCTAAAAGGTAATATGCCACTTTTTGGAGTCTTGCATCTTAAACCTTGACAACACTTTGTCTATATAAGATGTTTAAGACAAGGCTAGTGTTTTATTCTTGCGGTTCCAGACAATCTGGATCCCAAGAACAAACTGTGCATCACCCAAATTTTTCATTTGGAATTGCGTAGCCAACCAATATTTCATGTCAGTAAGATATCCTACATCATTCCCAATGAGTAGGATATCATCCGCATATAGAACTAGGAATGCAACAGAATTATTGATGATTTTCTTGTAGACACAAGGTTCATCGTCATTCTGGTTAGATTTGATTGCCTCATCAAATCTTATATTCCAAGACCTAGAGGCTTGTTTCAGTCCATAAATTGACCTTTTAAGCCTGCAAACCTTTTGCTCTTGTCCTGGTTCAATGAACCCTTTGGGTTGGTCCATGTAGATGTTTTCCTCAAGATTGTCATTCAAAAAGGTTGTCTTAACATCCATTTGCCATACCTCTTAGTCATAATATGCGGCAATGGCAAGTAGGATATGGATAGACTTGACCATAGCAACAGGTGAAAAGGTTTCCTCATAGTCAACGCCTTCAACCTGGGTATAACCCTTTGCTACTAGTCTAGCTTTAAAGGTTTGCACCTTCCCATCTACACCACGCTTTCTCTTGTAGATCCACTTATAACCTATAGGTTTTACCCCATCAGGATTATCTACAAGATCCCAAACAGAATTGAAGTGCATAGACTCCATTTCTTGGTCCATGGCTATGACCCATTTGTGTTTGTCTTTGTCAACCATCGTTTGACTATAAGTCGATGGATCCTCACAGTCGTCATCTGGTATAACAACTTGGGTTTCAGATAAACCCATGTAACAGTCAGATTGTGTTATAACCCTCCCACTACGTCGAGACATACTCAACTCTTGAGATGGACTCTCTTGACTAAACAACCTAGTATCAACAACTCTTGTTGACGTACTAGTTTTACTAGCAACCTTTGCTATTGTTCCGTCTAACTCACTCAACACAATTTTACTTCTTGGTTTGTGGTCTCTTATGTGGTCCTCCTCTAAGAAAGTGACATTTGTCGACACAAAAACCTTATCTTCCTTACGATCATAGAATAAACCACCTCTTGTTTCTTTTGGGTATCCTACGAATAGGCACAATTTTGAACGTGAATCCAACTTTTTTGGATTTGTCACAAGCACATGTGCTGGACAACCCCAAATTTTGAAATGAAATAAACTATCTTTACGTTCTTTCCAGAGTTTAAAAGGTGTTTCAGAAACACTTTTTGAGGGTACATTGTTCAAAATGTATACCGCAGTCTCTACTACGTAACCCCAAAATGAACTATGGAGATGAGCATAACTCATCATTGATCGAACCATGTCCAACAAGGTTCTATTTCTCCTTTCCGATACACCATTTTGTTGTGGCATACCGGGAGCCGAGAGTTGGGATGTAATTCCATGTTCTATCATATAGTTCTGGAATTTTAATTGTTTTACCCAACTGATTTTCAACCTCAGTCTTGAATTCCTTAAACTTTTCAAGTGCTTCAGACTTATGTTGTATTAGGTAAATATGCCCAAATCTGAAATAATCATCTACAAAAGAGATGAAATATTCATAACCTCCTCTGCCTTTAACACTCATCGGACCACAAAGGTCTAAATGTATAAGCTCAAGAGGTTCTTTGGCTCTATAACCTTTTCCACTAAAAGGTCTTTTAGTCATTTTGCCTTCTAGGCAGAATTCACATACAGGTAAAGTATTTTCTTCTAACTCATTTAGAAGTCGATTCTTTACCAATCTCTCAATCTTATTGAGATTAATGTGACCCAATCTAAGACGCCAAAGATGAGCATTTTCTTTAGGAGAAATTAGTTCGTGTACTTGCAATTTTGTATAATTCACTGTTAAAACTATTTTAACTAAATTAAACCATTGCAAATAATTCTCAAGAAAAGCAACACATAGTATAATACTTTTCCAAAGAAATAAACACTTTATTCAATTGAAAAGAAAATGGAGTACAATGTTCGCTAAGGCAAGAAATAGAAATAAGGTTTCTAATAAACCCTTAAGCTACATGTTATCAAATAACAACTTTTTCTTGCCAGACGATTGCTTTTTATTTGCTCATTTTCCTCTTCTTCTGTATCTTCTTAAGTTCAGAAGTATGGTTGCAGTTCTTAGTTCCAGAGGATGAACCCTCTTGAGAACTTTTGGAATGGGCAAACAAATTTGCCTCTCCAATCTGTTGTCTCTTATCATCCATAAGAAACTGATAATTCTGCAGCTCAATTAGCAGAGTAGTAAGATCATACTCTATGTTGTTCATCGCTGCATTGCTACGGAATCACAGAAAACTCTTCAGAAGAGATTCTAGGATGAACAAAACCTGACTTTTCTCATCTATGACCGCTCCGTTTAATTTCGCTATGTTGAAGTGAGCAATCAGATTGAGAACATGTTCTCTCCTTCATGTGCGGGTTGTAAACGAATTTTAGGGCTCATGCCAAATTTGTTTGGACGGTTGTCTAGACAAATTTAGCACAAAATCCATGATCTCACGTGTTGAGACCTTACCCTCCAGCCTTCCAGCTAAAACATCAGGTATGCTAGCTAGGATATAGGTTTTTGCCTTTTCATTTGCATTGATCCAGCAGTCATATGCACTCTCAACAGTTTGAGGTGTGTTTTGAGCAGGGAATTGAGGACACTCCTCATTGAGAACGAACTTAAGATCATGTGCTACCAAGACAATGTTGAGTGTATTCCTCCAAGTCATTATGTTCTCCCCGGTTAATTTTTCAACACCCAATAAGAAAATAATAGAGCTAGACATTTTTGTTGAAAATTTACAAACAAACTTGTATGAGTTTCTTGTTATAACTCTAATCCAATCATGTTTTAGCTAATTATCAAATGATTCCTAGGTCATTTATAATTTGCAATGATACTCCAAAGGTTTAGAATGTATGACACCGAAGGGTAATAAAAAACACTCCTCCTTTGGATCAAGACATTCTTGACCAAAACCTAATGCCAAAATAACTCTTATTCCTGTAGGCTTTAGTTACCATTATTCGGTCAGGATACATACACAACTTATGTACCTCGTGAATGTGACCCTCTGTCTTTAGATCTCAGAGTCCCCATCCAATAAAATCCGCCGAAGGGAGGACTAGATTGAAAAACAAAATAAAGAAATCTTTATCCATTTCGGGTGTCTACTATGTTCGATCCCCTATAAGTCAAGCTTGAATGATTCTAGCATGCAACCTAATCTACATAAAATTGCAAAGACATAGCTCAAGGCTATAAAAAAGCACAAAGGCTCTTTTTTATTACATTTTTCAATCTTTTTTTCTTCCCCTTTTTGGATTACATGTATGGCTATTTATAGCCTTCAAAATTAAACCTAAAGATTACCTATGGAAATTTAAGGGTTGTAACTTACATCCCCATCAATACCATAATGTCCACTAGCTATTTTGTAACCTAAAACATTGATAACAAACTTTAAAACTGAAAATTACATTGAAATGGTCATAAATCCGAGATTTAAACTTCTATTAAGCCTATCAATACTTTGTAATCATCCATGAATAAATGAAGCCCCACTTGAAGTAGCTTGAAGCTTTTGTGTCATAAATGTAGTTTGACTTGTATTTAATGAAGCATGAGTTGCACTTGAGTTAATTAAATGCAACTTCTGTTCATCATAAATGAAGCTTGACAACTTTTAATTCAACTTCATCTTGAAACTTTTCAAATCTTGAATAGCATCATACAATTCATATCAGAAGCCCTCCGAAGGGATTGTCTGGTCCAGGCCAAACTAGCAGGTTGACCATAGTGATCTTACGTTGTAAACCGACTAAAGAGACCATGGGTTTTGTTTTCATTAAACCTGCTCCCACTCACAATCAGTACCCTCTCCATTCACCTTGATATTAACTCATACAAACACCATCCGAATGGGGACGCTCCCGTTTGCGCCATGAGGCCAAGTATGAGTCTCACAGTGTGAACTTCCCAGAGATACGGAGGTGGAAAAATATGTATCCTATACACTTTTTCCTCCCACTAGATACTTTAGAACTATAGGAATCATACTTAGGCTAAGCCCGGCTAATGGTTTACCTATATGTATCAATATAACTCTTATATCGATAATCAATATAACTCTTATATTGATTTTATCCTAAGTTTGCTAATATAACTCTTTATATTAAGCCTAGGATTTCTAGTTTATTAATGTTGGGATTTATGCCCTAAACTTGTGTAAATTTGATCAAATAAATAAAGGGTTATTTGTTTTGATGAAATTATAATGCTTGCTTTATAAATCCAATAAACTAAGCCCCAAGGTTATATATATATCTTGAACATCAGTGTAGTGGACACTATTTGGATTGTATTTAAGAATATAACCTAAATGGTCTATGGTATAAGAATAAGGTTGGAAACCTCATTCTGGTAACACCATGGATGTGACCCACTTTGTAATTAGTACAAATGAGGTAATCCAACTCATTCATGTAGTTGACATGCGAGTGGGGCCATCGTGTATGAAGAGTTCATACAAGACCGAACTGCAAATTATTAGTCTAACAAGTATAACACCGTTAACAGAGTAAGACTGATAATTTATAGATGGTCATTAGTGACTCGACCTGAATCCTGAGCAAGTTAAGAACTCCTGCTTATAGGGGTTTGTCCTTATACTAGTATGGGTGAGAGTGGCATGTAGCCAACTCAGTAAGCCTACCTTCTCAGGGACAGAACCTCGTAGGTAGCTGGGAACTTAATTGTACAAGATGGAATTCACTCATTCCTACACTAAGGAATTAGATAGGTCGTTCCCTTAAGAACTGACTCCAGGTCTTGAACAACAGGGCCCCACCCTCTATGAGGGTATGAGTCTATGGTAGGACCTTAGACTTGTTGTTCATTAGAGGATCAGTACTGCTTAAGGAACACAGAGGTAATCAAAGGGCTAAAACGGTAACTTGACCCAACTTTGATTACGAACAACCTGTGAAGGGTCGACTCATGGGTAATGATTATATCAGTGGACACAATATAATCTAAAGTGAAGAGAGTGCAACTACAAGTCAATAGTGGAGTGACTTGTAGTTAATGAATATTGATTAACTTGATCAAAGAGTTTGATCAGTTAATCTCACATCATCGGAGCTCATGAACTGTAGGTCCATTAGGACCCTCCGTTGGCTCAACATGGTTATGTTGAGGGTATAAAGTTAGGAATGAAATTGAAGTGTTCAATTTCATATATGAGATGTCTTATCAGTTATATGTGATATAATTGAAATAATATATAGTTTTAATGTGAATTAGATTCACATATTAACTATATACTAAAGAGAGAATGAAAGAGGGATAGGATGGTAATTTCCATCCTATTTCCCTATATATATAGTTGCATGAGATGCAACTAGGTTAAGATAATCCAAGCTCTTGTGTGTTGTTAGAAAGGTTCAACAAATACATTCTCTCACATAATATCTCATCTCACCTAAAGGGAACCCACCTTCCTCCCTCACCTAGAGAACAACAGAGAAGATCCGGTGGTAGTGTCCGTGATCACTTGGGTTCGTGTTGCTGAGATCGTAGCAGTGGGAGAAGGAGCACTCGAAGAAAGGTTCTTCAAATGTAATACTTGTTGTCCATATTCTGTTTTTATGCTTAATCTAGTTATTTTAGTTATTGAATGTAATCGTAGTAACGAAATTAAGAACGCGCGATTCACAATCGCTTTCGTTGCGGGATTTGATTCCCTTCAATTGGTATCAGAGCCCAATCGCGTTCTTAATTTTCGTTTTGGATTTTTCAAGAACGAGGTGGTATTTACTGTTTTGCATGTGATGTATGAACGATTTGTAAATTAGATGTTTACGATTTTGGCACTTAGATTTACAATTTTTCCATTGAAACGTTCAATGTAAGGGTCCGGTGTTATGGGCAATTTTAATTGTAAATCGAGTCTGTAAGTCCGTGTCGATCGAGGCAAAGTGGTTTCTGAGAAGATCGGAGCGAAAACGAGCAAGAAATGGAGCGTTTTTCAGCAGCTTCAAACAGACGAAAAACGTATTTATTTATATATATTAGAATAAAAACGTATTATATTTAATTTATATTTAATTTATTTAATTTTAATTAATATAATTAGATTATATTAATTAAAATTGAATTTAGGGTGTCAAAATTGGTCTAATTTTGTTATTTAAATTATGCAATTGTTGTGTAATTATTGTCATGCATAATGTATGCTTTTATTTTAGAAATCCCACCTTAGGTTAAGCATTTTCATGCATCATTTATAATATAACGAGTTATATTATATAGTTTGCATGATTAATTAATATAAAGTTGTTATATTAATTTATGGACAACATTGACATGCATTATATATCATGAGATGATTATGTTATGAATGTCTTATTATTCATGTGATGAATGATAAAGCACTATAACATAGTATGCATGTCACATAAGGTTAATTATTAGTTTTAAAATGTTTAGAACTTGGAAATAATAGACCTTAGCTTATCTAGTTCTAATTAGATTAGAATTATGAACCAAGTAATTTATAAGCTATGATTAAAAGAGGAACTATGTCTAAGGAAGGTTCTGTCTAAGCTAGGGTATTTAAGCTAACGGAAACAGAACACCCCTACCTGGGAACTGACCTTGGAGTGAAATTTAATCGGAGAGTTTATAAATTACAGTAGCGTCAGCGGGTTTATTAATGGGTTAATAAACTAGAAATCCTAGGCTTAATATAAAGAGTTATATTAACAAACTTAGGATAAAATCAATATAAGAGTTATATTGATTATCGATATAAGAGTTATATTGATAGAGTTAGGTAAAACCATTAGCCGGATTTTAGCCTAAGTAAGATTCCTATAACTTTAAAGTATCCAGTGGGAGGAAAAGTGTATGAGATACATATTTTTCCACCTACGTTATCTCCGGGAAATTCACACCGTGAGACTCATACTCGGCCTCGTGGCGCAAACGGGAGCGTCCCTCTTCCGATGGTGTTTGTATGAGTCAATATCAAGCTGAATGGAGAGGGTACTTATAGTGAGTGGGAGCAGGTTTAGTGAAAACAAAACCTATGGTCTCTTCGGTCAGTTTACACCGTAAGATCACTATGCTAAGCCTGCTAGTTTGTCCTAGACCAGACAATCCCTTCAGAGGGATTGATCATAGGGGATCGAACACAGTAGACACCCGAAGGGGATAAAGACCTCCTTAGTCTGTTTTTCAATCTTGTCCTCCCTTCGATTGATTTTATTGGATTGGGACTCTGGGATCTAAAGACAGAGGGTCACACTCACGAGGTACATAAGTTGTGTATGTATCCTAACCGAAAATGGTAACTAAAGCCTATAGGAATAAAAGTTATTCTGGCATTAGGTTTTGGTCAAGAGTGTCTTGATCTAGAGGAGGAGTATTTTTTATTACCCTTCGGTGTCATACATTCTAAACTTTTAGAGTATCAATGCAAATTATAAATGACCTAGGAATCATTTGATAATTAGCTAAACCATGATTGGATTAGAGTTATAGCAAGAAACTCATACAAGTTTGTTTGTAAATTTTCAGCAAAAATGCCTAGATCAATTATTTCCTTACTGGGTGTGGAAAAATTAACCGGAGAAAACATAATGACTTGGAGGAATAGACTCAACATAATCTTGGTTGCACATGATCTTTAGTTCGTTCTCGATGAGAAGTGCCCTCAATTCCCTTCTCAAAACACATCTCAATCTATTGAGGATGCGTATGACCGTTGGATCAATGCCAATGAAAAGGCAAAAGCCTATATCCTGGCTAGCATACCTGATGTTTTAGCTAGGAGGCTGGAGGGCAAGGTCTCAGCTCGTGAGATCATGGATTTTGTGCTAAATTTGTCTAGACATCCGTCCAAACAAATTCGGCAAGAAGCCCTAAAATTCGTTTACAACGCGCACATGAAGGAGGGAACGTCAATGAGAGAACATGTTCTCAATCTGATTACTCACTTCAACATAGCGGAATTAAACGGAGCGGTCATAGATGAGAAAAGTCAGGTTTTGTTCATCCTAGAATCTCTCCCGAAGAGTTTTCTGCAATTTCGTAGCAATGCAGCGATGAACAACATAGTGTATGATCTGACTTCTCTGCTAAATGAGCTGCAGAATTATCAGTTTCTTATGGATGATAAGAGACAACAGAATGGAGAGGCAAAATTTGTTTGCCCATTCCAAAAGTTCTCAGGAGGGTTCATCCTCTGGAACTAAGAATTGCAACCATACTTCTGAACTTAAGAAGATACAGAAGAAGAGGAAAATGAGCAAATAAAGAGCAATCGTCTGGCAAGGAAAAGCTTTTATTTGATAACATGTAGCTTAAGGGTTTATTAGAAACCTTATTTCTATTTCTTGCCTTAGCGAACATTGTACTTCATTTCAATTGAATAAAATGTTTATTTCATTGGAAAAGTATTGTACTATGTGTTGTTTTTCTTGAGAATTATTTACGATGGTATAATTCAGTTAAACAGTGAATTATACAAAATTGCAAGTACACGAACTAATTTCTCCTAAAGAAAATGCTCATCTTTGGCATCTTAGATTGGGTCACATTAATCTCAATAGGATTGAGAGATTGGTAAAGAATGGACTTCTAAACGAGTTAGAAGAAAATACTTTACCTGTATGTGAATCCTGCCTAGAAGGCATAATGACTAAAAGACCTTTTAGTGGAAAAGGTTATAGAGCCAAAGAACCTCTTGAGCTTATACATTCAGACCTTTGTGGTCCGATGAGTGTTAAAACCAGGGGAGGATATGAATATTTCATCTCTTTTATAGATGATTATTCTAGATTTGGGCATATTTACCAAATGCACCACAAGTCTGAAGCACTTGAAAAGTTCAAGGAATTCAAGATTGAGGTTGAAAATCAATTACGTAAAACTATTAAAACACTTCGATCAGATCGAGGTGGAGAGTACATGGATTTAAAATTCCATAACTATATGATAGAACATGGAATTACATCCCAACTCTTAGCTCCCGACACACCACAGCAAAACGGTGCATCAGAAAGGATAAATAGAACCTTGTTTGACATGGTTCGATCAATGATGAGTTATGCTCATCTTCCTAGTTCATTTTGGGGTTACGCAGTAGAGGCTGCGGTATACATTTTGAATAATGTGCCCTCAAAAAGTGTTTCTGAAACACTTTTTAAACTCTGGAAAGGACGTAGAGGTAGTTTATGTCATTTCAGAATTTGAGGCTATCCAGCGCATGTGCTTGTGACAAATCCAAAGAAGTTGGATTCACTTTCAAAATTGTGACTATTCGTAGGCTACCCAAAAGAAACAAGAGGTGGTTTATTCTATGATCCTAAGGAAGATAAGGTTTTTGTGTCGACAAATGCCATTTTCTTAGAGGAGGACCACATAAGAGACCACAAACCAAAAAGTAAAGTTGTGTTGAGTGAGTTAGACGGAACAATAGCAAAGGTTGCTAATAAAACTAGTACGTCAACAAAAGTTGTTGATACTAGTTTGTCTAGTCAAGAGAGCCCATCTCAAGAGTTGAATATGCCTCGACGTAGTGGGAGGATTATAACACAACCTGACCGTTACATGGGTTTATCTGAAATCCAAGTTGTTATACCAGATGACAACTGCGAGGATCCATTGACTTATAATCAAGCGATGGTTGACAAAGACAAAGACAAATGGGTCATAGCCATGGACCAAGAAATGGAGTCTATGTACTTCAATTATGTTTGGGATCTTGTAGATAAACCTGATGGGGTAAAACCTATAGGGTGCAAGTGGATCTACAAGATAAAACGTGGTGTAGATGGAATGGTGCAAACCTTTAAAGCTAGAATAGTAGCAAAGGGTTATACCCAGGTTGAAGGGGTTGACTATGAGGAAACCTTTTCACCTGTTGCTATGGTAAAGTCTATACGTATCCTACTTGTAATTGCCGCATATTATGACTATGAGGTATGGCAAATGGATGTCAAGACTACCTTTTTGAATGACTATTTGAGGAAAACATCTACATGGACCAACCCCAAAGGGTTCATTGAACCAGGACAAGAGCAAAAGGTTTGCAAGCTTAAAAGGTCAATTTATGGACTGAAACAAGCCTCTAAGTCCTGGAATATAAGATTTGACGAGGCAATCAAATCTTATGGTTTGGACCAGAATAA
Organism: Trichosanthes cucumerina; assembly: GCA_036507285.1. Classification (NCBI taxonomy): domain Eukaryota; kingdom Viridiplantae; phylum Streptophyta; class Magnoliopsida; order Cucurbitales; family Cucurbitaceae; genus Trichosanthes; species Trichosanthes cucumerina. The sequence goes on along the minus strand of CM071845.1, from coordinate 46,950,370 downwards.
TGATGAACCTTGTGTCTACAAGAAAATCATCAATAGTTCTGTCGCATTTCTAATTCTCTATGTGGATGATATCATACTCATTGGGAATGATGTAGGTTATCTTACTGACATTAAGAATTGACTAGCTACGCAATTCCAAATGAAAGATTTGGGTGAGGCGCAGTTTGTTCTTGGGATCCAGATTGCATCTTATTGCCTTTTAGACATGGAGTCCATTTGTCTAAGGAATAGTGTCCTAAGACACCTCAAGGAGTTGAGGATATGAGACGGATTCCTTATGCATCAGCTGTTGGGAGCCTAATGTACGCCATGTTATGTACTAGGCCTGACATCTGTTTTGCAGTTGAAATAGTCAGTAGGTATCAATCCAATCGAGGACTTGAACACAGGACAACGGTTAAAACAATCCTTAAGTATCTTAGGAGAACAAGGAACTACATGCTTGTGTATGGGGCTAAGGATTTGATCATTACAGGATACACGGATTCTAACTTTCAGACCGATAAAGATTCTCGGAAATCTACATCAGGGTAAGTATTTGTTCTTAACGGAGGAGTTGTAGTATGGTGAAGCGTCAAGCAAGGATGCATCACAGATTCCACCATGGAGGTCAAATATGTAGCAGCTTGTGAAGCATCTAAAGTGGTCGTTTGGTTAAGGAAATTCATGCTAAATTTGGAAGTTGTTCCAAATATGACTTTGCCCATCACGTTGTATTGCGATAACAGTGGTGTAGTGGCAAATTCGAGGGAATTTCGAAGTCACAAGAGGGGAAAGCACATTGAGCGGAAGTATCATCTCATCCGGGAGATCATGCATAGAGGAGATGAGATTGTCACGATGATAGCCTCAGAGCACAACGTTGCTGATCCTTTTACAAAGGCTCTCACGGCTAAAGTATTTGAGAGTCACCTAGAAGGTCTAGGTTTACAAGTCTTCCCCAACTGGGGCAAGTGGGAGTATTTTGTACAAAGGGTTTAAATGTCCTAGTTTATTGTATTTACATCACTGTAATAGTACTCCACAAGCTTTAGGTCAAGTGGGAGATTGTTGGGATTTATGCCCTAAACTTGTATAATTTTGATCAAATAAATAAAGGGTTATTTGTTTTGATGAAATTATAATGCTTGCTTTATAAATCAAATAAACTAAGCTCTAACGTTATAATATATATCTTAAACATCAGTATAGTGGACACTGTTTGGATTGTTTTCAAAAAATATAACCTAAATGGTCTATGGGTTAAGAATAAGGTTGGAACCCTCATTCTGGTAACACCATGGATGCGACCCACTTTGTAATTAGTACAAATAAGGTAATCTAACTCATTCATGTAGTTGACATGCGAGTGGGGGCATCCTGTATGAAGAGTTCATACAAGACTGATGTCGCAAATTATTAGTCTAACCCAAAGATAACACCGTTAACAGAGTAAGACCGATAATTTATAGATGGTCATTAGTGACTCGACCTGAATCTTGAGCAAGTTACGAACTCCTTCTTATAGGGGTTTGTCCTAGACTAGTATGGGTGAGAGTGGCCTGAGGCCGACTCAATAAGCCTACCTTATCAGGGACAAAACCTCGTAGGTAGCTGGGAACTTAACTGTGCAAGATGGAATTCACTCCTACACTAAAGAATTAGATAGGTTGTTCCCTTAAGAACTGACTCCAGGTCTTGAACAACGGGGCCCCGCCCTCTATGAGGGTATGAGTCTATGGTAGAACCTTAGACTTGTTGTTCATTAGAGGATCAGTAGTGCTTAAGGAACAAAGAGGTAATCACAGGGGTAAAATGGTAATTTGACCCAGCTGTGATTACAAACAACCTGTGAAGGGTCGACTCATGGGTAATGATTATATCAGTGGACACAATATAATCTACAGTGAGGAGAGTGCAACTACAAGTCTATAGTGGAGTGACTTGTAGTTAATGAATATTGATTAACTTGATCAAAGAGTTTGATCAGTTAATCTCACATCATCGGAGCTCATGAACTGTAGGTCCATTAGGTCCCTCCGTTTGCTCAACATGGTTATATTGAGGGAATACAGTTAGGAATGAAATTGAAGTGTTCAATTTCAGATATGAGATGTCATATCAGTTATATGTGATATAATTGATATAATATATAGTTTTAATGTGAATTAGATTCACATATTAGCTATATACTAAAGAGAGAATGAAAGAGGGATAGGATGGTAATTTCCATCCTATTTCTCTATATATATAGTTGCATGAGATGCAACTAGGTTAAGAAAATTCAAGCACTTGTGTGTTGTTGGAAGGGTTCCACAAATACATTCTCTCACATAATATCTCATCTCACCTAAAGAGAACCCACCTTCCTCCCTCACCTAGAGAACAACAGAGAAGATCCAGTGGTAGTGTCCGTGATCACTTGGGTTCGTGTTGCTGAGATCGTAGCAGTGGGAGAAGGAGCACTCGAAGAAAGGTTCTTCAAAGGTAATACTTGTTGTCCATATTCTGTTTTTATGCTTAATCGAGTTATTTTAGTTCTTGAATGTAATCGTAGTAACAAAATTAAGAACGTGTGATTTACAATCGCTTCCGCTGCGGGATTCGATTCCCCTCAATTAACCCCTTAATAAACCTGCTGAAGCTACTATGATTTATAAACCCTCTGATTAAATTTCACTCTCAGGTCAGTTCCCAGGTAAGGGTATTCCGTTTGCGTCAGGTTAAATACTCCAGCCTAGACAAAACTTTTCTTAGACAGAGTTCCTCTTTTAATCATTGTTTATAAATCACTTGGTTCCTAATTCTAATCTAATTAGAACTAGATAACCTAAGGTATATTATTTCTATGTTCTAAACATTTGAAAACTAATAATTAACCTTAGCTGACATACATACTATGTTATAGTGCTTGATCATTCATCTCATGAATAATAAGACATACCTAGCATAATCATCTCATGATATATAATGCATGTCAATGTTGTCCATAACTTAATATAACAACTTTATATTAATTAATCATGCAAATCATATAATATAACTCTTTATCTTATAAATGATGCATGAAAATGCTTAACCTAAGGTGGGATATCTAAATTAAAAGCATACATTATGCATGGCAATAATTACAAAATAATTGCATAATTTAAATAGCAAAATTAGACCAATTTTGGCACCCTAAAACTAATTTTTAATTAATATAATCTAATTATATTAATTAAAATTAAATAAATTAAATAAATTAAATATAAAACGTTTTTATAATTAATATATAAAATAAAAAATGTTTTCGCCCATTTGAAAGCTCACTGAAACTCCTTCGGCGTTGCAACGCTGCATGTTGTTCGTTTCCGTCCGTTGAAGTGCGCCCCAGCTGCTGCATTACACAACCCTCAGCGTTGCAACGCTTAGGGCAGCGTTGCAACGCTGTCGTCTTCCCAGCCGCGCTCCTGCCGCAGTGGCGTTGCAACGCTATAGAACATTGTTGCAACGCCATTCACAGAACAACATGTGGAATCTCCATTCCTTGCTCGTTTTCGCTCTGATCTTCTCAGCAACCACCTTGCCTAAGATCGACATGGACTTACAGACTCGATTTACAATTAAAAATTGTAAATCTAAGTGCCAAAATTAAAAACGTCTAAATTGCAAACCGTTCATACATCTCATGCACAACAGTAAATCCCACCTCGTATTTGAAAAATCCAGAAAGTAAATCAAGAACGCAATTGTGCTCTGATACCAATTGAAGGGAATCAAATCCCGCAGCGGAAGCGATATTGAATCGCGCGTTCTTAATTTCGTTACGAGGATTACAATCAAGAACAATTCTATCTAGATTAAGCATATAATAACAATATGGACAGCGAGATATTACCTTTGAAGAACCTTTCTTCGAGTGCTCCTTTTCCCACAACCACGATCTCAGCAACACGAACCCAAACGTTCACCGATACTACCACCGGATCTTTTCCGTTGTTCTCTAGGTGAGCAAGGAAGGTGGGTTCCCTTTATGTGAGATGAGATGCTCGTGGGAATCTAGTTGGAACTCTTTCCAACACTATGTGGGAGAATTTTCTAGGTTTTCTCAAGAGATGGAATCACTTAACTTGACCAAGTTGCATCTCATGCAACTATATATATAGGGAAATAGGATAGAAATTACCATCCTATTCCTCTTATATTCTCCCAATATTAAATGGTTTATATGTGAATCTAATTCACATTAAAACCATATTATATCGATTATATCATATATAATTGATATAACACCACACGTATGAAATTGAACACTCCAATTTCATTCCTAACTTTATACCCTCAATATTACCATGTTGAGCCAATGAAGAGACCTAATGGACCTACAATTCATGAGTTCCAATGATGTGAGATTAACTCATCAAACTCTTTAATCAAGTTAATCAATATTCATTAACTACAAGTCACTCCACTATAGACTTGTAGTTGCACTCTCCTCACTGTAGATTATATTGTGTCCACTGATATAATCATTACCCATGAATCGACCCTTCACAGGTTGTTCGTAATCACGGTTGGGTCAAATTATCGTTTTACCCCTGTGATTACCTCTTTGTTCCTTACGCACCACTGATCCTCTAATGAACTTTAAGTCTAAGGTCCTACCATAGACTCATACCCTCATAGAGGGCGGGGCCCCGTTGTTCAAGACTTAGAGTCAGTTCTTAAGGGAACAACCTATCTAATTCCTTATTGTAGGAATGAGTGAATTCCATCTTGCACAGTTAACTCCCCAGCTACCTACGAGATTCTGTCCCTGAGAAGGTAGGCTTATTGAGTCGGCTACAGGCACTCTCACCCATACTAGTCTAAGGACAAACCCCTATAAGCAGGAGTTCTTAACTTGCTTAGGATTCAGGTCGAGTCACTAATGACCATCTATAAATTATCAGTCTTATCCTGTTAACGGTGTTACACTGGTTAGACTAATAATTTGCAGTCCGGTCTTGTATGAACTCTTCATACAAGATGCCCCCACTCGCATGTCAACTACATGAATAAGTTGGATTACCTCATTTGTACTATTTACAAAGTGGGTCGTATCCATGGTGTTACCAGAATGAGGTTTCCAACCTTATTCTTATACCATAGGCCATTTGGGTTATATTCTTGAACACAATCCAAATAGTGTCCACTACACTGATGTTCAAGATATATTATAACCTTGGAGCTTAGTTTATTGGATTTATAAAGCAAGAATATAATTTTATCAAAACAAATAACCCTTTATTTATTTGATCAAAATTACACAAGTTTAGGGCATAAATCCCAACAATAGTAACGCTTCAACGGGCAGAAACGGACAAGGTGCAACGTTGCAACGCTACCATCAGCGTTGCAACGCCGAAGGTGTTTCAGGAGTTTCACAACGAGCGAAATTTATATATATATTAAATATAAAAATATTTTATATTTAATTATATTTTATTTTCTTAATTTTAATTAATATAATTAGATTATATTAATTAAAATTAATTTTAGGGTGCCAAAAATGGTCTAATTTTGCTATTTAATTTATGCAATTGTTGTATAATTATTGTCATGCATAATGTATGCTTTTAATTTAGATATCCCACCTTAGGTTAAGCATTTCCATACATCATTTATAATATAAAGTGTTATATTATATAGTTTGCATGTATAATTAATATAATGAATTATATTAATTTTTGGGCAGCATTGACATGCATTATAATTCATGAGATGAATATGCTATGCATGTTTATTATTCATGTGATGGATGATCAAGCAAATATAACATAGTATGCATGTCACCTAAGGTTAATTATTAGTTTTAAAATGTTTAGAACTTGGAATTAATAGAACTTAGGTTATCTAGTTCTAATTAGATTAGAGTTAGGAACCATGTAATTTACAAACAATGATTAAAATCGAAACTCTGTCTAAGGAAGGCTCTGTCTACGTTGGGGTATTTAAGCTGACGGAAACGGAACCCCCCTACCTGGGAACTGACCTCGGAGTGAATTTTAATCAAAGAGTTTATAAATTACAGTAGCGTCAACAAGTTTATTAAGGGGTTAATAAACTAGAAATCTTAGGTTTAATATAAAGAGTTATATTAACAAACTTAGGACAAAATCAATATAAGAGTTATATTGATTATTAATATAAGAGTTACATTGATAAGTTTAGGTAAAAACTATTAGCCGGGTTTAGCCTAAATAAATTTCCTATAGAGTTAAAGTATCCAGTGGGAGGAAAAGTGTATATGATACATATTTTTCCACTTGCGTTTCTCCGATAAGTTCACACCGTGAGACTCATACTTGGCCTCGTGGCGCAAACAGGAGCATCCCCCTTCGGATGGTCTTTTGTCGGTTCACACCGTAATATCATTATGGTCAGCCTGCTAGTTTGGCCTGGACCAGACAATCCCTTCGGAGGGCTTGATCATACAGGATCGAACACAGTGGACACATGAAAGGGATAAAGATTTCCTTAGTTTGTTTTTCAACCTAGTCCTCCCTTTGATGGATTTTGTTGGATGGGGACTCTGGGGTCTAAAGACAGAGGGTTACACTCACAAGGTACATAAGAAGTGTATGTATCCTGACTAAACAATGGTAACTAAAACCTATAGGAATAAGAGTTATTCTGGCATTAGGTTTTGGTCAAGAATGTCTTGATCCAGATTAAGAGTGTTTTTTATTACCCTTCGGTGTCATACATTCTAAATCATTGGAGTATCATTGCGATTTATTAATGACTTAGGAATCATTACATAATTATCTAAAAATGATTGGATTAATTAAAGGTTTAGTGAGAAACTAATACAAGCATTTTTGCATTTCAGCAATATGAATAGCTCAATCCTTTCCTTATTGGCTACTGAGAAATTAACCAGAGTGAATATAGTGACTTGGAAGAAAAGACTCAACGTAATCTTGGTAGCACATGGTGTTAAGTTCGTTCTCAATGAGGAGTGTCCTCAACACCCTGCTCAAAACGCACCTCAATCTGTTAAGGATGCGTATGACCGCTGGATCAATGCCAATGAAAAGGCAAAAGCCTATACACTGGCTAGCATACCTGATGTTTTAGCCAGGAGGCTAGAGGGCAAGGTCTCAACTCGTGAGATCATAGATTTTCTGCTAAATTTGTCTAGACAACTGTCCAGTCAAATTCGACATGAAGCCCTAAAGTACGTTTATAACAGACACATGGAGGAGGGAACTTCAGTAAGAGAACATGTTCTCAATCTGATGGCTCGCTTCAACATAGCGGAAATGAACGGGGCGGTCATAGACGAGAAAAGTTAGATATCGTTCATCCTAGAATCTCTTCCGAAGAGTTTTCTGCAATTCCGTAGCAATACAACGATGAGCAATATAGAGTATGATCTGACTTCTCTACTAAATGAGCTGCAGATTTACCAGTCTTTTATGGATGATAAGGGACAAGAGAATGGAGAGGCAAATCAGTTTGTCCATTCCAAGAGTTTTCAGATGGGTTCATCCTCTGGAACTAAGTACTACAGTTATTCTTTTGAACTTAAAAAGATACAGAAGAAAAGGAAAAGGAACAGATAAAGAGCAATTTTCTGGCAAGAAAAATTTTGTTATTTGATAACATGTATGTAGTTTCACGGTTTATTAGAAACCTTATTTCTATTTCTTGCCTTAGCAAACAATGTACTTCAAAATTTTCAATTAAATAAAGTGTTTATTTCTTTGGAAAACTATGTGTTGCTCTTTTTGAGAATATTTACAGAGGTTTAATTCAGTTGAAATAGTTTTAAACACTGAATTACTTAAAATGGCAAATACATGAACTATAAGAAACATAAAATTTCTCCTAAAGAAAATGCTCAACATTGGCACCTTCGGTTAGGTCACATTAACCTCAATAGAATTGAGAGATTGGTAAGAATTGGACTTCTAAATGAGTTTGAAGAAAATGTCTTACCAATATGTGAGTCCTGCTTAGAAGGAAAAATGACTAAAAGACTTTTTAGTAGAAAAGGTTAAAGAGCCAAAGAACGTCTTGAGCTTATACATTCAGACCTTTGTGGTCCGATGAATGTTAAAACCACAGGAGGTTATGAATATTTCATCTCTTTTATAGATGATTTTTCCAGATTTGGGCATATTTACCTAATGCATCATAAGTCTGAAGCACTTGAAAAGTTCAAGGAATTCCAGACTGAAGTTGAGAATCAATTAGGTAAAATAATTAAAACACTTCAATCGGATCGAGGTGGACAGTATATGGATTTAAAATTCCAAGACTATATGATAAAACATGGAATTACATCCCAACTCTCAGCACCTGGTACGCCTTAACAAAACGGTGTATTAGAAAGGAGAAATAGAACCTTGTTGGACATGGTTTGATCAATGATGAGTTATACTCATCTCCCTAACTCGTTCTGGGGATACACAGTAGAGACTGTTGTATACATTTTGAAAAATGTTCCATCGAAAATTATTTTCGAAACACCATTTGAACTCTGGAAAGGATGTAAAGGTAGTTTACATCATTTCAGAATTTGGGGATGTCCAACACATGTGCTCATGACAAATCAAAAGAAATTAGAATCACATTCAAAATTATGCCTTTTTGTAGGGTACCCAAAAGAAACGAGAGGTGGGTTATTCTATGATCCTAAGGAAGATAAGGTACTTGTTGTCACACCCCCTCCCGAACCACTTGCTAACTTAGCCCGGGAGACGGCATGAAGCCAACAGACATTGTTACCTCTTAACAATACCTGCTGACACTACTTTACACGAAAACAAACTATGTTCGCATATGGAACACTTAAACTTAACTCAATGAAACCGACATCTATAAGGCGTACATGAGGAGAAACTCTTCTTAAGTCTCTCTTGGAAACTAAGATGAGCAAGAACATCAGAACCACAAACTGTCCAAACCACTAATTAAGCAACCACAACCTTTAAAGCACATACGACTATAACTACATAGTTCTCTTAAAACAATTTACAGACATATGGACTTGCTAAACCACACCAGCCACGTACAAAATATCAAACATGTGAAGCTTCAAAGAGACTATGGCGGGTTCTCGAGCACAGGAGCTCGATCTCTACACGAAAAGTGGAAGAACACTCAAAGAATGAGCTATAAAGCTCGATGAGTGACTTGAGTTTAAAAGAAAGCTATTAACTCGTAAATCATATCACTGGCCATCTATGAGCATATGCATCTGTAATCAAGCGTTAAAAGTAATCATGTAATCATTCTAGCTTTTCATGAAAACTAGCAAGACACCGTTAAAATCTCGTAAGGCATGTAAATGATATAAACTCTTTTTAAAACATGTCACCATCTACGTTGTGTAGGGCACGCCAAGATACACCAACGTTTATTCTCTGATGTAGTGGGGCCCGCCCGGCACTCCCATCGTCTTTGTCGAGTGTGGGGCCCCCGGCCAAAGACTTCACGATGGGCTGTTATCACGAGTACACTCAACGTCGACAACGAGAATAAGACCTGTGTGCACTGCGGTACTACATAGCCTCGGGCTCAATATCTCGAAGATCACATGAAAACATTTGAACATGCCACTTTATCTTTTTTTCTTTCATAAAACTCAAGCTTACTTAGCTTGTTCATAAAACTAGAAATCTTTAAAACATACTTGCTAGTACATGCTTGTTTGAAATCATCACATTTTCATAAGTTTTGGCAACCATTGGACATATGCTCATGTATAAACTTTATAAAGACTTTTAGGCTCATCATGAACACTTTAAAACATTTCTAAGAAATCATGAATGCTCATAAACAAGTTTTCAAGAAAACAATAAACATCTAAACCATTTCGTTTTAGCAAAACCTTGTATTTCATAAGCATAATACAAGCCTATAAACCATTTTCAAGGTTCGTTTTGTCACTCACAGTGTTAGAACTAGAGTCTTGACCCGTACACTCGACTTATTTGCTCTTGGCCTGTCAAACAAACCAAATTCAACCATTAGAACCTCGAGCTCATGCTTTTTAACCTTAAACTTACAAAAAAACACACTTTCAAAAATTCCAGCATTTAACAGATTTTATGCCCTGTATTCAGATACTCATAACTTCTTCATTACTTATCCAAAAATAATGTACTTTATACCAAACTCTTCCTTTTTGAACCCTCTAAAACTATTATGAAGACATGAAAATGAGATTCCCAATAGATTGGTTCAGAAATACCTCGAAAGCTTCTTTCCCCGGAACCAACTTCTGCTATTCCAGAATCGATTTTCTGCTGCAACCCGAAACTTGACCTGCTATTTACAACATCTTCTAATCATTTTCTAATCACGATTCCTTCATGGAAGTTGTAGGAAATTCAATAAGCTTTCCAACCATACCTAATAGAGCTTCTGATTCCAATTCGACAGGTCAGTACAACCAAAACATCAGAGACTTCTCGGATTTGACAGCAAATTCTGTCTTCTGTCTTCCTCTTCACAAAACAGCAACTCAACATCAGAATTGGCTCGAGCTTCCTTCACGACTTTTGTTCCAATATGAGTTACCTTTCATGAAGCAAAATTTCAGCTCTTACCTCTTTCTGTGGAGCTCGTGATGAACAAAATAGCAGAACATGGCAGAGTGATTACCTTGCTGTCAAAAAGAATCCTCTTGAGTTCTCTCCCTCTCTTCTGCAAATCCAGCTCCAAAACGACCTTCTTCTTCTTCCTTAAAGCTTCTCCCATGGAAACCCTTGTCTTTACTTCATAAAATGAGGAGAAATCGATGGGGATAGCCTTTTTAAAAAGAGAGAAACAAGGTGGGGTCCCACCATCCACCATCCATCTTTCCTTTCCTTTCTTTTCTTTTCTTTTCTTTTCTTTTCTTTTCTTTTCTTTTCATTTCTTATCTTTTCTTTGCAAAACAAGGCAAACTTAGTATATTAAACATTGTTTCATTTCCTTTTCTTCTTTTGTCTTAAAAGCAATCCAAACCAAAATGGTTTAAACTTTCCTTCCTTGTTTTCCTTTTGCCTTTCACTTCATTTCTTTCCTTTTAAAACATGGAAAAACCAAGTTTTAAACATTCATTTCTTCTTTCTTTTTGTTGCTTGTTAATAAGGAAGTTCCAAAGAGATCGGGTTTACACTTGTGTCGATAAATGCAACTTTCTTGGAGGAGGACCACATAAGGGATCACCAACCAAGAAGTAATGTTGTGTTAAGTGAGTTAGACGGAACAACAACAAAAGTTGCTGATGGTACATCAACAAGGGTTGTTGATACAAATTTGTCAAGTCCACCTCAAGAGTTGAGAGTGCCTCGACGTAGTGGGAGGGTTTCAACACAACCTGACCATTACATGGGTTTAACTGAAACCAAAATTGTCATATCAAATGATGATTGCGAGGATCCATTAACTTATAATCAAGCAATGGTTGACAAAGACAAAGATAAATGGGTCATAGCCATGAACCAAGAAATGGAGTTTATGCACTTCAATTCTGTTTGGGATCTTGTAGATATACTTGATGGGGTAAAACCCATAGGTTGTAAGTGGATCTACAAGAGAAAACGTGGTGTAGATGGAAAAGTGTAAACTTTTAAGGCTAGACTAGTAGTAAAGCGTTATACTCAGGTAGAAGGGGTGGACTATGAGGAAACCTTTTCACCCGTTGCTATGGTAAAGTCTATCTGTATTCTACTTGCCATTGCCACATATTATGACTATGAGGTATGGCAAATGGACGTCAAGACAACATTCTTAAATGGAAATCTTGACGAAAACATCTACATGGAGCAACTCAAAGGGTTCATTCAACTAGGACTAGAGAAAAAAGTTTGTAAGCTTAAAAGGTCCATCTATGGACTGAAACAAGCTTCTAGGTCCTGGAATATAAGATTTGATGAGGCAGTCAAATCTTATGGCTTTGATCAAAATAATGATGAACCTTGTGTCTACAAGAAAATCATTAATAGTTTTGTCTTTTTCCTAGTCTTATATGTAGATGATATCCTACTCATTGGGAATGATATGGGTTATCTTACTGACATTAAGAAATGGCTAGCTACGCAATTCCAAATGAAAGATTTGGGAGAGGCACAGTTTGTTCTTGGAATCCAGGTTGTCCAGAATCGCAAGAACAAAACTCTAGCATTGTCTCAAACATCTTATATCGACAAAGTGTTGTCAAGATTTAAGATGCAAGATTCCAAGAAAGGTTTATTACCTTTCAGGCATGGAGTTCATCTGTCTAAGGAACAATGTCCTAAGACACCTCAAGAAGTTGAGGATATGAGAGGAACTCCTTATGCATCAGCTATTGGTAGCATAATGTACGCAATGTTGTGTACTCGACCAGACATATGCTTTGCAATAGGAATGGTCAGTAGATATCCATCTAATCCAGGTTTAGAACACTGGACAACGGTTAAGATAATCCTCAAGTATCTTCGGAGAACGAGAAACTACATGCTTGTGTATGGAGCTAAGGATTTGATTCTTATAGGATACACAGATTCTGACTTCCAAACTGACAAAGATTCGAGAAAATCTACGTCGGGGTCAGTTTTCACTCTTAACGGAGGGGTTGTAGTTTGGCGAAGCATCAAGCAAGGATGCATCGCAGATTCAACTATGGAAGTCGAATATGTAGCAACTTGTGAAGCAGCTAAAGAAACCGTATGGCTAAGGAAATTCATGATGGATTTGGAAACTGTTCCAAACATGAATTTGTCAATCACACTTTATTTTGATAACAGTGGTGTTGTGGCAAATTCAAGAGAACCCCGAAGTCATAAGAGAGGTAAACACATTGAGCGAAAGTATCACCTAATCAGGGAGGTAGTGCATCGAGGAGATGTGATCATCACAAAGATAGCTTCGGAGCACATCATTGTTGACCCATTTACAAAGGCTCTCTCGGCTAAAGTAATTGAGAGTCACTTAGAAGGTCTAGGACTACGTATCTTACCCTAACTAGGGCAAGTGGGAGTATATTATACAAAAGGTATTCAGTGCCCTAGTTTATTGTATTTACATTACTGTAATGTTCGTTATGTAGTACACTAGCTTTAGAACAACTGGGAGATTGTTGGGATTTATGCCCTAAACAAGTGTAGTTTTGTAATTATCATTACACAATAAATAAAGTTGTTATTTATTATATTCTCGCATATAAATCTAAATCCAATAAACGAAGTTCCGAGGTTATAATGATAGATCTTGAACATTTATGTAGTAGACATAAGTTGGATTAAGTTGTTCAAGTATAACCTAAAAGGTCTCTGGTATATGCGTAGGGTTGGGAATCTAATTCGTTAATGTGGTAGACATGCGAGTGGGGGCATCCTGTATAATGAGATTATACAAGACCGAACCGCGAGTTATTAACCTACTAGAGTAACACCGTTATCAAGATAGGTATAATAATTCATAGATGATCATTAGTGACTTGACCTGAATCCTAAGCAAGCTACGAACTTCTACTTATGAGGTTTGTCCTTAGACTAATATGGGTGAGAGTGGCCTATAGCCGACTCAATAAGCCTACCTTCTCAGGAACATAACTTTGTAAGTAGCTGGGAACTTAACTATGCAAGAAGAAATTCACTCATTTCTGAATTAGGGAATCAGATAGGTTGTTCTCTTAAGAACCGAATCCAGTCTTGAACAATGGGCCCCACCTTTACTTACTAGCTTAAGAAGGATCAAGTTTTATGGTAGGACCATAGATTGATTGTTCATTAGAGGATCGATGGAGAGCTTAAGGAACAAGATGTATTCACAGGGGTAAAATGGTAATTTGACCCAGCTGTGATTACGAACAACCTGTGAAGAGTCGACTCACAAGTATTGATTATATCAGTGGATACAGCATAATATACAGTGAGGAGAGTGCAACTATGAGTCTATAGTGGAATGACTTATAGTTAATGAATGTTGATTAATTGAATCAAAGAGTTTGATCGATTAATCTTGTATCATTGGAGCTCATGATCTGTAGATCCATTAGGTCCCTCCGTCGGCTCAACATGGAAATAAGAAGGGTTCATAGTTTGGAGTGAGATTGAAATGTTCAATTTCATGTTTAAAGGGATATGTCAATTATATATAATATAATTGATATAACATATGGTTTAATCCATGAGAAATATATCATAAGAGCATTATAAGGGTAGGATGGTCATTTCCATCCTATTTCTCTATAAATATGTGCATGAGATGCACATTTGTTAACCTAATTCAAAAGGCAACCCTAGTACTCTTTTGACAAGTGTTTTTGTTGGAAAAGTTTCAAAGCTCTTGTCTTCCTAAAAATCTCTCCCAACTCCAAAAGAGGTTTCACCACCTTCCCTCTCCTAGAGATACAACGGTGAGGATCTAGCGGACGGATTGAAAACTACTTTGTAGTTTGTGGAGTACGTGAGATCCTTGAGATCGTGAGAACGTGATGATCAAAAGGAACACGTGTTGTTTTGTCTACAAAGGTAATATACTTGTTGTCCATATGATCTAATATGCATGCTTAATCATTTTATGTATGTTTTGATTTGATCTATGTAATACATTACAAGAACACGCGATTCAAATTGCTTCCACTAGGGTATTCAATCCCATCATTCTCAACCTCGGTCTTGTACTCCTTGAACTTTTCAAGAGTTTCATATTTCCTATGCATTAGGTAAACGTACCCATATCTCGAATAGTCATCTATGAAAGATACAAAGTATTCATAACCTTCTCGTACTTTAACACTCATCAGACCACAAAGGTCAGAATGTATAAGATCAAGAGGCTCTTTGGCTCTATATCCTTTTCCACTAAAAGGATGTTTGGTCATTTTGCCTTCAAGGCATGACTCACAAACCGGTAAAGAGTTTTCTTCCAACTCGCTTAGAAGTCCGCTCTTCACTAGTCTCTCAATCCTATTGAGATTTATGTGGCCTAACCTTAGATGCCAAAGATGGGCATTTTCTTTTGGAGAAACCTTAATCTTTTAGTCTGTGTTTCAGCCGTTTTAAAGAATTCAGTATTCAAAACACTTTTGACCAAATTTGGTTTTAAAACA
This sequence comes from Trichosanthes cucumerina, assembly GCA_036507285.1. Taxonomy (NCBI): domain Eukaryota; kingdom Viridiplantae; phylum Streptophyta; class Magnoliopsida; order Cucurbitales; family Cucurbitaceae; genus Trichosanthes; species Trichosanthes cucumerina. The sequence goes on along the minus strand of CM071845.1, from coordinate 46,935,330 downwards.
TAAAGATTACTCTCAAGTGAAGTAGAACACAACAAATTTCTATTTCTAGAAATAAACGCTTTATTGCTAGAAAATGAAATAGAAATACAATGTTCTAACAGGCAGGAAATAGAAACTAGGTTTCCAGTAAACCCTGGAACTATGTACAAATTATCTAATAATAAGTACTTTCTGCCAAAATAAAGCTTCACCGTGTCGACCGCTGCAGCAGAGACAATCTCCCAGACTTAGTCCCAGAGGTCGAACCCCTGTGAAAGGACCTGAAGGGAACATTTGCCTTAGCTTTCGGTCCCCTGACTCGCATCAGAGACTGGAAGTTCTGCAGTTCATGGAGTAAGGTGGTTAGTGTGTAGCTAATCTTGTTCATAGCAGCGTTGCTATGAAACTGAAGAAAACTCTTCGGAAGAGTCTCCATGATAAAGCTGACCTGGCTCGATTCATCGATCGAAGCCCCGTTCATCTCTGCCAAGTTAAAGTGGGTCATCATATCCAGAACATGTTCACGGACAGACATTCCCTCCTTCATCCTTGAATTGAAAACGTGTTTGAGGGCATCGTGTCGGACCTAAAAGAACTGTTGTCCAAACATGTCCTTCAACGACTACATGATCTCCTTCGCAGTGACCATAACCTCATGCTTCTTTGCCAAGACTTCAGACAAGCGGGCAATTATGTAGACCTTGGCTTTTTCGTTAGCCTTGATCCACCGATCGTACACATCACGAAGACTTCGTGATGCGGTCGAGCTCGGCACCTGAAGACACTTCTCAGTGAGCACGAACTTAAGGTCGTCAGTTACCAAAATCGTGTTGATATTGTTTTTCCACGTTTGGAGATTGTCACCGACTAACTTATTATAAGCTAATAGAGCAATGATTGAACAAGACATTTTGTTTGCTGAAATAAAAAAAAAAAACTTTGTATTATTCTCGCAAAACCTTGAAAATCCAATCAAATTTTAGCAAGTTTTTATTCTATGATCTCTAGGTCATTAAAATTTGCAATGATACCCCAAAGGTTTAGAATGACCGCCACCGAAGGGTAGATAGAATCACTCCTCCTCTGAGACGAGACTTTCTTGACCAGACCCTAATACTAGAATAACTCTTATTCCATTAGGCATCCAGTTACCATTTTTCAGTCTGAATCCATTAACACTTAATGAATCCATTGAGTGTCACCCTCTATCTTTAAATTTCTAAGTATCTGTCAAAACAATAGTCGTCGAAGGGAGGACTACGGAGGAAAACCAACAAGGAAATTATATCCTTTTTGAAAATTCACGGTGTTCTGACTCCCATGATCAAGGCCCTCCAAAGGGATTGTCTGATCCAGGCCAAACTAGCAGGCGGATTATAGGTGTCTCACGGTGTGAATCGATAGAAGAGAGTGTGGGTCCTTGATATTGATCCATACAAATGCCACCCGAAGGGGGACGCTCCCATTTGTGCCACGAGGTCGAGTATGGATCTCACAGTGTGAACTTAATAGAGATTTGTGGATGGAAAATTAAATGTATCTCATACACTTTATTTCCTCCCACTCAACACTTTAGATTTAATCGGGATTGACATAGATAAACTGGCTATAATTTACCTAAGTCTACCAATATAACACTTATATTGGATTAGCCTAGGTTTATAATCACATTATTAACTTAGGTCTATGTGAGTAAATTTAATTAAATTTTAATTAACGACACTCACGAGAATATAACCTATGAATCTCCAGACCAAATTCACTCTCAGGTCGGTTGCCAGGTGGGGGTGTTCCGCAAAGCGTCAGCTTAAATACCCCAGCCTTAGACATAACCTTTTTTCGACAGAGTTACTAATCAGTCACCATTCATAAGTCATATTGGATTTCCTAATTCTAATCTTATTAGAACTAGAAAACCTAAGTCTAATTATTCAAGTTTTAAACCATTTAAAACTAATAATTAACTTAAATTACATGAATTTCTATATTATAATACTTGATCATTCAACTATATAATATACATACATCACATGTATAAATGCATGTCAATGCTTTTAATCTTAGAAATATAACTCTTATATTAATTAAATTAAAACACTTACATTATATTATAACAATTATATATAATCCTAGCATGCATACTATATATTATAACTCTTATAATATAATATGATGCATGAAATGTTTAACCTAAGGTGAGATTTTAAATCTATATGATATACATTATGCACATAGAATAAATATACAACACTTGCATAAATATAAATAGCAATATTGGACCGATTTTGCCACCCTAGGGACATTAATTTAATTAATTAAAATTAATATAAGATTTATATTAATATTAATTAAAATTAATTAATTTAACTTAATTCTACAAATAATATAAATAAAAAGAAATTAAAAAAAACAGTTGTCGGGGCTCGAACCACTGACCCACGTCCTCTTCATTGGCACTTCCGCGTGTTTTTCTCGCGCAACTCCTCCACTACGTTGCAGCGTTGCAACGTCGTGGCCAGCGTTGCGACGCTGCATCGTCCAACGTCTTGCTAGCGTTCCCAACGTCGCAGCGTTGCAACGCAACGTTGTCCTGCAGTGTGCCTTGCTTCCGCACGGATGGTGTTGCAATGCTGAAGAACAACGTCTCAACGCCATCGATTCTCTAGCAATGCTGCTTGCTGTTTTCCATCGATTTCGCTCGTTTCCGCTCTGTTTCTTCACATCATCTCATGCCACGAACAACACAGACTTACAAACTCGATTTACTTTCTAAAATGCCCCAAAACAATAGGTCTTTACATTGATCAAATCAACAAAAAAGTAAATCTATTCTAAGTGCCAAAAATCGAAACATCCAACATGCAAACCACAAATTCATCTCATGAAATTAAGGTTACCCACCTAATTTTAAGATATGACAGAATACACAACGAAGAGCAACGATTGGCTCTGATACCAATTGAACGAAATTAGAATTTTCTGCAGCTGAAGACGTCGTGAAATGTCGTTGTTTCGTTGTGCAATTCGTATCTTAAAATTGAACTAATCTAATTAATTCTAGGCTAAAAATGTTGTTTACAAGAAGATAACGGAAAGTATGAGATGTACTTACTTGTTGAAGAACTCGTCTTCGACTTTTCCTTCTCTAGTCACGAACTCATTCGTACCAACGATCTCTACAACACGATCTCTCGAACCGAACAATTGGATACCTCCAAAAGCGTTTCTCAATTGTTCTCGATAGGTTGAGGAAGAGTGTGTGGGACTCCCTTTAGTTTTGGGTTGGAGAGAATTTAGAGAATTGAGAGAGATTTTCTTTGAGAAAGCTTTTCTTTCTTTTGGAGTAAAATCCAAGAAATGAGAGATTGATCACCAAAGACTTCTCACCAAGCCTTTATATAATGGTGAATGGTGGAGTTAAAATCTCCACCAATTCACCATTTTACCACAACCTTATAATATGCAAATCATATTTGCATATTACATATAATAAGGTATCTCATACCTTATTATACAAATCTCATTTTGTATAATTGTGTAATTCTAAATTGAATCATATTCAATTTAATTTCTCTCAATTCAATTTCTCCAATTAGCCCTAATTAATTAATTAGGTTATGCTATAGTTTATTATGAATCTCATTCACATAAAACTATATATTATGTCAACTATATCACATATAAATGACATAAATACTCAAGTAATGAATTTGAACACTTCAAATCCACACCAAACTGTAAACCCTAAATTTATCCAGTTTGAGCAAACCGAGGGACCTAATGGACCTACAGATGACGAGCTCCAATGATCCAAGACTAACCTGTCAAACTCTTTGATCCGGTTATTCAACATTCATTAGCTACGGTAACATCCCACTAAAGCCCGTAGCTGCACTCCCATCACTATAGGACGAGTTGTGTCCATCGATATAACCAATGCCCGTGATTCGACCCTTCATAGGTTGTTCGTAAGCATTGTTGGGTCAAATTACCGTTTTACCCCTGTGTCTACCTCTTGCTCCTTAAGTCTCACTGCTCCTCTAATGAACAACTATGTTGTATGGTCCGACCATAAACAACATCTCTCTTGGGCCAGTGAGATGGTGAGCGCCCGTTGTCCAAGCCCTAGAGACAACACTTAAGGGAACAACCCCTCTAGTTCCCCTAATTCGGGAACGAGTGAATTCCATCTCGCGTAGTCAAGTTCCCAGCTCCCCACATGGTCCTGTCCCTGAGAAGATAGGCATATTGGGCGAGTAACTGTGACCACCCTCACTCATACTAGTCAAAGGACATACCCCCACATACAGGAGTCCATAACACGCTCAGGATTAAGGACGAGTCACTAATGGCCATCTACGAATTTATTAGTCCTATACTGTTAACGGTGTTACATCAATAAGTCTAATAATTCACGGTCCAATCTTGTACAATCTTATGTCACGGGATGCCCCCACTCGCATGTCAACCACATGAACGAGTTGGATCACCTCGTTTGTATCTAATACAAAGCAGGCCACATCCACAACGTATCCAGGATTTTTTCTCCAACCCTATCTGTATACTGTAGACCGTTCGGTTCATTTTCTCGACGTGATCCTCCCCGTGTGTCCACTACACACCGTTCAAGTTCTAGTTCTCTCATAATACAATGACCCTGGAGCTTAGTTTATATTGGATTAAGTTTATAAATATGCGAGACACAAAGTATTGAAAAAATAACTCTTATTTATTTCAACATAGAATATTACACACTTACACGAGATTAGGGCATACACCCCAACAGTTCTCTCACCGAAAACCCCTCCTTCATACAGGAGTTATAAACGTACTTGAGGGATTCATGTCGAAGTTGTCCAGACAGTTATTCGAATATGTTCTGCAATGAACTCATGATCTCACGAGCTGAGACCATGCCCTCGTGCTTTTTGGCCAGAACTTCAGAAACACTAGCCAAAATATAGACCTTGGCCTTGATCCAGCGGTCATACGCATCCTTAACAGCTTGAGGAGTGTTTCGAGCAGGGACCTGAGGACATTCCTCAGTCAGTACAAATCGAAGGTCGTCAACAACCAGAATCGTATTCAGGTTGGACTTCCTTGTAGTATAGTTTTCGCCAATTAAACGTTCACTTTTGAGTAAGGTTATAATTGAGGACGACATGCTGAAATTACAAAATAGTACTAATTAGTTATGCCTTTTAAAACTCATTACAACCTAATCAATTTTAGCAAAATTATTAAAGAACCCTAATGTTTAAATTAAACCTTTAATTTTGCAACGATACTTCAAGGGTTTAGAATAAAAGCCACCGTCGGATGGTCAGTCACTTCTCCCCTGAATTGAGATTATCTCAGCTAATTTTTACTACCAGAACATCTCATGTCCCAATGATTCTTAGCTACCGTTTGTTTTGTCAAGGATTTGTTAACTAGCTTAACTTATCTGGTAAATGTGACCCTACCATTTTCAGATCTAATAGGTCCGAGCCAACAGGCTACTATTAAGAAAGGCAACTGTTGGCAAATTTCCTAAGAGACCTTATCCATTTATGGAGTTCGCGGTATTTCGATCCCTGTAGTCAGACCTTCCGTAGGGATTGGCTGCTCCAGGGCAACCTAGTAGGCGGACTATAGAAATCTCACAGTGCGACCTAATGGAGGAGATCGTAGGATACGTTGACACACGTTCTTCTCCCATTTACTATGGATACTTCCCTCATTCACCTTGGTATTGAACCATGCAAATACTTATTTTAGGGGGGCGCCCTATTGACACCGCATAACCGAGCATGGAACTCACGGTGTGAACTCTTGAGGACGTGAGAGTAAACTCGATGCGGACATCTTGTTTTCTCCCAATGAAGTTCCTAAAGTTAGGGTATAGGTTTAACTTAGTTGGATTCTGGCTAAAAGAATCTATCTAAGTCTATGCCTACTATAACTGTTATAACTAGGTCTTTTATACTTATGTCTAGGTGAAATAAACATTTTAATTACCTATATATAATGCATGCTAACAGGACTATGGTTAATTCAACTCAGGCTCCAGGTCAGTTCCCAGGTAGGAGGTGTTCCGCTAACCGTCAGCTTAAGTATCCTCAACCTTAGACAGAACATCACCGGTAGAGTTCTCTTATAACCAATGTCCTATTTTCCTACTATATTTTAAACTATTTAAATACTATGTAAGACTAATTTCTAATTCTATTAGAAATTAAACTTAGGTGTAATTAATTTTAAATATTTTAAAACTAATTTCATTTTACCCAAGTTGCTATGTTTGCATGCATTTCTTTGTTATAGGTTATAGTTTCTAAACCCCATTTATAACTTTTATAAATTTTAATAATTAACCTATGACAAAGAACTATATGAAATTTCCAACAATTAAATTCTAATTGGAAATACATTGTCATTCAACTCTTTGAATTATGCAAATCACTTAAATAATATAACACTTTATATTAAACTAAGTAATTTCATGCTCCATGCTTTTCATTTTTCATATAATTAAATTATAACATTTATAACTAATTACTCATGAAAAATAGCCATGCATTTTCATCATTTTCATATAACATTTATATAGATAAAATGCATAAACATGCTTATCCTAAGGTGTGAATTATTCTAAATGACATTCATTAAGAAAATAGTCGTTAAACTGGAAAATTTTGGGCCCTAAAGTGCAAAAATAATAAAATTACATTAATGTTATTACAAAAACGGTCCAAAATGTCTTGAACCAGAGCCGAACCGCTCGAATTGGATCAACAACGACCCAAACCGCTCGAACCAATACTGAATCGGTCTGCTTCAATGATCCAATGGTACGGTGTTGCGACGCTGCTCGCTCGCGTCCAACATCGGGTTGTTGTTGCAACGCCATGAGACAACATTGCAACGCTGGCACCCCCAGGATTCCTTATCGATAGGAACCATCAGCATTGCAACGCCATTCTCCAAAGTTGCAATGTTGCTGGTGCGGCAGCAGCCTTTGTCCTTCGAAAACAGTAGTTTCCATCAGTAATTTTTCACCCGAATCTCATCCGAATTGCCTCATTTTTGTCATGAACGACTCAATAAATCTATTACAGACTCGATATTGCACTTAATTGCCCAAAAATGCATGGGCCTTTACACTAATTTGATCAAATCAAAATTAAAACTAAGGTCAACTTTTTCTAAACAGATTAACAACAACTAAAATGCAATTCCCCACCTAACCAATGCAATTTTGTTTCAACCAAAACAAAACAAGCAATGCTCTGATACCAATTGAAGGGAATCGAATCCCCATGAGCAGTAGAAACGTGTAATTGGAATGTAATATGCTTGATTGTTTTGGTTTATTCTAAAAACCCATACATTGGCGAAATACAGATATAAGAAAATTAAAACTAAAGCATGAATTAAAGAAATAAATTAACATGTTGTATTCTAACCAAAAGGAAAGAAGACAATATTACCTTTGTAGTTATCAATTTCCAGCAACTCCTTGCCTCGAAATTCACACAGCACCACAGTGTACAACAACCTTTTATTCCTCTGTAAAAAGGGCAGCACTACTTGAAAATTCTTCTAATCTCTGAGTTCTTTTGATCTCTTATTTGTGGGAAGGAGCCAACAATTTGGAAGATGAGAAAGGGAATTTGAGAGAGAGAGTTCTTGTGTGTTCTTTTGCAATTCTCAATTGCAAATTCAATCAACGATCAACTTTTCCTTCTCCTAATTGGAGAAGAAAAATAGCTACTGAGAGGGATATGGGGAGTTGGGAGACATGGGGAACGTGTCCTCCTGACACCTTCCCCTTTTTTATTTTTTTATTTTTTTAATTTAATAATTAATAAAATTATTATCAATTTATATAATTAATTACTTAAATCATATTTAACTAATATTAAATTAAATATCTTATAATTAAGATTAAATCACATTTAATCATATTTCTCTCTAACCTATAGTTTTAATGTACATCTTATGTACATTAAATTTTAACCTATAGTTTTAAATATGAATCTCATTCACATTCAATTAATATTTGAACTCTTTCAAATATTTTAATTCTCTCATATAATTTAATATGAATCATATTCAAATTAAATTTATAACATAAAGTTCTAAAACTTTATATTATAATGTATCTTTATATATTGATGTTTTTCCCTAATTGAATTTAAACAATTCAAATTCAAATGATCTAAGAACCCTTTATGAGCTAGAAGGTGGACCTAATGGACCTACAGATCAGAAGCTCCAACGATACAAGATTATTCGGTCAATCTCATTAACCTCCTAATCAACATTCGTTAACTGCGGGATCACTCCACTAAAGTCTCGCAGTTGCACTCTTCTCACTGCAGATATATTTCTGTGTCCACGGATGTTGACCAATAACAACAAGTCAATCCTTCATGAATGTTCGTAACACCAGCTGGGTCAAATTACTGTTTTACCCCTGGGTTACATTTTTTTACCTTACGTTCCAGTGCTCCTCTAATGAACAATTTGTTTGTGGTCCTACCAGCAAACAGAAGTCTCTCTCGGGCAAATGAGAGGGTCGGGCTCTTTGTTTTAAGTCTCGGAGACACCACTTAAGGGAACATTCATCTACTTACCCTAACAGACAGGAAGAAACGAATTCCTTCTTACTAGATTAAGTCCCCAGCTGTCTGCTCGGTCTTGTCTCCAAGAAGGTAGGTTTATTGAGTCGGCGAATCTGGCCACTCTCACTCATACTAGTCAAAGGACAATCCCTCGCAAACAGGAGTTTGTAACCTTCTTAGGATTGATATCAAATTGCCTAGGTCATCCTAATGAAATAGAAACTTAGGTAGTCAATGGGATTACATCTAGTGGTTACTATTTCGCGGTCTGGTCTTATGCAATCTCATTACATAGGATATCCCCACTCACATGTCGTCTACACGAACACGTTAGGATCACTGTGTTTGTATCAAATACAGAGTGAGCCATATCCATAGTATTACCAGGGTAAGGTACCCAAGCCTTATCCCCTTACTATAAACCCTTTAGGTTGTATCTCGAACTGATATCCTTATATGTGCACTACATTCAGTACAAGAGACATATTACAACCTTGGATGTTAGTTTATTGGATTTAGAGTTAATAAAAGGGCAAGATAGTAAATAATGAACAATAACTTTTATTGACAACAATAACTCTTTATTGATTTAATTAGAACATTATTTACAAACTACGAGTTTTAGGGCATAAAACCCGACAGTTAATGAATGTTGATTAACGGGATCAAAGAGTTTGATCAGTTAATCTCGAATCATTGGAGCTCATGATCTGTAGGTCCATTAGGTCCCTCGGTTGGCTCAAATATGGAATTACTGAGGATATAAAGTTTGGAATGAATTTGAAGTGTTCAAATTCATATAAAGGGACTTTATGTCAATTATATGTAATATAATTGATATAATATATAGTTTGGTGTGAATGTGATTCATATTAAACTATACTATTGTCTAATTATGGAATTATGTCATAGTTAGAGAAATTAATATGAGGGATGTGTAAAATTGAATATGATTCAATTTAATTCCACATTATGCAAATATGATTTGCATAATGAGATATGTGATACCTTATATTATACAAATATGATTTGTATAATATATTGTATTGGACTTAGTGGGCTAAATGGGTGGAGAAATTCTCTCCACCCTCTCCCACTATAAATAAGTGTTTGTTGAAGCACTTTGTGATGGATGATCTCATTTTTCGAAATTGAGAACACAAAGAAAAGTTCTCTCTCTCAAATTCTCTCTAGACATTCCCTTTCCCAAAAGGAACCCATCTTCCTCTCTCTTTCAAAGAGAACAATCGAGTAGCCAAGTGGACGTATCCAGTTCGTGATTGGTTCGGGATCGAGAGTTCGTTGAGATCGGGAGATCGGGAGGGATTACAAGAAGAAGGAAGTTCTTCAAAGGTAATTTTTTTGGTTTCCTCCCCAATGCTTAACCTATGCATGTGATATATGTATTTTTTAGTTTAATTCATGTAACACAACAGGGCTAGGTGGTTCGTATCGCTTCCGTTGCGGGATTTAATCCCTTCATTACCATAAACAAAGTCCCTTTTGCGCCAATGAGAGGGTGAGGCCAAATTGTTCAAGGCCCGGAATCATCACTATGAACAACCTATCTAAATTTCCTAGCTCGGGAATGAGTGAATTCCTTCTTGCGGAGTTAAATTTTTAGCTCCTCACTTGGTTTTGTCCCCAAGAAGATAGACTTATTGAGTCGGCGACTAGGTTACTCTCACCCGTACTAGTCAAAGGACAATTCCACGCAGACAGGAGTCCTTAACTCGCTTAGGATTCAGGTCGAGTTAATATTGGTCATCTATGAATTATTAAACCTAATCTTTTAACGGCGTTACATCAGTTGGTTAAAAATTTGTGGTTCGGTCTTGTACGAAATCATCGCATAAAATGCCGCCACTTGCATGTCTACTACATGAACGAGCTAGATTGTCTCGTTTGTATCAAATACAAAGTGGGTTACATCCATAGTGTGACCAAGACAAGGTTCCCAACCTCATCCGTATACTATAGACCTTTCGCGTTATTCACTCGAACATGATCCTATATATGTCAATTGCATACTGTTCAAGTTCTCATAAACATGTATAACCCTGTAACTTAGTTTATTGGATTTAAGTTTAAATACAAGAATACAAGAAAAGATGAAAATGACTCTTTATTAATTCATCAAACATTTACAACATCCACGAGTTTAGGGTATACACCCCAATATATTTAGCATGACAAAACTATCAACACTATGAACAATTCCAAAATTACAAGAACTGTCAACTTATATAAAAAAATTTCAAAATTACAACAACTATAAAGCCCATAAAATAAGTATAGAATGGTTACATATAATTTCCATATCATTATGGTGTTTGTCAAGTACAATATTATAAATTACAAAAAAAAACCAACATGCCTCTTTGAAGTTTGATTGAATATGGTGCAAAGGAGTGAAAATATCTGCATGGAACTGAACCGAGACAACTTGGTTCGATTTCGTTTGGATATTATAATTTTTAGATCACACTTGGTCAGATTGTCGGAACCTTCCAAAATATTTACTAATTATCTAAATTTAATTTGTGAAATAGTGGTGTAAGTCGAATCCCAAGGGAACCAATCAAATTAATTTCTTAAAATTAAAAATAATAATGAAAATAAAAATAAAGGAGATTTGAATTGTTTAAGAAAAAAATAATAATAATAAAAAATAAAAACTGAATAAAAAATCATTTAATGAAACTTTCAATTAAATGGTATAAATTTCATCCAATTGTAATCATGATCATAGACTTAAAAACAACAAATATAAATTTTAATTTTGCTAATTTCAAGAATTTAGTCAATTTACTCCAAAAAAGTTGCAATAGAGGTAAATTCCCCTAATTTAATTAATTTTAGACAAACATCAAAATTAAAACTTATCATTTAATGAATTGGGCATGATAGTGTTCTACATCGATTAAATAAAATATTAAAAATAATAGAAATGTCTAAAACAAAACTAACTAATTGAGATAGTTACAAATTAATTATTTTTTTGTTTCCCTAAAATCTATTGTGCAATCTATGTAAAAAAGCAAAGTCATAATTACACACATAACTCAACTCTTGCTACATATTTTAATCAATTGCTTGCGACAGTTGTGGATCACAAAATCATAAATAGCAATAAATTGATTAAAACTAAATTCATACGTCATTTTTATTTAAACACAATCAAAATCATGAAAATAAAAACAAGAAACAAAAATTATTAATATAGAAACAAAATTGCATTTTAGCCCAAAGCCTCACAATATTATAATTGAAAATTAAACACCCTTGAACTTGAAATTAAAACTTAGCCATACATGATAGAAAAACAATAAAAACTGTAAAGGGGAAGAAACATATAAAAGCTCAAAGAACTAAAGAAATTGAAAACACTTTTCTTTCTCTCTTTAAGCTTAATGCTTTGTTTGGCGCATGAATTCGGTAATAAATAATTTCAAATTCTAGAATGTTAAAATACAGAAATGATTTGAAATTTTTTATTCTGGTTGGAATCAATAAATTTTAAAGAATCCAAATCGATAAAAGATAAAATTTCTTGTTTGGATGTTTAAAAGAAAGGAAAAAGAAAAGACTTATATTACTATTGTATCCTTATAATTATGCTTAGATTAGGAAAAAAAAAACAAATTCTGTTGTGAAAATATGGTGGAAACCGTGTATAATTTTATCAATACTAAAATACTAATATAATAATAATAATAATTAGAATTAGAATTAGAATAATAAAAGAAAATGGAAATGGAAAGTAGGATATATATATATTATAATACTAAGATAGTGGAAATTTATGGCAAGTTAAAGACTAAAAGAGAAAGTGGGAGAGAATGAAGAAGTTTGAGAAAATTCACCAAAATGAATCATCTATTTCAAAAGTCATTACATCCACTATTTATAGGCAAATGGAGAGCATGATGGGGCTCATTTTGGACACTAACCAATAGTGGTTGGATGACGCATGGGGGACATATTAGTTATGGGGGAGTTTGCCACTTGGCAATACTAAATTTGGACATATGGATGTCACATGACATGGACATCTATTTCCTAATTGGGACAATTGGGTTGGTAGCAAATAGGCCCAACATAATTGCCCATATAGCAAAGGGGTCCATTTATTTGCAAAAATAGCTAAATTTGAAAAGATGAATTGAAATTACTAAAAGGCCCCCACATTAAAACCCACACCTACGTCTTATAATCTGATAATCTGATAATTTATCACTAATAGACATTATCACTGATAGAAGTGATAGACTTCTATCAGTGATAGACATCCATCACTGATATAACTGATAGACTTCTATCACTAATAGAAGACTATCAATCACTAACTTGTTTCTTAGAACTATCACTGATATCAATTATAGATTTCTATTACATCTGATAGATTTCTATCAGATCTATCACTGATAGAAGTGATAGACTTTTATCAGTGATAGATGTATAGATGTCTATCACTGATAGACTTCTATTACTGATTGTTGTGGTCCTATCTTACTTCTTATCAACCAATTCTTATCAATTATTGCTTTTTTGTTTGTGTATCAATCATTAACTTTTTTCTTCTATCACTGATAGACATTTATCACCACAGACAATCAATGAGGATATCAAAGTTTATCACTAATAGAAACCAATCACCACATGCTAGTTAGTGATCAAAGTCTATCACTGATAGATACCGATCACCACAGACAATCAATTAGGAACCGATCGCCACAGACAATCAATTAGGATATCAAAGTATATCACTGATAGAAACCGATCACCACATGCTAGTGATCAAAGTTTATCACTGATAGATACCGATCACCACAGACAATCAATTAGGAACCTATCAGACGATAGAAGTCTATCACTATCCATGATTATTTCTTCTTTGGAATGTTTATCAATGTTGATTGAAGTCTATCAGCGAAAGAAATCTATCACTATCATTGATAGACTTCTTGTTTGAGATTTTTATCTTTGTTAATTGAACACATTCATTTACGTCATTTTGATTCGATTTTAAATATTTTAAAAATATTTTAGTAAATTGAATATTGCATTACTTACCTCAAGATATTAAAAACAAAAGAAAATTTATAACTTACTTACGATTTTCTTGCGAATAAGGTGAAACCAGAGGAATCAGTGAAAAACACAAAAGATATTTTTGCACAAAAACCCAGAGGATTTGCTTCTTCTCTTTTTTTTTTTTATTTGCTTGCTATTTTCTTGTGATTTGTTTTTTAATTTCCTTGTGATTTGATTGCAATCGATGGAATCAAAAACTTTGTGTGATTTGTGAAAACCAAAAACTTCTAAAACCAGAGATAAGAAGAAATAAGACGTAAAATGCAAATGAGCAGACGTGAAACCAGAGAAACATATTACTTGCGATTTGCTTGTGAAGAAGATGAAAACAAAAGAATCAAATGAAAAAACATAGGATTTTTTTTTTTTTGTGAAAAACCAGAGAATTTTGCTTGTGATTTTTTTTTCCCGATTTGTTTGCGATTTGATTGCAATAGATGGAATCGGAAATTTGATTGCAACTTGTGACAATCACAAACTTTGAAAACTAGAGAAACTCTAATCGAAGAAGAAAGAGGAGGAAATATGCACAAAGAGTAAAATTGGAATTGACAAACATTTTTTAAACAATTTGCCATATTTGCAATTCTTTCTAAATTTTACTATATCTACAAATAATAAACCTAATCTTGCTATTCATTACAAATTCTCTTCCTAATTTCCATAATAATTTTTTTTTCTTTCATAACTTTATTATATATTTATATCTGAAAAAACAAAAAACGAATAGTGGAAGCAACCTAACTCATCTAACAACCCTATTTAATTTCTCCCTCTCTCCATTTTTGTGCACAGTTTTTTTTTTTTTCCTTTTTATATCTACAATTCAACCACTTTGAAGTAGGGTAAATTTAGAATTAGGCCCTTTTTAATTTGAAATCTGCACAATCGGACCTTTTTAAAATGAAAATTTTTTTAGATCAAAACATGATTTCAAGTTATTTTACATTTCAAATTCTATTTTTTCTTTTCATTCTAAACACCGAGAATGACTTCAAATCCACCGATAAGTTTGAAAATGAAGCCTAAAAATACTATTTATACTAATAAGTTTCTATGTTTTCTTATCTTTTTTTTACCTATATTTTGAAAAACTAAGCTAAATTTTGAAAACTAAAAAAAATAGTTTTCAAAAATTTGTTTTTGTTTTTGAAAATTGGTTATAAACTTAAATAGAAACTCAATAAATATGGAAATCATAGTAGAGAATATGAAGAGAAATCGTGAAAAAACAAGCCGAATTTTCAAAAACAAAAAATTAAAACCCAAATGGTTATCACATGGGCGTTAAGGTTTTGTTTTTCTTATATACTGGTTCATGCTTTTGATTTTTCATTTTTGTTATGTAACATAAGTGAAGTAAGCATGCGTTGATTGTTGTATCCTTCTGAATTTTAAGCCTTCAATTTCAACGAAATTGAAGCCTCACGCCCATTCAGAAATTTGAATATTTAAAAAATAACACTCCAGAATTTCTTCATCTTCCTGCGCTCACGAACTCCTTGAACTTCTCTTATAGTTACAGATTCAATTATCAAATTAAATTTATAAGTGTTACGCCTAGAGGTGTCCATTTTTCCCGCGGGGACGGGCCCCCCTAAGTGGCAGAGAATAGGGGGAGGGAACGGGGGCTATTTTTTCCCGTTAGTTAAATGGAGACAGGGAATATATTTCCCGACCCCGTCCCCGCCCCACTCCCCGTCCCTATTCCGATTTATTTATTTTTAAATATATATATATATATGGGGCAATTGGGTTGGTAGCAAAAAGGACCAATATAATTGTCCATATAGCAAATGACTCAATCTATTTGCAAAAATAGCAAAAATTTGAAAAGAGAAATTGAAATTACTAAAACACCCCACGCTGATCCAACTTTGCTATCGGTGATATCATCGATGGGATTCTATCGATGATATCACCGATAGAAGTCTATTTATTTAATAACTAATTTTTTGTCTCATTTTATTTAATAACTAATTTTTTCTTCTAATTTTGATAGACTTCTATCAGTGATAGTTGTCTGATAGACTTCTACCACAATTATCTATCTATTACCTATTACTCATAACTTTTCTATATATCTATTAGACATCTTGTTCCTATTCGACTTCTATCATTTGTCATCACTGATAGAAGTGATAGACTACTATCCTGTTAATGATTGATAAAAGTTAATGAAAAAGAAGTGATAGACTACTATCACTGATAGAAGTCATAGGTTTCTATCAATGATAGTTGTCTAATAAACTTCTACCTATCTATTACCTATTACTCATAACTTTTCTATTAGACTTCTTGTAATATGAGAAACTAAAGGATATCTTGTATTTTGATCTTTCACTAAACTTAAAAACCAAGCAACATTTTTATCTTCTTGAATTTTAACCACATCCTGAGCATCATTTATCCCTAACCTAATAACATCGACAATTCTATAAAAGAAATAGAACTATCCATTCGAACTTCTTTCACAATCAGATTAATAAAATCATCAAAACACATCATCTCATCAACAAAAATTCCAATGGTCTTGTAATTCTCATAGAAATTTTTCTCATTCCATTGAAAATAACTATTGGAAGCTTCATCATAGTTCCTACGAAAAGTAATAACAACATTAACAATATTAAGTAATATAGAAACCGATCACCACAATAGTCACTCGTATATCATTGATTAATGATATCACTGATAGTATTGATATCTATTGATCACTGATATCAGTGATATCATTGATATCTACTGATCACTGATATCATATCTATTGATCAATGATATCACCGATATCATTGATATCTAAAAAGCGATGTATCATCGATATCATCGATATCATTGATATCTACTGATCATTGATATCACTGATATCATATATATTGATCAATGATATCACTGATATCATTGTATCTAGAAAACAATGATAGATATCACTGATGTCATATGTATTCTTTAGCATATCTAGAAAACAAAACAATCACCAAAATCAGATTTGCGACTCCAAAACATTGCAGAAAAACAGTGATATAACAAAATGAACAAAAAAATACCCACGAAAAAAGATCTGGTTGATTGACAAACTCAAATACCCACGAAAAGAGCTCCAACAGAAGATCGTATATCACTAATTGGAAGCACAATAGTCACTCGTATATCACTAATATCACTAATATCATTGATATCTATTGATTACTGATATCACTGATATAACTGATATCTATTGATCATATCTAGAAAACAATGATAGATATCACTGATGTCACGTATATCGTCGATCATCTAGAAAACAGTATTGCTGATAGAACAAAAAATGAAGAAAACTTGCGACTCCAAAGCAGAAAAATAGTGATGTAACAAAATGAACATAAGAAATACCCACGAAAAATGTTAATTGAAAAAATCAAATACCCACGAAAAAAGCTCCGTTGGACTTCGAAAAGATTGAATTGGAAGATACTTCGACCGAATAAGAAGATACTACAATGCGATCGAATTGGAGAAGATAATCAGACAAACTTGCGACTTCGATCGAATTGGAGAAGATAATCAAACAAACTCGATGAAAATTCATGGGTTGTAATTCAACAGATCAAACTAGAAAATACCCGATCGAATAGGTGAAGGTTTGCGACTCCGATTGAATTTGAGAAGATACTCAAACTTGCGACTCGACAGAAGATTGGACTGGAATCGAGAAGAGTTTGAGAAGATTGGACTGGAATCAAGAAGATGTTGTCGCAAAAATCAGAAGAAGAAAAATACCGTGAAGAACAAATACCAATTGAAAAACAAATACTAATTAAAAATGGAATAGGTTTAAGTCAAGAGTATAATTGGAATTATAAAAAAAATTAAAGATTTTTGCCATATTTGCAATTCTTTTAAAAAGTTGCTATATCTACAAATACTAAAACCATAATTACTACCCATTACAAATTCTCTAAAAAATAGGTATATTAAATAAATTATAATACATCTCATTTGATTTGACTGTGAATTTAGAGCCTTACAAGTAGTTAAATATGTATTACTGTTTGAGAATCTAGAAAATTGAAATGTTTAAATGCTTAAAATTGTAAAATAATAAAAAATATAAATGTCGGGCATAATCATGTTTGTTTTGAATATAAAAATATAAAAATAACCAGGAATATTTAAGTAACCGTGAAGAACAAATACCAATTGAAAAACAAATACCAATTAAAAAGGGAATAGGTTTAAGCCAAGGGTATAATTGGAATTATATAAAAAAATTAAAGACTTTTGCCATATTTGCAATTCTTTTAAAATGTTGCTATATCTACAAATACTAAAACAATAATTGCTACCCATTACAAATTCTCTATATATATATATATATATTTTTTATAATAAACCATACTTTTAAATTTTTATTAATATCATTTTATTTTTCTAAGAACTTTGAACAAAATGTCTCTTAAATAGAAATTTCTAATTAAGAATTAACTATTTAAATAAAAACTTAAAAAAAATTATTTAATATAATTTAGAAAAATAAAAATGATAAACGAAGAATTATTCTCCGAACTCGACGCGGGGAATCCCCGCCCCATTCCCTGCGAAATTAAATGGGGAATTTTGGAGGGATGGAGAATGAATTGGGGGTGGGGGCGGGGACGGGGAAACATTCCCGACCCCACCCCGCTCCGTTGATTATGCCCCCAAAATGTTAAACCTAATTAATTAAGGATATTACCAAATTTATACCATCTATGCTCCAAAAATTTCGGCACCATGACGACACAATTAAGACATTCCCCTATTTTTTTTCTTACACCTATTAAGCAAGAAATCACACTTCTAAGCCAAATAACCAACAAAATAACAATTCTTCACCTTCTAGCTATAGTTCAACTCCAACAACTTCTAGACTTCACCGAACCTTATCATTCTAATACGTACTTAATTCAAAATGTGCAACGGAAACAATAAGAAGTTTCTAAATCCAAAATCATTATTCATTGACTTAATCTCTACCAAAAGAACATACCTACACATCACAAAACTAACATAACAACCAAATAACAAAAAGGTCTTTACATGCACTTATTCAAAAACATCTAGAGTCCTATCTAAGCAACCCTAGTAAAACTCGAACAAAAAAGAAAGATTCTAACTAATGGAGTTGTCTCAACATGTCTCATGGTTGGCATCAACAAGTTCAGTGTAATCTCCCACACCTGCAAAATCTAATGGTGGGTTAGTGCATAACACGTATTGAGTAAGTAGCTCCCACTTGGTAAGCCACCAAACAACAAATGACAACCAACATACTTTCACACGCATCCAAACATGTTTTTACAAAGAAACAACGACCTAAGCTACATGTTTCACAAATACACACAAACAAAGTAAGCCAAAGACTCCTTTAACACATAACTTTTACATTATTTTATGCAACTAACCCGTTAACACATTATTTACCCGTCATACTTCACATGCTCACACATGATTTACTTATTGCCCAACACATGACTTGCACACGTCATGCTCTGTATACTCACATGATTTACGCATCATGCTCTGCACTCACAATACATGGATTACACGCCATGAAAGGCTTATTCAACTCATACATGAATTATGCTTTGCATACTCACTGCCCAACACGTGACTTGCACGTCATGCTCCACATACTCACATGATTTATGCATCATGCTCAACACTCACAATACATGGATTAGGCGCCATGAAAGACATATTCAACCCATACATGAATTATGTGTCATGCTCCGCACTCACAATACATCAATTACGTGTCATACAACACACACTAAGTTTATAAATGATTTACACGTCATGCTTTGCCAACTCATCCCGACACATGATTTAAAACATGCTCAACCATATGAATTAAGCTCAACAAGCTAGTGTTGCTTGGTGGCTAAGGTGATAATTTTGCAATTAGACACCCTAAAATGTGCAAGTATACATAAGCTTTTTGCAGCAAGTGATAAGTATTTTTATATCGTCTTTTCGAGGACTATACCAAGAAATTTATCAAGTTGCAGTTACTTATAGTGAATCAAAGTGGTAACCAAGCAAAATAACATTTAAAGAATACAATAGACTAAATGTAGAGTGATTCACTAAGTGTGTTAACAACAATAACTAAAAGTGCTAAAACAAAACTTTAATAGATTACTTACAGATAAAAAGCTAGGCTCAGATAAGGGGTTTCGTAATGAAATCAGAGATGTTTTGCTAAGGCAATATGTGTGTCTAGATTAGTGTTATAACAATTTTCACGGGATCTTCCGAGATTTCCCAAATGCAACTATCGCATTTCCATTCAAATCACTTAATTAAGCTCATTGTTATTGAACCTAAGGTGGATGGTTATCCCTAACCTACCTAGTTCACTGCAAGCAAGCTTGTAATCAGTCCTAAGGTGAGATTTAGCAATCGGTTCCCTCTCCTTTTCTCAAAAGCAAAGAAAACATTGAGGAATGAAGTTGGTCAAACTTAGATCTGAAGGGATCATATCTCGTAGCGAAAGCGTTGGAATCGCTTTTGCCCGCAATTACGCTATGAATTATGCACAAAAACAGTAATAGTGGTTAAGCATAAGGGAGAAGAAAATTTTACCTTTGAAGAAACCTCTTCTTGTAATTCTATTCCAATCTCGTACTCGTTCTCAACAATAAACCCTAACACCTCCAATAAGTCTTTTCTCATTGTACTCTAGGAGAGGGAAGATTGTGGGATCTCTTTTGGAGAAAAGGAGAGAATATTGAGAAAGAACTTTGAGAGAGTTTGTGACATATGGAAATCCCTATTTCCAAAAAATGAGCAATCAATCAACAAAATGCATCTACATGCATTCTTATATAGAGAGTGAGGGTGGAGATAACTTCCTCCACCCATTATCCCACTAAATGCACAAATTATGCATTATGCAAATCATATTTGCATAATTGCATAATATACGACATCCCATACCTTATTATGCAAATCATATTTGCATAATTGCATTATAAAGTATCATATACTTTATAAATTGAATCATATTCAATTTTGCATATCTCTCAATTCAATTATTTGCTCTAATATTTAATGTGAAACAATTTCATACTAAAACAATATTTGAAAATTAATCTAAATATAATATATAGTTTATTATGAATCATATTCACATTAAACTATATATTATATATGATATAATCGATATAACTCATATTTACGAATTTGAACACTTCAAGTTCCCTCCAAAACTTTATACCCTCGATATATCCATTTAAGCCAACAGAGGGACTTAATGGCTCGCGGTTCAATCTTGTACGAACCCATCGCATAGGATGCCCCCACTCGCATGTCAACTACAAGAATGAGTTGGATCGCCTCGTTTGTATGAAATACAAAGTAGGTCGCATCCTTAGTGTTACCATGATGAGGTTCCCAACTTTATCCATATATTATAGACCATTTGGATTACATACTTGAGCACGATCCAACCTATGTGTTTACTACACACTGTTCAAGTTCTCATTACCATAACCCTGGAGCTTAGTTTACTGGATTTTAAGTCTTAAATGTGAGAACACGAGAAATGATGAATAATAACTCTTTATCGATTTCATAGAACATTTACAAACTACATGAGTTTATGGCATAAAACCCCAACAAACTACCACTTGACCTAAAGTTAGTGGAATACAAACTTTACAAGTACAACATTACAAATAATGTAAATACAATAAACTAGGGCATTGAATACCCTTGTACAAATATATTCCTACTTGCCCTAGGAAGGGTATCACACATAGACCTAGACTTTGTACGTGGCTCCCAAACACCTTAGCCATGAGATCCTTTGTAAAAGGATCAGCAACGTTATGCTCCGAAGCTATCTTTGTGACGACCACGTCTCCTCGATGCACAATTTTCCGTATCAGGTGATACTTCTGCTCGATATGTTTTCCCCTATTATGACTTAGATGTTCCCTCGAATTCGCCACTGCACCACTATTATCATAATAAATGGTGACTGGCAAATTCATATTTGGAATAACTTCCAAATCTGTCATGAATTTCCTTAGCCAAACCGTCTCTTTAGCTGCTACGTACTCGACCTCCATTGTGGAGTTCGCGATGCATCCTTGCTTGATGCTTTGTCAAACTACAACTCCTCGGTCTTAAAGTCAGAGTTTGTGTATCCCGTAAACATCAAATCCTTAGTTCCATACACTAGCATGTAGTTTCTCGTTGTCCTAAGATACTTTAGGATTGCCTTAACAGTTGTCCAGTGATCACATCCTGGATTGTATTGTGGCAATCCCTACTTCATAATAGATGTCGGGCCTAGTATACAACATGGCGTACATCGGCTACCTACAGCTGATGCTTAAGGAATCCGTTTCATGTCCTCAACTTCATGAGGTGTCTTAGGACATTGTTCCTTAGACAGATGAACCCCGTGCATGAAAGGCAACAAGCCCTTCTTTGAGTTCTGCATCTTATATCGTGTCAACATCTTGTCAATATATGATGCTTGAGACAAGGCTAATGTCTTGTTCTTACGGTTTCGGACAATCTAGATTTCGACAATACTGTTGACGGTTTTCTTGTAAACACAAGGCTCATCAACACTTTGGTCAAAGCCATAAGAATTGATCGCCTCATCAAACCTTATATTCCAAGACCTAGAGGTTGTTGGGATTTATGCCCTAAACTTGTGTAATTTTGATCAATTAAATAAAGTGTTATTTGTTTTGATAAGATTACAGTCTTGCTTTTATAAATTCAATAAACTAAGCTCCAAGGTTATAACATTTATCTTGAAATCAGTGTAGTGGACACTATTTGGGTTGAGTTCAAGATTATAACCTAAATAGTCTATGGTATAAGAATAAGGTTGGATACCTCATTCTGGTAACACCATGGATGCGGCCCACTTTGTAATTAGTACAAATGAGGTAATCCAACTCATTCATGTAGTTGACATGCGAGTGGGGGCATCATGTATGAAGAGTTCATACAAGACTGGATCGCAAATTATTAGTCTAACAAGTACAACACCGTTAACAGGATAAGACTAGTAATTTATAGATAGTCATTAGTGACTCGACCTGAATCCTGAGCAAGTTAAGAACTCCTGCTTATAGGGGTTTGTCCTTAGACTAGTATGTGTGAGAGGGGCCTGTAGCCGACTCAATAAGTCTACCTTCTCAGGGACAGAACCTCGTAGGTAGTTGGGAACTTAACTGTGCAAGATGGAATTCACTCATTCCTCTACTAAGGAATTAGAGAAGTTGTTCCCTTAAGAACTGACTCCAGGTCTTGAACAACGGGGCCCCGCCCTCTATGAGGGTATGAGTCTAAGGTAGGACCTTAGACTTGTTGTTCATTAGAGGATCAGTGGTGCTTAAGGAGCAAAGAGGTAATCACAGGAGTAAAACGATAATTTGACCCAGCTGTGATTACGAAAAACCTATGAAGGGTCGACTCGTGGGTAATGACTATATCAGTGGACACAATATTATCTACAATGAGGATAGTGCAACTACAAGTCTATAGTGGAGTGACTTGTAGTTAATGAATATTCATTAACTGGATCAAAGAGTTTGATCAGTTAATCTCACATCATTGGAGCTCATGATCTGTAGGTCCATTAGATCCCTCCGTTGGCTCAACATGGTTATATTGACGGTATAAAGTTAGGAGTGAAATTGAAGTGTTCAATTTCATACATGACGAGTTATATCAATTATATATGATATAATTGGTATAATATATAGTTTTAATGTGAATTAGATTCATATATAAACTATATACTAAAGAGAGATTAAAGGAGGGGTAGGATGGTCATTTCCATCCCATTCTCCTATATATATGGTTGCATGAGATGCAACTAGGTTAAGGTTTTACAAGCTCTCTTGTTGTGTTGTTGGAAGAGTTCCAAGACACACACATCTCTCTCAAAATACCTCACATCTCCTAAAGGGAACCCACCTTCCTCCCTCACCTAGAGAACAACGGAGAAGATCTGGTGGTCGTGTCTTCGCACGTTGGAGTTTTTGTTGCTGAGATCGTGACGGTGGAGAGAGGAGCAATTGAAGAAAGGTTCTTCAAAGGTAAATTCTTGTTGTCCATTTCACTTTTATGCTTAATCTAGTTTTGTATGTTCTTGAATTTATCGTTGTAACTAAATCAAGAGCGCGCGATTCGCAATCGCTTCCGCTGCGGGGACTTCGATTCCCTTTAATTAGTATCAGAGCCCAATTGCGTTCTTGATTTATGTTCTGGTTTTTTCAAGAACAAGGTGGAATTTACTGTTTTTGCATGAGATGTATGAACGGTTTTGCAAAATTAGATGTTTACGATTTTGGCACTTAGATTTACAATTTTCATGGAATTTTTAAAAATAAGGGCCCAGTGTTTTGGGCAAATTTAATTGTAAATCGAGTCTGTATGTCCGTGTCGATCGAGGCAAGGCGGTTGCTGAGAAGAACGGAGCAAAAATGAGCAAAGAATAGTGGATTCACATTGTTGTCTGTGTGCAGCGTTGCAATGTTATTCATCGGCGTTGCAACGCCGCGCTTACGGGAGAAGGCGCGCGCAGGAGGCAGCGTTGCAACGCAGCCTCTAGCGTTGCAATGTTGTGGCGTTGCGCAACGCTCGACAGAAGACGACAAACGCAGCGTTGCAATGCTGCTATCAACGTTGCAACGCCAGATACGTTTCACGAGAGGAGCAACGGGCAGAAAACGTTTTTTTATTATATATATTAATTATAAAAATGTTTTATATTTAATATTTTTAATATTTTAATTTTAATTAATATAATTAGATTATATTAATTAAAATTATTTTTATCGTGCCAAAATTGGTCTAATTTTGTTATTTTAATTATGCAATTGTTGTGTAATTATTGTCATGCATAGTGTATGCTTTTATTTTAGAAATCCCACCTTAGGTTAAGCATTTTCATGCATCATTTATAATATAAGGAGTTATATTATATAGTTTGCATGATAAATTAATATAGGGTTGTTAGATTAATTTTTGGACATCATTGACATGCATTATTTTTCATGAGATGAATATGCTATGAATGTCTTATTATTCATGTGATGAATGATCAAGCACTATAACATAGTATGCATGTCACCTAAGGTTAATTATTGGTTTTAAAATGTTTAGAACTTGGAAATAATAGACCTTAGGTTATCTAGTTCTAATTAGATTAGAATTAGGAACCAAGTAATTTATAAGCTATGATTAAAAGAGGAACTCTGTCTAAGGAAAGTTCTGTCTAGGTTGGGGTATTTAAGCTGACGGAAACGGAACACCCCTACCTGGGAACTGACCTGGGAATGAAATTTAATCCGAGAGTCTTATAAATTACAGTAGCGTCAGCGGGTTTATTAAGGGGTCAATAAACTAGAAATCCTAGGTTTAATATAAGGAGTTATATTAACAAACTTAGGATAAAATCAATATAAGAGTTATATTGATTATCAATATAAGAGTTATGTTAATAGAGTTAGGTAAAACCATTAGCCGAATTTTAGCCTAAGAAAGATTCTTGTAGACTTAAACTATTCAGTGGGAGGAAAAAGTGTATGAGATACATATTTTTCTACTTACGCTATCTCTGGGAAGTTCACACCGTGAGACTCATACTTGGCCTCGTGGCGCAAACGGGAGTGTCCCCCTTCGGATGGTGTTTGTATGAGTCAATACCAAGGTGAATGGAGAGGGTACTTATAGTGACTGGGAGCAGGTTTAGTGAAAATAAAACCTACGGTCTCTTTTGTCAGTTTACACCGTTAGACCACTATGGTCAGCCTGGTAGTTTGGCCTGGACCAGACAATCCCTTCGGAGGGTTTGATCATAGAGGATCAAACACCGTAGACACCAGAAAGGGATAAAGATTTCCTTAGACTATTTTCCAATCTAGTCCTCCCTTCGGCAGATTTTATTGGATCGAGACTCTGTATCTAAAGACAAAAGGTTACACTCGCGGGGTACATAAGTTGTGTATGTATCCAGACCGAAAAATGGTAACTAAAACCTATAGGAATAAGAGTGATTCTGGTATTAGGTTTTGGTCAAGAATGTCTTGATCTAGAGGAGGAGTGTTTTTGATTACCCTTCGGTGTCATACATTCTAAACCTTTGGAGTATCATTGCAAATTATAAATGGCCTTGGAATCATTTGATAATTAGCTAAAACATGATTGGATTAGAGTTATAGCAAGAAACTCATACAAGTTTGTTTTTAAAATTTTCAGCAAAATGTCTAGCTCTATGATTTCCTTATTGGGTGCGAAAAAGTTAACTGGAGAGAACATAATGACTTGGAGGAATGGACTCAACATAATTTTGGTTACACATGATCTTAAGTTCGTTCTCAATGAGAAATGTCCTCAACTTCCTGCTCAAAACGCATCTCAAGCTGTTGAGGATGCATATGGCCGCTGGATCAGTGCCAACGAAAAGGCAAAAGCCTATATCACGCTAGCATACCGATGTTTTAGCTTGCGGAGAGGTTTGGAGGGCAAGGTCTCAGCTCGAGAGATCATGGATTTTGTGCTAAATTTGTCTAGACAACCGTCCAAACAAATTCGGCATGAAGCCCTAAAATTCGTTTATAACGCACGTATGAAAGAAGGAACATCGGTGAGAGAACATGTTCTCAATCTGATTGCCCACTTCAATATAGCGAAATTGAACGGAGCGGTCATAGATGAGAAATGTCAGATCTTGTTCATCCTAGAATCTCTTCCGAAGAGTTTTCAGTGATTTCGTAGCAATGCAACGATGAACAACATAGAGTATGATCTGACTTCTCTGCTACATGAGCTGCAGAATTATCAGTTTCTTATGGATGATAAGAGACAACAAAATGGAGAAGCAAATTTGTTTGCTCATTCCAAAAGTTCTCAGGAGGATTCATCCTCTAGGACAAAGAACTGCAGTCATACTTCTAGACTTAAGAAGATACAGAAGAAGAGGAAAAAGAGCAGATAAAGAGCAATCGTCTAGCAAAGAAAAGTTGTTATTTGATAACATGTAGCTTAAGGGTTTATTAGAAACCTTATTTCTTGCCTTAGCGAACATTGTACTTCTCTGTTTTTTCAATTGAATAAAGTGTTTATTTCATTGGAAAAGTATTGTACTATGTGTTGCTCTTCTTGAGAATTATTTGCAGATGGTTTAATTCAGTTAAAATAGTTTTAGCAAGTGAATTTTACAAAATTGCAAGTACACGAACTAAGTTCTCCTAAAGAAAATGCTCATCTTTGGCATCTAAGATTGGGTCACATTAATCTCAATAGAATTGAGAGATTGGTAAAGAAAGGACTTCTAAACGAGTTAGAAGAAAATTCTTTGTCAGTATGTGAATCATGCCTAGAAGGCAAAATGACTAAAAGACCTTTTAGTGGAAAAGGTTATAGAGCCAAAGATCCTCTGGAGCTTATACATTCAGACTTTTGTGGTCCGATAAATGTTAAAACCAGGGGAGGATATGAATATTTCATCTCTTTTATAGATGATTATTCCAGATATGGGCATATTTACCTAATGCACCACAAGTTTGAAGCACTTGAAAAATTCAAGGAATTCAAGACTGAGGTTGAAAATCAACTAGGTAAAAGAGTTAAAACACTTCGATCAAATCGAGGTAGAGAGTACATGAATTTAAAATTCCAGAACTATATGATAGAACATAGAATTACATCCCAACTCTCAGCTCCCGGCACACCACAGCAAAACGGTGTATCGGAAAGGAGAAATAGAACCTTGTTCGACATGGTTCGATCAATGATTAGTTATGCTCATCTCCCTAGTTCCTTTTGGGGTTACGCAGTGGAGACTGCAGTATACATTTTGAATAATGTACCCTCCAAAAGTGTTTCTGAAAAACCTTTTGAACTCTGGAAAGGATGTAAAGGTAGTTTATGTCACTTCAGAGTATGGGGTTGTCCAGCACATGTGCTTGTGACAAATCCAAAGAAGTTGGATTCACGTTCAAAGTTGTGCCTATTCGTAGGATACCCAAAAGAAACAAGAGGTGGTTTATTCTATGATCTTAAGGAAGATAAGGTTTTTGTGTCGACAAATGCCACTTTCTTGGAGGAGGACCATATAAGGGACCACAAACCAAAAAGTAAGGTAGTGTTGAGTGAGTTAGACGGAACAATAGCAAAAGTTGCTAATAAGAACACTAGTACGCCAATAAGAGTTGTTGATACTAGTTTGTCTTGAAGGGAATGAGAATCCCCGCGCAACGGAAGACGATCGAATCGTCGTGGTATCATCATGCAACATGTTTATATCAAAATTGATCTAACTATTAGATCTAGGCTAAACATGCAGAAATTTTACATCAAGAAGAAAATACTTACTTGTTGTAGACAAATTCAGCAATCTCTCCCGTAGATCACGAACTCTTCGTGCTTCTCGATCTATAGGTTATGTAAATCTCATTTACATAATCACATAATATAAGATATCTCATATCTCAATAATTGTGTATTAATTAAATTGAATCACATACAATTTAATTTCTCTCAATTAATTTCTCCATTTAGCCATTGATTCAACAATTAGGCTAACATATAGTTTATTATGAGTCACATTCACATTAAACTATATATTATATCATCCATATCTTATATAAATGATATAAATACCCTTAAAGTGAAATTGAACACTCCAACTTCATACCAAAACATTATCCCTTCTTATATCCCAGATTGAGCCAACCAAGGGACCAAATGGACCTACAATGACGGGCTCCAATGATCTGAGGTTAACTAGTCAAACTCTTTGACCCGGTTAACCAATGTTCATTAGCTACAGTAACACTCCATTATAGCCTGTAGTTGTACTCCGTCGCCGTTGTAGAATATTACGTGTCCACCGATATAACCAATGCCCATGAGTCAACCCTTCACAGGGTTGTTCGTGAGACACTACTGGGTCAAATTCATCGCTTTACCCCTGTGTCTACCTCTTGTTCCTTAAGTTCTCACTGCTCCTCTAATGAACAACATATTGTGATGGTCAAACCATACACAACATCCTTCTCGGGCCAGTGAGAAGGTGGGCGCCCGTTGTCTAAGCCACAGAGACAAAGACTTAAAGGAACAACCCTCTAGTTTCCTAAAGGCGGGAACGAGTGAATTCCATCTCGCGTAGTTAGGTTCCCGACTCTCTACTTGGTTCTGTCCTCAGAAGATAGGCATGTTGGGCGAGTAATCGAGACCACCCTCACCCGCACTTAGTAAAAGAACACTTCATGAGACACGCAGTCCGTAATACGCTCGAGATTCGTGTCGAGTCACTAATCGTCATCTATGAATTTATTAGTCTTTCTTCACAACGGTGTTATATCGATGAAGTCTAATAATTCACGGTCCGGTCTTGTACAATCTCATTGTACAGGATGCCCCCACTCACATGTCAACCACATGAACGAGTCAGATCACCTTGTTTGTATCTAATACAAAGCGAGTCGCATCCATAGTGTATCGAGGATTAGGTCTCCAACCCCATCCTTATACTGTAGACCTTTCGGGTCATTAACTCGAACGTGATCCTCCTTGTGTGTCAACTACACACCGTTCAAGTTCTAGTTCTCTCATAAATTGAATGACCCAGGAGCTTAGTTTATTGGAAAGGTTTAAAATATTGCGAGACACAAAGTAAAGAAATGAATAACTCTTATTAATTTCAAAACAATATTTTACAAACACGAGATTAGGACAAAAATCCCAACAAACTCCCACTTGAACTAAGCTAGTGGAGAAGATATATTTCCAAAATGCATTTAAATTACAATGAAATAATACAATAAACTAGGGCATTGAATACCCGTTTACACATCTCCCACTTGCCCTAGTCAGGAAGCTCTCGAATACCTAGACTCTCTAGGTGACCCTCAAACACTTTAGCCATGAGGACCTTTGTAAATGGATCAGCTACATTGTGCTCTGACGCTATCAGCGTGACTGTCACGTCTCTGAGGCTCCGAGGCTCACGTGAGTTGGCTACTGCACCACTGTTATCACAGAACAGCGTGATCGGCAAGTTCATATTTGGAACAACTTCCGAATCCGTCATGAACTTCCTAAGCCAAACAGCTTCCTTTGCAGCTTCACAAGCCGCAACATACTCTGCTTCCATAGTGGAATCTGCGATGCATCCCTGCTTGACGCTTTGCCATACTACAGCTCCGCCATTCAAAATGAAGGCTGACCCCGAAGTAGATTTCCTAGAATCCTTACCGGTCTGAAAATCAAAATCTGTGTATCCTGTAAGGATCAAATCCCCACCGCTATACACTAAGTTGTAGTTCCTCGTTCTCCTAAGATACTTGAGGATTGGTTTTACGGTTGTCCAGTGATCTAATCCTGGATTGGACTGATATCTACTGGCAATTCCTATTGCATAACAGATGTCGGGCCTAGTACACAGCATTGCATACATCAGGCTCCCCACACCAAGCATATGGAATGCGTCTCATATCCTCAACTTCTTGAGGAGTCTTAGGACACCGATCCTTGAGACAAGTGAACCCCATGCCGGGAAAGGCAAAGAAGCCCTTCTTGGAGTTCTGCATTTTATATCTAGACAACATCTTGTCAATATAAGATGCCTGAGACAAGGCTAGCATTTTGTTCTTCCGAATCCAGACTATCTGGATACCTAGAACATACTGAGCTTCTCCCAAATCTTTCATTTGGAATTGTGAAGCTAGCCACTTCTTAACGTCAGTAAGAAATTCTACCTCATTCCCAATGAGAAGAATATCGTCCACATACAACACCAAAAATGCGACAGTTTTGTCAACGATCTTCTTGTAGACACAAGGCTCGTCAGCATTTTGATCAAAGCCATAAGATTTGATTGCCTCATCAAATCTTATATTCCAAGACCTCGAGGCTTGTTTCAGTCCATAAATGGCCCTATGAAGCCGGCAAACCTTTTGCTCTTGGCCTTGAGCAATGAACCCTTTGGGCTGGTCCATGTAGATGGTCTCATCAAGTTTTCCATTCAGAAAGGTTGTCTTGACATCCATCTGCCATACCTCGTAGTCATATTACGCGGCAATGGCTAGAAGAATCCTGATTAACTTTACCATGACAACAGGTGAAAAGGTTTCATCATAGTAAACCCCTTCAACCTGGGTAAAACCCTTTGCCACTAGTCGGGCTTTGAAGGTTTGCACCTTCCCATCTACGCCACGTTTACGCTTGAAGATCCATTTACAACCAATAGGTTTTACCCCATCCGGTTGATCTACAAGCTCCCAGACAGAATTGAAGTACATAGAATTCATTTCTTGGTCCATAGCTTTAATCCACCCGTCTTTATCAACATCAGTCATTGCCTGATCATAGGTCAATGGATCCTCACAGTCATCGTCAGGAGCGACAATTGAGGTTTCAATAAACCCATATAGCGATCGGTGTCTCACGATCCTCCCACTACGTCGAGGCATTCCCAACTCTTGGGAACGGATTTGATTAGGCGTGCTAGGTCAACAACGCTTGTTGACGTATTAGCCCCATCGATGCTTCATTCTCGATGAACCGCCCATTTCATTCAATACAATTTTACTCCTTGGTAAATGATCCCTGATGTGGTCTTCCTCTAGGAAAATAGTGTTTGTCGACACAAGCACCCTATTTTCCTTGGGATCGTAAAACAAACCACCCCTAGTCTCTTTAGGGTAACCTACGAATAGGCACAATTTCGAACGGGGTTCCAACTTTTTCAGGTTTGACACCAACACATGGGTCAGGCATCCTCAAATTCTGAAGTGATGTAAACTGCTTACGTCCACTCCAGAGCTCAAAAGGTGTTTCACAAACACTCTTCGATGGAACATTGTTCAAAATGTAAACCGCAGTCTCCACTGCGTACCCCCAAAAAGAATTAGGGAGACGAGCATAGCTCATCATCGACCAAACCATGTCCAACAAGGTCCTATTTCTCCTCTCCGATACACCATTCTGCTATGGCATACCAGGTGCTGAGAGTTGAGACGTAATTTCGTGTTCTATCATATAGTCCTGGAATTCAGTGTCCATGTACTTTCCACCTCGATCCGATCGAAGTGTTTTTAGCGGTTTACCTAAGAGGTTCTCAACCTCAGTCTTGTACTCCTTGAACTTTTCAAGGGTTTCAGACTTCTTGTGCATTAGGTAAATATACGCATATCTGGAGTAATCGTCTATGAAAGATACGAAGTACTCATAACCGCCCCGAGCTTTAACATTCATCGGACCACATAGGTCAGAATGTACTAACTCAAGAGCCTCTTTGGCTCTATATCCTTTTCCACTAAAAAGACGTCTGGTCATCTTGCCTTCAAGGCATGACTCACATACTGGCAAAGAGTTTTCTTCCAACTCGTTTAGAAGTCCACTCTTCACTAGTTTCTCAATCCTATTGAGATTAATGTGGCCTAACCGTAGATGCCAAAGATGGACATTTTCTTTTGGAGAAACTTTTGCTCTCTTAGTTCGCGTTTCTGCAGTTTTAAACAATTCAGTATTCAAAACACTTTTGACCGAATTGGGTTTCAAAACATACAGATTATTTTCGAGTGAAGCTGAACAAATAACATTTCCTTTGAAAGAAATAAACGCTTTATTTAATTCAAATGAAACCGAAATACAATGTTCAATTAAGCAGGAAATAAAAACAAGGTTTCTAGTAAACCCTGGAACTATGTACAAATTGTCTAACAATAAGTACTTCCCGCCAAAATGCAGCTTCACAGTGATTGCTGCAGCAGAGACAAGCTCCCCCTCTCGTAGCGGCTGCCAGGAATCAATCCCTTGAAAAGAAGAACAAACGTGATTAGTGGCGCCTGAATCCAATATCCAGGCAGAGTCATTACTCTCCACTAAACCAGTTTCTATCACAAGTAAATCACATTTACCTTGGTTCTTTCTCTCGGTCAGGAATTTGGGACAGTTTCTCTTCCAGTGCCCGCCCCCATTGCAGTGGAAACACTTTCCTTTCTCTACAACTTCCTTGACCTTCTTGCCCTTCTGGACGGCAGCTCGGTCAGTTTTACCCCTCTTCATCCTCTTTTTCCCTTTCGGGCGTGAAGGAGCAACAGGTTTTGTCGCAGAGGTCGAACCTCTGTGATAAGACCTGTAGGCAACATTTGCCTCAGATTCCTTGACCCTATTCAGGGACTGGAAATTCTGTAGCTCATTGAGGAGGGTAGTCAGATTGTAGCTAATTTTGTTCATAACAGCATTGATATGAAACTGAAGGAAACTCTTCGGAAGAGTCTCCATAATAAAACTGACCTGGCTCGACTCGCCGATCGAAGCCTCATTCATCTCGGCCAGATTAAAGTGGGTCATCATGTCTAGAACATGTTCATGGACAGACGACCCCTCTTTCATCCGAGCGTTGAAAATGTATTTGAGCGAGTCATGCCGGACCTGAAATGACTGTTGTCCAAACATTTCCTACAAAGACTCCATGATCTCCTTAGCGGAAACCATCAACTCATGCTTCTTTGCCAAGACATCAGACATGCTGGCAATTATGTAGACCTTGGCCATTTCATTGGCCCTGATCCATCGATCGTACGTATCGCGAACAATTCGTGATGCGGTCGACCCCGACATCTGAGGACACTCCTCAAACAACACGAACTTTATGTCGTCAGTTACCAATATTGTATTGATGTTGTTTTTCTAGCTCTGGTAATTATCTCCCACTAACTTATCGGAAGCAAGTAAAGCTATAATAGCGCTAGACATTTTTAGCTGAAAATTTAAGAAAAAACTTTGTATTAGTCTCGCAAAAACCTTTTGAAAACCAATCTAGTTTTAGCAAAAATGTTTCATGATCCCTAGGTCATTCAAAATTTTGCAATGATACCCTAGAGGTTTAGAACGACCGCCACCGAATGGTGAACATAACACTTCTCCTCTAGGACGAGACTTTCTCGATCAGACCCTTATCCCAAAACAACTCTTATTCCATTAGGCATCCAATTACCATTGTTCGATCGAATTCATTAACACTTAACGAATTCTGTGAGTGTCACCCTCAATCTTTAAGTTTCCAAGTATCCGTCCAAACAATAGCCACCGAAGGGTGAACTAAGAAGGAAAACCAACCACGAAACTGTTTCCCTTTCGGGAATTCACGGTGTTCCGACTCCCATGATCAAACCCTCCGAAGGGATTGTCTGGTCCAGGCCAAACTAGCAGACAGACCATAGGTGTCTCACGGTGTGAATCGAAAGAAGAGACCGTGGGTCTCGTTTTCACAAGTCCCGCTCCCACTCACTATAAGTACTCTCTCCATCCACGATGATATTGACCTATACAAATGCCACCCGTAGGGGGACGCTCCCATTTGCGCCACAAGGCCGATTATAGATCTCACAGTGCGGACTTAAAAGAGATTTGTGGTTGGAAATTTAAATGTATCTCATACACTATATTTCCTCCCACTCATCACTTTAAATTTAATAGGGATTGACCTAGATAATCGGCTAAAAATTATCTAAGTCTACCAATACATCTCTTATATGGTATTTAGCCTAAGTCTATAATCATATTATTAACTTAGGTCTATGGGAGTAAATTAATTAACACTTAATTAACGGCACTCACGAAAATATAACCTAAGAATCTCCGGACCGAATTCACTCCCAGGTCGGTTTCCAGGTAGGGGTGTTCCGCAAGCGTCAACTTAAATACCCCAGCCTTAGACAAAACCTTCCTTAGACAGAGTTACTAATCAGTCTCCATTCAAAGATTATATTTGATTTCCTAAATTTCTAATCTAATTAGAAAATTAGAAAACCTAAGTCTAATTATTCAAGTTCTAAACACTTTAAAACTAATAATTAACTTAGATTGCATGCATTTCTATATTATAGTATTCATCACATGAATAACTATATACTATAATATGATATCATTCATCACATGAATATAAGTGCATGAGCATACTTTAATTTAATAATATAACACTTATATTAATTAAATATGCATTTAATTACATTATAACTCTTATAATATAACTTATCATGCAAACTATATTATAACTCTTATAATATACATGAGGCATGAATATGTTTAACCTAAGGTGGGATTTTAAAACTATATGGCATACATTATGCACATAGAAATTAATTAAAATATACATCTCATGCATAAAATAATTAAATAGCAAAAGTGGACAGATTTTTGGCACCTAGGGACAATTATTTAATTAAATAAAATTAATATAACATTTATATTAATGTTATTTAATAAAATAATTAATTAAATAAATAAAAAACATTTTATATAAAAAAACTGAAAAATAATTAAAAACGACGGTCAGAAAACGCCCACATCGCCCGCATTAAATCTTTAACTTATACAGCGTTGCAACGTTGTGGGCAGCGTTGCAACGCTGTTGCCCATAGCGTCGAGGCACGTTCTCAACGCCATCGTGTTGCAGGGCCTCCGACCGCAAGCACGACGTTGAGACGTCGATGGACAGCGTCTCAACGCCATCGATAGAACAGCATGCTCCTTGCTGTTTTCCCCCAGTTTTTCGCCTGTTTCCGCTCCGATTTCTTCACAGCAACTCTTGCCACGAACGACCTGGACTTACAGACTCGATTTACAACAAAATTGCCCAAAACAACGGGCCCTTACATTGATCTCATCAACATAATTGTAAATCTAATCTAGTGCCAAAAACCGAAAACATCCATTTTGCAAACCAAACATTCATCTCATGAAAATATGGCAAAATACCCACCTAAATCTTAATAAAACAGTGCATAGATGAAGAACCATCAAAATGGCTCTGATACCAATTGAAGGGAATGAAAATCCCCGCGTAGCGGAAGACGATCGAATCGTCGTGGTATCATCATGCAACATGTTTATATCAAAATTAATCTAACTATTAGATCTAGGCTAAACATGCTGAAATTTTACAGCAAGAAGAAAATACTTACTTGTTGTAGACAAATTCAGCAATCTCTCCCGTAGATCACAAACTCTTCGTGCTTCTCGATCTCTACGAACTCTTCCCATGATCAGATCCCAAACACTACCAAATGATCTTCTTGGTTGTTCTCTTTTTGGAGAAGGGAAGTTGGTGGGAACTTCTTTATGTTTTGGAAAAGGGAGGAGAAACGAGAGAGTAGAGAGAATTCACTTTTGGATTCTTAGGTCAAAATCCAAAAATGAGAACTTGGCTTGTCTTAGCTTAGCTTACCAAAACCCTTTTACAAAGGGGTTTAAATAGTGGAATGATGGAGTTCAAAACTTCACATTATTACCACTTTACCACAACTATAGGTTATGTAAATCTCATTTACATAATCACATAATATAAGATATCTCATATCTCAATAATTGTGTATTAATTAAATTGAATCACATCCAATTTAATTTCTCTCAATTAATTTCTGCATTTAGCCACTGATTCAACAATTAGGCTAACATATAGTTTATTATGAATCACATTCACATTAAACTATATATTATATCATCCATATCTCATATAAATGATATAAATACCCTTAAAGTGAAATTGAACACTCCAACTTCATACCAAAACAGTATCCCTTCTTATATCCAAGATTGAGCCAACCAAGGGACCTAATGGACCTACAATGACGGGCTCCAATGATCTGAGGTTAACTAGTCAAACTCTTTGACCCGATTAACCAATGTTCATTAGCTACAGTAACACTCCACTATAGCCTGTAGTTGTACTCCCGTCAGTGTAGAATATTACGTGTCCACTGATATAACCAATGCCCATGAGTCGACCCTTCACAGGTTGTTCGTAGACACGGCTGGGTCAAATTACCGTTTTACCCCTGTGTCTACCTTTTCTTCCTTAAGTCCCCACTGCTCCTCTAATGAACAACATATTGTGATGGTCCAACCATACACAACATCCTTCTCGGGCCAGTGAGAAGGTGGGCGCCCGTTGTCCAAGCCCTGGAGACAGCACTTAAGGGAACAACCCCTCTAGTTTCCCTAAAGGTGGGAACGAGTGAATTTCATCTCGCGTAGTTAGGTTCCCAGCTCTCTACTTGGTTCTGTCCATGAGAAGATAGGCATGTTGGGCGAGTAACTGAGACCACCCTCAGTCCGTAATACGCTTAGATTCAGGTCGAGTCACTAATGGTCATCTATGAATTTATTAGTCTTTACTGTCAACGGTGTTATATCAGTAAGTCTAATAATTCACAGTCCGGTCTTGTACAATCTCATTGTACAGGATGCCCCCACCACATGTCAACCACATGAACGAGTCAGATCACCTCGTTTGTATCTAATACAAAGCGGGTCGCATCCACAGTGTATTCAGGATTAGGTCTCCAACCCCATCCTTATACTGTAGACCGTTCGGGTCATTAACTCGAACGTGATCCTCCTTGTGTGTCAACTACACACCGTTCAAGTTCTAGTTCTCTCATAAATTCAATGACCCTGGAGCTTAGTTTATTGGAAAGGTTTAAAATATTGCGAGACACAAAGTAAAGAAATGAATAACTCTTATTAATTTCAAAACAATATTTTACAAACACGAGATAAGGACAAAAATCCCAACATGTCTAGTCAAGAGACTCCATCTCAAGACTTGAGTATGCCTCGACGTAATGAGAGGGTTGTGATGCAACTTTGGCTATACATGGGTTTAAATTAACCCAAGTTGTTATACCAGATGACAACTGCGAGGATCCATTGACTTATAGTCAAGCAATGGTTGACAAAGAAAAAGACAAATGGGTCATAGCCATGGACCAATAAATGGAGTCGATGTACTTCAATTCTGTTTGGGATCTTGTAGATAAGCCTGATGGGGTAAAACCTATAGGTTGTAAGTGGATCTACAAGAGAAAACATGGTGTAGATGAGAAGGTGCAAACCTTTAAAGCTAGACTAGTAGCAAAGGGTTATACCCAGGTTGAAGGGGTTGACTATGAGGAGACCTTTTCACCTGTTGCTATGGTAAAGTCTATCCGTATCCTTCTTGCCATTGCAACATATTATGACTATGAGGTATGGCAAATGGATGTCAAGACATCCTTTTTAAATGGCATTCTTGAGGAAACCATCTACATGGACCAACCCAAAGGGTTCAATAAACCAGGACAAGAGCAAAAGGTTTGCAGGCTTAAAATGTCGATTTATGGACTGAAACAAGCCTCTAGGTCCTAGAATATAAGATTTGATGAGGCTAATGAGATCTTATGGTTTTGACGAGAATGATGATGAACCTTCTCGCTCTACAAGAAAATCATCAATAGTTACACGTCGCTTTCCTAATTCTCTATGTGGATGATATCCTACTCATTGGGAATGATGTAGGTTATCTTCATCGACATCAAGGAATGGCCACCACGTAGTTCCAAATGAAAGATTTGGGTGATGTGCGCTTTGTTCTTGGGATCCAGTTGTCCGGAACCGCAAGAATAAAACACTAGCCTTGTCTCAAGCATCATACATAGACAAAGTGTTGTCAAGGTTTAAGATGCAAGATTCCAAAAAAGGCTTATTGGAATCCATTTGTCTAAGGAACAGTGTTCTAAGACACCTCAAGGAGTTGAAGATATGAGACGGATTCCTTACACATCACCGTTGGAAGCTTTGATGTACGCCATGTTGTGTACTAGGCCCGACATCTGCTTTTGCAGCTTGGGATGGTCGAGAGGTATCAATCCAATCCGGGACTTGAACACTAGACAAATGGTTAAAACAATCCTTAAGTATCTTCGTAGAACAAGGAACTACATGCTTGTGTATGGGGCTAAGGATTTGATCCTTACATGATACACGGATTCTGACTTTCAGACTGATAAAGATTCTCGTAAATCTACATCGTCGGTCGGCTTTTCACTCTTAACGGAGGAGTTGTAGTATGGCGGCGCGTCAAGCAAGGATGCATCGATTCCACCATGGAGATCGAATATGTAGCGACTTGTGAAGCAAATGCAAGGAGGTCGTTTGGTTAAGGAAATTTATGCTAAATTTGGAAGTTGTTCCAAATATGACTTTGCCCATCACGTCAGACATGCGATAACAGGTGGTGCGATGGCAAATTCGAGGAACCCCAGTCACAAGAGGGGAAAGTACATAGAGCGGAAGTATCATCTCATCGGAGAGATCGTGCATAGAGGAGACGTGATTGTCACGAAAGATAGCATCGAGCACAACATTGTTGATCCTTTTACAAAGGCTCTCACTGGCTAAAGTATTTGAGAGTCACCTAGAAGGTCTAGGTTTACAAGTCTTCCCCAACTAGAGCAAGTGGGAGTATTTTTGTACAAAGGGGTTTAAATGCCCTAGTTTATTGTATTTACATTCATCAGTAATGTTTAGTACTCCACAAGCTTTAGGTCAAGTGGGAGATTGTTGGGATTTATGCCCTAAACTTGTGTAATTTTGATCAATTAAATAAAGTGTTATTTGTTTTGATAAGATTACAGTCTTGCTTTTATAAATCCAATAAACTAAGCTCCAAGGTTATAACATTTATCTTGAAATCAATGTAGTGGACACTATTTGGGTTGAGTTCAAGATTATAACCTAAATAGTCTATGATATAAGAATAAGGTTGGAAACCTCATTCTGTAACACCATGGATGGATGCGCCCACTTTGTAATTAGTACAAATGAGGTAATCCAACTCATTCATGTAGTTGACATGCGAGTGAGGGCATCCTGTATGAAGAGTTCATACAAGACTGGATCGCAAATTATTAGTCTAACAAGTATAACACCGTTAACAAGATAAGACTAGTAATTTATAGATAGTCATTAGTGAATCGACCTGAATCCTGAGCAAGTTAAGAACTCCTGCTTATAGGGTTTGTCCTTAGACTAGTATGGGTGAGAGTGGCCTGTAGCCGACTCAATAAGCCTACCTTCTCAGGGAAAGAATCTCGTAGGTAGCTAGGAACTTAACTGTGCAAGATGGAAATTCACTCATTCCTCTACTTAGGAATTAGATAGATTGTTCCCTTAAGAACTGACTCCAAGTCTTGAACAACGGGGCCCCACCCTTTATGAGGGTATGAGTCTAAGGTAGGACCTTGGACTTGTTGTTCATTAGAGGATCAGTGGTGCTTAAGGAGCAAAGAGGTAATCATAGGGGTAAAATGGTAATTTGACCCAGCTGTGATTACGAACAACCTGTGAAGGGTCGACTCATGGTTAATGACTATATCAGTGGACACAATATTATCTACAGTGAGGAGAGTGCAGCTACAAGTCTATAGTAGAGTGACTTGTAGTTAATGAATATTGATTAACTGGATCAAAGAGTTTGATCAGTTAATCCCACATCATTGGAGCTCATTATCTGTAGGTCCATTAGATCCCTCCGTTGGCTTAACATGGTAATATTGAGGGTATAAAGTTAGGAGTGAAATTGAAGTGTTCAATTTCATACATGACTCCTATATCAATTATGAAGGGAATTAGAATCCCGCGCAGCGGAAGACGATTGAATCGTCGAGGTATCAATGTGCAACATAGTTTTGTTAAAATTGATCTAACACTAGATCTAGGCTAAACATGCTTAAAAGAAGAAGGAAAAATACAGCAAGTAGAGTTTACTTACTTGTTGAAGATTTTCTTCAAAGTTTCTTATTCAAGTCACGAACTCTTCGTGCTACTCGAACTCAACGAACACTTCTAACGAAAGGAACCCGAACACAACCAAATGGCCTTCTCGGTTGTTCTCTTTTGGAGAAGGAAGATGGTGGGATCTTGTAAGAGTATTGGAGAGGGAGGAGAATTGAGAGAGAATCGAGAGAATTTCTCTTCTCTTCTTTGATGAAAAATCAAAAAATGAGAGATTGCCTTACCATCCTTCTTGCAAGAACGGTTTATATAGTGGAATTGATGGAGTTTAAATCTCCACATAATTCACTTTACCACAACTATAGGTTATGCAAATCTCATTTGCATAACCACATAATATAAGATATCTCATATCTCATACTGCAAATCTTATTTGCAATAATTGTGGATTAATTAAATTGAATCATATCCAATTTAATTTCTCTCAATCAATTTCTCCAATTAGCCCTAATTCAACAATTAGGCTAACCTATAGTTTATTATGAATCTCATTCACATTAAACTATATATTATATCATCCATATCTCATATAAA
The DNA here is from genome assembly GCA_036507285.1 of Trichosanthes cucumerina. Lineage (NCBI taxonomy): Eukaryota > Viridiplantae > Streptophyta > Magnoliopsida > Cucurbitales > Cucurbitaceae > Trichosanthes > Trichosanthes cucumerina. The sequence continues at coordinate 46,894,486 of CM071845.1, read as the reverse complement.
TGACATAAATGCCCTTAAAGTGAAATTGAACACTTCAATTTCATACCAAAACATTAACTCTTCTTTTAACCTGCATGGAGCCAACCGAGGGACCTAATGGACCTACAAAGGATGGCGGGCTCCAATGATCCGAGATTAACTCGCCAAACTCTTTGACCCTTTAACCAACATTCATTAGCTACGGTAACACTCCACTATAGCCCGTGAGTGCACTCCCGTCGATCTGCGAGAATATTACGTGTCCACCGATATAACCAATGCCCATGAGTCGACCCTTCACGGTTGTTCGTGAGACACTACTGGGTCTAATTACCGCTTTACCCTCGTGTCTACCTCTTGTTCCTTAAGTCCCTCTTCGCTCCTCTAATGAACAACATATTGTGATGGTCCAACCATACACAACACCCTTCTCGGGCCAGTGAGAAGGTGGGCGCCCGTTGTCCAAGCCTTGGAGACAACACTTAAGGGAACAACCTCTCTAGTTTCCCTAAAGGCGGGAACGAGTGAATTCCATCTCGCGTAGTTAAGTTCCCAGCTCCCTATTTTGTTTTGTCCCTGAGAAGATAGGCATATTGGGCGAGTAACTGTGACCACTCTCACCCGTACTAGTCAAAGAACAGACCCTCGCAGACAAGAGTCCGTAACACGCTCAGGATTCAAGTCGAGTCACTAATGGTCATCTACGGTTATTAGTCCTTCTCACAACGGTGTTATATCGTGAGATCTAATAATTCACGGTCCGGTCTTGTACGATCTCGTTGCACAGGATGCCCCCACTCGCATGTCAACCACATGAACGAGTCGATCACCTCGCTTGTATCTAATACAAAGCAAGTCGCATCCACAAAGTGTATCCGTGGATTAGGTTTCCAACCCTATCCATATATCAGAGACCGTTCGGGTCATTAACTCGAACGTGATCGTCCCTGTGTGTCCATTACACATCGTTCAAGTTCTAGTTCTCTCATAAATTCAATGACCCTGGAGCTTAGTTTATTGGAAAAGTTTATAAATATTGCGAGACCCAAAGTGATGAAATAAATAACTCTTATTGATTTCAAACAATATATTACAAACACGAGATTAGGACAAAAATCCCAACAAACTCCCACTTGGACTAAGCTAATGGAGAAAATACATTTCAGAAATGTACATAAATTACAACGAATTAATACAATAAACTAGGGCATTGAATACCCGTGTACACATCTCCCACTTGCCCTAGTCAGGAAGCTCTCGAAGACCTAGACTCTCTAGGTGACCCTCAAACACCTTAGCCGTGAGGGTGTAAAAGGATCAGCCTACGTTGTGCTCCGACGCTATCTCTGCGTGGCAAATCCACGTCTTCGCGGTGCACAATCTCCCGTGACGGATGATACTTGCGCTCAATGTGTTTGCCTCTCCTATGGCTCACGAGGCTCACGTGAGTTGGCTCTCGCACCACCAAGTTATCACGCAGCGATTGTGATCGGCAAGTTCATGTATGGAACAACTTTCAAATCTATCATGAACTTCCTGAGCCAAACAGCTTCCTTTGCAGCTTCACAAGCCGCAACATACTCTGGTTCCATAGTGGAATCAGCGATGCATCTCTGTTTGATGATTCGCCATACTACAGCTTCTCCATTCAGAATAAAGGCTGACCCCGAAGTGGATTTCCTAGAATCCTTATCGGTCTGTAAATCAGAATCTGTGTATCCCGTAAGGTCAAATCCCCACTACCATACATAAAGCTGTAGTTCCTCGTTCACCTAAGATACTTGAGAATTGCCTTTACGGTTGTCCAGTGATCTAATCCTGGATTGGACTGATATCTACTGGCAATTCCTACTGCATAACAGATGTCGGGCCTAGTACACAGCATCGCATGCATCAGGCTCCCTACAGCTGAAGCATATGGAATCCGTCTCATATCCTCAACATCTTGAGGAGTCTTAGGACACTGGTCCTTAGACAAGTGAACCCCATGCCTGAAAGGCAGCAAGCCCTTCTTGGAGTTCTGCATCTTATATCTAGACAACATCTTCTCAATATAAGACGCCTGAGACAAGGCTAGCGTTCTGTTCTTCCGGTTCCAGACTCTCTGGATACCTATAATATACTAAGCTTCTCCCAAATCTTTCATTTGGAATTGTGAAGCTAGCCACTTTTTAACGTCAGTAAGAAATTCTAGCTCATTCCTAATGAGAAGAATATCGTCCACGTACAACACCAAAAATGCGACAGTTTTGTCAACGATTTTCTTGTAGACACAAGGCTCGTCAACATTTTGATCAAAGCCGTAAGATTTGATCGCCTCATCAAATCTTATATTCCAAAACCTCGGTTCTGTTTTCACCCATAAATGGACCTATGGCCGCAAACTTTTTACTTCTTGGCCTTGGGCAATGAACCCTTTGGGTGGTTCATGTAGATGGTCTCATCAAGTTTGCCATTCGTAAAGGTTGTCTTGACGTCCCATCCGCCATACCTCGTAGTCATAATACGCGGCAATGGCCGTATGATCCTAATCGACTTTACCATGGCAACAGTGAAAAGGTCTCCTCATAGTCAACCCCTTCAACCCGGGTAAAACCCTTTGCCACTAGTCGGCTTTTGAAGGTCCGCACCTTCCCATCTACGCCACGCTTACGCTTGTAGATCCATTTGCAACCAATAGGTTTTACCCCATCCGGTTGATCCACAAGCTCCCATACAGAATTGAAGTACATAGACTCCATTTCCTGGTCCATAGCTTTAATCCACTGGTCTTTGTCAACATCAACCATTGCCTGATCATAGGTCAATGGATCCTCACAGTCATCATCAGGAGCGACAACTGAGGTTTCAGCTAAACCCATGTAGCGATCAGGCTGTCTCACAACCCTCCCACTACATCGAGGCATTCCCAACTCTTGGGAACGGATTTGACTAGACGTGCTAGGATCAACAACACTTGTTGACGTACTAGCCCCATCAGTAACTCTTGCTGATGAACTGTCCATTTCATTCAATACAATTTTACTCCTTGGTAAATGATCCCTGACGTGATCTTCCTCTAGGAAAGTGGCGTTTGTCGACACAAGCACCCTATTTTCCTTAGGATCGTAAAATAGACCACCCCTAGTCTCTTTAGGGTAACCTACGAATAGGCACAATTTTGAACGGGGTTCCAACTTTTTCGGGTTTGATACCAACACATGGGTCGGGCATCCCCAAATCCTGAAGTGATGTAAACTTCCTTTACGTCCACTCCAGAGCTCGAAAGGTGTTTCACAAACACTCTTCGACGGAACGTTGTTCAAAATATAAACCGCATCTCCACTGCGTACTTCAAAAAGAATCGGGAGACGAGCATAGCTCATCATCGACCGAACCATGTCAAACAAGGTTCTGTTTCTCCTCTCCGATACACCATTCTGCTGTGGCATACCAGACGCTGAGAGTTGGGACGTAATTCCGTGTTCTATCATATAGTCCTGGAATTCAGTGTCCATGTACTCTCCACCACGATCCGATCGAAGTGTTTTAAGCGATTTACCTAAGAGGTTCTCAACCTCAGTCTTATACTCCTTGAACTTTTCAAGAGTTTTAGACTTCTTATGCATTAGGTAAATATACCCATATCTGGAGTATCGTCTATGAAAGACACAAAGTACTCATAACCGCCCCGAGCTTTAATATTCATCGGATCACAAAGGTTAGAATGCACTAGCTCAAGAGGCTCTTTGGCTCTATATCCTTTTCCACTAAAAGGACGTTTGGTCATTTTGCCCTCAAGGCATGACTCAAACACCGGCAAAGAGTTTTCTTCCAACTCGTTTAGAAGTCCACTCTTCACTAGTTTCTCAATCCTATTGAGATTAATGTGGCCTAACCGAAGATGCCAAAGATGGGCATTTTCTTTTGGAGAAACTTTTTCTTTCTTAGTTCGTGTTTCTGCAGTTTAAACAACTCAGTATTCAAAACACTTTTGACCGAATTGGGTTTCAAAACATTCAGATTATTTTTGAGTGAAGGTGAACATATGACATTCCCTTTGAAAGAAATAAACGCTTTATTAAGTTTAAAAGAAACTGAAATACAATGTTCAATTACGCAGGAAATTGAAACAAGGTTTCTAGTAAACCCTGGAACTATGTACAGATTGTCCAACAATAAGTACTTCCCGCCAAAATGCAGTTTCACCGTGCCGATCGCTGCAGCAGAGACAAGCTCTCCGGATCCAACCCATAGAGTCACCTCACCCTCTCGCAGCGGCTGCCAGGAATCAATCCCCTGAAAAGAAGAACAAACGTGGTTAGTGGCTCCCGAATCAAATATCCAGGCAGAGTCACTACTCTCCACTAAACATGTTTCTGTCACAAGTAAATCACATTTACCTTGATTCTTCCTCTCGGCCGAGAATTTGGGACGCTTCTCTTCCAGTGTCCGCCCCCATTGCAGTGGAAACACTTTCCTTTCTCTGCAACCTCCTTGACCTTTTTGCCCTTGTGGGCGGCAGCTCGGTCAGTTTTACCTCTCTTCATCATCTTCTTCTCTTTCGGGCGTGAAGGAGCAACAGTTTCGCCCGCAGGTCAAACCCCGTGATAAGACACTCAGAGGCAACATTTGCCTCGCATCCTCGACCACTGCTCAAGGATTGGAAATTCGCGTGGCTCATTTAGGTGGGTAGTCAGAGTGTAGCTAATTTTGTTCATAACAGCATTGCTACGAAACTGAAGAAAACTCTTCGGAAGAGTCTCCAAAATAAAACTGACCTGGCTCGACTCATCGATCGAAGCTCCGTTCATCTCGGCCAGATGGAAGTGGGTCATCATGTCTAGAACGTGTTCACGGACGATTTACCCTCTCTTTCATCCGTGCGTTGAAAACGTATTTGAGCGAGTCATCCCGACCGAAAGGATCATTGTCCAAAAATTTCCTGCAAGGACTCCATGATCTCCTTAGCGGAAACCATCAGCTCGTGCTTCTTTGCCAAGACATCAGACATGCTGGCAATTATGTAGACCTTGGCCTTTTCATTGGCCTTGATCCACCAAGTGTTCGCGACGCGGTCGAGCCCGGCATCTGAGGACACTCCTCAGATAGCACGAACTTTATGTCGTCTTGTACCAAAATTGTATTAATGTTGTTTTTCCAACTTTGGTAATTATCTCCCACTAATTTATCTGAAGCGAGTAAAGTTATTACCGCGCTAGACATTTTTTTTAGCTGAAATACAAGAAAAATATTGTATTAGTCTCGCAAAAAAAACTTTAAAAAACCAATCAAGTTTTAGCAAAAAAAAAAAAATTCATGATCCCTAGGTCATTCAAAATTTTGCAATGATACCCTAAAGGTTTAGAATGACCGCCACCGAAGGGTGAATGAACACTCCTCCTCTAGGACGAGACTTTCTTGATCAGACCCTAATCCCAGAATAACTCTTATTCCATTAGGCGTCCAATTACCATTGTTCGATCGAATTCATTAACACTTAACGAATTCTGTGAGTGTCACCCTCAATCTTTAAGTTTCCAAGTATCCGTCCAAACAATAGCCACCGAAGGGTGAACCAAGAAGGGAAACCAACCAGGAAACTGTATCCCTTTCGAGAATTCACGGTGTTCTGACTCCCATGATCAAGCCCTCCGAAGGGATTGTCCGGTCCAGCCAAACTAGCGAGGGCAGATCATAGGCGTCTCACGGTGTGAATCGAAAGAAGAGACCGTGGGTCTCGTTTTCACAAGTCCCGCTCCCACTCACTATAAGTACTCTCTCCATCCACGATGATATTGACCTATACAAATGCCATCCGAAGGGGGACGCTCCCATTTGCGCCAGGAGGCCGAGTATAGATCTCACGGTGCGGACTTAAAGGAGATTTGTGGTTGGAAATTCAAATGTATCTCATACACTATATTTCCTCCCACTCAGCACTTTAATTTTTAAATAGGGATTGACCTAGATAAACCGGCTAAAATTTACCTAAGTTTACCAATATAAATCTTATATGGTATTAACCTAAGTTCATAATCACATTATTAACTTAGGTCTATGTGAGTAAATTAATTAACACTTAATTAACTAAGACTCACGAGAATATAACCTAACAATCTCCTGACCGAATTCACTCCCGTGTCGGTTTCGGTGTAGGGGTGTTCATGGCGTCAACTTAAATACCTCAAATCACCTTAGACAAAACCTTCCTTAGACAGAGTTACTTATCAGTCTCCATTCAAAGGTTATATTTGATTTCCTAAATTTCTAATCTCATTAGAAAATTAGAAAACCTAAGTCTAATTATTCAAGTTCTAAACACTTTAAAACTAATAATTAACTTAGGTTGCATGCATTTCTATGTTATAGTGCTTGATCATCCATCACATGAATAATATGATATACTATAACATAATATAATTCATCACATGAATTAAATGCATGAGCATGCTTTTAATTTAAAAATATAACACTTATATTTAAATAAATTAAAACATGCATACATTATATTATAACTCTTATAATATAATCCTATCATGCATACTATATATTATAACTCTTATAATATAAATATGATGCATGAAATGTTTAACCTAAGGTGGGATTTTAAATCTATATGACATACAATATGCACATAGAAATTAATTAAAATATACATCTCATGCATAAAATAATTAAGTAGCAAATATGGACCGATTTTTGGCACCTAGGGGTAATTATTTAATTAAATAACATTAATATAACAATTATATTAATATTATTTAATAAAATAATTAAATATAAAAATAAAATACATTTTATAAATTAGAAAATAATTAAAAAACGAAATAAACCGCCCCACTAAGTGAAAGTTGCCACGATCCTCGCGAAAAAGAAGCTGCAACCGCTCCTCAACGCGTGCAGCGTTGCAACGCCGTGGGCAAAGTTGCAACGCTGTCGCTTGTAGCGTCGACCCGCGTTCTCAACACCAGCGGCGTTGCAACGCTGATCTGCTGCAGGGCCTCCGTCCGCAAGGACAACGTTGAGACTCCGTTGGGCAGCGTCTCAACGCCATCGACAGAACAACAAACATTTTGCTGTTCTTCCATCGACTCACTTTGCTTCGCTCCGATTTCTTCACAAAGAACTCTTGCCACGAACGACCGGACTTACGGACTCGATTTACAACAAAATGCCCAAAAACAACGGGCCCTTACATTGATCTCATCAACATAATTGTAAATCTAAACTAGTGCCAAAAACCGTAAGCATCCATAAAGCAAACCAAAACATTCATCTCATGAATTATGGCAAAACACCTACCAAATTTTAACAAAACAGTGCATAGATGAAGAACCATCGAGATGGCTCGGATACCAATTGAAGGGAATTAGAATCCCGCACAGCGGAAGACGATTGAATCGTCGAGGTATCAATATGCAACATAGTTTTGTTAAAATTGATCTAAGAGTTTTGGAGAGGGAGGAGAATTGAGAGAGAATTGAGAGAATTCCTCTTCTCTTCTTTGATGAAAAATCAAAAAATGAGAGATTACCTTACCATCCTTCTTGCAAGAAGGGTTTATATAGTGGAATTGATGGAGTTAAAATCTCCACATAATTACCACTTTACCACAACTATAGGTTATGCAAATCTCATTTGCATAACCACATAATATAAGATATCTCATATCTCATATTGCAAATCTCATTTGCAATAATTGTGGATTAATTAAATTGAATCATATCCAATTTAATTTCTCTCCATCAATTTCTCCAATTAGCCCTAATTCAACAATTAGGCTAACCTATAGTTTATTATGAATCTAATTCACATTAAACTATATATTATATCATCCATATCTCATATAAATGACATAAATGCCCTTAAAGTGAAATTGAACACTTCAATTTCATACCAAAACATTAACTCTTCTTTTAACCCAGATGGAGCCAACCGAGGGACCTAATGGACCTACAGTGACGGGCTCCAATGATCCGAGATTAACCTGCCAAACTCTTTGACCCTGCTAACCAACATTCATTAGCTACGGTAACACTCCACTATAGCCCGTAGTCGCACTCCCGCCGCTCACGAGAATATTACGTGTCCACCGATATAACCAATGCCCATGAGTCGACCCTTCACGGGTTGTTCGTGAGACACTACCGGGTCTAATTACCGCTTTACCCCGTGTCTCACCTCTTGTTCCTTAAGTCCCCACCGCTTCCTCTAATGAATAACATATTGTGATGGTCAAACCATACACAACACCCTACTCGGGCGGTGAGAAGGTGGGAGCCCGTTGTCCAAGCCACAGAGACAACACTTAAGGGAACAACCTCTCTAGTTTCCTAAAGGCGGGAACAGTGAATTCCATCTCGCGTAGTTAAGTTCCCACTCCCTACTTGGTTCTGTCCCCCGAGAAGATAGGCATATTGGGCGAGTAATCGTGACCACCCTCACCCGTACTAGTCAAAGAATGCACTCTCACAGCATGCGAGTCCGTAAACACGCTCTGATTCGTGTCGAGTCACTAATGGTCATCTAAGTTATTAGTCCCATCACAATCGCGGTGTTACATCGTGAGGTCTAATAATTCACGGTCCGGTCTTGTACAATCTCATTGTACAGGATGCCCCCACTCGCATGTCAACCACATGAACGAGTCAGATCACCTCGTTTTTATCTAATACAAAGCGGGTCGCATCCACAGTGTATCCAGGATTAGGTCTCCAACCCTATCCATATACTGTAGACCGTTCGGGTCATTAACTTGAACGTGATCCTCCCTGTGTGTCCACTACACACCGTTCAAGTTCTAATTCCCTCATAAATTCAATGACCCTAGAGCTTAGTTTATTGGAAAAGCTTATAAATATTGCGAGATACAAAGTGATGAAATAAATAACTCTTATTGATTTCAAACAATATATTACAAATACAAGATTAGGACAAAAATCCCAACAAATTATATATGATATAATTGATATAATATATAGTTTTAATGTGAATTAGATTCATATATAAACTATATACTAAAGAGAGATTAAATGAGGGGTAGGATGGTCATTTCCATCTCATTCCCTTTATATATGGTTGCATGAGATGCAACTAGGTTAAGGTTTTACAAGCTCTCTTGCTGTGTTGTTGGAAGAGTTCCAAGACACACACATCTCTCTCAAAATACCTCACATCTCCTAAAGGGAACCCACCTTCCTCCCTCACCTAGAGAACAACGGAGAAGATCCGGTGGTCGTGTCTTCGCACGTTGGAGTTCTTGTTGCTGAGATCGTGACCGTGGAGAGAGAAGCACTTGAGGAAAGGTTCTTCAAAGGTAAATTCTTGTTGTCCATTTCACTTTTATGCTTAATCTAGTTTTGTATGTTCTTGAATTTATCGTTGTAACTAAATCAAGAGCGCGCGATTCGCAATCACTTCCGCTGCGGGGACTTCGATTCCTTTCAGAGGCTTGTTTAAGTCCATAAATGGACCGTTTAAGCCTGCAAACCTTTTGCTCTTGGCCTTGTTCAATGAACCCTTTGGGTTGGTCCATGTAGATGTTTTCCTCAAGGTTGTCATTCAAAAAGGTTGTCTTGGCATCCATATGCCATACCTCATAGTCATAATATGCGACAATAGCCAGTAGAATTCTTATAGATTTTATCATAACAACAGGAGAAAAGGTTTCTGATAGGATCGAATCTCGCAGCGGAAGCGAATTGAATCACGTGTTCTTGAGGTTTGTTACGTAGATCAAATCAAAAACATAAAACTACAACGATTAACCATAAAATGGAAATATGGACAACATATTACCTTTGTAGAACTGAATCTCCCAGTGCTCCTTGCTCCTCTCGATCAACACGTTCTCAACGACCTCGACACAATCGATCTTACCACTAGATCTTCTCCGTTGTATCTCTAGGAGAAGGAGGATGGTGAGAATCCTCTTTTGGAGTTAGGAGAGACTTTTTGAGAGAGGAAATGGAACTTTTCCACAAGGTATGAGCACTAGGGTTTCTCTAGGATTGCCTTAGTCAAATTGTGCATCTCATGCATCTATTTATAGGGAAATAGGATGGAAATTACCATCATATCCCTATTGTATAATATAGTGCTCATAAGGTATCTTATACCTTATTATATAAATCATATTTATATAATATGCATAGATTGAATCAATGTTCAGTCTTTCATATCTCTCATATGTATATTTTAGCATATAGTTTATTATGAACCAAATTCATATTTAAACTATATATTATATCAATTATATCACATATAATTGATATGTGTCCTCATTTATGAAATTGAACACTTCAATTTCACTCCAAACTTTATACCCTTAATAGTACCATGTTGAGCCAACGGAGGGACCTAATAGACCTACAGATCATGAGCTCCAATGATACGAGATTAACCGATCAAACTCTTTGATCTAATTAATCAACATTCGTTAACTACAAGTCACTCAACTATAGACTCGTAGCTGCACTCTCTTCACTGTAGATTGTGTTGTGTCCATTAATATAATCAATACCTGTGAGTTGACCCTTCACAGGTTGTTCGTAATCACAGTTGGGTCAAATTATCGTTTTACCCCTGTGATTACCTCTTGCTCTTTAAGCACTACTGATCCTCTAATGAACAACAAGTCTATGGTCCTACGAGAAACTGAATACCTCTTAGGCCAGTTGGAGAGCGGGGCCCCGTTGTTCAAGACCCGGATTCAGTTCTTAAGAGAACAACCTACCTGATTCCCTAATTCAGGAATGAGTGAATTCCATCTTGCAGAGTTAAGTTCCTAGCTACCTACAAGGTTCTGTCCCTGAGAAGGTAGGCATATTGAGTCGGCTACAGGCCGCTCTCACCCATACTAATCTAAGGACAAACCCCCATAAGCAGAAGTTCGTACCTTGCTCAGGATTCAGGTCAAGTCACTAATGATCATCTATAAATTATTAGACTTATCCTGTTAACGGTGTTACACTAATAGGCTCATAATTTGTAGTCCGATCTTGTACGATATCATCGCACAGGATGCCCCCACTCGCATGTCTACCACATGAACGAGTTGGATTACTTCGTTTGTACTGAATACAAAGTGGGTCGCATTCATGGTATTACCAGTATAAGGTTCCCAATCTCATGCGTGTACCATAGATCATTTAGGTTATATACTTGAACATTATCCAACTTGTGTCCACTACAAATTTGTTCAAGATATATCATTATAACCTTGGGACTTGGTTTATTGAATTTAGGCTTATGTGCGAGAATACAATAAACAACTCTTTATATATTTGAATAACATTATTACAAAACTATACTTGTTTAGGGCATAAACCCCAACAATCTCCCACTTGATCTAAAGATATTGGAGTACATAATAAACATTATAATAATGTAAATACAATAAACTAGAGCACTGAATACCCTTTGTACAACATACTCCCATTTTCCCTAGTTAGGGTAAGACACGTTGGCCTAGACCTTCTAAGTGACTCTCAAACACTTTAGGCGTGAAAGCTTTTGTAAAAGGATCAACAGTATTGTGCTTCAAAGCTATCTTCGTGATGATCACATCTCCTCGATGCGCTATCTCCCGGATTAGCTGATACGTCCGCTCAATGTGTTTACCCCTCTTATGACTTTGGGGTTCCATTGAATTTGCCACAATACCACTGTTATCACAATAAAGTGTGATTGGCAAACTCATATTTGGAACAACTTCCAAATCCATCATGAATTTCCTTAGCCAAACGACCTCTTTAGCTGCTTCACAAGCTGTCATACCTCATAGTCATAATATGCAGAAATAGCAAGTAGGATACGGTTAGACTTTACCATAGCAACAGGTGAAAAGATTTCCTCATAGTCCACCCCTTCTACCTGGGTATAACCCGTTGCTACTAGTCTAGTTTTGAAGGTTTGCACCTTCCCATCTACACCACGTTTTCTCTTGTAGATCCATTTACAACCTATAGGTTTTACCCCAGCAGGTTTATCTACAAAATCCCAAACATAATTGAAGTGCATTGACTTCATTTCTTGGTCCATGGCTATGACCCATTTATCTTTGTCTTTGTCAACCATTGCTTGGTTATAAGTCAATGGATCCTTACAATCGTCATCTGGTCTGACGACTTGGGTTTCAGTCAAACCCATGTAACGGTCAAGTTGTGTTATAACCCTCCCACTACGTCGAGACACTCTCAACTCTTGAGATGGACTTTCTTGACTTGACAAACTAGTATTAACAACTTTTGTTGATATACTATTATTATCAGCAATTGTTGTTGTTGTTCCGTCTAACTCACTTAACATTCTTGGTTTGTGATCCCTTATGTGGCCCTCCTCTAAGAAAGTGACATTTGTCGATATAAGTACCTTATCTTCCTTAGGATCATAGAATAATCCACCTCTCGTTTCTTTAGGGTAGCCTATAAATAGGCATAATTTTGAACGTGATTCCAATTTCTTTGGATTTGTCACAAGCACATATGTTGGACATCCCCAAATTCTGAAATGACCTAAACTACCTTTACGGCCTTTCCAGAGTTTAAATGGTGTTTCAGAAACACTCTTTGATGGAACGTTATTCAAAATGTAAACTGCAGTCTCTACTACATGACCCCAAAACGAGTTAGGGAGATGAGCGTAACTCATCATTGATCGAACTATGTCTAACAAGGTTCTATTTCTCTTTTCCGATACACCATTTTGTTGAGGCATACCGAGTGCTAAGAGTTAGGATGTAATTCCATGTTCAATCATATAGCCCTGCAATTTCAAATCCATGTACTCTCCACCTCGATCAAATTGAAGTGGTTTAATAGTTTTACCTAATTGTTTTTCAACTTCAGGCTTGAATTCCTTGAACTTTTCAAGTGCTTCAGACTTGTGATGCATTAGGTAAATATGCTCATATCTTGAATAATCATCTATAAAAGAGATGAAATATTCATACCCTCCTCTAGCTTTAACATTCATCAGACCACAAAGGTAGGAATGTATAAGCTCTAAAGGTTCTTTGGCTTTATAACCTTTTCCACTAAAAGGTCTTTTAGTCATTTTACCTTCTAGGCAAGACTCACATACTGGTAAGGTAATTTCTTTTATCTCATTTAGAAGTTTATTATTTACCAATCTCTCAATCCTATTGAAATTAATGTGACCTAACCTAAGATGCCAAAGATGAGCATTTTCTTTAGGAGAAAATTTACGTTTCTTAGTTTGTGTATTTGCAGTTTTAAATAATTCAGTATTCAAAACCATTGCAGTTTTAAATAATTCAGTATTCAAAACCATCTTGACTGAATTTGGTCTTAAAACATACAAACCATTCTCTAAAGAAGTTGCACATATTTCAACACCTTTTTTTAAAATAGACACTTTATTGAAAGAAAAAGATATTTAAATACATTGTTTGATTAGGCAAGAAATAGAAATTAGGTTTCTAGCAAACCCTGGTATCACTAATACATTGTCTAACAACATATAATTCTTGCCAAATAACAGCTTCATGGTGCCAACCGCCACAGCTGAGACAACTTTCTCAGTTCCAACGTGGAGCATTATCTCCCCTTCTTGTAGTTGCTGCTAGGAACTAATTCCCTAAAAAAGAATAACAAACATGATTAGTGGTGCCTGAATCTAATATCCAGGCAGTATTATCATCATCCACTAAACAAGTTTCTAAGCAAAGTAAATCATATTTACCTTCTTTCTTCTTTTCGACCATGTACTTCGGACAGTTCCGTTTCAGTGTGTGCCCTCATTGCAATGGAAACATTTTCCTTTGTCAGCAACTTCTTTGACCTTTTTGCCTTTCTCGGCGGCAGCTTTGTCAGCCTATTTCCCCTTACCAACCTTCTTCATTTTCTTCTTTTTCCCTTTCAGGCCTGAAGAAGATGAAGCCACTAATTTTGTCCCAAAGATTGAACCTTCGTGATAACTCCTACTGCCAACATTTGCCTCACCTTTTGATCCCTTGATTTTCATCAGAGATTGAAAGGTTTGGAGTTCATTCAGAAGGGTGGTAAGGTTAAAAGTAAATTTTTTTCATAACAACATTACTTTGAAACTGTAGGAAACTCTCTAGAAGAGTTTCCAATATAAAGTTGACCTTGTTCGATTCATCGACATCCTGACGTTGAAGATGTACTTGAGGACATTGTGCCTGACTTGAACAGACTGTTGTCAGAACATGCCTTGCAACGATTCCATGATTTCCTTAGCGGTTGTCATGCCCTCGTGCTTTTTGGCTAGTATGTCAGACATACTTGCCAATATATAGACCTTGGCCTTATCATTGGCCTTGATCCATCTATCGTATGCATCATGAACATTTCATGTTGCATTTGAGCCTGAAACCTGATGACACTCCTCATTAAGCACAAACTTAAGATCGTCTGCTACCAAGATTATTTAAGGTTGTTCTTCCATGTCATCATGTTTGGTTAATTTTTCGATAGCCAACAAGGAAATGATTGAGTTATTTATTTTGTTGAAAAATAAATTACTTGTATTAGTTTCTCGCTAAACCTTTTATCCAATCAGTTTTAGCTAATTATCTAATCATTCTTAGGTCATTAATAATTTGCAATGATACTCCAAAGGTTTAGAATGTATGACATCGAAGGGTAATAAAAAACACCCCTCCTCTATATTAAGACATTCTGGACCAAAACCTAATGTCAGAACAACTCTTATTCCTATAGGCTTATTTACCATTATTTTGTCTGGATTACACTTACAACTAATGTATCCCGTGAGTGTGACTCTCTATCTTTGGATTCCAGAGTCCCGATCCAACAAAATCCGTCGAAGGGAGGACTAGGTTGGAAAATAGACTAAGGTAACCTTTATCCCTCTCAGGTATTCACTGTGTTCTAATCCCTATGATCAAATCCCTCCGAAGGGATTGTTTGGTCCAGGCCAAACTAGCAGGTTGACCATAGTGATCTCACGGTGCGAACTGATAGAAGAGACCATGGGTTTTGCTTTCACATTTCCCGCTCTCACTCACTATAAGTACCCTCTCCATTCACCTTGATATTGACCCATACAAACACCATCCGAAGAGGGACGCTCCCGTTTGCGCCATGAGGCCAAGTATGGATCTCACGGTGTGAATTTTCGGAGATATGTAGGTGGAAAACTGATGTATCATGTACATCTATTTCCTTCCTCTAAGTACTTTAAGATTTTAGGAAATTGACCTAGGTTAAATCCAATAATGATTTTTACCTAAATCTACCAATATAACCCTTTATATTGAATTTTACCTAGGTTTCTAGTTTATTAACCCCCTTAATAAACTATGATGACGTTTTAATAATTTATAAACTCTAGATTAAATTCACTCACAGGTCAGTTCCTAAGTAGGGGTGTTCCTTTTCCGTCAGCTTAAATACCCTAGCCCAGACAGAACTTTCCTTAGACAGAGTTCCTCTTTAATCATAGTCTATAAATTATTCGGTTCCTAATTTAATCTAATTAGAACTAGATAACCTAAGGTATATTAATACCATGTTCTTAACATTTTAAAACCAATTAATTAACCTTAGGTGACATGCAATTCTATGTTATAAGTGCTTGATAATTCATTACATGAATAATATCACATACATAATATATTCATCTCATGAATTAAAATGCATGTCACTGTTATCCAAAATTAATATAACACTTATACTAATTCATGCAAACTATACAATATAACACCTTATATTATAAGTGATGCATGAATATGCTTAACCTAAGGTGGAATTTAACTAAAATAGCATACATTATACATGGAGATAATTAATAGAACAATTGCATAAATTAAATAGCAAAATTAGGCCACTTTTGGAACTCTAATTATTAATTAAAATTAATATAATTTCATTCTATTAATTTGATTTAATTTAATTTAATTAAAAAACATTTTTATATATTAAATATAAAATCAAAAACCGCCTGCTTCTGCCCGTTGTTGCGCATGTTACACCACCGAAACAGCGTTGCAAGGTTGATCCACCTTCACTCGCACGTTATGGCATTGGCATTGCAACGTTGTGTCTTCTCCAGCCAAAAGCAGCATCAGTGACATTGCAATGCTGAAGAACAACGTTGCAACGTCGTACACATAACAGAAAGTGAATCTTCTGGTTTTTTTTTCATTTTTCCTCCGTTCTTCTCAACAACTTCTTTGCCCCGATCGACACAGACTTACAGACTCGATTTACAATTAAAATTTTCCAAGACATCGGGCCCTTACATTTAACAATTCAATGAAAATTGCAAATCTAAGTGTCAAAAATGAAAACATCTAATTTTGCATACCAACATTCATCTCATGAATATAATGCAATCCCACCTATGTTTTTTACAGATCTAGAACAAAAATAAGAACACAATTGGCTCTTATACCAATTGATAGGATCGAATCTTGCAGCGGAATTGTTACGTAGATCAAATCAAAAACATAAAACTACAACGATTAAGCATAAAATGGAAATATGGACAACATATTACCTTTGTAGAACTAAATCTCCTAGATCTTCATCGTTGTATCTCTAGGAGAGGGAGGATGGTGGGAATCCTCTTTTGGAGTTAGGAGAGACTTTTTGAGAGAGAGAATGGAACTTTTCCACGAGGTATGAGCACTAGGGTTTCTCTAGCATTGCCTTAATCAAACTGTGCATCTCATGCATCTTTTTATAGGGAAATAGGATGGAAATTATCATCCTATCCCTATTGTATAATATAGTGCTCATAAGGTATCTTATACCTTATTATATAAATCATATTTATATAATATGCATAGATTGAATCAATATTCAATCTTTCATATCTCTCATATGTATATTTTAGCATATAGTTTTTTATGAACCCAATTCATATTTAAACTATATATTATATCAATTATATCACATATAATGATATAATTGATATGTCTCCTCATTTATGAAATTGAACACTTCAATTTCACCCCAAACTTTATACACTCAATATTACCATGTTGAGCCAACGGAGGAACCTAATATACCTACAGATCATGAGCTCCCATGATACGAGATTAATCGATCAAACTCTTTGATCTAATTAATCAACATTCATTAACTACGAGTCACTCCACTATAGACTCGTAGTTGCACTCTCCTCACTGTAGATTGTGTTGTGTCCATTGATATAATCAATACCTGTGAGTTGATGTTGGGATTTATGCCCTAAACTCGTGTATATGCTATTATTCAAGGAAATGAATAAAAGTGTTATTTTTCCTGTAATCTTGTATTCTCGCAATTACAAACTTAAATCCAATAAACTAAGCTCCATGGTCACATTTAGGAGATCTTGAACAGTGTGTGGTTGACACATATCTAGGATCAAGTTTAAGTAAATGACCCAAATAGTCTATAGTACATGGATTAGGTTTGGAACCTCATCCTGGAAACACTATGGATGCGACCCACTTTGTATTTGATACAAACGAGGCGATCCAGCTCGTTCATGTAGTTGACATGCGAGTGGGAGCATCCTGTGCGATGAGATTGTACAAGATTGGGCCAAGAATTGTTAGACCACTCTAGTAACATCGTTGATAGATTAGGGGCTAATAATTCAAAGATGACCATTAGTGACTCAACCTGAATCCTGAGCGAGTTGTGAACTCCTGTCTGTGGGGGTTTATCCTTAAACTAATACGGGTGAGATGGTCATAGTTGTCGACTCAATATGCCTACTTTCTCAGGGATGAAACCTCGTAGGGAGTTGGGGACTTCACTTCACAAGAAGAAATTCACTCGTTCCCGAACTAGGGTAACTAGATAGGTTGTTCCCTTAAGAGTTGAATCCAGGTCTTGAACAACGGAACCCCTCCCTCTTGCTGGCCCGAGAGGGATATTATTTTTGGTCGAACCATAAACTTGTTGTTCATTAGAGGATCAGTGGTGCTTAAGGTGCACGAAGTAGTCTCAGGGGTAAAACGGTAATTTGACCCAGCTGTGACTACGAACGACCTGTGAAGGGTTGACTCACGGGCATTGGTTAAATAAATGGACACAACTTGTTCTACAGTGAGGAGAGTGCAGCTACGAGTCTATAGTTGAGTGACTCGTAGTTAACGAATGTTAATTAACGGGATCAAAGAGTTTGATTAGTTAATCTCGTATCGTTGGAGCTCATGATCTGTAGGTTCATTAGGTCCCTCGGTTGGCTCAACATGGAATTGAATGAGGGTATAAAGTTTTGGAATGAATTTGAAGTGTTCAAATTCAAATTAGGGAATTATGTCGATTATATATGATATAATTGATATAATATATAGTTCAATGTGAATATGATTCATAATGAACCTAATTATGCCTAATTATAGAATTAAGGCATAAATTAAGGAAATAATTTGAGAGACATGAAATTGAATTTGATTAAATTCATTTTTTCCACATTATGTAAATATGATTTACATAATAAGGTATTTGATACCTTATATTATGCAATGCATAAATGCATAATTAGTGGAAATGGTGGCATAATGGGTAGAATTTTTCTCCACCCACATTGCCTATAAAAGCATCCCTTTGGATGCAATTTGGGACACTTGAATCATTTGTGTAGTTTTGCAATTGGGCAAACACAAATCATTCTCTCAAATTCTCTCCACTCTCCCTAATCTTCAAAAAGAGATCCCACCTCTCTCCCTCTCCTAGAGAACAACCGAGAAGACGTTTTGGAGGTGTTCGAGGGTTCGATCGTAGAGAACAAAGAGATCCTTGATGACAAGAGGATTACGCGAAGAATTTGGTCTTCAAAGGTAATCTCTAATTCCTTTATGCTTTCAATTGTATGCTTAGCTTTAGTTTTCTATTTTTGAGTCATTTCTATGGAACATAATCAAGAACGACAAGGATCATTCGCTTCCGCACCGGATTCGATCCCTTCAATTGACCCTTCACAGGTTATTCGTAATCACAGTTGGGTCAAATTGCCATTTTACCCCAGTGATTACCTCTTGCTCCTTAAGCATTACTAATCCTCGAATGAACAACAAGTCTTTGATCCTACCATAAACTTAATCCCTCTTAGGCAGTAAGAGAGTGGGGCCCCGTTGTTCAAGACCTGGATTCAGTTCTTAAGAGAACAACCTATCTGATTCCCTAATTCAGAAATGAGTGAATTCCATCTTGCAGAGTTAAGTTCCCAGTTACCTACAAGGTTTTGTCCCTGAGAAGGTAGGCATATTGAGTCGGCTACATGCCACTCTTACCCATACTCATCTAAGGACAACCCCCCATAAACAGGAGTTCGTAACTTGCTCAGGATTCAGGTCAAGTCACTAATGATCATCTATAAATTATTAGCCCTAACCTGTTAACGGTGTTACACTAATAGGCTAATAATTTGCAGCCCGGTCTTGTACGATCTCATCGCACAGGATGCCCCCACTCGCATGTCTACCACATGAACGAGTTGGATTACCTCGTTTGTACTGAATACAAAGCGATCCATGGTGTTACCAGTATAAGGTTTCCAATCTCATGCGTGTACCATAGACCATTTAGGTTATAGATGAATATTATCCAACTTATGTCCACTACACATTTGTTCAAGATCTATCATTATAACCTTAGAACTTAGTTTATTGAATTTAGGCTTATGTGTGAGAATACAATAAATAACTCTTTATTTATTTGAATAACATTATTACAAAACTACACTTGTTTAGGTCATAAACCCCAACAGTTTCCTCATAGTCCATCCTTTCTCGCTGGGTATAACCATTTTCCATGAGTCTAGCTTGGAAGGTCTATACCTTCCTATCTACACCTCGTTTTCTTTTGTAGATCCATTTGCAACCTATAGGTTTTACCCCATCAGGTTGATCTACAAGATCCAAAACGGAATTGAAGTACATAGACTTCATTTCCTGGTCCATGACTTTAATCCATTCGTCCTTGTCTACATCATCCCTTGCTTGATCATAAGTTAATGGATCCTCACAATCGTCATTAGGTATGAAAACTTAGGTTTCAGTTAAACCCATGTAACGGTTAGAGTGTGTTACAACCCTCCCACTACTTCGAGACACTCTCAACTCTTAAGATGAATGTTTTTGACTTGATGAGCTAGTACCAACAACTCTTGTCGATGTGCTAGCATCAATAGTAACTTTTGTTGATGCACTGTTTAATTCATTTAACACGACCTTACTTCTTGGTTTATAGTCCTTGATTTGATCCTCCTCTAGGAAAGTGGTGTTTGTCGACACAACCACCCTATTTTCCTTAGGATCATAAAAAAGACCACCTCTCGTTTCTTTTGGGTAGCCTACAAATAGGCATAATTTTGAAAGAAGTTCCAATTTCTTCAGGTTTGTCTCAATCACATGGGTTGGACATCCCCAAATTCTAAAATGACGTAAACTATCTTTATGTCCTCTCCAAAGTTCGAAAGGTGTTTCAAAAACACTCTTCGATGGAACGTTGTTTAAAATGTAAACTGCAGTCTCCACTGCATAACCCCAAAACGAGTCAGAGAGACGAGCATAACTCATCATCGACTGAACCATGACCAATAGGGTTCTGTTTCTTTTTAACAATACACCATTTTGCTGTGGCATACTATGTTGGGGTGCATGCTCTAAACTCGTGTCGTTTGTAATAGTTCTTGTTTTAATAAATAAAGTTATTTGTTATTCAAACCTTGTATCTCACATTTATAAACTTAATCCAACAAACTTAGCTCCAGGGTCATACTTATGAGAACTTGAACGATGTGTAGTGGATACACAGGTAGGATCACGTTGAGTTAGTGACCCGAACGGTCTACAGTTTATGGATAGGGTTGGGAACCTCATCCTTGCAAAACTATGGATGCGACTCACTTTGTATTGGATACAAATGAGGAGATCCAGCTCGTTCATGTAGTTGATATGCGAGTGAGGGCATCCTGTGCAATGAGATTGTACAAGACCAGACCATGAATTATTTGTTGGGGTTTGTGCCCTAAAACTCGTAGTTTGTAATTTTGTTCTAATTATTGTAATAAAGAGTTATTATTTCAATAAAGAGTTATTGTTCGTTATTTACAATATTGCCATTATTTTAACCCTAAATCCAATAAACTAAACATCTAAGGTTGTAAAATGTCTCTTGAACTGAATGTAATGTACATATAAAGGATCTCGGTTCAAGATACAGTCTAAAGAGTCTATAGTAAGGGGATAAGGTTTGGGTACCTTACCCTAGTAACACTATGGATGTGGCCCACTTTGTATATGATACAAACACTGTGATCCTAACGTGTTCGTGTAGATGACATGTGAGTGGGGATATCCTATGTAATGAGATTACATAAGACCGGACCGCGAAATAGTAACCACTAGATGTAACTGCGTTGACTAGCTAGGTTTTTATTTCACTAGGATGACCTAGGCAACTTAATCTCAATCCTGAGCAGGTTATGAACTCCTGTTTGCGAGGGATTGTCCTTTGACTAGTATGGGTGAGAGTGGCCAGATTTGCCGACTCAATATGCCTACCTTCTTGGGGACAAGATCGAGTGAGCAGCTGGGGACTTAACTTAGCAAGATGGAATTCACTCCTTCCCGCCTACTAGGGTAAGTAGATGAATGTTCCCTTAAGTGGTGTCTCCAGGACTTGAACAAAGGGTTTGACCCTCTCATTGGCCCGAGAGGGACTTCTGTTTGTTGGCAGGACCACAAACAAATTGTTCATTAAAGGAGCACGAGTACTTAAGGTACAAGATGTAACCCAGGGGTAAAACGGTAATTTGACTCAGCTGGTGTTACGAACATTCGTGAAGGATTGACTTGCTGTTATTGGTCAATATCCGTGGACACAAAAATATATCTACAGTGAGAAGAGTGCAGTTGCGGGACTTTAGTGAAGTGTTCCCGCAGTTAACGAATGTTGATTAGGAGGTTAATGAGATTAACCGAGTAATCTCATATTGTTGGAGCTTCTGATTTGTAGGTCCATTAGGTCCACCTTCTAGCTCGTAAAGGGTTCTTAGATCGTTTGAATTTGAAATGTTCAAATTCATTTGGGAATAAATTTAATGTATATAGATACGTTATAATATAAAGTTTTGGAACTTTATATTATAAATTTAATGTGAATATGATTCATATTAAATTTCATGAGAGAATTAAATATTTGAAAGAGTTTAAATATTAATTTAAATGTGAATGTGATTCATATTAGAAAACTATAGGTTAAAATTTAATGTGCATAAGATGTACATTAAACGATAGGTTAAAGGGTAAAATGATTAAATGTGATTTATTCATTTAATTAATTAATGTGATATTTAAATTAAATATGATTTAATTTAATTTAATTAATTAATGTGATATTTAAATTAAATATGATTTAATTTAATTTAATTAATTAATAGTTAATTAATTATTATTTTTAATTAATTAATAGGGAACGTGTCATCTTGACATGTTCCCACCACTCCCCAATTCCCTCTCGATAGGGAGTGGGGAGTTACCCATAGAACTTGTTGGATTGATCATTGGTAGCAATTGGTGAATTGTTGTAAGAAAATTCTCTCTCTCAAAAAATTCCCTCTGTTATCCAAATTGTTGGAACCCTTCTCATTAAGGGAGATCTAAGTGGAATCTAGAGATATAGAAGGTTCTCACTAGTGATGTTGTCCTGTTGTAGAAAACAGAGAAGTTTTTTTTTTCAGTTGTTGTGTTGCTGTGCAATTGGAGCAAGGGTTGTTGGATTTTTAATCTACAAAGGTAATTGATACTTACTTTTAGTTTAAGCTTTTACAGCATGTTTGCATTTTTTAGTTCCATGCTCTAATTAGATTAGGATTATGCTTATTCTCTGTATTTTACCAATGTACTGGTATTTGTATTAAACCAAAACAAATAAGCAATTGATCCATTCAATCACGTTTCGGCTGCTCAAGGGGATCAGATCTCCATCATTATTAGACTAACTGATGTAACATCGTTAACAGTTTATGACTAATAAATTCGTAGATGACCATTAGTGACTCAATCTTAATCCTGAGCGTGTTACAGACTCCTGTCTACGGGGGTCTGCCCTTTGACTAGTACGGGTGAGAGTGGCATGTGTTACTTGCCCAATATGCCTACCTTCTCAGGGGCAGAACCATGTGGGGAGCTGGGAACTTGACTACGCAAGATGGAATACACTCATTTCTGAGCTAAGGAAACTAGAGGGGTTGTTTCCTTAAGTGTTGACTCTAGGGCTTGAATAACAGGGCCCCACCCTCTCACTGGCCCGAGAGGGACGTTGTTTATGGTAGGACCATAAACATAGTTGTTCATTAGAGGATCAGTGGGACTTAAGGAGCAAGAGGTAGACACAGGGGTAAAACAGTAATTTGACCCAGCTATGACTACGAACAACCTGTGAAAGGTCAACTCATGGGTATTGGTTATATCGATGGACACAACTTATCCTACAGTGAGGAGAGTGGAGCTACAAGGCTATAGTGGAGTGCCTTTGTAGTTAATGAATGTTGATTAATAGGATCAGAGAATTTGATCACTTAATCTCAAATCATTGGAGCTCATGATCTGTAGGTCTATTAGGTCCCTCGATTGGCTCAATTTTGGATTAAATGAGGGTATACAGTTTGGAGTGAATTTGAAGTATTCAAATTCATATAAAGGGTATTTATGTCATTTATATGAGATATAATTGACATAATATATAGTTTAAAGTGAATGGGATTCATAATATGAAAGAGTCTAGATTAAGAAAGCGGAAGCAATTTTGGATCTTGAACACTCTAAGTTGATCAATTTTGTAAAATAAAAAACATGCTCAAAACTGGAAAAACAGAGAATATGAACACATACCTTTGTTGTTCAAAATTCTCCTAATCCGTGGGCAATTTCTTGTCACAAACACTTTGTGGACAACCTCTAGTGTCTTCCCTACTATCCTCTGGCCTTGGAACAGATTGTGGGATCTTTGATAGAGAGAATTTGGAAGAAAATACCTCAAAGGTCAAAAAACGAGAATTCTATTAATTTCTGCAAATCCTCTCAAAATGCCTCAAATCACCATTAAATAAAGCTTCATTAAGCTTCATTAGAGTGACATCTCAATAGTGATGAGGATAATTTGAGATGGAGGTGGCCAAATTTGGTGAATTTGAAGATGAGAGGGATTGGGCAAGTTGCCAGTTTGTTTTCCATGAAAATCCACTATTTTTTATTTAATTTTAATTCAAAAATCAATATTAAATTGATTTTTAATTAAAATTAATTTAATTAATTTAATTATTAAATAATTAATTTAATTGATTAATTTAATTAATTAATTTTTAATTTAATTTAATATCAAATATTAAATTAAACAAATTGCCCGATCCCGATCGATTTTTCGAACGTGAACTTTATTCATGCTATAAACTGATCTAATATTTAAATCATATTTAAATATATCCACCTTTTATTAATCATAGTTTAATACATAATTAAGCTATGATTCGTTAAATATATCACATATAATTAACGCTTTCTTCCAAACTCGAATTTGAACAATTCAAATTCTTTTCTCTCAAAATGTTACAAGGCTTAGTCCGAGCTAGTAAGGAGGACCTAATGGACCTACAGATCATGAGCTCCAAAGATATGAGATTAACCGGCCAAACTCTTTAGCCTAGCTAATCAACATTCGTTAACCACCGGGACACTCCACTAAAGCTCAGTGGTTGCATTCTCCTCACTGTAGATATATTTCTATCCACTCGATATAACCATGATTAGTAAGTCGATCCTCCACATGTCGTTCGTAATTACAGTTGGGTCAAAATTACCGTTTTACCCCTATAATTACCTCTTGTTCCTTAAGTCCATCTGATCCTCTAATGAACAATTGGCTTGTGGTCCAACAAGCAAACTGAATCCCTCTCGGGCCAGTGAGAGGGGCGGGCCCATTGTTCAAGACCTGGAGTCAGCACTTAAGGGAACAACCTCTCTGCTAATCCCTAAGGCGGGTAGGAGTGAATTTCATCTTGTAGAACTATGTTCCTAGCTATCTACCCGATTTTATCCCTGAAATAGGAGGCTTATTGAGTCGGCAGTCTCGAGCCACTCTCAGCCATGCAAATCTAAGGATAATCCGAATAAACAAGAGTCCATAGAACGCTCAGGATTAAGATCGAGTTACCTAGGTCATCGTATGAATAAAGTCAGTTAAGACAGTAAATGGAGTTATAAAGTCTAAGTGACTATTTTGCGGTCCAGTCTTATGCAAACTCATTGCATATGGTGCCCCCACTCACATGTTTCCACATGAGCGATTTAGGATCACATCGTTTGTACTCTACAAAGTGGGACGCGTCCATGGTGTCCCCAGGATAAGGTACCCAACCCTATCCTTATACTATAGACTGTTCTGGCTATAACTTGAACTTGATCCACTTTTATGTCACACATAAAGTTCAAGTATTCATCCTATAGCCAAGGGCTCTTTATTGGATTAAGGTTACACAATACACAACATTCAATAACACCTTTACTGAATAAATATCAATAACAACTTTATTGCAAAATAGAATATACATTCAGTTTACAAAACCACGAGTTTTAGGACATTAAACCCAACAATCTCCCACTTGGACTAAAACGTTTGTGGGGTAAAACATGCTGAGCAAAGAAAAAATTGCCCTCTTTCAGACAACCCGTAGTCCTAGACTTTCTAGGTGTCCTCAAACACTTTAGCCGTGAGGACTTTGTAAATGGATCAAAGATGTTGTGCTCGGCGATCTGCGTGACGATCACGCCTCCTCGTTGCACAATCTCCCGATGAGATGATATTTGCGCTCTATGTGCTTTCCACGCTTATGGCTTCTAGGTTCTTTAGAATTTGTCACTGCACCACTATTATCACAATAAAGGGTGATAGGCAAATTCATATTTGGAACAACTTCCAAATCAATCAAGAACTTCCTAAGCCATACAAATTCTCTTTGCTTGCTTCGCAAGTTGCGACGTGCTCAAATTTCTCCATGGTGGAGTCGCAATACAACCTTGCTTTATACTCCTCCATACTATAGCTCCTCCGTTAAGAGTGAACACTGATCCTGATGTGGATTTCCTCGAATCTATATCAGTTTGAAAATCAGAGTTAGTGTATCCTGCAAGGATCAAATCTTTTGCGCCATACACAAGCATATAGTCCCTCGTTCTCCTAAGATACTTGAGGATGTTCTTAACGGCAGTCCAGTAATCATATCCTGGATTAGACTGATACCTGCTGACAATTCCCACTGCATAGCATATGTCGGGTCTAGTACATAGAATGGCATACATCAGACTACCGACAGCTGATGCATAGGGAGTGCGTCTCATATCCTCAACTTTTTGAGGTGTCTTAGGACATTGTTCCTTAGTCAAATGAATTTCATGCCTGAAAGGCAATAAACCCTTCTTGGAATTCTGCATCTTATATCTAACCAACATCTTGTCAATATAAGATGCCTGAGAAAGTGCTAGCGTTTTGTTCTTGCGATTCCGAACGATTTGGATTCCAAGAACAAACTGAGCCTCTCCCAAATCTTTCATTTGGAATTTGGTCGCTAGCTATTGCTTAACGCCAGTCAGGAACCCTGTATCATTCCCAATGAGCAAGATATCGTCTATGTATAGAACTAAGAAAGCTACAGTGGTATTGACTATCTTCTTGTAAACACAAGGCTCGTCAATATTTTGTTCAAAGCCATAAGATTTGATCGCAGTATCAAATCTTATATTTCAGGATCTAGACGCTTGTTTCAATCCATAAATGGATCGTTTAAGCTTGCAAACTTTTTGCTCTTGACCCTGAACTATGAACCCCTCTGGTTGATCCATATAGATACTCTCCTCAAGATAGCCATTCAGAAAGGTTGTCTTGACATCCATTTGCCAAATTTCATAGTCATAAAACCTGGCAATGGACAATAGTATTCTAATGGACTTAAGCATGGCAACAGGGGAGAAGGTTTCTTCATAGTCCACCCCTTCCCTTTGGGTATAACCCTTTGCCACAAGTCGAGCCTTAAAGGTTTGCACCTTACCGGCTTGATCTTGTTTCCTCTTGTAGATCCACTTGCAACCGATAGGTCTTTCACCATCTGGTTGATCTACAAGTTCCCAGACTGAATTGAAGTACATTTTACTCCATTTCAAGGTCCATGGCTTTAATCCACTGGTTCCTATCTATATCATTCATTGCCTGTTTATAGGTCAATGGATCCTCAACGCCATCATCAGGTATGCCGACTTGGGTTTCTGTCAAACCCATGTAACGGTCGGGTTGTCTAACATCCCTCCCACTACGTCGAGGCATTCTCAACTCTTGAGAAGGACCAGCTTGATCAACAACGTTTGTTGATTTATCTGTAGCTTCCCTGGAAATTTCACTTAAGACAATCCTGCTTCGAGGCTGATGATCTCTCGTGTGGTCTTCCTCTAAGAACGTGGCAATTGTCGACACAAGCACCTTGTCCTCTTGAGGATCATAAAATAGACCACCTTTCGTTTCTTTGGAGTATCCTACAAATAGGCATAATTTTGAACGATGTTCCAATTTCTTTGGATTGGACACCAACACATGTGTTGGACATCCCCAAATCCTGAAGTGACGTAAACTACCTTTACGCATTTTTCATAACTCATAAGGTGTTTCTGAAACACTCTTTGAGGGAACCATGTTCAAAATATATACAGCAGCTTCTACAGCATATCCCCAAAACGAACTAGGCAGCTGAGCATAGCTCATCATGGATCGAACTATGTCTAACAAGGTTCTATTTCTCCTCTCAGATACACCATTCTGCTGAGGTGTACCAGGCGCTGAGAGTTTGGATACGATTCCATGTTCTATCATATAGTCTTGGAATCTCAAATCCATATACTCTCCACCTCGATCTGATCGAAGTGTTTTAATCATTTTACCTAATGTGTTCTCAACCTTTGCCTTATACTCCTTGAACTTTTCAAGGGTTTCGTACTTATGATGCATTAGGTATCGATAACCATACCTAGAATAATCATCAATAAAACTGATGAAATATTCATACCCTCCTCGTGCCTTGACATTCATAGGACCACAGAGATCCAAATGCACGAGTTCCAAGGGCTCTTTGGCTCTATAACCTTTTTCAGAAAAAAGGTCTTTTAGTCATTTTTCCCTCAAGACAAGACTCACATGGTGGTAAAGAGTTGTCCTCTAACTGACTTAGGAGACCACTCTTGACCAATCTCCCAATCCTATTGAGATTAATGTGGCCTAGTCTCAAGTGCCAAAGATAGGTACTAGGAGAAAGTTTCTGCCTTTTATTTTGAATATCAGTTGTTTTAAACATCTCGGTGTTCAAAATAACTTTTACTTCAATTGGTCTTAACACGTATAAGTTGTTTTCAAGTTTAGCAGAACATATTCGTACACCTCTTTTGCAAATGAATGCTTCATTATGATCAAAAGATACTTTATACATATTTTCAAGCAAACAAGAGATAGATACAAGATTTCTTTTGATTCCAGGAACCAAAAGTACATTTTCTAATAAAATGAATCTATCCCTAAACAATAGCTTCACTGCTCCCACTGCTTTGGCTGAGACAACCTCTCTCGTTCCAACCCTGAGAGTTATCTCCCCATCTGCAAGTCGCCCGAGAACTAGTTTCTCAAGAAGAACAAACATGGTTAGTGGCTCCTGAATCTAATATCCAAAGTGGAATCATCATGTTCCACTAAACATGTTTCAATAACGAGTAAATCATATTTACCTTGTTTTTCTTTCTCGCCTTTCTTTCTCGCAAGGTATTTCGAGCGCCTTCCTCTTCCAAAGGCTCCAACACCACAGTGGAAACATTTTTCTGTGGCTTTAGCCTTGCGTGTGGGAGCCTATCCCTTCCCTTTGTCCTTCTTCTTCTTTTTCTGAATACCCTTATTCTTAGAAAAAGAAGGACCAGATTTGGTCCCTAAGGACGATCCTCTTAGGAACTTCTTCGAAGTGACAACATTTGCCTCCTTCTCTTTTCATTTTGCTTTCATGAGGGACTCAAAATTCTGTAGCTCATTGAGGAGAGTAGTCAGGTTATACTCTATTTTATTCATCACCGCATTTGTGCGGAATGGGAGGAAACTCTTCGAAAGAGATTCCATAATAAAGGTTACCTGACTTTTCTCATCTATGACTGCCCCATTTACTTCAGCCACGTTGAAGTGGGTCATCATGTCAAGGACATGTTTCCTAATGAGAGGCCCTTCTTCATACGGGAGTTGTAAACGTATTTGACAAAGATCATAATGGACCGATGAGGACGGTTGTCCAAACATCGCCTGTAATAATCCCATGACCTCCTTTGCAGTGACCATGGTCTCATGTTTCTTAGACAACAAATCGATATGTTTGGCTAAGATATAGACGCGCCTTCTCATTAGCCCTAATCCATCTCATCATAAGCATCCCGAACAATTCGGTTTGCGATCGAGTGGGAGGAGGAGACATTCCTCCATTAAGACGAACCTCGGATCATCAAGAACAAGAATCGTATTCAAGTTTGATTTCCGTGTTCCATAATTATCGCCGCTTAGTTTATTGAAGGCGAGTAAATCGGATAAAAGAGTTCGACATGTCTTTGAAAAAGAATGAATTCTATTAGTGAATTGTTTGTAACCTATCCAATTTAAGAATTTAGCAAAAGTAATAATGTACCCATAAACTCATTATTGTTTTTGCAACGATACTTCAGTGAGTCAGAGTAACCGCTACCGAGAGCGCTTAATCACTCCTTCATTGAACCAAGACATTCTTGACTAAATGCTAATACCTGAATAACTCTTATTCCTATAACATTCTAGTTATCGTTACTTTAGTCAAGAACTTACTAACACTTAGCAATTCTTGTAAGTGTGACCCGCCATTTTCGCACTCTCGTGAGGTCGGCCCCAACAATGCTACCGAACCGAGAGAGAAAAAGTCGGGAATGAACCTAAGAGACCCTATCCATTTCTCGAGTTTGAGTTGTTATGAATCCCATGTTACATCCTCCGAATGGATAGTGCTACTTCAACTGCGCAGCGCAACATGGGAATCTCACGGTCCAACCTAATGGAGGAGACCGTAGGATGTGTTGACACACTTCTTTCTCCCACTTACTATAAATACTTTCTCCATTCACCTTGCTCTTGATTTATGCAAACACCATCCGAATGGGGATGCCCTATTGACATCACGAGGTCGATCATAAATCTCACGGTGTGAACTTCGCAGAGAGCGTAAGAGGAAATTGATATATCATATATACCTTTTCACTCCCACTAAGTATTTTAAACAGTTTGAGTATACTTTTACTTAGGCATATTCCGGCTAAAACAATATGATCTAAGTTTACCAATATAACAATTATACTGGAATTACCTAAGTCTATTAACCATTTAATAAACCTAGGTCTATGAGTTAAATTTATTAACTTTTAATAAACGCCACTCACGAAAGATAATTTATAAACCTCTAGATTAAATTCACTCCCAGGTCAGTTCCCAGGTAGGGGTGTTCCGTTTCCGTCAGCTTAAGTACCCCAACCTAGCCAGAACCTTCCTTAGTCAGAGTCCCTCTTTAATCAAAGTTTATCTAGTTCTAATTCTAATCTTATTAGAACTAGATAACCTAAGGTCTAATTAATTTCCAGTTCTAAAACCATTTTAAAACTAATTAATTAACCTTAAGTTACATGCATTTCTATGTTATAAATTACTTCAACATTCATCACAAGAATAAACACTCATTTATAACAAATTCATCACATGAATAAATGTATAGCAATTATATGTTTCATTTTTAATTAATATAACCCTTATATTAATTATAATTAAAACATATAATATTTGTTTCATAAATTAATATAACACTTATATTAATTCTTACGAAACTCAATAAACATGCATACAATATATTATAACACTTATAACATACTTTCAATGCATGGAGCATGCTTCCTATGGTGGGATTTTAAAATCTATATGGCATACTTTATGCACATATAATCAGGGATTTTAATTAAAACATACATTCACAATGCATAATTAATTAAACACACTAAAATGGACTGGTTTTGGCCTCTAATGCAAGCAAACTACTAAGTTATTACAATAATAATCTAGAAATAATATCGAACCACTTCGAACACTTCGAATTTGGGTCGAATCGGCTTGCAAATGTGTGAACCATACCTTCAAAAGGTTGAACCAAGCTGTAAAAGGCTGAACCGGGCCTCCAATTCGTGAAACAGACCCCCAAAATGAAAAAACCGACCTCGAAATAGTCAGAATCGGTCTAAAACCACCCGAACCGAACCAAAAACGAGCCAAACTGGTCCAAAATTAATTGAACGGGGTCAAAGTCAATAGTCAACTAGTCAACTCTACCTTCTTCATCAACTAAAAGCACGGGCCTGAAGCAATTAATTACTGTAGCATAAATTTTAAAAAAAAAACACAGCAGCTGCCTTTGTTTTCTTATTTTCTGACCTTTCATGCTTCTCTCTTCAAATTGAAGATCTTCTCAAACTCCAATCGACTTGAAATTTTTACAGCTTATTCTACACACATTAATGCTCGAACAAACTTGAGAAATTTGAAAATAAAGCACAAATTGATTCTCAATTTAAATGTCAAAACCAGAAGAACACTTTAGACGCCCAGAAAAATTATATTTCAAAAAACACCCACCACAAGACATAATTGATCAAATTGAGTGCTCAAAATTACTCTGATACCAATTGAAAGAGTCTAGATTAAGAAAGCGGAAGCAATTTTTGATCTTGAACACTCTAAGTTGATCAATTTTGTAAAATAAAAAACATGCTCAAAACTGGAAAAACAGAGAATATGAACACATACATTTGTTGTTCAAAATTCTCCTAATCCGTGGGCAATTTTTTGTCACAACCAGTTGTGGACAACCTCTAGTGTCTTCCCTACTATCCTCTGGCCTTGGAACAGATTGGGGATCTTTGATAGAGAGAATTTGGAAGAAAAGACCTCAAAGGTCAAAAAACGAGAATTCTATTAATTTCTGCAAATCCTCTCAAAATACCTCAAATCACCATTAAATAAAGCTTCATTAAGCTTCATTAGAGTGACATCTCAATAGTGATGAGAATAATTTGAGATGGAGGTGGCCAAATTTGGTGAATTTGAAGATGAGAGGGATTGGGCAAGTTGCCAATTTGTTTTCCATGAAAATCCACTATGTTTCATTTAATTTTAATTCAAAAATCAATATTAAATTGATTTTTAATTAAAATTAATTTAATTAATTAAATTATTAAATAATTAATTTAATTAATTAATTTTTAATTTAATTTAATTTAATATCAAATATGATTTGCAAATATGTAAAAGGTATGTGATACCTTATACTATATAATTATGCAAATATGATTTGCATATTATATGGTTGTGGTAAAGTGGTAAATAGGTGGAGAATTTGTCTCCACCACATACCACTATTTAAGAGTGTTTAATGAAGCATTCTTTAATTCACTCTCTCATTTTTGGGTTTTCAACCAAGAGCACAAAAGAGAATTCTCTCTACTCTCTCTCTCAAATCTCTCTACACCCAAATCTCCAAAGGGAGTCTCACAACTCTCCCTCGTCCACTGGAGAACAACCGAGAATGTTTGGTGGAAGTGTCGGTTCGTGGATCGTTGAGTAGTTCATTGAGATCGAGACTCTGGGAGAAGGAAAACGCGAAGAAAGGTTAGCAATTTGTTGTCATTTCCTTCTCTTTATCATGCTTAGCCTAGGACAACAATTGTTGTATGTTTAATTTTAAGAAAAACGGTAACACAATGAAAGCAACGCGATTCGCATCACTTCCGCTGCGAGATTCCATCCCATCATACTAAGCATTGAGAGTTGGGGTGTAATTCTATGTTCTATCATATAATCCTGGAATTTAAGGTCCATGTACTCTCCACCTCGATCGGATCAAACTATTTTTATTGATTTACCTAACAGGTTCTCAACCTTAGTCTTAAAATCCTTGAATTTTTGAAGTGCTTCAGACTTATGATGCATTAGATAAATATACTCATATCTTGAATAATCATCTACAAAAGAGATGAAATATTCATACCCTCATCTGGCTTTAACACTTATCGGACCACAAAGGTCTGAATGTATAAGCTTCAAGGAGTCTTTAGCTCTATAACCTTTACCAATAAAAGGCCTTTCGGTCATTTTGCCTTTAAGGCATGATTCACATACAAGTAAAGAAATTTCTTCTAACTCATTTAGAAGTCTACTCTTTACTAGTCTCTCAATTCTATTGAGATTTATGTGACCTAACCTAAGATGCAAAAGTTGGATATTTTCTTTAAGAGAAACTTTTTGCTTCTTAGTTTGCGTATTTGCAGTTTTAAATAATTCAGTGTTCAAAACCATTTTGGTTGAATTAGGCCTTAAAACATACAAAATATTTTCAAGTAAAGTTGTACAAATATCAACACCTTTCATAGAAATAAATGCTTTATTAATAGAAAAGAAATTGAAACATATTGTTTTAACAAGTAAACGGTCCGACCATAAACAATATCCCTCTCTGGCCAGCAAGAGGGAGGGGGCCCCGTTGCTCAAAACCTGGATTCAGCTCTTAAGGGAACAATCTATCTAGTTACCCTCGGGAACGAGTGAATTCCTTCTTGCGAAGTTGAGTCCTCAGCTCCCTACGAGGTTCATCCCTGAGAAGGTAGGCTTATTGAGTCGGCAGCTGTGACCACTCTCACCCGTACTAGTCTAAGGATAAACCCCCGCAAGCAGGAGTTCGCAACCCGCTCAGGATTCAGGTTGAGTCACTAATGGTCATCTTTGAATTATTAGCCCTAATCTATCAACAGTGTTACTAGAGTGGTCTAACAATTCTCGATCCGGTCTTCTACAATCTCATCGCACAGGATGCCCCCACTCGCATGTCAACTACATGAACGAGCTGGATCGCCACATTTGTATCAAATACAAAGTGGGTCGCATATATAGTATTTCCAGGATGAGGTTCCCAACCTAATCTATGTACTATAGACCATTCGGGTCATTTACTTGAACTTGATCCTAGATATGTGTCAACCACACACTGTTCAAGATCTCCTAAATGTGACTCTGGAACTTAGTTTATTGGATTTAAGTTTGTAATTGCGAGAATATAAGATTAAAGGAAAAATAACATTTTTATTCATTTCCTTGAGTAATTACAAATACACGAGTTTAGGGCATAAATCCCAACAAACTCCCACTTGACCTAAAGCTAGTGGAGTACATAGAACATTACAATAATGTAAATACAATAAACTAGAGCATTGAATACCCTTTGATACAATACTCCCACTTACCCTAGTCAGGTTTTAATGTGTAAACCTAGAGTTTCTAGGTGACTCTCGAACACCTTAGTCGTGAGACTCTTTGTAAATGGATCAGCAACGTTGTAATCCGATGTTATCTTCGTGACGATCACGTCTCCTTGATGCACAATTTCTCGAATCAAGTGATACTTCTATTTGATGTGTTTTCCCCTCTTGTGACTACGAGGTTCTCTCGAGTTGGCTACTGCACCGTTGTTATCACAATAAAGGGTGATCGGGAGGTTCATATTTGGAACAACTTCCAAATCAGACATGAACTTCCTAAGCCATACTGTCTCTTTAGTCGCTTTATAAGCTGCTACATACTCAGCCTCCATAGTGGAGTCAGCGATGCATCCTTACTTGATGTTTCGCCAGACTATTGGTCCTCCATTGAGAGTAAACACTGACCCCGATGTAGATTTCCTAGAATCCTTATCGGTCTGAAAGTCAGAGTCTGTGTATCCCGTAAGGATCAAATCCTTAGCCTCATACACAAGCATATAGTCCCCCGTTCTCCTAAGATACTTAAGGATTGCTTTTAACGCAGTCTAGTGATCTAATCCTGAATTGGATTGATACCTATTGGCAATCCCAACTACATAACAGATGTCAGACCTAGTACACAACATGGCATACATAAGGCTACCTACAGCTGATGCATAAGGGATTCGTCTCATGTCCTCAACTTCTTGAGGTGTCTTAGGACATTGTTCCTTAGACAAATGAACCCCATGCCTGAAAGGAAATACACCCTTCTTGGAGTCCTGTATCTTATATCGAAGTAGCATTTTGTCGATATAGGATGCTTGAGACAAGGCTAGTGTCTTGTTCTTACGGTTCTGGACGATCTGGATCCCGAGAACATACTGCACTTCTCCCAAATCTTTCATTTGGTAGCCAGCCAGTTTTTAATGTCAGTAAGGAATCATACATCATTCTCAATGAGCAGGATATCATCCACATATAACACTAGAAAAGCGACAGTATTGGTGATGATTTTCTTGTAGACACAAGGTTCATCAACATTTTGATAAAAGCCATAAGATTTGATAGCTTCATCAAACCTTATATTCCAAGACCTAGAGGCTTGTTTCAACCCATAAATGGATCGTTTAAGCCTGCAAACCTTTTGCTCATAGCCTTGTTCAATAAACCCTTTGGGTTGGTCCATGTAGATGTTTTTGTCAAGATTGTCGTTCAGAAAGGTTGTCTTGACGTCCATTTGTCATGCTTCATAGTCATAATATGCAGCAATGGCAAGAAGGATCCGAATAGACTTGATCATGGCAACAGGAGAAAAGGTTTCCTCATAGTCAACCCCTTTTCGTTGGGTATAACCCTTTGCCACGAGTCTAACTTTGAAGGTTTGCACCTTCCCATCTACACCCCGTTTTCTCTTGTAGATCCATTTACAACCGATAGGTTTAACCCCATCAGGTTGATTCACAAGATCCCAAACAAAATTGAAGTACATAGACTTCATTTCCTGGTTCATGGCTTTAATCCATTCGTCTTTGCCAATGTCATCCATTGCTTGATCATAAGACAATGGGTCCTCATAGTCATCACTAGGTGCGACAACTTGGGTTTCAATAAAACCCATGTAGCGGTCAGGCTATGTAACAACTCTTCCATTACGTTGAAACTCTCTCAACTGTTGAGATGGACAACTTTGACTAGACGAGCTAGGGTCAACAACTTTTGTTGACTTCCTAGCAGCATCAGTAACCTTTACTGTCATACTGTCTAACTCTTTTAACACAATCTTACTTTTGGGTTTGTGATCCCTGATGTAATCCTCCTCAAGGAAAGTGGTGTTTGTCGACACAAGCACCCTATTTTCCTTAGGATCGTAAAATATACCACCTCTCGTTTCTTTAGGGTAGCCCACAAATAGGCATAATTTTGAACGAGGTTCAAATTTCTTCGTGTTTGTCACTAGCACATAGGTTGGACATCCCCAATTTCTAAAATGACATAAACTGCCTTTATGTCCTTTCCAGAGTTTGTAAGGTGTTTCAAAAACACTTTTCGACTGAGTGTTGTTCAAAATGTATACTGCAGTCTCTACTACATACCCCCAAAACGAGTCAGGGAGATGAGCATAACTCATCATCGACCGAAACATGTCTAACAGGGTTCTGTTTCTCCTTTCCGGTGGCATATCAGGGGCTGAGAGTTGGGGTGTTATTCCATGTTCTATCATATAGTCCTGGAATTCAAGGTCTATGTACTCTCCGCCTCGATCAAATCGAAGTGTTTTGATGGATTTACCTAAAAGGTTCTCAACCTCAGTTTTATATTCCTTGAACTTTTCAAGTGCCTCAGATTTCTGATGCATTAGGTAAATGTATCCATTTCGAGAAACCTTTTATTAGTTCGTGTATATGTTGTTTTAAATAATTCAATGTTCAAAACTATTTTTAATTGAAATAGGCCTTAAAACATACAAATTATTCTAAAAAAGAGCAACTGTTGGGATGTATGTCCGAATCTCGTATTTGTGTATAATATTCATGATTGGAATAAATAAGAGTTATTTTTTTCTTTTTTATCACTTTGTGTCTCGCATATTTACAAACATTGTCCAATAAACTAAGCTTCAGGGTCATTGAATTATGAGAGAACTGAAACTTGAACGGTGTGTATTGGACACACAAGGAGGATCACGTTCGAGTAAATGACCCGAATGGTCTACAGTATATGGATAGGGTTGGAGACCTAATCCTGGATAAGTTGTGGATGCGACCCGCTTTATATTAGATACAAACGAGGTAATCCTACTCGTTCATGTGGTTGACATGCGAGTGGGGGCATCCTGTGCAATGAGATTGCACAAGACTGGACCGTGAATTATTAGACCTACAGATGTAACATCATTGACAGGATAGGACTAATAACTTCGTAGATGACCATTAGTGACTCGACCTTAATCGTGAGCGTGTTACGGACTCCTGTCTGGGGGATTTGTCCTTTGACCAGTACGGGTGAGAGTGGTCACAGACTCACAGTTACTCGCCCAATATGCCTATCTTCTCAGGGACAGGACCACGTGGGGAGCTGAGAACTTGACTACGCGAGATGGAATTCACTCGTTCCCGACATTAGGGAAACTAGAGGGGTTGTTCCCTTAAGTGTGGTCTCCAGGGCTTGGACAACGGGCACCCACCCTCTCACTGACCCGAGAGTGGTGTTGTTTATGGTTGGACCATACAATGTTGTTGTTCATTAGAGGAGCAGTGGAGACTTAAGGAGCAAGAGGTAGACACAGGGGTAAAACGGTAATTTGACCCAGCAGTGTTTACGAACAACTTGTGAAGGGTCGACTCATGGGCATTGGTTATATCAATGGACACAACTTGTCCTACAGTGATGGGAGTGCAGCTACGGGCTTTAGTGGAGTGTTACCGTAATTAATGAATGTTGATTAATCGGGTCAAAGAGTTTGACAGGTTAGTCTCGGATCATTGGAGCTCGTCATCTGTAGGTCTATTAGGTCCATCGGTTGACTTAAACTGGATACATAGAGGGTTTACAGTTTGGTATGGATTTGAAGTGTTCAAATTCATTAAAAGGGTATTTATGTCATTTATATGAGATATGATTGACATATTATATAGTTTAATGTGAATGAGATTCATAATAAACTATTGGTTAGCCTAATTGCTTAATTAGGGCTAATTTAGAGAAATTAGATTGAGAGAAATTAAATTGAATGCGATTCAATTTAAAATCCACAATTATACAAATGAGATTTATATTATAAGGTATGAGATATCTTATTATATGTGGGTATGCAAATATAATTTGCATAACCTAAGGTTGTGGTAAAATGGTAAATAGGTGGAGATTTCAACTCCACCTATCACCATTATTTAAAGCCTTTGCAAGAAGGCATTTTGAAGTGAATGCTCATTTTTTGGATTTCTCATCAAAAGAGCTCTCAAGAATTCTCTCTTCTCTCTCAAATTTTCTCTCCACCCCAAAACCAAAAGAGTCCCACCACTCTCCCTTTACCTAAGGAGAACAACCGAGAAGTCCTTTCGGAGGTGTCCGACCGTTCGATTGTTCGGAGAGTTCGTGAACGTGGAGATCGAGAGCGTGAAGAGTTCGTGACCGGGAAGGATTTCGTGAAGAACGGTTCTTCAACAAGTAAGTATTATGTCTTACCGAGTTTCCTTCTCTTTATGCATGTTTAATCTAAATTCTATAGGATAGAATTGATTTTAAGAATTATTTTCACAATAAAACCACGACGATTCAAAGTCGTTTTTTGTTGCGAGAGTTTTATTCCCTTCAATTGGTATCAGAGACAAGTTTGGCTTCTTCGTTGTGTAAAATTATTTTCTTAAAATTAGGTGGGTATGCTTCAAATTCATGAGATGAAATTGTGGTTTGCAAAATGGATGTTGTCGGTTTTGACACTTAATTTAGATTTATTTTTTGTTGATGAGATCAATGTAAAGACCTGTGTTTTTTGGGCAATTAGAAAGTAAATCGAGTTTGTAAGTCCGTGTCTTGTATGGCAAGTGTTGTTGTGAAGAAATCGGAGCAAAATGAGGCGAAAAACGACGAAGAACAACAAATGTGTTTGTTGTTTTGTCGACGGCGTTGAGATGTTGTTCATCAACATCTCAACGTTATCCGTAAGGCTTGATACCGAAGTTGCAGTCAGTCGTTGCTGTAACGCTGGGGTGTAAGCGTTAATGCCGCGAGCGTAGTGGCGCCATGCAGCTGCTTCGCGCGAGATGAGTGGCATATGGAGCAGTTTGCAGCTTTGTGGGGCATTATTATTATTTTTATTATTATTGTTTATTTAATTTGTAAATTGTAATTTTAAATTAATTTTATTATTTAATATTAATATAAAAGTTATATTAATGTTAATTAATTCAATTAATGTCCCTAGGGTGCCAAAACCGGTCCAATTTTTTCTATTTATTTATTTTATGCATGAGATGTATGAAATTATTTTATTCTATGTGCATAATGTATGTCATATAGATTTAAAATCTCACCTTAGGTTAAGCATTTCATGCATCATATTTATATTATAAGAGTTATAATATATAGTATGCATGATAGGTGAAAGAGTCTAGATTAAGAAAGCGGAAGCAATTTTGGATCTTGAACACTCTAAGTTGATCAATTTTGTAAAATAAAATGCATGCTCAAAACTGGAAAAAACTGAGGATAGAAAACTCAACTTTGAATATCAAATTCTCTTCAATCGGTGGATGGTTTTCAACACGAACACTTCGTGGACAACCGTTAGAGTCTTCCCTACTATCCACAGGCCTTGGAACGGATTGTGGGATCCTAGGTTGAGAGAATTTGGAAGAAAAAATCTCAAAGGTCACTAACTCGGGAATTCTTTTTTTTTTGCAAAATACTCTCAAAACACCATTAAATAAAGCTTCATCAAGCTTCATTTGAGTGACAACTCAAGGGTGATGAGGATGCTTTGAGATGGAGTTGGCCAAAATTGGTGAATTTGAAGATGAGAGAAATTGGGCAAGTTGCAATTTGGATTTCATGGAAAATCCATGATAATCCACTATTTTTCATTTAATTTTAATTCTAAAATTAATATTAAATTGATTTTCAATTAAAATTAATTTAATTAATTAAATATTCAAAAAATAATTTAATTAATTATTTTTTAATTTAATTTAATATCAAATATTAAATTAAATAAATTGTCCGATCCCGATCGATTTTCCAAACACTAATCCTTATTCATGCTATAAACTGATCCAATATTTAAATCATATTTAAATATATCCACCTCTTTTTAATTATAGTTTATTTCATAATTAAGCTATGACTCGTTAAATATATCACATATAATTAACGTTTTCTCCCAAACTCGAATTTGAACAATTTAAATTCTTTTCTCTCAAAATGTTACAAGGCTTAGTCCGAGCTAGTAAGGGGACCTAATGGACCTCCAGATCATGAGCTCCAACGATACGAGATTAACCGGCCAAACTATTTAGCCTAGCTAATCAACATTCGTTAACCACCGGGACACTCCACTAAAACCTAGTGGTTGCACTCTTCTCACTGTAAATATATTTCTGTCCACTCGATACAACCATGATTAGTAAGTCGATCCTTCACAGGTCGTTCGTAATTACAGTTGGGTCAAAAGTACTGTTTTACCCCTGTAATTACCTCTTGTTCCTTAAGTCCCACTGATCCTCTCGGGTCAATGAGAGGGTGGACCCTTTGTTCAAGACCCGGAGTCAACACTTAAGGGAACAACCTCTCTACTAATCCCTAAAGCGGGTAGGAGTGAATTGCATCTTGCAGAACCATGTTCCCAGCTATCTACCCAGTTTTATCCCTGAAATTGGAGGTTTATTGAGTCAGCAGTCTCAGGCCACTCTCACCCATGAAAATCTAAGGATAATCCGAATAAACAAGAGTTCATAGAATGCTCAGGATTAAGATCGAGTTACCTAGGTCATCGTATGAATATAGTCAGTTAAGACAGTAAACGGAGTTATAAAGTCTAAGTGACTATTTCACGGTCCACTCTTATTCAAACTCATTGCATAGGACGCCCCCACTCGCATGTCTCCACAGGAACGATTTAGGATCACATCGTTTGTACTCTACAAAGTGAGTCGCGTCCATAGTGCCCCGAGGATAAGGTACCCAGCCCTATCCTTATACTATAGACCGTTTTGTCTATAACTTGAACTTGATCCACTTTTATGGCACACATAAAGTTCAAGTATTCATCTTATAGCCAAGGGTTTTTTATTGGATTAGGGTTACACAATACATAATTCACTTTATTCAATAACACCTTTACTGAATAAATCTCAATAACAACTTTATTGCAAAATAGAATATACATTCAGTTTACAAAACCACAAGTTTTAGGACATGAAACCCAACAATAGGTTTATATTATAAGAGTTATAATATAAAGTTTGCATGTTTTAATTTATTTAATATAAGTGTTATATTTCTTAGATTAAAAGCATGCACATGCATTTAATTCATGTAATGAATGTATGTTATAGTTTATTATTCATGTGATGAATAATCAAGCACTATAACATAGAAATGCATGTAACCTAAGTTAATTATTAGTTTTAAAATGTTTAGAACTTGAATAATTAGACTTAGGTTTTCTAGTTCTTGTTGGTTTTCCTTCTTGGTTCACCCTTCGGTGGCTATTGTTTGGACGGATACTTGGAAATTTAAGGATTGAGGGTGACACTCACGGAATTCATTAATAATTAATGGATTCAGACCGAAAAATGGTAACTAGACGCCTAATGGAATAAGAGTTATTCTGGTATTAGGGTCTGGTCGAGAAAGTCTTGTCCTAGAGGAGGAGTGTTTCTGTTCATCCTTCAGTGGCAGTCATTCTAAACCTTTGGGGTATCATTGCAAATTTTAATGACCTAGGGATCATAGGATAAAATTTTTGTTAAAACTGATTGGATTTTCAAAAGTTTTTGCGAGACTGACACAAAGTTTTTTGTTTTTAAGCAAACATATCTAGCTCAATCATAGCCCTATTAGCTTCCGACAAACTTGTGAGAGATAATTTCCAAATGGAAAAACAATTTCAACACAATTCTAGTAATTGACGACCTAAAGTTCGTGCTCACTGAGGAGTGTCCTCGGGTGTCGGGCTCGACCGCGTCACGAAGTGTTCGTGATGCGTACGATCGATAGATCGGGGCCAATGAAAAGATCAAGGTCTATATCATTGCCAACTTGTCTGAAGTCTTGGCAAAGAAGCATGAGTTGATGATCACCGCCAAGGAGATCATGGAATCCTTGCAGGAAATGTTTGGACAACAGTTCTTTCAGGTCCAGCATGATTCACTCAAACACGTTTTCAACGCACGGATGAAAGAAGGGGCGTCTGTCCGTGAACATGTTCTGGACATGATGACCACTTTAATCTGGCTGAGATGAACGGGACTTCGATCGATGAGTTGAGTCAGGTCAGCTTTATTCTGGAGACTCTTCCAAAGAGTTTCCTTCAGTTTCGTAGCAATGTTGTTATGAACAAAATTAACTACACTCTGACCACTCTTCTCAATGAACTACAAAACTTCCAGTCCTTGATGAGGATCAGGACACCGGAAGCTGAGGCAAACATTGCCTTCAGGTCGTTTCACAGGGGTTCGACCTCTGGGACAAAATCTGTAGGTTCTTCAGGCCCGAAAAGAAAGAAGAAAAAGATGAAGAAGGGTAAAGCTGGCCGTGTTGCCGCCCAAAAGGGCAAAAAGGTCAAGGAAGTTGCAGAGAAAGGAAAGTGTTTCCACTGCAATGGGACGAAAACTGGAAGCGTAACTATCCCAAGTTCCTTGCCGACAGGAAGAAAGAAGGTAAATGCGATTTACTAGTTATAGAAACCTGTTTAGTGGAGAGTAATGACTCTGCCTGGATATTGGATTTGGGCGCCACTAACCATGTTTGTTCTTCTTTTCAGGGAATTAGTTCCT
Organism: Trichosanthes cucumerina; assembly: GCA_036507285.1. NCBI lineage: Eukaryota > Viridiplantae > Streptophyta > Magnoliopsida > Cucurbitales > Cucurbitaceae > Trichosanthes > Trichosanthes cucumerina. The sequence continues at coordinate 46,851,658 of CM071845.1, read as the reverse complement.
GGCAGGAGCTGCGAGAGGGTGAGATAACACTATGGGTTGGATCCGGGTAGGTTGTCTCTGTTGCAGCAGTCGGCACGGTGAAGCAGTATTTTGGCAAAAAATACCTATTATTGGATAATATGTATATAGTGTAAGGGTTTACTAGAAACCTTGTTTCTATTTCCTGCTTAATTGAACATTGTATTACAGTTTCTTTTGAATCAAATGAAGCGTTTATTTCTTTCAAAGGCAACTTATTGTGTTCAGCTTCGCTTGAGAATAACTTGTATGTTTTGAAACCTAATTCGGTCAAAAGTGTTTTGAATACTGAATTGTTTAAAATGGTTGAAACACGAACTAAGAGAGTAAAGGTTTCTCCTAAGGAAAATACCCATCTTTGGAATCTACAGTTAGGCCACATTAATCTCAATAGGATTGAGAGACTAGTGAAGAGTGGACTTCTAAGCGAGTTGGAAGAAAACTCTTTACCGGTGTGTGAGGCATGCCTTGAAGGCAAAATGACCAAACGTCCTTTTAGTGGAAAAGGATATAGAGCCAAAGAGCCCCTTGAGTTTATACATTCTGACCATCATATAGAGCCAAAGACCCCCTTGAGCCCCTACAGTATACGGATAGGGTTGGAGACCTAATCCTTGATACGTTGTGGATGCAACCCGCTTTGCATTAGATACAAACGAGGTGATCCAGCTCGTTAATGTGGTTGACATGCGAGTAGGGGTATCCTGTGCAATGAGATTGTACAAGACCAGACCGTGAATTATTAGACTTACTGATGTAACACCATTAACAGTATAGGGTTAATAACTTCGTAGATGACCAATAGTGACTCGATCTTAATCCTGAGCGTGTTACGGACTGCTGTCTACGGAGGTCTGTCCTTTGACTAGTACGGGTGAGAGTGGTCACAGTTACTCACCCAATATGCTTATCTTCTTAGGGACAGAACCACGTGGGGAGCTGGGAACTTGACTACGCGAGATGGAATTTACTTGTTCCCAAATTAGGGAAACTAGAGGGGTTGTTCCCTTAAGTGTTGTCTCTAGAGCTTGGACAACGGGTGCCCACCATCTCACTGGCCCGAGAGGGATGTTGTTTATGGTTTGACCATACAACGTTGTTGCTCATTAGAGGAGCAGTGGGACTTAAGGAGCAAGAGGTAGACACATGGGTAAAACGGTAATTTGACCCAGCAGTGACTATGAACAACCTGTGAAGGGTCGACTCATGGGCATTGGTTATATCAATGGACACAACTTGTCCTACAGTGATGGGAGTGCAGCTACGGACTTTAGTGGAGTGTTACGGTAGCTAATGAATGTAGAATAATCGGGTCAAAGAGTTTGACAGGTTAATCTCGAATCATTGGAGCTCGTCATCTGTAGGTCTATTAGGTCCCTCGGTTGGCTCAAACTGGATAAATTGAGGGTTTACAGTTTGGTGTGAATTTGAAGTGTTCAAATTCATTATTTGGGTATTTATGTCATTTATATGTGATATAGTTGACATAATATATAGTTTTATGTGAATGAGATTCATAATAAACTATAGGTTAGCCTAGTTCATTAATTAGTGCTAATTTGGAGAAATTTGATTGAAAGAAATTAAATTGAATGTGATTCAATTTAAAATTTCACAATTATACAAATAAGATTTGTATAATAAGGTATGAGATACCTTATTATATGTAATATACAAATATGATTTGCATATTATAAGGTTGTGGTAAAATGGTGATTTGGTGGAGATTTCAACTCCACCACTCACCATTATATAAAGGCTTGGTGAGAAACCTTTTGTAATTGATTAGTCCATTTTTTGGATTTGGCATTCAAGAGAAGAAGAATTCTCTCTCAAATTCTCTCTATTATCACCAAATTCTCTCAACCCAAAAACCAAACAGAGTCTCACAACTCTCCCTCAATCGATCGAGAACAACCGAGAAGACTATTTGGAGGTGTCCAAACTGTTCGATTCGTGAGATCGTGTGTAGAGATCGTTGGAACGAAAAGAGATCGTGATCGGAGAAGGAAACGCCGAAGAAGAGTTATTCAACAGGTAAGTACCTTTACTTTCTGGGTTTCTTCTTAAATCAGCATGTTGAGCCTAGGATTAAAGTTGTATAATTCAATTTTAAGAAACGAATTGCACAACGAGAACCACGACGTTTCATGTCGTTTCCGCTGCGGGATTCACATTCCATTCAATTGGTATCAGAGATAATCATTGGCTATTTCATTGTGCATTCTGTATTTCTTAAAATTAGGTGGGTATGCTTTAATTCATGAGATGAATTTTGGTTTGCATGTTGGATGTTTTCGGTTTTGACACTTTTATTTAGATTTACATTTTCGTTGATGAGAGCAATGTAAAAGCTCGTTGTTTTGGGAAAATTTTATGTAAATCGAGTCTGTAAGTCCGTGTCATTCGTGGCAAGAGTTTTCGTGAAGAAATCGGAGCGAAAATGGGCGAAATCGGTGAAAAACAACAAAGGATGTTTGTTGTACAATCGATGGTGTTGATACGTTGTTCTTCGGCGTCCCAACGTTGTCCGCGCAGAAGATGGTTGTGTTGCAGAGCAGCGTTGCGACACAAGCCGTTGCGTTACAACGCTGGGGCATTGGGCGCGCGAGACTTGACGCTGGGCGTTGCAACGTTGCTGCGTAGTGGTTAGTTCACGCGACAAAGACGCGCGGGAGTGGCTTCATGGGGCGGTTTTTTCAACTTGGTGGTCGGTTTTTCTTCATTTAATTAAGTTTATTTAATTAAAAAATGTATTTATAAATTAATTTTATTAATTAATATTAATATAAATGTTATATTAATGTTAATTAATTTAATTAATGTCCCTAGGGTGCCAAAACCAGTCCAATATTGTTGGTTAATTAATTTTATGCATATGATGTATGAAATTTATTATTCTATATGCATAATGTATGTCATATAGATTAAAATCCCGCCTTAGGTTAAGCATTTCATGCATCATATTTATATTATAAGAGTTATAATATATAGTATGCAAGATAGATTTATATTATAAGAGTTATAATTAATGTATGTTTTTAATTTAATTAATATAAGTGTTATATTTCTTAGATTAAAAACATTGATAGGCATTAATACATGTGATGTATGTATATTATATAGTTTATTATTCATGTGATGAATGAACAAGTAATATAATATAGAAATGCATGTAACCTATGTTAATTATTAGTTTTAAATGATTAGAACTTTAATAATTAGACTTAGGTTTTCTAGTTCTAATAAGATTGGAATTAGGAAATCAAATATGACTTATGAATGGAGACTAATTAGTAACTCTGTCTAAGGAAGGTTCTGTCTAAGGCTGGAGTATTTAAGCTGACGCTTTGCGGAACACCCCTACCTGTGAACCGACTTGGGAGTGAATTTGGTTCGGAGATTCATAGGTTATATTCTCGTGAGTGGCTTTTAATTAAAAGTTGATTAAATTACTCACATAGACCTAAGTTAATGATTTGATTATAGACTTAGGCTAATCAAATATAAGTGTTATATTGGTAAACTTAGGTAAATTATAGCGAGTTTATCTAGGTCAATCCCGATTAACTTAAAGTGTTGAGTGTGAGGAAATAAAGTGTATGCAATATATTTAATTTTCCATCCACAAATTTCTGTTAAGTTCACACCGTGAGATCCATACTCGACCTCGTGGCATAAATGGGAGTGTCCCCTTCGTATGGTATTTGTATGGGTCAATATTCAACGTGAATGGAGAGAGTACTTATAGTGAGTGGGAGCAGAACTTGTGAAAACGGGACCTACGGTCTCTTTTATCTATTTACACCGTGAGACACCTATGATCCGCCTGCTAGTTTGGCCTGGACCAGACAATCCCTTCGGAGGGCCTTGATCATGGGAGTCGGAACACTGTGAATTCCCGAAAGAGATACAATTTCCTTGTTGGTTTTCCTTCGTAGTCCTCCCTTCGGTGGCTATTGTTTGGACGGATACTTGGAAATTTAAAGATATAGGGTGACACTCACGGGATTCATTAAGAGTTAATGGATTCAGACCGAAAAATGGTCTGGATGTCTAATGGAATAAGAGTTATTCTGGTATTAGGGTCTGGTCGAGAAAGTCTCGTCCCAGAGGAGGAGTGTTTCTGTCTACCCTTCGGTGGCGGTCATTCTAAACCTTTGGGGTATCATTGCATTTTTTAATGACCTAGGGATCATAGGATAAAAATTTGCTAAAACATGATTGGATTTTCAAAGTTTTTGCGAGATTGATACAAAGTTTCTCTTATTTTCAACAAACAAAATGTCGAGTTCAATTATCACTCTTTTAGCTTCTGATAAACTCATCGGCGACAATTTTCAAACGTGGAAATAATATCAACACAATACTGGTAACTGACGACCTAAAGTTCGTGCTCACTGAGGAGTGTCCTCAGGTGTCGGGCTCGACCGCATCGCGAAGTGTTCGTGATGCGTACGATCGGTGGATTAAGGCCCTTATTGCCAGCTTCTCTGAAGTCTTGGCAAAGAAGCATGACGTAATGGTCACCGCGAAGGAGATCATGGAATCGTTGCAGGAAATGTTTGGACAACAGTCCTTTCAGGTCCGACACGATCCCCTCAAACACGTTTTCAATGCAAGGATGAAGGAGGGGGCATCTGTCCATGAACATGTTCTGGACATGATGTCCCACTTTAACCTGGCAGAGATGAATGGGGTTTCGATCGACGAGTCGAGTCAGGTCAGCTTTATAATGGAGACTCTTTCGAAGAGTTTCCTGCAGTTTCGTAGCAATGTTGTTATGAACAAAATTAGCTACACTCTGACCACCTTACTCAACGAACTATAGAACTTGCAGTTCTTGATGAGGATCAGGGGACCGGAAGCTGAGGCAAATGTTGCCTTCAGGTCCTATCATAGGGGTTCGACCTCTAGGACAAAATTTGTAGGATCTTCAAGCCCGAAAGGGAAGAAGAAGAAGTTGAAGAAGGGAAAAGCTAACCATGTTGCCGCCCAGAAGGGCAAAAAGGTCAAGGAAGTTGCAGAGAAAGGAAAGTGTTTCCATTGCAACGGGGATGGGCACTGGAAGAGAAACTGCCCCAAGTTCCTTGCCGACAGGAAGAAAGAAGGTAAATGTGATTTATTTGTTACAGAAACTTGTTTAGTGGAGAGTAGTGACTCTGTCTGGATACTGGATTCAGGCGCTACTAACCATGTTTGTTCTTTTTTTCAGGGAATTAGTTCCTGGCACCAGCTGCGAGAGGGTGAGATAACACTACGGGTTGGATCCGGAGAGGTTGTCTCTCTTTGCGCTGATCAAAGACAAATGAAGAAGTTTTTTTTTAGCAGGAATTACATTTTATTAGATAATTTGTATATAGTTCCAGGGTTTACTAGAAACCTAGTTTCTATTTCCTGCTTGTTAGAACATTGTATTTTTGTTTCATTTTTTGGTAATAAAGCGTTTATTTCCCGAAATGGAAACTTGTTATGTTCTGCTTCACTTGAGAGTAATCTTTATGTTTTAAAGCCTAATTCGGTCAAAAAAAAAATTTAATACTGAATTCTTTAAAACAGCTGAAACACGAACTAAAAAAATAAAAGTTTCTCCAAAAAAAATGCCCATATTTGGCATCTAAGGTTAGGCCACATAAATCTCAATAGGATTGAGAGACTAGTGAAGAGTGGACTTCTAAGCGAGTTGGAAAAAAACTCTTTACCGATTAGTGAGTCATGTCTTATGGCAAAATGACCAAACGTCCTTTTAGTGGAAAAGGATATAGAGCCAAAAAGTCTCTTGAGCTTGTACATTCTGACATCTGTGATTTGATGAGTGTTAAAACACGAGGAGGTTACGAATACTTTGTATCTTTCATAGATGACTATTCGAGGTATGGGCATATTTACCTAATGCATAGAAAGTCTGAAACTCTTGAAAAGTTCAAGGAGTACAAGACTGAGGTTGAGAACCTATTAGGTACAACAATTAAAACGCTTCGATCGGATCGAGGTGGATTGTATATGGACACGGACTATATGATAGAACATGGAATTATGTCCCAACTCTCAGCACCTGGTATGCCACAGCAGAATGGTGTATCGGAGAGGAGAAAAAGAACCCTATTGGACATGGTTTGGTCGATGATGAGTTATGTTCGTCTCCCTGATTCTTTTTGGCTTACACAATGGAGACTGCGATTTATATTTTGAACAACGTTCCGTCGAAGAGTGTTTGTGAAACACCTTTTGAACTCTAGAATGGACGTAAAGGCAGTTTACACCATTTCAGAATTTGGGGATGGCCGACCCATGTGTTGGTGTCAAACTCGAAGAAGTTGGAACCCCGTTCAAAGTTGTGCCTCTTTGTAGGTTACCCAAAAGAGACCAGAGGTGGTCTATTTTACGATCCTAAGGCAAATAGGGTACTTGTGTCGACAAACGCCACATTCCTTGAGGAAGACCAAAACTTTATTATAATGTATCTTTATACATTAATGTTTACTCTTTAATTGAATTTGAACATTTCAAATTCAAACGATCTAAGAACCCTTTACGAGCTAGAAGGTGGGCCTAATGGACCTACATATCAGAAGCTCCAACGATACGAGATTATTCAATCAATCTTATTAACCTCCTAATCAACATTCGTTAACTGCAGGAACACTCCACTAAAGTCCTGTAGTTGCACTCTTCTCACTGCAGATATATTTCTGTGTCCACGGATGTTGACCAATAACAGCAAGTCAATATTTCACGAATGTTCGTAACACTAACTAGGTCAAATTACCGTTTTACCCCTAGGTTACATCTTTTACCTTAAGTTTCAGTGCTCCTCTAATGAACAATTTGTTTGTGGTCCTACCAGAAAACAGAAGTCCCTCTCGGGCCAATGAGAGGGTTGGGCCCTTTGTTCAAGTCCCGGAGACACCACTTAAGTGAACATTCATCTACTTACCCTAATAGGCGAGAAGGAGCGAATTCCTTCTTGCTAGGTTAAGTCTCCAGCTGCTTGCTCGGTCTTGTCCCCAAGAAGGTAGGCATATTGATTCGGCAAATCTGGTCACTCTCACCCATACTAGTCAAAAGACAATCCCTCGCAAACAGGAGTTCATAACCTACTTAGGATTGAGATCAAGTTGCCTATGTCATCCTAATGAAATAGAAGCCTAACTAGTCAATGGGGTTAGATCTAGTGGTTACTATTTCGCGGTCCGATCTTATGCAATCTCATTACATAGGATATCTCCACTCACATGTCGTCTACACGAACACGTTAGGATCATTGTGTTTGTACTAAATACAGAGTGGGTCATATCCATAGTATTACTAGGGTAAGGTACCAAAGCCTTATCCCCTTACTATAGACCTTTTAGGTTGTATCTCGAACTGAGATCCTTATATGTACACTACATTCAGTACAAGAGACATATTACAACCTTGGATGTTAGTTTATTGGATTTGGAGTTAATAAAAGGGCAAGATAGTAAATAATGAACAATAACTTTTATTAACAACAATAACTCTTTATTGATTTAATTAGAACATTATTTACAAACTACGAGTATTAGGGCACAAATTCCAACACTGGTAATTGTTTCCTATGAGTTTTTCGACAGCCAAAAGTGAAATAATCGAACTCGACATTCTACTGAAACATAAGAAAATTTGTATTATTATCTCGCATAAACCTATGTTTAATCCAATCATGTTTTAGCAAAATTAATCTATGATCCCTAAGTCAATTAATTTGCAATGATACCCCATAGGTTTAGAATGACCGCCACCGAAGGGTAGTCGAATCACTCCTTCTCTGGGACGAGACAGTCTCGACCAGACCCTATTACCGGAACAACTCTTATTCCCTATAGGTTCTAGGTACCATTTTCGGTCTGGGTCCATTAACTTTTAATGCATCCCGTGAGTGTCACCATCTAACTTTAGATCTCAGAGTTCTGATCCAACAAAATCCGCCGAAGGGAGGACTAAGTTGGAAAACAAACTAAGGTAACCCTATCCCTTTAAGGAGTTCGCTATGTTCCGACTCCTATGATTAGGACCTCCGAAGGGATTGTCTGGTCCAGGCCAAACTAGCAGGTTGATCATAAGAATCTCACGGCGCAAACCAATAGAAGAGATCGTGGGACCCGTTTGCACAAGTCTCGCTCCCACTCACTATAAGCACTTTTTCCATCCACCTTGCTTTTGACTCATACAAACACCATCCGAAGGGGACGCTCCCATTTGCGCCACGAGGTCGAGTATGGATCTCACGGTGTGAACTTAACGGAGATACGTAGGTGGAAATTATTGTATCGTATACACATATTTCCTCCCACTAAGTACTTTGGAATTATCGGGATGACCTAGATAAATCCGGCTATAATTTACCTAAGTTTACCAATATAACATTTATATTGAAATTACCTAAGTCTATAAACCATTTATTAAACTTAGGTCTATAGTTTATTAACATTTTAATAAACGTCGCCCACGATAAACATAACCTATGAATCTCCTAACCAAATTCACTCCTGTGCCTGTTCCTGGTAGGGGTGTTAGCTTCCACAACTTAAATACCCTAGCCTAGCCAGAACCTTCCTTAGACAGAGCAACTTATCAGTCACCATTCATAAGTCATATTCGATTTCCTTATTCTAATCTTATTAGAACTAAATAACCTAAGTCTAATTAATAACAAGTTCTAAAACAATTTTAAAACTAGTTACTTAAACTTAGGTTACATGCATTTCTATTTTATAGTGCTTGATCATTCATCACATGAATAAATTAAAGCATACAACATACTCATCACATGAAATAAATGCATGGTTTTGCTTCCAAAATAATTAACACAACTCTTATATTAATTAAACATGCATTCTATATAATATAACGTCTTATATTATAAACATGATGCATGATTATGCTTAACCTAAGGTGAGATTTTAATCTATATGGCATACATTATGCACATAATAAATATACAACAATTGCATAATTGAAATAGCAAAAATGGACCATAATTTGGCATCCTAAATATTAATTAAAGTTAATATAATCAAATTATATTAGTTATAATTAATAAAATATAAATTAAAATAAAAAAATAGAAAAAAGCGCCAAAACAACCCCATGAAGCATCATTCCCGCAGAGTCTTCGTGTGCATCTTTTGCCACTAACGCAGCGGCGTTGCAAAGCCATGTTGCTCAATGCCCTCCTGGCGTCTTGACGTTGAGCGGCATGGGAACGCTGCTCCTAGTGTTGCAACGTTGCCCCTGCAACACGCCTTCACCCGCTTGCGCGACGTTGCAACGCCGATGAACAACGTTGCAACGTTGTGCTCTGCACAACACAACAACCTCCATTTCTTTGTCCGTTTTCGCTTCGTTTCTTCACAACAACACTTTGCCACGACCGACATGGACTTACATACTCGATTTACAACATATTTTGCCCAAAACAATGGGCCCTTACATTGAACTTCTCAATAGAATTGTAAATCTAAAATGGAAAATTATGAAAACATCAATTTTGCAAACCATTACAATTTCTCCAAATTGAATGTTATACCCACCTAGTTTTTGAGAAATTTCTAACATAATCAAGAGCAACAATGGCTTTGATACCAATTGAAGGGATCGAATCCCATGCGGAAGCGAATAATCGTCGTTATTTTTTATTATGTTGCATAGAAATTACTCAAAAACACTAAACTAAGACTAAGCATACTATTGAAAGCATAAAAGGAATAAGGGATTACCTTTGAAGGTCGAACTCTTCGCGTAATCCTCTCGTCATCAACGATCTCTTCATTCTCTATGATCGAACCCTCGAACACCTCCAAAATGTGTTCTCAGTTGTTCTCTAGGAGAGAGAGAGAGGTGGAATCTCTTTTTGGAGATTAGGGATTAGTGGAGAGAATTTGAGAGAGAATTGTTGTTTGCCAAATTGCAAAACTACACAAATGATTCAAATGCCACAAAATGCATCCAAAATGATGATTTTATAGGCAATGTGGGTGGAGACAAATTCTCCACACATTATGCTACTAACTCCACTAATTATGCATAAATGCATAATATAAGGTATCAAATACCTTATTATGTAAATCATATTTACATAAGGTGAATAAATTGAATTTAATCAAATTCAATTTCATGTCTCTCAAATTACTTACTTAATTTATGCCTTAATGCCATAATTAGGCAGAATTAGGTTCATTATGAATCATATTCACATTGAATTATATATTATATCAATTATATCATATATAATCGACATAATTTCCTAAATTGAATTTGAACACTTCAAATTCATTCCAAAACTTTATACCCTCATTCAATTCCATGTTGAGCCAACCGAGGGACCTAATGGACCTACAGATCATGAGCTCCAACGATACAAGATTAACTAATCAAACTCTTTGATCCTGTTAATCAACATTCGTTAACTACGAGTCACTCCACTATAGAGTCGTAGTTGCACTTTCTTCACTGTAGGACAAGTTGTGTCCATTGATTTAACCAATTCCCGTGAATGAACCCTTCACAGGTCGTTCGTAGTCACAACTGGATCAAATGACCGTTTTACCCCTGAGACTACTTTTTGCACCTTAAGCACCACTGATCCTCTAATGAACAACAAGTTTACGGTCCGACTATAAACAATATCCCTCTCGAGCAAGTAAGAGGGAGGGGGCCCCATTGTTTAAGACCTAGATTCAGCTCTTAAGGGAACAACCATCTAGTTACCCTAGTTCAGGAACGAGTGAATTTCTTCTTGCGAAGTTGAGTCCTCAGTTCCCTACAAGGTTTCATCCTTGAGAAGGTAGGCTTATTGAGTCGGCAGCTGTGGCCACTCTCACTAAGGATAAACCCCCGCAGATAGGAGTTCGCAACCCACTTAGAATTCAGGTTGAGTCACTAATGGTCATCTTTGAATTACTAACCCTAATTTATCAGCGGTGTTACTAGAGTGGTCTAACAATTCTCGATCCGGTCTTGTACAATCTCATCGCACAGGATGCCCCCACTCGCATGTCAACTATATGAACGAGTTGGATCGCCTCGTTTGTATCAAATACAAAGTGGGTCGCATCCATAGTGTTTCCAAGATGAGGATCCCAACCTAATCCATATACTATAGACCTCGGGTCATTTACTTGAACTTGATCCTAGATATGTGTCAACCACACACTGTTCAAGATCTCCTAAATGTGACCCTGACACTTAGTTATTGGATTTAAGTTTGTAATTGCGAGAATACAAGATTAAAGGAAAAATACACTTTTATTAATTTCCTTGAATAATTACAAATACACGAGTTTAGGCCATAAATCCCAATAGAGATAACCTCCCCATTACCAACTCTGAGTGTTATCTCTCATTCCTGCAGCTGGTGTCAGGAACTAATTCCCTGAAAAAGAAGAACAAACATGGTAAGTGGCATCTGAATCCAATATCCACGTAGAGTCATCACTCTCTACTAAACAGTTTTCAATGCACAGTAAATCATATTTACCTTTTTTCTTCTTGTCGGCCAAGTACTTGGGTCAGTTCTTCATCAAGTGTCCATCAGTGTTGCAATAGAAACACTTTCCTTTGTCTGCAACTTCATTGACCTTTTTGCCCTTTTAGGCGACAACATGGTCAGCTTGTTTCCCCTTTTCAACCTTCTTCATCTTTTTCTTCTTTCTTTTTGGGCATGAAGAGGACGAAGTTACAAGTTTGGTCCCCGAGGTTAAACCCCTATGGAAGGACCAGTAGGCAATATTTTCCTCACCTTCCAGACCCTTGATTTTCATCAGGGGTTGGTAGGTTTATAGCTCGTTGAGGATGGGTGGTAAGGGTGTAGCTCAGCTTGTTCATAGCAGTGTTGCTACGAAACTAAAGGAAACTCTTCGGAAGGGTCTCTAAAATGAAGTTGACCTAGCTCGACTCATCAATAGATGTACCGTTCATCTCTGCCAAGTTGAAGTGGACCATCATGCTGAGATCGTGTTCCCTAACAGGCGTTCCCTCTTTCATCTTGGCGTTGAAGACGTGCTTGAGAGCATTGTGCCTGACTTGAAAGGATTATTGTCCAAACATGTCTTGCAACGATCTCATGATCTCCTTGAGCAGCGGAAACGTGATTTGAAATTGATTTTGCCAGTTTATTTTGGTTGAACACAAATACCAGTACATTGGGGAAAAAACATAGAATAAGCATACTATTCTAATCTAATTAGGCATGGATTCTAAACATGCAAACATGTTGTGAAGAAATGATTAAACTAAAAGGAAAAAGACGAATACCTTTGTAGTTTTTCACAACAACAACTCCTTGCTCCAAATTGACAGAAACACAGCAACCAAGGTTCCTCTGTTCTAACAGAACACTACCACTAGTGAGAACCTCCTATTCTCTGGATTCTACTTAGATCTTACCTCGGTGGGAAGGTCTCCAACAGTTGGAAAGTGAGAAATTTGCATGGAAAACCCCTTTTCACATGCATTAATGTGATTTGACCCATGTTCTGAAATTAATGACATTTGACCCTTTTTGTATTGTGCATTTCATCCAAATTACCGTAAGGGCATCATACTGACTCTAGCTCTCTCGCTCTCGTTCAAGTCACGTTCTCGCTCTCGTTCAAGTCTCGTTCTTGCTCTCGCTCTCGCTCTCCCTTTTTGTACTGTGCATTCCGTTCAAGTCTCGTTCTCGCTCTCGTTCTCGCTCTTGCTCTCGCTCTCACTCTCGCTTATGATAGTAATTAAATAAGACATAGCTCTCTCGCTCTCACTCTAGCTCTCTCGCTCTTGCTCAAGTCTCGTTCTCGCTCTCGCTCTCGTTCTCGCGCTCACTGGCTCGCTCTCTCTCTGCTACTCCAGCTCTTCTCTATCTTTTTTTGTCATTTTTTCTTTATATTTTTTTCCATTCATTTGAGCGAGAGCGAGAGCGAGAGCGAGACAACGAGAGCGAGACAACGGGAGCGAGAACGTGAACAGCGTGCGGGAGCGTGAACAAGAAAGACCGCTTCATATTACCCTTATGAGTCATTTTGCGCGCATTGCTACGTCAGAATAGGTCATATTTCATTATTTTGAAATATGTCAAATGCCATTAATGCATTGGAAAATGAGTTATCCGTACGAATACCCCTTGGAAAGTAGAAGAAGGGAATTGAGAGAGAATTTTGAGAGAGAGAGCAATTTCCAAAATCACAGCAATGATCGATAAATTCATTCCTCTTCTCACTAGGAGAAGAGGAGTTCTCTAGGTAACTCCCCACTCCCTATCGAGAGGGAATTAGGGAGTGGTGGGAACGTGTCATTCCAACAATTAATAAATAATAATTAATTAATTAACTACTAATTAATTAAATTAAATTAAATCATATTTAATAAAAATATCATATTAATTAATTAAATAATTAAATCACATTTAATCATTTTACCATTTATCCTATAGTTTAATGTACATCTCATGCACATTAAATTTTAACCTATAGTTTTCAAATATGAATCACATTCACATTTAATATTTGAACTCTTTCAAATATTTAATTCTCACATAATTTAATATGAATCATATTCACATTAAATTTATAATATATAGTTCCAAAACTATATATTATATCGTATCTATATCCATTAAATTTATTCCCTAATGTATTTGCACATTTCGAATTCAAACGATCTAAGAACCCTTTTACGAGCTAGAAGGTGGACCTAATGGACCTACAGATCAGAAGCTCCAACGATACGAGATTACTCGGTTAATCTCATTAACCTCCTAATCAACATTTGTTAGCTGCGGGAACACTCCACTAAGTCCCACAGCTGCACTTTTCTCACTGCAGATATAGTTCTGTGTCCACGGATATTGACCAATAACAGCAAGTCAATCCTTCACGAATGTTCGTAACACCAGTTGGGTCAAATTACCGTTTTACCCTTGGGTTACATCTTGTACCTTAAGTACCGGTGCTCCTCTAATGAACAATTTGTTTGTGGTCCTACCAACAAACAGAAGTCCCCGCCCTTTGTTCAAATCCCGGAGACACCACTTAAGGGAACATTCATCTACTTACCCTAGTAGGCGGGAAGGAGTGAATTCCATCTTGCTAGGCTAAGTCCCCAATTGCTCACTCGATCTTGTCCCCAATAAGGTGGGCATATTGAGTCAGCAAATCTGGTCACGCTCACCCATACTAGTCAAAGGACAATCCCTCGCAAACAGGAGTTCGTAACCCGCTCAAGATTGAGATCAAGTTGCCTAGGTCATCCTAGTGAAATAGAAACCTAACTAGTCAACGGAGTTACACCTAGTGGTTACTATTTCACGGTCCGGTCTTATGTAATCTCATTACATAGGATATCCCCACTCACATGTCATCTACACGAACACGTTAGGATCACAGTGTTTGTATCATATACAAAGTGAGCCACATCCATAGTTTTACCAGGGTAAGGTACCCAAACCTTATCCCCTTACTATAGACCCTTTAGGTTGTATCTCGAACCGAGATCCTTTATATGTACACTACATTCAGTTAAAGATACATTTTACAGCCTTGGATGTTTAGTTTATTGGATTTAGGGTTAAAACAATGGCAATATCGTAAATATCAAACAATAACTCTTTATTGAAATAATAACACTTTATTACAATAAATAGAACATAATTACAAACTACGAGTTTTAGGGCACAAACCCATTAAACTCCCACTTGAACTAAAACTCTAGTGGGGTATATTACAATCTAAAACAGTGGTTACAGAGATACAAATACAATAAACTAGGGCATCCACATACCCCATTACATATCTCCTACTTGCCCTAGATTAGCCTATGTACATATCTCGTACACCTAGACATTCCAGATGACCCTTGAACACTTTAGCCGTGAGAGTCTTTGTAAATGGATCAACAATGTTCTGCTCCGAAGCGATCTTCGTGACTGTCACGTCGCCTCGTTGCACTATTTCTCGCATCAGGTGATACTTCCTCTCGATGTGCTTGTCTCGTTTATGACTACGAGATTCCTTCGAATTGGCTACCGCACCACTGTTGTCACAGTATAAGTTCATGGGAAATTCCATATTTGGAACAACTTCCAAATCAGTAAGGAATTTCCTTAGCCAAAAAACCTCTTTAGCTGCTTCACAAGCAGCGACATACTCAGCCTCCATCGTGGAGTCAGCGATGCATCCTTGCTTGATGCTTCGCCATACTATAGCTTCCTTGTTAAGGGTGAAAACTGATCCCGATGTGGATTTCCTAGAATCCTTATCGGTCTGAAAATCAGAATCAGTGTATCCAGTAAGGATCAAATCCTTAGTCCCATACACAAGCATATAGTCCCTCGTTCTCCTAAGATACTTGAGGATATTTTTAACTGCGGTTCAGTGGTCTAACCGATAACTCGTCATAGGAGAGTTATTTTCCTATAATTTTAGTGCTTAATGTACTTGAATTGTATATAATGTATTGAGTCTCATGTTATTTTATCCCTAAATTGTATATGTTAGCTAAAAAGTCTTGAATTTAAGCATTAGGTTTGAAAAGAATTAATTTTGATGTTTTTATGCCCTATTTAAGAAATTTGGAAAAATAAACCAACAAGTAATTAAAGACCGGAAGACGAAATTTTAACTCCAGAAAAATCTTCTCATATTTAGATGATCCATAATTTAATTGATGAATTTATTGGGATTTTTCTGTGTCCAGAAGATGTTTGAAAATTACAGGAGTTCCTAAGGGCATTTTAGACATTTTACCCAAAGGGTAAGATGGTCTTTTTACCCCTAAAGGCATTTTTGTAAATTACACAGTTAGGGTAACACCATCTTGTATAAGGAGGCTAAGGTTTACATGTGTGAAAGGGAGAGAGAATTTGCGACAAGAGGAAGAGATCGAGGAGAGAATGAGAACCAAGCGATTGCTAAAGCAAAGTGTGTGTTGAAGAGACAAATCATGATGATGTCTTTGCTGTAGCAATCGTGAGGTCCATCCATTGCTAAAGCAAAAGGCGAGAGGAAGAAGGCGTTGTTGGTGTTGCTACGTGTTGTTGCTGAAGCAATCGGATGAGGGACCATAAATCAAGAGGACCTTTTGTTGTAGCATTGAAGAGGAAAATTCGAGAGAGTTGTTCTTGGGTCTTTGCTGGAGCAGTCAAAGGAGGAGGTGAGCATTCAAATTTGCTACAGCAAAAGGAGGAAACCCGAGAGGACCATCCTGCCTTTTGCTGAAGCAATCGACAGGGAAGAGAAAAGGATTTGCCGAGAGGTATGCTGAAGCAATCGTGTGAGGTTGCTGGCGTCGGGAGCTGTCAAGGTTTGCTTAAGCAATCGTGTGAGATTGTTGGCGTTGGGAGCTGTCGAGGTTTGCTGAAGCAATCACGTGAAGTTGCTAGCATTGGGAGTTGTCGAGCTTTGCTGGAGCAATCGCCTGGCTGCTATGAAGTAAGAACCCGAGAGGCCTTTTGCTGAAGCAATTGGTTGATCTGTGTTGAGGCCAACCAAAGGGTTTTGCTGAAGCAAAGTACCCTGTTGCAGTTCATCGACAGATGGTTACTGCTAGGCAATTGCTGTAGCAAAACAAGGCCACTTGCTGTATAAATTGTTCCCTTTCTTTTGTGTTTTTGCCTATTATTTTTGCCAATTATCACTGCTTTTGTTGGGTTGTTTATACACTAATTCGAGGTTAATTTGCTCACTGTTCTAAGCAGTTTGTGTGGTTATTTTGGGTTGTTTTTATATATGAACTTCTTGATTAGTGAAAGTATCTTTAAATTAAAGATATGTGATTTGATTCCTATCATGAACTAATTTGTCTTATACAAGGGTTAGGTTGTATTCAAATGCAAATTTTGGAATAAATTTATGTTTGATTCCATTGATTGAATTTATGAAATTTTATTGAATTTAACATTGCATGAGAATTAAAATTTGCATTTTTAACTTCTCTAGAATTCATAAACTTGAGAGAGTTAGTGAATTAGAAGACTAAAATTTCATTCTAGATTTTTTTATTTGATTAGAGACTATTAATTCACCCAGAACCTTAAATCATGAGCATAATTTAGATCTCAATTGAGAGATTGTAGGTTTTAAAACTTAGTGATTTTGAAAGAAATCATTTGAACACATGAGTGGGTGAATTTGAGAAATTAATCACATCCTTATTCCAATTAAAGCATGAGTGTTACAACCTAACCCAAGCCTACTTTTTCATTATAAAATCTCAATTCTTGCCCCCTTACGTCTCGTTGCATATTTCTATCTTCACATTTAATCCAATTGATTACTTGCATATTGTTTTAAGTACTTTACCTTTTTGCATCACAAAATGCAGGTTTAAATTATTTTTAAATTGCATACATTGCACAAAAATTATAAAGGATAATTTCTAGGACACTCACTTACTTAGATTCTGCTAGTTTTCGTGGGATCGATACTTATCTTATCACTTGCTTGCACTTTCATCGTAGTGTATTTGCACGTCGTAGAAGTGTTAGAGTCTCATTCTAATTTGCATTAGTTTAGGGCACTGATATTTTCGCATCAAGTTTTTGGCGTCGTTGCCAGGAATCAAACCCGGGTCACCCGCGTGACAGGCGGGAATATTCACCATTATACTACAAGTATACACGGTCGAGAGCAGCAAAAACTTGATGCGAAAATATCAGTGCCCTAAACTAATGTAAATTAGAATAAGACTCCGACACTTCTACGACGTGCAAGTATACACGGTCGAGAGCAGCAAGTGATAAGTTAAAGTATCGATCCCACGAGGACTAGCTATACCTAAATGAATGAGCGTCCTAGCAAATTTTCCTTATTTTAGTGCAATGCATGAGTGTGCAATTTACTGTTGAAAATAAATAAACTGATGTGATAAGTGGAGACAAGACAAGACACAAGAAAATTAACTGAATTTAAATAAGGGGAGAGGATAATGCAAACAAGAAGGGAGATGCAAGAGATGAGAATTTTAATGAAAAATATGCTCGGGTTAGGTTGGAGTTTTCATGTTCAATTGAAATGAAAATTTGAGTGATGCCATGAATTTACCTACACATGTATTCAAATGAATTTCTCTCGAAATCACTAAGTTTTAAAACCTACAACTTCTCAATTGAGATCCAAATTATGCTCATGATTTTAGGTTCTAGGTGGGTTAATTATCTCTAATCAACTCAATAATTCTAGAATGAAATTTTTAGTTTTCTAATTCAGTAGCTCTCTCAACTTCATGAATTCTAGAGAAATCAAAGTGGCCAATTCTAATTCTCATGCAACGTTAAATTCAATAAAATTTCATAAATCCAACAATGACATTAATCATAAGTTCGCTCCAAAATCTACATTGAAAACGACCTAACCCTTGCCTAAGACAATTTAGTTCATGACAAAAATCAACTCACAAACTTCTAATTGATGTATGTTTTTATCCATCAAAGAATTCAAGAAAACAACCAAATGATGTTCACAAATTTATCATAAATCAGTCACAATTCTAGCCTAAAAATAGTCACGAATTCGGTCTAAAACAATGAGCAAAAATAGTCTTAAATATGTGTCCAATGACAGAAAAAAATAGCATTAACAATTAGAGATTATGAGAGCTAATGGTACGTAGCAAAACACCAAGAGATATCACCAAAGGCAGCAGACAATAGCAGTAGATTTCAATTTTTACAGGTTCTGTGCGACAGCAATCAATCGAAGCTCAGACGATCAACCGTTCAAAACGAAGCCCTGTGAGTCTCAAACATGTTAACAAAATATCATCAAAATCCAACGATTGAAACTTCAGCAAACAACAACTTTGTGAGCGCCGCCGGTGAAAACTGAACTGCACTGATCTCCCAACGTGACAGAAAGATCTGACGAACCGAAGCTCAGAACGACGATCCAACCGTCCAAAATAAAGTCCTATGAGTCTCAAACAAGCGAACAAAAGTTTAGCAAAATCGAATGGTGGAAACGCCGTAAAATGACAACTTTGTGAGTGTCGTCTGTGAAAAACCATACTGCACGATTTTTTGCTACAACAATGCTACCTTGAAGCTTCGATTTTTTCCTCACTCGCACGATTGCTACAGCAATGGTACCTTCATGATTGTTCTCTCAAGTGCACACCTTTGTCGTAGCAATCACCCCTTCTCTCTTTCGGTTTCTTCCCCTTTTGTGGCAATTCCTTCTCCCCTTGACACTTGTGAACCCTAGCCTCCTTATATAAGATGGTGTTGCCCTAACTCCACATATTACAAGAATGCCGTTAGGGATAGAAATACCATCTTAACCTTCGGGTAAAATGTTTGAAATGTCCTTAGGGACTCCTGTAATTTTCAAACATCTCCTGGACACAGAAAAATCCCAATAAATTCATCAATTAAATTATGGATCATCTAAATATGAGAAGATTTTTCTGGAGTTAAAATTTCTTCTTCCGGTCTTTAATTACATGTTAGTTTATTTTTCCAAATTTCTTAAATTAAAACATAAAAACATCAAAATTAATTCTTTTCAAAATTAATGCTTAAATTCAAGACTTTTTAGCTAACATGCACAATTTAGGGCAAAAATAACATGACACTCAATACATTCTATGCAATTCAAGTACATTAAGCACTAAAATTATAGTAAAATAACTCTCCTATGGCGAGTTATCAAACCTCCAAACTTGAACTACTCATTGTCCTCAATGAGTTCCATTCCCTAAAGACTTTAAAGATCTTTAAAGACTCAAATCTTTTGGGTTAATAAAACAAGGATTTAGTACTTATGCTCTAAGCTACAAGTCACCGTTCATTTCATGTTTTCTAAGTGGCTCACCCGGGGTTTCCTAATTACACTTATGCATCAATAACTAAGAGCAAACCAACTAGGATTCGACACCTACCCTCAAGCTCAACCACTAGAATCCTAATCATTCAAATCAAGCAACTCATAGTTAAAGATAAGTCACACTCCAAAACTCGCATGACTACAATTTAATTAGCATTCCTTTAAAAAAAAAAACCAAAAACAAAAATAGATATGTACATTATTTCATTCCATTTCCATAAAACTCACTACTTAGGGCTAGATTTTTTTATTTTCATTTTTACTTTCTTTTGTTTGTTTTTTTTTTTTATTTATTTATTAACTCTCCCATAGTTCTTAGAATAGCACACGTGATTAGCGCAGCACACCTAAGCAATGGGACTCTCCCGTAGTTCTTAGAATGGCACATGTGGTTAGCGCAACGCACCTAAGCAATGGGTACAGACTTCTCGCTTGATACCTTCGCTCCAAGAAGCCAGCATGGTTAGTGCCCAGACCCCCTAACATCGAGCACCAAGTTGCCTGAATTGACTCTAAATAACGAAATAAATAACATATTTTTGGTCTAGCCCAATGAAGCTTTAGGAAAATGAAAAGTTTGCACACTCTTTCTTTCTTTCACTTTTTTTTCATTTTTTTCCTTAAAATAAACACGAAGAATTTACATTTCCTTAAAAAAAAAAATGAAGAATTTACCTTTCCCCCTAAACTTAGAGTACTCAATGTCCTCATTGAGTTAGGAAGATCGGGTAACTCCCCCAAACTTGAAATGATCACAAATTTGAAGTTTACTAATTTTGGAGCACTCTAAAAAATGTATGGGTTACCTAACTTGTCATGGCTTCTAGCTTTCGAAATTTTTGGCCTAGGAGTTGAATCCTAACTAGTTTGATTGACACATTTACCATAAGCACACTAAAGAACCCTAATGACAAGCTTGACCTCGAGAAACACCAAACAAGATAGCATACTTTTGCCTCAAACACAAACTACAACCCTTATTTTCATTAACCCTAAGATTTGGCCTTAACTTTTTATTTGCAAGGGGATGCATACGAAGTTTCTACAAAAGACAACACACTTTTTACCATAAAAAAACGCAAAAACTTAATTTTGAAAAAAAAAAGGTACAACAACGATCTTTCCTATTTTTACTTGCTTACACATAAAGAATCAACTACCTACATCATACATATCAAAGACCATGAAAACCATCATGGAATCCGGTAGTCAAATTAGATCATTTTGAAGTCATAAGGCAAGTAAATAACTTCATAAACACAAACCATGCAACACCCTATAAACGCTAACAACAAACAACCTCATCAACAGAAAAATCTTCAATTAAGCCCAAAATCAGATTCAGAACAACACATCTCCTCCTCATGGTTAAAGCATACATTGCCCTCAATGTATAAACTACTCATTTAATCATGTTAAGGACAACTAATAAAGATGGAAGGGAGAACAATACTGCCCTGAATCGAGGAGACCTCCACTAAAGCGCATATCAATCACTAAACCCCAAAGGAGTTGCAAAATAAGCAAGGGTTATTATTAAACTAAAACAAAAGCAAAAACAACTAAACAAAATGAAACAAAAGAAATAAACTTTGGATTGCCTCCCAAGAAAGCGTTTGTTTAACGTCATTAGCTTGACGTAGTACACATGGGTTTGTCACGGTACATAAAAATTCTCCCATTTTCTTCGGGCATCTCTTCCTCGAATCTACAAAACAAATAAATGCTAGCAAGAATACTACCTTCTCGTGAGAGCCCGAAACAGATATATTTTTTAATTTTTTATATAATAAAAGAAAAGAAGGAAAAACAACAAAGTAAACATTTTTCAGTTTTTTATTTGATAAAAGAAAAGAAGGAAAAACAGGAAAATAAACAGACTCATACAAAGACAATGACTCGAGAGAATAGAAAGAAAAACACTCACCAATAAGAGAAAAATCAGAAGATAGAACTGACATAGACTCAAAAGCCTCAAACTCTACCTCCTGGCCTAACTCAACAATATAAGGCTTGACTTCTTCCACACTCTCACTAACTCTATCCTGGTGTGTGCTAAGAGGTTCTAGTTCCTTTACATGTAAAGCACAATCCTCTAAATGCCCATACTCAGAAAAATGTGAAGGATTAGGATCCTAAAGGTCAATCAGCGAGTCAGTGATCAAGTGACTCACCGAACTATCTAAGGGTGTGGGTTCTCCTTCACTATCTTCCCTAGGGTGCTCAACCTCAGATGAATCTAAATACATTTGTTCTCCAAGGGAGACAAGTGTATCCGTTAGACGTTGAATTGACTCCCCTATTTGCGTATTTCTCTCATCTGTGGTTCTCATATATTCTAATAACAATGTTTTAAGGGAAGATTCGTCTTCTACTTGGGTTTCTTGAATATAGAATGGGCATGGCTCAAAACCCCTAGGATATGGTTCATAGGCCCAATTGCTCTGATTATTATCATACATATGGTTCCCATAAGTCATAGGGTTAGTATGATAGTAATTATGCATTTGGTAGCCATAAGATCCATTCTCCTCACCAAAAGACTCTAAGTTGGTAAAGAGATGATCATAAGAAAAAGACTATATTATTTGATCATTGGGCACAGAAGACCACCCAAAGTTATCATAAGCCATAATAAAGTAATGAATCAATTATAACGGGCTCAACAAACACAATATGCACCAACACAACCAGAAAGAATAACCAAGACTCAACAAAGATAAAAATACGAAACAAAGATAACAAGACACACCCAATAAGAAAAACAAGGATAAAATGCTAAAATCAACTCAAACAAAATAAGAATCAAAACTAGTCCCCAGCAACGGTGCCAAAAACTTGATGCGAAAATATCAGTGCCCTAAACTAATGTAAATTAGAATAAGACTCCGACACTTCTACGACGTGCAAGTATACACGGTCGAGAGCAGCAAGTGATAAGTTAAAGTATCGATCCCACGAGGACTAGCTATACCTAAATGAATGAGCGTCCTAGCAAATTTTCCTTATTTTAGTGCAATGCATGAGTGTGCAATTTACTGTTGAAAATAAATAAACTGATGTGATAAGTGGAGACAAGACAAGACACAAGAAAATTAACTGAACTTAAATGAGGGGAGAGGATAATGCAAACAAGAGGGGAGATGCAAGAGATGAGAATTTTAATGAAAAATAGGCTCGAGTTAGGTTGGAGTTTTCATGTTCAATTGGAATGAAAATTTGAGTGATGTCTTGAATTTACCTACACATGTATTCAAATGAATTTCTCTCGAAACCACTAAGTTTTAAAACATACAACTTCTCAATTGAGATCTAAATTATGCTCATGATTTTAGGTTTTAAGTGGGTTAATTATCTCTAATCAACTCAAGAATCCTAGAATAAAATTTTAGTTTTCTAATTCAGTAGCTCTCTCAAGTTCATGAATTATAGAGAAATCAAAGTGGCCAATTCTAATTCTCATGCAACGTTAAATTCAATAAAATTTCATAAATCCAATAATGACATTAATCATAAATTCGCTCCAAAATCTACATTGAAAACGACCTAACCCTTGTCTAAGACAATTTAGTTCATGACAAAAATCAACTCACAAACTTCTAATTGATGTATGCTTTTATCCATCAAAGAATTCAAGAAAATAACCCAATGATGTTCACAAATTTATCATAAATCAGTCACAATTCTAACCTAAAAACAGTCACGAATTCGGTCTAAAACAGTGAGCAAAAATAGTCTTAAATATGTGTCCAATGTCAGAAAAAAACAGCATTAACAATCAGAGATTATGAGAGGTAATGGTATGTAGCAAAACACCAAGAGATATCACAGAAGGCAGCAGGCAATAGCAGTAGATTTCAGTTTTTGCAGGTTCTGTGCGACAGCAATATCGGATCAACCGAAGCTCAGAACGACGATCCAACCGTTCAAAACGAAGCTCTGTGAGTCTCGAGCATGTTGACAAAATATCAGCAAACTCCAACGGTTGAAACTCCAGAAAACAACAACTTTGTGAGCGCTGCCGGTGAAAAATCGAACTGCACTGATCTTCCAACGTGACAGAAAGATCTGACAAACCGAAGCTCAGAACAACGATCCAACCGTCCAAAATAAAGTCCTATGAGTCTCAAACAAGCGGAAAAACGTTTAGCAAAATCCAACGGTAGAAACCCCCGGAAAACGATAATTTTGTAAGAGTCGTCTGTGAAAAATCAAACTACACGATTTTTTGCTACAACAATGACACCTTGAAGTTTCGATTTTTTCCTCACTCGCACGATTGCTAAAACAATGGTACCTTCATGATTGTTCTCTCCAGCGCACACATTTGTCGTAGCAATCACCCCTTCTCTCTCGGTTTCTTCCCCTTTTGTGGCAACTCCTTCTCCCCTTGGCACTTGTGAACCCTAGCCTCCTAATATAAGACGGTGTTGCCATAACTCCACAAATTACAAAAATGCCCGTAGGGGTAAAAAGACCATCTTACCCTTCGGGTAAAATGTCTAAAATGCCCTTAGGGACTCCTGTAATTTTCAAACGTCTCCTGGACACAGAAAAATCCCAATAAATTCATCAATTAAATTATGGATCATCTAAATATGAAAAGATTTTTCTGGAGTTAAAATTTCGTCTTCCGTTCTTTAATTACTTGTTAGTTTATTTTGCCAAATTTCTTAAATTAAAGCATAAAAACATTTAATTCTTTTCAAACCTAATGCTTAAATTCAAGACTTTTTAGCTAACATCCACAATTTAGGGATAAAATAACATAAAACTCAATACATTTTATGAAATTCAAGTACATTAAGCACTAAAATTATAGTAAAATAACTCTCCTATGGCGAGTTATCACTAACCCTAGATTGGATTGGTACCTACTGACTATTCCCACTGCATCACAAATGTTTGGCCTCGTGCACAGCATAACATACATTAAGCTACCTACTGCAGAGGCAGTGGGAATACGTCTCATATCCTCAACCTCTTGAGGTGTCTTAGAACACTGTTCCTTAGACAGATCAACTCCATGCCTGAAGGGTAATAAGCCCCTCTTGGAATTCTGCATCAAATATCGGGCCAACATTTTGTCGATATAAGATGCTTGAGATAGAGCTGGCGTTTTGTTCTTGCGATTCCTGGAAATCTGAATCCCAAGAACATATTACGCCTCTCCCAAATCTTTTATTTGGATTTGGGTCGCCAGCCAATTCTTTATGTGAGTAAGGTATCCTACATTATTCCCAATAAGTAGAATATCATCCACATAAAGCACTAAGAAAGCTACTTTGTTGTTGATGATCCTCTTGTAAACACAAGGCTCATCAACGTTTTGGTCAAAGCCATAAGACTTGATCGCAGTATCAAATCTTATGTTCCAAGATCTGGATGTTTGTTTCCCATAAATGGATCGATTGAGCTTGCAAACTTTTTACTCCTGACCTTGGGTTATGAACCCTTCAGGCTGAGACATATAGATGCTCTCATCACGATTACCATTCAAAAAGGCAGTCTTGACGTCCATTTGCCAAATCTCATAATCATAAAATGCGACTATGGACAAGAGTATCCTGATAGACTTAAGCATAGCAACAGGGGAAAAAGTTTCCTCATAGTCAACCCCTTCCCTTTGGGTAAAACCCTTTCCTACAAGTCTAGCCTTAAAGGTTTGTATCTTTCCGGCTGCATCTCTCTTTCTCTTGTAGATCCATTTGCACCCTATGGGTCTTACCGCTTCAGGTTGGTCTACAAGTTCTCATACTGAATTGAAGTACATTGACTCCATTTCAAGGTCCAGGCTTTGATCCATTGGTCCTTGTCTACGTCATTCATTGCATGTCTATAAGACAAGGGATCTTCAACGCCGTTATCAGGTATGACGACTTGAGTTTCAGCTTGGGAAACAACCCTCCCACTGCGTCGAGGCATTCCCAACGATTGAGAAGGACGAGACTGACTTGATGTGTTGGCTTCTTCATCAACTCTTGATGAAGGTCCAGCTTGATCAATAACTCTTGTTGGTTTAATTGTAGCTTCATTTAGTACTAGTTTACTACGTGGTTTATGGTTCCTCATGTGATCTTCTTACAAGAAAGTGGTGTTTGTCGATACAATCACCTTGTTTTCTTATGGGTCGTAGAAAATACCACCTCTTGTTTCTTTGGGATAGCCAACAAGTTGGCATAATCTTGAACGAGGTTTTAGTTTCTTTGAGTTTGTCACCAGCACGTGTGCCAGACAACCTCAAATCCTGAAGTATTGTAAACTAGGTTTACGCCCCTTCCACAATTCAAAAGGTTTTTCTGAAACACTCTTTGATGGAACAATGTTCAAGATTTGAATTGCAGTCTCTACTGCGTATCCCCAAAACGAGGCAGGCAATTGAGCATAGCTCATCATAGATCGTGAAGGGAATCGAAGTCCACGCAGCGGAAGCGATTGTGGATCGCGTGTTCTTGATTTAGTTAATATGGAAAATTCATGAACCAAACACATGGATTAAGCATAAAAATAGAAATGGACAACAAGAAGTTTACCTTTGAAGAACCTTTCTTCAAGTGCTCCTCTCTCCACGGTCACGATCACAACAACAAGAACTCCAACGCACGAAGACACGACCACCGGATCTTCTCCGTTGTTCTCTAGGTGAGGAAGGAAGGTGGGTTCCCCTTAGGAGATGTGAGGTATTTTTGTGAGAGAGAGAGTTGTGTTTTGGAACTCTTCCAACAACACAACAAGGAGGCTTGTCAAAACTTGTTTCACCTAGTTGCATCTCATGCAACCATATATATAGGGGAATAGGATGGAAATGACCATCCTACCCTTCCTTTTATCTCTCTTTAGTATATAGTTTATATATGAATCTAATTCACATTAAAACTATATATTATATCAATTACATCATATATAATTGATATAACTCCTCATGTATAAAATTGAACACTTCAATTTCACTCCTAACTTTATACCCTCAATATAACCATGTTGAGCCAACGGAGGGATCTAATGGACCTACAGATCATGAGCTCCAATGATGTGAGATTAACTGATCAAACTCTTTGATCCAGTTAATCAATATTCATTAACTACAAGTCACTCCACTATAGACTTGTAGCTGCACTTTCCTCACTGTAGATATTATTGTGTCCACTGATATAGTCATTGCCCATGAGTCGACCCTTCACAGGTTGTTCGTAATCAGAGCTGGGTCCAATTATCGTTTTACCCCTGTGATTACCTCTTTGCTCCTTAAGCACCACTGATCCTCTAATGAATAACAAGTTTAAGGTCCTACCTTAAACTCATACCCTCATAGAGGGCGGGGCCACGTTGTTCAAGACCTGGAGTCAGTTCTTAAGGGAACAACCTATCTAATTCCTCAGTAGAGGAATGAGCGAATTCCATCTTGCAGAATTAAGTTCCCAGCTACCTACGAGGTTACGTCCCCTGAGAAGGTAGGCTTATTGAGTCGGGCCACAGCCACTCTCACCCATACTAGTCTAAGGACAAACCCCTATAAGCAGGAGTTCTTAATTTGCTTAGGATTCAGGTCAAGTCACTAATGACCATCTATAAATTATTAGTCTTATCCTGTTAATGGTGTCATACTGGTTAGACTAACAATTTGTGATCCAGTCTTGTATAAACTCTTCATACAGGATGCCCCCACTCGCATGTCACCTACATGAATGAGTTGGATTACCTCATTTGTACTAATTACAAAGTGGGTTGCATCCATGGTGTTACCAGAATGAGGTTTCCAACCTTATTCTTATACCATAGACTGTTTAGGTTATAATCTTGAAATCAACCCAAATAGTGTCCACTACACTCATTTCAAGATAAACGTTATAACCTTGGAGCTTAGTTTATTGGATTTATAAAAGCAAGACTGTAATCTTATCAAAATAAATAGCACTTTATTTAATTGATCAAAATTACACAAGTTTAGGGCATAAATCCCAACAGATCGAACCATGTCCAACAAGGTTCTATTTCTCCTTTCTGACACACCATTTTGTTGTGATGTATTAGGTGCTGAGAGTTGAGATTTAATTTCATGTTCTATCAAATAGTCCTAGAATCTCAAATCCATATACTCTCCACCTCGATCGGATCGAAGTGTCTTAATGGTTTTCCCTAACGCATTCTCTACTTCAGTCTTATACTCTTTGAACTTTTCAAGAGCCTCTAACTTATGATGCATTAGGTATAGATAACCATACCTCGAATAATCATCTATGAAAGAGATGAAATATTTGTACCCTCCTCGAGTTTTAACATTCACCAGACCACAAAGATCCGAATGTATAAGTTCTAAGGGTTCTATGGCTCTATAACCTTTTCCAGTAAAATGTTGTTTAGTCATTTTACCATCCAAGCAAGATTCGCAAAGAGGTAAAGAATCATCTTCTAACTTGTTTAGAAGTCCATTCTTAGAGAATCTCTCAATCCGGTTGAGATTTATATGACCAAGTCTAAGATGCCAAAGATAGCTATTATTATGAGAAATTATTTGCCTTTTACTTTGAGTATTAGAAGTTTTAAACATCCCATGATTTAAAATCGCTTTTGTTTGATTCGGTTTAAGTACATACAAGCCGTTTTTTAACTTAGCATAACAAATATTGACACCTTTCTTTAAAATGAACACTTCATTAAAAGAAAAAGTAATATAATAGGCAAGTTCAATTAAACAAGAGATAGAAATTAAGTTCCTCTTAATCTTGGGAACTATATACAGATTTTCTAAAAAGATAAACTATCTCTAAAAAATAGCTTGGCATCTCCCACTGCACGAGCTGAGACGACGTCTCCCGTTCCGACCCTGAGCGTCATCTCACCCTTTTCGAGCTCCTTGAAGGAACTAATTTCCTGAAAAGAATAGCAAACGTGATTAGTGGCTCCTGAATCAAGTATCTAGGTAAAATCATTATTTTCCACTAAACAAGTTTCAAGAATAAGTAAATCGGATTTACCTTTCTTCTTTTTGAGCTCAGCAAGGTACTTTGGGCAGTTTCGCTTCCAGTGCCCGTCCATGTTGCAGTGGAAACACTTTCCTTTGTCTACAACCTTGATTTTTCCCTTGCCCTTATCAGCAGCAGATGCCTTCCCTTTCCCTCCTATCTTCTTCTTTTGGGTCTTCTTAAGCCCAGAAGATGAACTACAGGACTTAGTCCCAGAGGATGAACCCTTCTGGAACCTTCTGGAATGGGCAAACAGATTTGCCTCTCCATCAGCCTGTCCCTTATTCTTTATAAGAGACTAGAAAGTTTGTAGTTCACTAAGGAGAGTAGTCAGGTTATACTCTACTTTGTTCATCACCGCATTGTTGCGGAATTGCAGGAAACTCTTCGGAAGAGATTTCACGATGAACGAGACCTGACTTTGCTCGTCTTTGACCGCACCGTTCATTTCAGCCACGCTGAAGTGGACCATCAGATCGAGAACGTGTTCTCTCACCGACGAGCCCTCCTTCATACTGGAGTTATAAACGTACTTGAGGGATTCGTGTCGAAGCTGTCCAGACGGTTGTCCAAACATGTTCTGCAACGAACTCATGATCTCACGAGCTGAGACCATGCCCTCGTGCTTTTTGGCCAGAACTTCAAAAACACTAGCCAAAATGTAGACCTTGGCCTTATCATTGGCCTTGATCCAGCGATCGTACGCATCCTTAACAGATTGAGGAGCGTTTCGAGCAGAGACCTGAGGACATTTCTCAGTCAGTACAAACCGAAGGTCGTCAACAACAAGAATCGTGTTTAGGTTGGACTTCCACGTAGTATAGTTTTCACTAGTTAAACGTTCGCTTTTCAGTAAAGCTATAATTGAGGACGACATGCTGAAATTCCAAAAGTAGTTCTAATTAGTTATGCCTTTAACTCATTATAACCAATCAAATTTAGCAAAATTATTAAAGAACCCTAGTGTTTAAATTAAACCTTTAATTTTGCAACGATACTTCAAGGGTTTAGAACAAAAGCCACCGTCGGGTGGTCAGTCGCTCCTCCCCTGAATTGAGACTATCTCAACCAATTCTCACTACCAGAACATCTCAAGTCCCAATGATCCTTAGTTATCGTTTGTTTGGTCAAGGACTTGTTAACTAGCTTAATTTATCCCGTAAATGTGACCCTACCATTTTCAGATCCAATAGGTCCGAGCTAACAAGCTACTATTAAGAAAGACAAGTGTTGGCAAATTACCTAAGAGACCCTATCCATTTTTGGAGTTCGCAGTGTTCTGATCCCTATAGTCAGGCCCTCCGTAGGAATTGGTTATTCCAGGACAACCTACCAAGCGGACTATAGAAATCTCACGGTGCGACCTAATGGAGGGGAGATCGTAGGATACGTTGACATGCGTCTTGCTCCCATTTACTATGGATACTTCCCTCATTCACCTTGGTATTGAACCATGCAAACACTTACCGTAGGGGGGCGCCTTATTGACGCCACGTAGCTGAGCATGGAACTCACGGTCCTCTTGAGGACGTGAGAGTAAACTTGATGCGAACATCTTGTTTTCTCCCACTGAAGCTCCTAAGGTTAGGGTGTAGGTTTAACTTAGTCGGATTCTGGCTAAAAGAATCTATCTAAGTCTATGCCTATTATAACTATTATAACTAGATCTTTTAACCTTATGTCTAGGTGAATAAACATTTTAATTACCTAGATATAAAATAGGACTAAGGTTAATTCAACTAAAGCTCCAGGTCAGTTCTTAGGTAGGACGTGTTCCTTACTGTCAACTTAAGTATCCCTGACTTTAGATGAGAACTTCACCCCAGTAGAGTTCCTTTATAACCAAAGTTCTATTGTCCTACTATATTTTAAACTATTTAAAAAACTATGTAAGACAAACTTCTAATCCTATTAGAAATTAAAACTTAGGTCTAAATTAATTTTAAACAATTTAAATCTAATTTAATTTAACCCAAGTTCCTATGTTTGCATGCAATTCTTTGTTATAGGTTATGGTTTCTAAAACCCCTTTAATTTATAACTCTTATAAATTTTAATAATTAACCTATGACAAGAAACTATATTATAAAACCAAATTGGAATTATAAAAAAAAAATTATTAAACTAATTGAATAATTAAATTACTTTAAAATAACATTTATTTTAAACTAAGTAATTTCATGCTCCATGCAATTTATTTTCAATATTATCTAATTATAACAATTATAAATAAATACTTATGAAAAATAAATTAGATCATGCATTTCTACCATATTTATATAACAATTATACAAATAAAATGCATGACCATGTTTATCCTAAGGTGGGAAAAAATTCTAAATGATATTCATAAAGAAAAATAGCTGTAAAACCGGAATAATTTGGCCCATACAGTGCAAAAATAATAAAATTACACTAATCTTATTACAAAACCAGTCCAAAACTCCTTGAACCAGGCTCAAACCATTCGAACCGGACGAAAACTAAACTGAACCACCCAAACTAGTCTGCAACTTCTGGTTGGCGTCACGGCGTTGCAACGCTGAAGGGAGCGTTGCAACGCCAACTTCAATCGTGCGCGCGCCTGGCATCGGGGTAGCGTTGCAACGCTGCTAACCCCTGGAGATTCCACATTGATAGGGAGCCTCGGTGTTGCGACACCGTTCCTCAGCGTTGCAACGCTGCTGCTTCGGCAACAACATTTTCCTTCGAACACAACAGCTTCAATCGCCAATTACTCCTTCGATACTCATCCAAATTACACAAAACTGGTCCCAAACGACTCACAACTCGATTATAGACTCGATTGTGCACTTAATTGCCCAAAACACAGGGGCCTTTACATTTAATTTGATCAAATCAAAAGAAACTAAGGAAAAAAAATTCCTAAATAGTTTTACAGCAAACCAAAATGAAATTCACACCTATCCAATGTAAATTTGTTTCAACCAAAACAAAACAAACATTGCTCTGATACCAATTGATGGCGATTGAATCCTTTTGAGCAGCGAAAACGTGATTAGAAATCGATTTTGCCAGTTTATTTTGGTTGAACACAAATACCAGTACATTGAAGAAAAAACACAGAATAAGCATACTATTCTAATCTAATTAGGCATGGATTCTATACATGCAAACATGCTATGAAGAAATGATTAAACTAAAAGGAAAAAGACGAAAACCTTTGTAGTTTTTCACAACAGCAACTCCTTGCTCCAAATTGACAGCAACACAACAACCAAGGTTCATCTGTTCTAATAGAACACACCACTAGTGAGAACCTCCTATTCTCTGGATTCTACTTAGATCTTACCTCGGTGGGAAGGTCTCCAACAGTTGGAAAGTAGAAGAAGGGAATTAAGAGAGAATTTTCAGAGAGAGAGCAATTTCCAAAATCACAACAATGATCGATTAATTCATTCCTCTTCTCACCAGGAGAAGAGGAGTTCTCTAGATAACTCCCCACTCCCTATCGAGAAGGAATTCGGGAGTGGTGGGAACGTGTCACCTTGACACGTTCCCAATTAATTAATAAATAATGATTAATTAATTAAATTAAATTAAATCATATTTAATTCAAATATCATATTAATTAATTAAATGATTAAACCACATTTAATCATTTTACTTTTTATCCTATAATTTAATGTACATCTCATGCACATTAAATTTTAACCTATAGTTTTCAAATATGAATCACATTCACATTTAATATTTGAACTCTTTCAAATATTTAATTCTCTCACATAATTTAATATGAATCATATTCACATTAATTTATAATATATAGTTCCAAAACTATATATTATATCATATCTATATACATTAAATTTATTCCCTAATGAATTTGAACATTTCAAATTCAAACGATCTAAGAACCCTTTACGAGCTAGAAGGTGGACCTAATGGACCTACAAATCAGAAGCTCCAACGGTACGAGATTACTCGGTTAATCTCATTAACCTCCTAATCAACATTCGTCAATTGCGGGAACACTCCACTAAAGTCCCACAGTTGCACTATTCTCACTGCAGATATATTTCTGTGTCCATGGATATTGACCAATAACAACAAGTCAATCCTTCACGAATGTTCGTAACACCAGCTGGGTCAAATTACCGTTTTACCACTGGGTTACATCTTATACCTTAAGTACCGGTGCTTCTCTAATGAACAATTTGTTTGTGGTCCTACCAACAAACAGAAGTCCCTCTCGGACCAATGAGAGGGTCGGACCCTTTGTTCAAGTCCCGGAGACACCACTTAAGGGAACATTCATTTACTAACCCTAGTAGGTGGGAAGAAGTGAATTTCATCTTGCTAGGATAAGTCCCCAACTGCTCACTCGATCTTGTCCCCAAGAAGGTAGACATATTGAGTCATCGAATCTGGTCACGCTCACCCATACTAGTCAAAGGACAATCCCTCGCAAACAGGAGTTCGTAACCCGCTCAGGATTGAGATCAAGTTGCCTAGGTCATCCTAGTGAAATAGAAACCTAACTAGTCAACGGAGTTACACCTAGTGGTTACTATTTCGCGATCCGGTCTTATGTAATCTCATTACATAGGATATCCCCACTCACATGTCATCTACACGAACATGTTAGGATCACAGTGTTCGTATCATATACAAAGTGGGCCACATCCATAGTTTTATCAGGGTAAGGTACCAAAACCTTATCATCTTACTATAGACCCTTTAGGTTGTATCTCGAACCAAGACCCTTTATATGTACACTACATTCTGATACATTTTTCATCTTTGGATGTTTAGTTTATTGGATTTAGGGTTAAAATAATGGCAATATCGTAAATATCGAACAATAACTCTTTAGGAGGCATTTGGATCTCAGAGTTGGGTTGAGTTGAGTTGAGTTGGGTTGAGTTGTGTAGAGTTGTTTTGTCAGTGAGTTCTGGAAATCAGTGTTTGAGGTACAGAGTTGAGTTGAGTTATTATGTCAGGGGTATCTGGTGCAGTTTTTTGTAAATTGAATAATTTTGATTTTTTGTGACTTTTTTCCTTACATTTTTTGTTTCCACCAAATCAATGGCAAACATATTTGCCTACAATTTCAAAACTTCATTATGAGATCAACTACAAATTTACAATAGATATTACCACTTGCAAGATTTATGAGATATTTAGAAAAGTATTAGATATTGGGATTGATACCGATTTTTCTTTTCCAATAAAATTCATTTTTTATCTTATATTATTGAGAACATATTTTTCAATATGAAGGAGTTTCTTCTTTTTAAGCACATGTTCACCATTAATCTATTTATTTTAATGTACTTAAGTATTAGTATTAATATTTTGCAAGAAAAACGTGTATTCATTGTCTACAAATCAAATACAAACACATTTGTCTACAATTTCAAAACTCAATTATGTGTTCAATTATAAAATTACAATATATATTACTATTTTCCAAATGTATGTTAGGGATATTTGCAAAAGTAACGGATATTGAGTTTGATATCAATATTTCTTTTCCCATAAAATTCATTATTTAGAACTTTTACTCTTCAATATGAACTTTATTCCTTTTTTTATGCACATATTCACCACTACTTTTTTATTTTAATTTAGGTAGGTATTAGTATTAATACTTTACATATAAAAAGTGTTTATTTAACTTTTTCTAAACACAAGCATTGTCTATGAACATCTTTAGAATGGAATAAATAGTTTATCTCGTGAAGATATTAAAAATTTGCCAACATACTTAAGTATTTTATGCCATATTGAAGTTTCATATCTACAAAATATTAGATATGTCATCAAGGTTCTAGCAGGGCCATTATGCTGCCAAAATTTTCAGTGCAAGCAGTGTTGCTTATTAACGTCCCTAAAAAATTTTGGGTTTGAAAAATTAGGGCCGTTACAGTTGGTATCAGACCATGAGTTTTAGATTTTGCATACTCGCCTACATCGTAGGTAACGATCCACATAGCCTCTCCGAGGAAGGCGCCTCGTCATCTCCAGGTTTACTTTTATTTTGTAAAGTAGTTAAAGTTATTTGAGATGCTTGAATGTTAACATTTGTTATGTTATGCTTTTGACTTCTTTGTTCTTGTGCTAAGATAGTTTAGAGTTTAAGTTTAGATTATGGTTCGAGAACGTGGCCGTTGTAAAGTTCTAACAACTTTCAAGGACGAAAGTTTTTCTTAGATAGGTATATTGTGACAACCCGTAAAATTAGGTGCTTTAATTGTATTTGTTTTAAATTTAAATCTTTGGATAATCAAATCAGGATTATGAAATGGTGTTTTAAAGTTTAAAAATAGATTAGGATTTCTGTTTTAAAAAGGTTTAGGATTCCTTTTTCTAAAAGGATTAGAATTCATTGTTCTAAAAGGATTAGGACTTTTTGGTGCCTATTTAAACTAGAGTATTAACAACTTAAATGAACACTTCAAAACTCTCTTATTCTTCTTCTTCTTCTCCTTCTTCTCCACTTTCTTCATCTCGTCGGATCGTCGCCGGAAGTCGCCGGATCGTCGTCGGAAAGTCGTCGGACCGTCGTCGGAAAGTCGTCGGACCACCGCCGGAAAGTACTATACAGGTGAGTTAATAACTTTCCGATGACGGTCGTTGTAAAAAAAGTTCAGGATTCCATGGGGTTGAGTTATTAACTCACCGGTTATAATTGTTGGTAGGCCAAACAAGGAGTTGGGTTATTAACCCAACTCAACTCCATCAACCAAATACCTCCTTATTGAAATAATAACACTTTATTACAATAATTAGAACATAATTACAAACTACGAGTTTTATGGCACAAACCCCAACAATCTTGCAACGTCCTATGATCTCCTTGGCGGTGACCATGCTCTTGTGTTTCTTAGCCAAAATTTCAGATATATTGACTAGGATATAGACCTTGGTCTTGTCATTGGCCTTGATCAATCTATCGTACGCGCCATGTGTTGGGTTTTATGTCCTAAAACTCGTGGTTTTGTAAACTGAATGTATATTCTATTTTGCAATAAAGTGGTTATTGAGATTTATTCAGTAAAGGTGCTATTGAATAAAGTGAATTGTGTATTGTGTAACCCTAATCCAATAAAGAACCTTGGCTATATGATGAATACTTGAACTTAATTATGAATTATATGTGATATATTTAACGAGTCATAACTTAAGTATGAATTAAATTATGATTAAAAGGAGGTGCATATATTTAAATATGATTTAAATATTGGATTGGTTTGTAGCATGAATAAGGATTCATGTTCGGAAAATCGATCGGGATCAGACACGTTATTTAATTTAATATTTGATATTAAATTAAATTAAAAATTAATTAATTAAATTAATTTTTGAATTATTTAATTAATTAAATTAATTTTAATTTAAAATCAATTTAATATTGATTTTTGGATTAAAATTAAATGAAAAATAAAAGGATTTTCATGATTTTCATGAAAATCAAGTTGGCAACTTGCCCAATCCTCCTCGTCTTCAAAATTGGTCAAATTTGACCACCTCCTTCTTCAAACATCCTCATCACACTTGAGTTGTCACTTTAATGAAGCTTGATGAAGCTTTATTTAATGGTGATTTGAGGAAATTTGAGAGAATTTTGCAGAAAAAGTTTATGTTATCGGTTTGTGACCTTTAAGGACATTTCTTCCAAATTCTCTCAATCTAGGATTCCCCGTTCCAAGGCCTGAGAATAGAAGGGAAGACACTAGCGGTAGTCCACTAAGTGTTCGTGTTGCAAATCGTCCACCAGGTGAAAAGAATTTGATCTTCAAAGATGAGTTTCTTAACTCCCAGTTTTTCCAGCTTTGAGCATGCATTTTATTTTGCAAAATTGATCAACTTAGAGTGTTCAAGATCCTAAATTTCTTCTGCTTTCTTAATTTAGACTCTTTCATCATGAACGTTCCGTGGTGCGGTCGAGCTCGACATCTGAGGACATTCCTCGGTGAGTACGAACTTCAGGTCGTCCACTACCAATATCGTGTTCAAATTATTTTTCTAGGTTGGATAGTTATCCTGGTTAATTTTTTGGCAGCTAATAAGAAAATTATCAAGCTTGACATGTTTGCTAAAAACATAAATTTCTTGGATTAGTTACTCACGTAAACTTTAAATAAATCCAATCATTTTTAAGTAAAATTAATCTATGATCCCTAGGTCAATTAATTTGCAATGATACCCCAATAGAGATTAACAGAGTGTTTGGGCATACAACAGGTACGTGGCTAATGCTTAGTCATTTCACTTAGGAAGTATTTATGTTCATCATCTTTTGAACTTTTATTTTGCGGAGCTTTTCCTTTATAATTATCATTTCGTGTGGGTCTCTTGACATTTCAATGATTATAATGACCACCACGATTGTTAAAATTCACAGCATTCACTTTAGGGAATAACGTTGCTCCACTTTGCCAAGATTTATGAGTTCAGAATATAAGTCACTATTTATAGACAATTTGGAGAGCATGATATGGTCTATTTGGACACCAATCTATGGATTTTTCTAGACACATGAGATACATTTTGGCTATGACATATGCCACTTGGCATGAAAAAATAATCGAGATTTAAATAAAAAATAATAACGAAAAGAGAAAAGAGAAAAACATAAAATAAAAAAAGAACTATTAAAAAAAATATTAGGATGGAAGAGAGAGAAATAAGAGAGGAAACAATAAAAAGAAAAAACTAAAAGAAAAAAGTATTAAAAGAAAAAAAAAATAGATTGAAAGAAGGAAAAAGAAGAGAGAGAAGAGATGTGGGTAGAAAGAAACACTATGCATGCATAAAACTTTAGAAAAGAAACCGAAATAAAATTTAAGAAATTATTTCTCAAAACGTGTCATTTTTTGAGAAACTTTTCTAAAAAAAATAGAAATAAAAGATAATATTTATCAAACAAGAAAAACGAGAGGCTTCCCCATACAATGGACATGCAATCTGTTTTTGTTTACAATATCTTGATTATTTTGATGCGGCTTTTGGAATTGTCATTAGAGGTGCAAGTTTGAGAAAATTTGGGTTTAAGAAAAATTGATTGGGCGTTCACAATCGGAGAGAAGATTGATCGGGATTCGGAGTTGGAGAAAAGAAAAGAGAAAAGGAAATTAGAAGAAGGGTAGAAAGGGGAATGAGAAAATTAGGCCTTCTTCCGTTCCTCTTCCTCGATTTCTAGGTCTGTTCGCAACTTCTCACGCTCCTCTTACGTTCCCCTTTGATTTCTGCTTTGAAGTTCGAGTTCTTCTTCCTTGCATTCGTGTTCCAGGTCTTTCTCTCTCTCTTTTCCTCTTTGAATCTGTACTGATTTGGTTTGCTTGTTGATTGCTGAAGTTCGAGTTCATCCGTGTTTGTTTCAAACTTTCAGTTCCAGTCGAAAGTATTCTTTGTTTTTTTTTTTTTGAAGTGTATGATCTTTTAATTTTATTTCTATTTTTTGGTCTTGGGATTGTTTTCTACTGATTTATTGTTCAGCTTCATCTACCTATATGATTAAATTTTTTGGGCGTGGTTTTCTACTGATATTTTGGGCGGTGCTCAAGTCATGTATGGCTGTTGTCCTTACGCCTTGGCCGACAGGTTCATGGGGCTGTCGCGATTAATGGGTTCTCTTTAGATTTGCTGAATTTGAACGCGTTGATCGCGTTGTATGGCAAGTGCGGGGACTTGGGTGTTGCACGGAAGGTGTTCGACGGAATGCCCGAGAGGACTGAGGTGTCGTGGTCCACCGTGTCTCTCTTTATTGTTGAGACAGAATAATTTGTTAAGATTTGGTTGAGTAGTCCACCGAGTCTTCTTCTTTATTAGTTGTTGTAACGTTGAGTTGTGAATTACAAACCAAGGCTCTAAATCTGCAGTCAAGAGAATATTTATTTGAAGTCCTCTGGTTGTCCCAATTGCTATCTTGAACCTTGTTTTCCAATCAATTGGGCCCAAATTGTCACCTGAAAAAACAAGATTTTCAAATTTGAAGCTCGTTTGGCCAATGGGAAGGCAAAATTTTCAAATGGGGTTGTGTAAAAAAGTTTCCTTTTTTGGCCTACCATGGAGAAAGAAAAGTGAAAAATGAGATAAAGGTCATTGCCAATGCAGCAACCTAAAAGAGACAGAACATTTGGATGTTGAACATGACCAATGGTTTTTGTGAGTTTTCCTCTCATCAGTAGAGGTTTTTGTGAGTTTTTGTTTAACGTTTCGCTGGGTCCTGCCTCTCTGTAGATTTAACCTCTTATTTTTCTTTACATTCCATGCAAGGTTTTGAGTGATATTATGATTGAGATCATCTCCTTTTGTTTTTTTTGTTGGAAATAACAAGTTTCTTTTCTTCTTGAAGTTGTAAACGATATGCTTGCTCTTCATGCTTTTGGATGATTTTGAGTTTGTATTCATTTCTGAATTTATTTTTTTATTAGATCATATCAGGCAAACACACACACACATATATATATTTGTATTCAACTTGTTTTCTGTGATTATTTTTGCATATGTTTTTGTTTTATGTCTAAAGAGCAGAATCATTAGCTAATGTGTTTGTGGCAATCAACTTGTAGGCTAATTATGAGCTATCGATAGATATTCTAGAAAAAGAGAGTTTTAAATACTAGTGGGACAAAGCAAGAAGTAAATTCTACAAACAGAGTTATCATACATATCCGTTTATGTTTCTGTTTTTTTTTCAAGAAACAAGTAACAAGAAATAGTTTGGAAAACTAATATCTGTTTATGTTTCTTTTTTTTTCAAGAAACAAGAAATAGAAAGAGTTATCAAATGTATTTCTGTTTCTAGTTTTGAAAAAACAAGAAGCAAGAAACAGGAAGTAGGAAACATAAATCAAAAAACAGGAATGTTATCAAACAGGGCCTTAGGGATTGTGGAAAAAGGAGGATAGACTTCTTTTGATAAAAAACCCTAATCTCTCTCCCCCCATAACATGCTCCGGTTGGTGTTCTCTTCCTAGCCGCATCATCTCCTCCATTTCTTCCTCTTGAGTGCTTCTTCTCCAACCCTTCTCACGCCAGCAACCCTTCTCCATTGACGACAACAAAGAAGACACGTTTTCGGTGAGCTTGGGTAGTGCGTTTGCAATCCGGCGACGACAACACCTAAGAATTGCCGCTTCTCCGCGCAAAGGGCGGCGCTGCCAGGACCCATCTCCAGTGTGTCTTCAACCCCAATTTCTCCTTCTTCGTCTCGATGAGATGCACGACACTATTCGCTCTTCTGTGCAATAGTGAGCATTGGCGTGTCTTGTGGCGGTAGATCCGACGCGTTTTCCTGCAAGCTAAGAAGTACGAATACGGATATGAGACACGGATACGACAAGACGCGGACATGACGACACACCATTTTTTAAAAATTTACGACACGAACATGACTTGGTGTGTTTATTAAAATATACATTTTTTAAAATACATATCATTTTTATATTTGAATTCAAAGTCAATAAGTTTATACATTTATATGCTTTACGAAATGATTTTGATGTATTTCTCTCTCAAACTTTATTATTTTTGTCCTATATTATTATGTGCCTATGTAGTATACTTGATGAGTGTTCATTATGTGTCTAACAAATATTGAATCTATATTGACCTTGTATAATTAGTTTCTTACACATATTTATTGTGCTAATAAGTGTTTGATATGTGTCCAACAAGTGTTGGACACAAACATGCTAGCCAAACTAAAGTGTCCATGCTTCTTAGCCAACAAGTTTTGTCTCTGGCAAGAACTGAGGTCTGTTTTGTGTTGGTTTCGTGCGGGCTTTTTGATGTTTTGAGTTAACCCATGGTATATGGCCCATTGTAGATTACCCATCACTCGTGGATCTCAGATCTGTGAAGTTTGAGTCTAATTGAAGTGGACCAACAAGGGGTCTAGACCGTTGGAAGGATTAAAGGGTAACATTCATTGTTTAACCCATTCGAACACTTAGATTGAATGCCATGAATCATGATTTAGTCTTTGACCTTTGGAATTGTCAATGTGTAGATTTGGACTGTCTTATCTAGTTCTTTAAGTTTGGCATTGGGGACAAAGTCATTTCAGTGTTCCTCCCTTAACAACTTTGGGAGTCCTTAGTTTTGATTGGTAGGTCATCAACTGTTATTGGATTTGTTTAGGTCAGACAAGAACACTTATAGGAGAATCTATTATTGCTTGTCATCACCTTTTAAGGTAAGTACCTAACCTACAAAATTCCATTAAGACTCCGTCAAAGGATTATAAGCATGAATGTTTGGGTTGCTGGGTTAAAGCTAAAGAAATATGAATGGTTGAGATGTCTGGAGATGTCTGTTTTGTTATAGTGTTCAGAATATTTGAGTTGTTTTTGATTGATTGATCGAGTACAATATACATAAAATGCTGGATTAGTCGACTATGTACCTGATTGGTTGGCAGTTTAGAGTACTTTTGAAGTATAGCATGTTTAAAATTACCATTTATGTTTAGTATGTTCAAAATAAAACAGGATGATTTTTATGTTTAGCATGCTTTAGATGGAATGGACTATTCAAAATTACCATTTATGTATAGTATGTTTAAAATAAAACAGGATGATTTTTTATGTTTAGCATGTTCTAGTCTTTTAGAGGGGTCTAACTATGGAATGGACTAGTAACAAATGCTATGATTTCTAGCATGTTTAAGGGGCCTCAGTTAAATGTATGTTTGTTCTTAATTTCACTGTTTTTATAAGATAATTAATTTAAATTTCATATCGAAAAAAATGTTATTTCAATTTAAATAAAAAAGTAAGAAAAATATAATTTATTTCCAATCTCCAATTGCCCCCCCTTTTTTCTCTATTCTCTCTCCTCTCGCGAACCGACCCTAACATCTTCGTAGCCATTTCCCGTCTGCACTCTGTAGCTTCTCGGACCACCTCTCACCCTTCTATCCTCCGTACCCTTCTCTTCCGCCAACTAGATCCCCCTTTGCCTGTTAGTTTTGGCCCCTCTTGGAGCAGATTGTGCTCCTCAGCCTGGGCTAGGTCGGAGCTCCGGAATCCATTTATCTTTTTTCCTGCTAGTCTTCAGGTCTCTTGGGGGTCTGCGAAACTACAAGAAAGTTAGTGTTATTTCTGTGAGGTAAGATCTGGGCTCAAGCAAGGGTGTAGTTTCGTGGTGGGACACTCGGAGGTCAATCCATGGCTTCTTACAGTTGCTGCATTGGTAAAGTGGATTTTAAAGTAAGTAAGGTGGAGGGAGGGGGTTGTCTGGAATCCAGTTCTGGAGAAGGAAGTTTGGTTCTTCCTCGCGATCAACTTCAATGGTTCTTGGAAGGTTTTGTTTCGTTATGCTCGCATACCAACTCCTTTCACCGGAGGAAATTTAGGAATGATAAGGTGATGTAACTACTTGAGTGTTTTATATTGTTTTTACCCAAGGGTTTTCTGTTATTTTAAATAGCTTGTTATTTAGGAAAGTTACCTACTGTTAGTTGTTTTTACCTTGGGGTTATTATTGTTTACCTTGGGGGGTTATTCTATGGTTAGTTGGCCATCTCTTGTATAAATACCCTTTGGGGTGATTTGTTTTGAATATAATTAAATCTTTGGTATTTTGAGTTACATCAAGTTGGTATCAGAGCTCCAAGATTCGGGGCATCAATGGCTGGAAGGAAACCTACCCCTATACTATTGGGAGAGGCATCGACTGCCGGACAAGAAGCGGAGGCCCAAAGCACCACCCACGGGAGGAGTGGTTACATCACCTATTTAAAGTTCGAAGAGGAGTCTCATGGGCAACATATTGTGTGTTAGGGCCACCCACGGGAGGCCGCAAAAGGATTCTGGTGGAGCTTGGAGAATTTCAGAATGGTTGGCGGGTTTTTACCAATATGTTAAAGAGATTTTTTGACTAGTCAGGCTGACTGTCCAATGGAGAGCATGCCGACATTCATTAGCCAAGGGGAGAAGATAGTTAAGGCAGTCAAGGATTTCGCTGTCACTTCTTCTGAAAAGGAGAAGGTGGGACTGGTGCCTATTCGAAAGCAGTAGATCTGCAAGGATGTAGAGGTGTTTGATATTGATTTCAGTAATTTGCTGGTTATTTCGCGTTTGTTTGTGCGTATCTCTTAATTGACATTAAATCAACTTTCAAACGCACCTTTGGTGGTCAAGTTCTCATCAATTCGTTTGCAGAAGACAAGGCACTGTTATTGATAAAGCATGAAGAGTCCAAGACATGGGCGGACCGCCTTGGAAAATGGCAGCTCTTGGGTGCTTCCTTCGTTAAAATCGAACGATGGGTGAGAAGTAAGCACAGTGTAACCAATCTCATCGTTATGGTGGTTGGGTTTCCATTACTAATTTGCCTTTGGTCACGTGGAAGAGGAAGGTCTTCGAGGCCATCGGGAAGCACCTGAGAGGCCTAGTAGAGACTGCTTTCGATACGCAAAACTTAACTAATCTATCCGCAACTGTGATAAGGGTCAAACCAAACTTATATGGTTTTCTTTCGACATTTATTGAGATTGAAGATGGTTTATGTGGGAAATTTCATATTCAAATCTCGGATTTGGGAAGAGGAAAACCGTTTTTTGTTAAAGAGACTCTCTAATTGTTAAAGATTTCTCCAATTCGGTAGATTTTGATCGTATTGAACAAGTGCTTCAAGATGTTTTTGAGATGATTGAAGTTGCAGAGGAGGGTGTGCAACAAAGGATTGTTCTCTCCTCTGCAGGTGACGATTCAGGGGACCTGAATCTTCTTTTTTCAAAATCTGCAGGTTTGAAGGGTTCGGTTGGTTTAGAGGGTATTAATTTGGAAGTTGACTCCTTGGTTTCTCAAAGCAATAAAAGGGGATCCTTGGGTAAGGAAACAAAGCTTTTAAAGACGCCCTCGAGAAGCATTGATTGCGAGGAGGAGCTCATGAGCCGAATAGTCGCCAGTTGGATTTTGTCATTGGGAATAATTCAAATGGAACCGATTTTCTTGTCTCCTCGTGTTCTCAATTACGATCTGTTGGGGAAAGCAAGATTAATGATGACTTTGACGTGGCTTTTGACACTCATTTGGAAAGGAGCCCGGGTCAACTTCTTGACTTTTCGAATTTAGGGATAAACAAACCAACATCCCCTGGCAGGAGCAGTGGGCAAAGGAAGGTCGTTTCCCCATTCTTTTCAGGGTCGATAAAGGAGATAAGAGACAACTTTTGTGCTAAATACTACTCTCGAAGAAAGGGTACACCGAA
The DNA here is from genome assembly GCA_036507285.1 of Trichosanthes cucumerina. Taxonomy (NCBI): domain Eukaryota; kingdom Viridiplantae; phylum Streptophyta; class Magnoliopsida; order Cucurbitales; family Cucurbitaceae; genus Trichosanthes; species Trichosanthes cucumerina. The sequence goes on along the minus strand of CM071845.1, from coordinate 46,807,668 downwards.
GCTTGTAGCAATCAATCCTCGTTTAGCATGGTCCTTCGCCGATCATCTGGAAGAAGAGATTTCTGGCATACTGCCAAGAAAGGAATTGGCATCTGCCAAGCCCATTGAAATATCTTCTCAGCCGCAAGGGGCGGTTCAATTGGTCGCTTGTCAGAAATTGTCTAATGGGGAGGCCTTGTTTAAAGCATCTATTCAGCTGCAAGGAAGAAAAGACAAGCAGAAAGCTTATGGTGATCCAGTGGAGGGAGATGATGATGAAGTGGATTCCGAGATCAGTCTAAGCTCCCTCGAGGTAAGTGTTAACAGAACCCCTCCATCAAATCTAACAAAGTCTGGTTCTCGTTGTGTCAATCTTGCAACATTCTTTGAAACCCCCGTATCAAAAGTGGTGGCATCAGTGGGGGAAGAGGTTAAAGCCTTTACAGAATTATGGCGTTTCGACTCCCTTATTAAAGCTAGTGGGTCCCAGTTCAAGGAAATAGGTTCTGAGAGGTCTTCTCCACTTCGACAATGAAGATCCTTTCGTGGAATACGAGGGGCTTGGGGATAGTTCTAAGAGGATTCGATTAAAGAAATTCGTGTTAAATTTGAACTCGGATTTAGTCTTGATGCAGGAAACAAAATTAGCTTTGGTGGATAGTGTTTTGATTAAGTCTATTTGGAGCTCAAAAGATATTGGTTGGGTTCATGTTGAAGCTTGGGGGAGGTCTGGAGGCATGCTAATCATGTGGGATGAGGGCAAAGTTATGGTAAAAGAAGTGTTGAAAGGGGGATATTCGCTATCGGTGTTAATAGCTAACCATCAGGAAGACCATATGTGGGTGTCAAATTTCTATGGTCCCATCCATTATCGGGAGAGGAAGTTCTTATGGGAAGAGTGGCGATCACTGTATGGTTATTGTGAGGGGCCTTGGTGTTTGGGAGGGGACTTCAACATTACCCGATGGATACACGAAAGATTACCCCGAGGGTGACTAGGGGAATAAAAATGGGTTTGCCGGTGTTTGGGAGCTCAAGTTTTTCCTCTTATTTATTTTATTTGGGTTTGCTGGTGGGAGGGCACCCCAAGTCTGCTTCTTTTTGGCTGCCGGTTATGGATGCATTAGGAAAGAAAGTGGATAGATGGAATCGTTTTAAATTATCAAGGGGAGGGAGAATGACTCTTTGTTCTTCGGTTTTATCCAGCATCCCTCTTTATTACTTTTCACTCTTTGAAGTGCCAGCTGGAATTTTAGTTGATTTGGAAAAAAATGATCCAAAATTTCGTTTGGGAAGGAGGCAGTGGGAGTCAGTTTAATCACCTTGTAAGATGGAAATGGACTTCAAGGGAGCAGTCGACGGGTGGCTTGGGGTTAGGGGATTTGGGGAGGAAGAATCAAGCCCCCCCTGGCCAAATGGGGTTGGCGCTTTGGCATGGAGACCTCTTCTTTTTGGAGACAGGTCATTGTAAGCATTCACGGGGTGGGTCGTGATGATTGGAGCCCTTCAAAGGCTAAGCAGTGTTGTAAGTGTTGTTTGAGAAGTCCCTGGGTGAACGTCGTTAAGCATTGAACATGGTATCCTCCTTGCTGCATTTTAAGTTGGGAAATGGATTGCCCATTCGATTCTAGGAAGATGTTTGGTTGGGGGTCTCGACTTTTATGCTGGCCTTCCTTCTTTGTTCACTCTTGCAACCAACAAAGTTGGGAAGGTAACTGAGTTTTGGGATGCTTCAACAGGTTCCTAGAACTTAGTGTTTAGAAGAAATTTAAAAGAGGAGGAAGAGATGGAGCTTTTGTCTTTGTTATCCTTGTTGAATTCGTGTAAGCCCTCTTTGATAGATGATGTTAGATCATGGTCAGTTGATGAGAAGGGTGTTTTTTCGATTCATTCTCTGGTTTGCCACCTAAGAAAGGAGAATCCTATGGATAAGACTCTTTTCCAATCGATTTGGAAATCTCTTAGTCCCCGCCGGGTGAATATTCTGATTTGAATCATGATTAATGGACACCTTAATACCGACGAGGTTTTGTAAAAAAAAAAAAAATCCCTTCATCAGTGCTACGACCATCTGTTTGCCTTCTTTGTTACAAGACATCTGAGTCAGGAGTCCACTTATTCTTCCAGTGTGATTATGCTTCCAAATGCTGGGACAGTTTGTTCAGTAAGTTCGGGATGACATGGGTCTTCTCAAATTCGGTCCTTGACATTGTTGAGCAGTTGTTCTCGGGGCTCAGGTTGGGGACCAAGGCTTTGTTGCTTTGAAGAAATGGAGTTAAAGATATTCTGCAGGGTCTTTGGTTCGAAAGGAACCAACGAGTTTTCGAAGATAGATTTCAGGCTTGGCCGTTGCTTTTGGATTCAAGTCTCGTGAAAGCCTCCTCCTGGTGTGCTCTATCCCAGTCTTTTGCTCCTTATTCCTTGTTTGATATATGTTTAAATTGACACCCCTTTATTTTTGAAGAATAGTGTTGTATTGTCGTTCTTGGGGTATAGGTGTGTGGTTTTAAGTTTTGTTTTTCGAGGGTAGCTTGTAAGACCCCCAATTCTTAAGAAATATTCTAGAAGGGGTAAGAAGGTAATGTTGTCAAGTGAGATGGGGACCACCTGAGAGTGCGGTTGTACGGGTAGCCAGGGGGGAGTGTGAGGTTGTTTTTTTAGAGAGGTGCACGAAGAGAGAGGACACTTTATGGGTTTTGGCAGGCTTTGCCTAGTGGTGGAGAGAACCAGCCTCTCAAATTGCTGGGTTGTTCTGTTTCTTCTTTTCCCTGTATTATCGTTAATGAATGAATAGCTCCTCCTTCTATAATGGAAGAACTCTCAATTACTAGAAGGTTGGACTGTTTCCGATTACTTTGATTCCTTGCTGTGTCTAGTTACTATTTCTGTAAGAGGGTAGATACCTTACATAGCTCTTCTGGTGTTTGGCTTGGGGAGGTTTCCTTTTTGGTTTCTTGTGCTTGCTCTCTTTTGTATCTCTGTTTTTTCCTCCAGTTGGAGTGCTTCCTTACTTTCTTGTACTTATTTCATTATTTCAATGAAAAGTTGTTATCTTTTTTAAAAGAAATTAAAAAAGAATATAGAAGCAACAAAATTACATATAAGATAAAAAAATAGGATTGATAATGAATCATGCCTCAAGAATGTGGAAGCAGATAATTAGTTTCTTAGAAAATCCACCAGGTTTTTAGGAAAGCTAAAGTGAAAAGCTATCATTAGTGGCTTTTGCAAATCAACGTAATTAAAAAAGTACCTTTGTAGAAATTAGTATATAATCAATTTTATCAAACACTAAAAATGGTTTAAATTCTTTTATAATAACTTTTATCGTCTTCAAAAGCAATGCCAAATGCAACCTTGCTTACCTTTTAGTTCACTTCAAGATACTATCTTAAAAACAAAAAAAAAAAGTTCACTTCAAGCTACGAAACCAACCCATTCTAGCTCCTAAAATCTCTTCAAGACCATAAAGCTCCTTAGTTAAGACACAAGTGGGAATGATTAAACTCCCTGGCTCATTTGTCATTTCCAATATGTTATGTGTAAAGTAAATGGAAAACTTCTAAATTATCATCATTAGCAACATAATAAACCACCAAAAGCCCCCAAAATAACTCAACAAAACGACACAACTAACCCAGTAAAAATGCCCCAACAAGACAAAACGAAAAACAAAAATAACAAAGACTACATTGCGAAACTTTTTTTTTTAAAAAGAAATGGTTTCCTTCCATATACTGTACATGTCAACGTCGATCTTGACCATCCACGCCATCCTCCTAGAAGACTCTAGCTCAATCCAGATTCCATATCCTTTCTCAATTGTCTCATCATTCTTTGTTCGTTTTCTTGTTCTTGTCCTCTCTTAGATCTGTTCAATCTTCAATCCACTGTGTTTTTCATGTTCCCGTAAGTCTACTTGTCCGTGTGCTTGGCCTTTGATTTGGGTTTCTGGATTTTGATTTCTAGGTTCATCTTTCTATTCCTTTGATTTATGGTTTGTGTATTTGGTTTGATAGTTGGTGGGAGATTGATCGCTTGGTTGAGGAATAGATTGGGCTTTGTTTATTTCAGCTGCATTCTTGTCTTGTTTCCTATTTTCTTTTTTGAAACGCTAGAGCCTTTGAAGATAAGTCCTTACGGTTCTATCTAAGTAGATTTGAGGCTTTCCTCCCACCCAAACCTAATCGACTTCCTCCGATGACCCTTCCCTGTTTCCGGCGTCGTTGAAAAGTTCCCGCTTAGCCTCCTCATCTCCGACCAACCCTTCTGTCCAACCCCTCCGTCCATCGTCTTCCTCCGTAGGTTCCTCTCGCCTCTCGCCTTCGGTCTTCGCCGTGCTCTCTCTTCCCCCCGATTCGGCCCTTTCAGCTTCCGACCGACTTCTTCTTCTGGAGTCCGTCGGCTTCCCCTGCCGGTCCTCGGTTCGTGCCGCCGGTCTTCGGTTCCTCTTCCGGCCAGGGCATCCTTCCTCCGGTAGCTTCTCCGGCCACATTTTTCCTTTCGCCTCTCCTTTCGGTTCGTCCCTCGCCATTTCTCTCTTCTCTTCTCCTGATTGAGGCGTTTCGTCTTCTGCTGGAGCCGGTCGGCCGCATCCCTTGCCGGTGTTCGGGCCGCCGGTCTTCAGCTCCTCTTCCGATTAGGGCTCTCTCCGGTAGCTTCTCCGACCACCTTTTCCTTTCGCCTCTCTCTTCGGTTTCATCCCTCGCATTTGTTTTTCCTTCTCGACTTCCCGTTTCGCCTCTCACCTCCCTTCCCTTTTTGGTTTTGGTTGGGTTGTCTCTCTTTGCTCGATTGTTTCGGGCGCTTTTAGTGTGTGGGTTTTGGGGTTGGTGGCTGCTCGGCATGAGGCAGCTCAGTTGTTGTGTGGGAGGCAGTGTCTTTTGGGTTTCTTTGGATGGGCCGAGGGTGGTAATTGAAGATTGTGCTCGGAGGGAGACGTCGTTTTGCTCCGTTGATCACGTCCGATGGTTTGCGGTTCACTTTGGTACATTGGGTCGGGATTTCAGTCTTCCTTTTAAACGGAAGAAGTTTAAAGATGAAAAAGCTACGCTGGGTTTGTTTAAGGTAAGAAGGGTCGACGGTTGGTTTGCGGATTGTTGCCTTTGGCCGCCTTCGGGGGGAATGAGCTCCTTCAGAGTGCCGTTGGGGAGCTTGGGGATGGGTTGGAGGGTGTTCAAGGGGTTGTTAGAGGATTTTTTTGAAGCTTGTGGACAGTCAGGTAGGTTTGGAGGGTTCTGAAGTTTCTGGCAGCATCGAAGTGGCTGATGAGGTGGGTTTGGACATAAATGTCGTTGATGTTCGGCTTTCTAGAGTGGGTTGTGGCGGAGTTGCTAGCTATTGGGTTAGGAAAGGGGAGGATGCAGTGGATTTAAATTTTTCAGAGTTGTGGGTGGTCTCCAAGTTATTTGCGCATCTTGACTGGGGAGTGGTGAAAAGAAGTTTGGAGGCTTTCTTCAAGAAACAAGTGAGGTTGAACCCGTTTCAGGTAGATAAGGCTATCCTGGCCTTCGAGGACGATATTGATGAGGGTTTGGCTCCGCTGTGTGGAAAGTGGCAGATTGTAGGGGGCCTACATTTGAAGCTTGAAAAGTGGAATCACGAAGTGGACAGTTTGCCTGAATATATTGGGAGCTATGGTGGTTGGATAGCCATTAGAAATCTCCCTCTCAGGCTTTGGAAGAGGCAAGTGTTTGAAGCTATTGGGAATTGTTTGGGGGGTTGGAGGTTATTGCGTCGGACACTCTGAACTTGATTGATATTCAAGTGGCCAAGTTGAAAGTGGCTAAAAATTTATGCGGGTTTCTTCCAACCTTCATTCTTATTAAAGATCCGTTGGTGGGGGAAGTGAGGCTGAGTTTTGGTGATGTGGAAGCCTTGGATCCTCCGGCTGTATTGTCGCAGCCTCTAGTCTTTAAGGACTTGTTCAATCCTCTGGATGTGGCAAGGGTGAGGCAGGTCATGAAAGATGAGCGTTTAGGGTGGGTGGATCATGGGTTGGTTGTGGGGGAAGGAGCTGCTGATTTGTCGCATAAGGAGTTTCTTATGGGAGATAATCTGGGTGTGGTGGAGGAGGACGATAGCTTCGGAGAGGCTTCAGGTGGGGAGGTGGGTGATGGGGCAGGGGTTTGTCCTGTTTCGGGTGTTGGTTTGACGGAAGTTTCTGGGACGTTGCGGGGTGATTCGGTTTCAAAGGGTCAGATGGAGGCCGAGATGGCTTCGCTTTCTTCCCTTTACATGAACTTTAAAGGTAGTACGAGACAGTTTTGGGACAAGGTTTTCGTAAGAAGATCAAGCCAGGATCTGGAGGTGGAGAAAGGGTATTCAGTCAGGGAGTTTCTTGAGCAACCAGATGAGAGTTTGGAGTTTCACAACCCAGCAGCTCTGGTAAAGCCGGGGTCGAAAGTCAGTCCTTGTCGTCCCCCAAGAGGTATGATTGGCTTTGTTGAGAAGTGTCAGTTGGGACCTAAGGAGGTTTCCTTTGTTAAGGTCTCTTTCCAGAATTGTGTCAGCCAGGATAAAGGGAGTTGCTTGCTCTCTCCAGTTTTTGGGCAAGACTCTACTCTTCTTTTTGGAGGTGAGTCTCGATGAGTCCTGGATTGAGCTCGATAAAAAGGGGTGGCCAGAATTTTTCGGGTGAACTTTCTCCAGTTTTTAATCTTTCTAAGTTGTTTGATTCTGCTGTCTATGTCTCTCCCTCTGGAAGCAATGCCAAGGATGGATCTCCAAATTGCCCTGTTGGTTTGTCCCAGTTCGCTGCTTTAATTAAGGCAAGCGGATTGCATTTTAAGGAAATCCATGCAAGGGGGTCTCTCGTGACTTCAAATTGAAATTTTCCTTTGGTAGGAAGTGGTTCGAAGAGGGTTGGTTTTAAGAAGTTCCTTCAAACAGTTGTTTCAGAGGTTGTTCTCTTTCAAGCCGCGAGTGAGGAGGCAAGTTCGAAGAAGTATTCTCCCGGTTTGGAAATCGTGGAGTGTAGCTGGAGTCATGGTGAGGTTTTTGGTAAATCAGGATTTTGTTATTGGTGGGAGGAAGCTAAAGTATTGGTCACGGTATTAGTATTGCAAAGGGCGCCTGTTGAAGATTAATGTTTGTTTTTTGATAAGCAATTTTGAAAAGCTTTGAAGTTTGGGTTTTCAGATGGTGTTGTTGGGGCCTCTTTTGGAGGGGTTGTGGGGTTTCAGTGCTTCCTTGGTCGTTGGTTCGAGTGTTTGTGTATTGCAGTGTTGTTTTGTTGTGATTCTCTGTCTTGTATGCATTTCTTTTCTCCATCGGTAGTTTGGGTGTGTGTTTGTGTGGTGCAGTTGTGATTTGTTGTGTTTCTCTATGTCTTGTTTTCTTTTCTTATATCCTTTGGAGACTGTATTTTGAGCATTAGCCTCTTTTCATTATATCAATGAAATTCTCTTGTTACCTTGTCAAAAAAAAAAGTACAAAATACAACCTTTTGGTATTGTATGAAATGTTTTTCAAAAATATTGAGAGGAAGAGCCTGGACCCTTTCTTCTTCTCCTTCGCCTGAACCCTTTCGTCTTCTAGTGGATCTTCTTGCCGTCTTTCCTTCGCCCTCTTGCCGTCTCTCTTTCGCCCTCTCCCTCTCCTTCACCGCCGGCGAACCTTCGACTCTCGTCCCCGACTCCAGTCGTCGTCGTTCCGTCCGTTTTCATCGAGGTTGTCGTTCAGCGACTCCGTCTGCCGCGCGTGTCCTTCTCATCGGTTCTTCATCCCATTGTAATTTTGGCTTCCGGTCGATTTCGTTCGCTCTTCTTGTCTCCATTGTCTTGGGTTTCTCTCTCTGGCGCTTCTCCTGCTTGGTTTAACTACGCTAGATCGTGTCCGGCGACCTGATTCTGAATCTCCCGGCTGCTGCAGAGTGTTCCCGACAAATTTTGGCTAATGTCGCTTTGTCTCCCGAGCACTCCAATGGTTTTTTACTCCTGTAGCATCGACAACAGTCTGTTTAGAATTTGGAGGGACTTTTCGCTCGTCTTTCTTCAAGATGGCAGTAGTGGTTCGGTGGTATCGTTGTCCTTGGCTCATGTCCGATGGTTTTTGAAGTCCTTCTCAGCAATTGTTTCAAAGTCTTCATCTTACTTTGTACGAAGGAAATTCAGAGATGATGCAGCAACTTTGGGATTATTCAAGGTGCGTTCGCACGCTGATTGGGATGCGGTTGGTGTTGTGTGGCCCCCTTCGGGAGGTAAGAAATCTTTTCGCGTTCCACTGGGAAGTTTTTGAATGGTTGGAAAGTCTTTAGGGATATGCTTGGTGATTTCATCACTTCTTTAGAGGGTTCAGAGGCGTTAGAAACCTGTGGTGTGGGTATTTCTTCTCCGGAGTTGGTTGGGGACGAAATTAGTAGTTCTGAAGGGGGTGACTTCCGGTTGAAAGTCGTGGCGGTGATGGTTTGGGGGTTGCAAGGGGTTGCTCGCAGCAGGGTAATGTCTCAACTCTGGTATTAAGGCGGTGGGTCCGAAAGTCTGAAGATGTTGTTGAGGTGGACTTCTCACAACTCCTTGTGGTGACTCGTCTGTTTGCCCATATTCCTTGGTCGACTGTCAAGAAAGGGTTGGAGGCTCATTTTCGAGTGTTTTTTTAAATCAATCCATTCATGGCTGGCAAAGCCATTCTTTTGATTGATGGTATTGCGAGTGACTTTTCTGTTTCTGGTATTAGGAAATGGCAAGTGATTAGTAATCTCCATTTGAAAATCGAAAGATGGTCGGATCGCATACATGGTTTACCGGATGTAATTGGAGGGTATGGTGGTTGGTTAACAGTAAGGAATTTGCCTTTGAAGCTCTGGAAAAGGGAGGTTTTTGAAGCAATTGGTCTGCAACTTGGGGGTTTGGTTGATATTTCTTTGGAGACCATGAATCTTCTCGATCTGTCAGGGGCTAAAATCAAGGTGGCTCAGAATTTGTGTGGCTTCCTACCGGCTTCAATAATTGTGGGTGATCCACTCTTGGGTGAGTTTTCGTTGAAGTTTGGTGATGTGGAATGTGTGGATCCTCCTCCTTTGTTATCGGGTTCCTTGGTATTAAAGGATGTTTCAAATTCACTGGATCTGGCTCGTATCTCTGCGGTTATGGTTGATGAGATTGGTGTTAATCTGTACTCTTCCCCTGTTGATTTCTTTTCCTCACAGGTTTGTTTGAATTCAGTGGTTGGGGTGTCCTCTGGGGATTTGGTGGGAGGTTCAGTGAAGGCCGTCATGGGGAGGGTTGATCCGTTGGTTGAGTCAGGGGAGGTTAATTTGGTCTGTGGTTTGGATGGAGATGCAACCGTTTTGTCAGGTAGGGCTTTAGTTGAGGGTTGTGGGACTGGGGCTTGCTTGGATGGTGGTGCGGTAGTCTTACCTGTTCAGAGGCCCTCTTCTGCCTCGTTGGCTACTCCTGTTAAGGGAGTCAAGGAGGCATTCTGTGGAAAGTTTTATTCAAGGAAAGGAAAGGTTAGTGCGATGAAGCTTGTGGGGCAGGAGAGCGCTTTTCCCGATTTCATGGAGCGTCCGATGTGTAGCTTGCGACCACGCTTTTCTCCTCCGCCTCTCGCTAGGGCTTTTGCCAAAGAGGTTCAAGCATTCCTTCCTTTACCATTGAGGAATGTCAGGTTGGTCCTAAAGGAGTCTCTTTCATTAAAGCTTCTTTTCAGCATTCTATGCCAAATCCTAAAGATGTTGGTGGTTTCTCCCCTTTGGCTGATCTTGACTCGGTGGTGGATTCGATGGTTAGTTTGAGCCGTCCTGAGTTAGGATCCAATTGCTTCTCCTTATCTAAGGATTTGATTGTGGATCCACCTATTATCAATCTGGCTAGTTTGTTTGATTCCCCAGGTAGTCCAAATTTGGTGGAAAAGGTTCGTTTGACACCTCTTGCAGATCCAGTCGTACCTCCTGAACTGAGTAGATTTGAATCATTAATCAAAGCAAGTGGTTTGCAGTTTAGAGGAATTGGGCCTACTTCTGAAGCTGCTTTGACTCAATGAATTCTCTCTCGTAAAGGGGGTTGGTTTGGGGGGAGTTTCTAAGTTGGATGGACTAAAGATTAAGTTTGATCGTGGCGTTGCTTCAGGAATCAGAGTTGGTTTTATTTTGATTTTAAGTATCAAGTCTTTTTGGAGCTTGTGTATTTGTGTGGGGTTTTGTCCTCAACAATTCGTTCGATCCACAGTTGGGTAGTGCTTGGGTGTTTTGGTTTGTGCTTTTGTTTGGTTGTTTGTCGTTGTTGGTTGGTTGTGCTTTTGTTGGTTGGTTGTTGAGGTAGTTCTTTGGTCGGTTTTTTTCTAGCAGTTTGTCTTGGTAGGGGTCGGTTGGGTTTTGGGTTAGTTTTGGTTTTGGTTTTGTTTGGTCTTGTTGTGGGTAAGGGTGGCTTCTTTGGTTCCTTCTTGTTTCTTTCGCTTCGGCTGTCATTTGTCGTTGCTGTTTTGTTAGAATTTTTAATGTTCTCTTGGGTCTTTGCTTTGTTTTGGTCTGAGTTTTCTTTTTCGTTGTAAGTTTTGTACTTGGAGCGTTAGTCTCCTTTCATTATTTCAATGAAATCTTTGTTGCCTTGTCAAAAAAAAAAATACGGGATATGTTTTCTTTCTCAAAGAGTAAAGATTTTCTTGCACCCAAAGGAATCCATTCTCACAATCAATTTTCTTGAAAAAGTTTATGGAAGCAAGGGTAATAGTGAGGTCGTCAAATGTTGTCTGGTACCTTTCAGACTAATCTGGGGTCTAAAGACACATTGAACTCTAGGGAGTGATTTTTCTTTGTGAATTGTTCTTGAACTTCGCCCTTTGGATTGGCCACCTACCTAGGATTTAATATCCAACAAGGTGTTCACAAGCTGGTCCAAATCAGATTTACATCCACTGATTATTAGAGGCATGCATATTTTACGAACCCAATCTATTTTGTGTGCTATTGGTAATGAAATCAAGTTGATTTGAGGGTGAGAGTTCTGTTTTTCTTTCATTTAGTTGAGTGCAAAAGAAATATTGTTTTCTTGAAGTGATTGTGTTAGTTTTCGTTAATTGCAGTTAAAGATGCCATCGGCTCAAGATCCATTCTATGTTGTAAAGGACGAGATTCAAGAATCTGTAAGTTTTTTTGCTTGCAACCAGATTATGATTATCTATTGTGCTTTAATTATGCTCGCGACGCCATTTAAATTAAGCCTCTTTAAACTATGTTTTTTTTTTCAAATTTTCTGCAATATTGAATTGGTTGTTCCAAGAAAAAGATTGTGAAATAGAACAAGAAAGCTGGAGAGTGTAAACAACGTTAAAATTTGCAGCTGAGACAGTGAAAATTATTATACAAAAATGTGAAAATATGAATTTAACTAGAACTAGAATGTCCAAACAATGTGGAGACAAGATGCACGTTAAATCAAAACACCCAAAATGAACATGCAACAACTAACCGTTGTTGAAAATTTTTGTGTGAGACGGCTACTCCATCAAATCCTTGCTTACATCACAACATTTTGGAGCCTGCATTGGCTTGGGGAATTTGGAAAGGCATGTATCTAGAAAAGATCTAATTTTTCCTTTGGAATTTTGCGCATAGAGCCATAAGTAGAAAGATATTCTACAGAGGTGTATTCCTTATTTGGCCTTGTCCCTGAGCTGGTGTTCATTATGCTAGCAAAATTATGTGACTTTTTGACCATTTATTCGTACACGACCCCTATTTTGGTCCTTTTGGAGTAGAATCTTTTCGTTATTTAATTGGCAACTAGCCATTCCTTGGGATGTCAAAGTTCTACTCGCCAATGTCTTGTTTGGTCATCCTTTTAAGGATGCAAAAGCAAAGTTAAGCACATCATTAGGGCCATTCTTTGGCTTCTTTGGAAGGAACGTAGCAAGAAGGTTTTTTGGACAGAGTATTCCTTTAATTAACTTGTTGATCTCGTCATTTATTATGCTATTTCTTGGTGTTAAACATCAATGATTGTTGTAAATGGAACCTTCTCCTTTCGCAAGCTGACATCTTGCCAATCTTGTTGAGATTTTTTTTTATCTCCAAAAATCTATCTTGTCGTTTCTATCTAGTATTTCTAGACATAAGCCAATAGGCAACCTTTCACTGGAAAAGTTCATCTTCAAATTATGAACCGTCAAACATGACATCTTAATACCATATTGGGTGTTTGCCAACTGGGCATAGAACCTTATAGAATGGTGTTCGTCTAGTGGGTATTGATGATTCAATTGGGTTTTTAGAGAATGAAGTGGTCAGTGGGTACTTGGACTGTTTGATTGGGTCGGAAGGAAGCCTACTTGTCTATCCTTCACTTGTTAGTTATTATGAGAATGAATCTTTTTTTCTTCCCCGACGGATCAAGACTTCCCTAGCATTGGGTTAATGTTCGAAGATTGATGATTGTGCAGTTTTTGTGGGCAAATTGTATGTATTAGTATAGTGCCCCTTGGTGTTTTGGACGTTAATTAGGAGGTTTTGGAGTCTCCTTTGGAGAAAAGAAAAAGTGGTGAAAGCTTGTCTTTGGAAGGACACAACAGGGCGTGCTTGATCCTCGAAGGTCCCTCTCCGAGTGTTCCTTGGGGTTAGTTTTGAAGTCTTGGCCAATCAGGAAATCAACGTTTTCCATTTCATGAATTATGAGTTATGAATTCTTGTCTCGTCTGAGGTGAAGGAGGGGGTGTGTTTTTCACTTTACTTGGGGTGTCTAGTCCTTGGCCTTTTTCTTCTTCCTTGCCATGGGGTGGGTTAGTTTTGGTGCGTTTCTCATCCGTTTCCTCCTCCTTTCCTTAATCCTTTTGCTATTTCTGGTTGTGTCGTGCCTCATCAAATGGCTAGTTCCTTAGGAGAGAGTTTCGTTTCTAGCTCAGCTGCCTTGTGTTGAGGATGGAGAAGGATTGCTTTGTTCCTCCTTGCTGAGTTAGTGCTACTTTTCCTTACGTGGAACTCGGAAGGTGAAGATTCCCTAGAAAGGCTAAGTTCGTCGTGTGATAGGTTATGTACAAAAGAGTTAACACTTGGATCGAGTCTTAGGTAGTGGGGTCATCTTGGTTGTATTCTTTATAGGAGGGCAGCAAAGGATCTCGATCCTATCTTTGGAGATGCGATCTTGTAGGAGTTGTTTGGAATTGTTTCTTTGAGGCGTTCGACTTTCACTTTGCCAATACTCAAAGTTGTAGAGAGACGATTGAGGAGCTCCTTCTCCATTCGCCTTTACATGAGTAAGGACTGTGTTTGTGGCGCTGGATGGGGGGTGTGCTATTTTGTTGGACTTTGGGACGAGAGGAATAATAATATCTTTAGGAGTCAGGAGAGTTCTTCTAGTGATGTGTGGTCCTTTGTTAAACTCTACGTTCCTCTCTGGGCTTCAATGACGGAACATTTTTAAATTATCCTCTAGATCTTTTCTTACTAGATTGGAGCTCATTTTTATAGTTTTGGCTCCCTTTGGCGAGCTTTATTTCTGTAGCTCTTGTATTCTTTTATTTTTTTCAATGAAAGGTTGGTTATTCCTATAAAAAAATTGCTTTCTTACGCAAATATCTCCAGATCTTCCTCAAAAGTGAAATTGTGTGCTTGAAAAGATGATTTAATCTTTCTGACCTTTGCTTCTCTAGAAATTATTGTTGGCTGCAAATAATTTATGTGGTAATGACATTTTGTATTTAAAATTGATGTTGTTTCTTATACTGTGATCATCTCTATCAGATCGATAAGCTGCAATCCAGCTTTCACCAATGGGAAAGGATATCTTCCGATCCGGGAGGGAGAGTACAACTCACAAAAGAGTTGCTCACTGCCTGTGAGAGCATTGAATGGCAGGTAAATTCTCAATTTCTAAACCATGTTTGCTTCTTTTATTTGTTGTGAAACAATTTTTTTTAATCTTAAATTTTATCCTAAAGATTGGATAGCATTTGTTTTGACTAGTAAGCATTGTACATGATTCAATATGTTGCAACTGGTGCTCCTAATTTTGACTAGTAACTTAAGCTTTCTCTGAAAGTCAGCTTTCTTGATAGGAAGGTGGACGAATTGGACAAAGCCATTGCTGTGGCAACTAGAGATCCTTCTTGGTATGGCATTGATGATGCAGAACTTGAAAAACGAAGGAGATGGACAAGTACAGCTAGGACACAGGTATTACTTGTCTGACCCTTTTTTCTTTAGCATCAACAGATAAAATAAACAAGTTCATAATCCTTGTTTTTTCCATATACTTGTTGCATGTGTTTCTTGTGGTCCTACCATTATTCCACTGAAGTTTTTTCAAATATGTTATGGAAATTCTTTGTCCAAAGCCATTATAATGACTAAAAATATTCAAGTATTATATATTCAATTCTTCTAAATGGCTTGAAGAGAGCATCTTTTATGTATTTATATTTTTTCTGTTTACTTTATTAGGTTGGAAATGTTAAGAGAGTAGTGGGAGCCGGAAAGGAGCAAACAGTAACTGCTACTGCAAATAGCATGCGCCGAGAATTGATGAGACTACCTAATGCACATGAAACAGACAGATCAAACATATATTCAGTCCACCAAGCAAATGATGACTTCATCACGTCCGAATCAGATAGACAGCTGCTTCTCATAAAGTAATGTTTGTGTTTCTTAACTCGGTTGTTAATCGAATCCTTCCTGCTTAATTAGATACCTATTCTTTTATTCCATTATTTTTGTACTTCATCATCACACTTAATTTACAGATTGGTATCTAATTTTTTTTTTTCCTTAAAAAAATAAAAAAAGGTTCCTATCTCTAAATTAAGTGTGATGATGAAGTACAAAAATAACGGAATAAAATGAGAGAACCAAAACCTTTCGTAGCTGGTTGGCATTGTGGGGGAACTGAGTTGAGGGTCTTCGTGTATTCCCACATATCGTATGTTCAATCTGTCTGGGTAGAGAGAACAGAGAGATGTCATTGTTCTTTTGGAGTTTCCCATCCCAAACTTGGTGTTGTCTCTGAGGAAATTAGTCTTACTATCATTTATGTGGAGTACTTGTTAACTCGCCTGGATTTTATTCCCCTGTCAAACCTTTATATTATAGGCAGCAGGACGAGGAGTTGGATGAGCTAAGCGCAAGCGTGGAGAGAATTGGAGGCGTTGGGCTTACAATACATGAAGAGCTCCTTGCACAGGTGTACATTTTGTAGGTTGTAATGTTGCTAATTGATTCTCTCTTAATACATCTGCAATCTGAAAGGAGTTTCTAAGACTCGAAAAAAAAAAAAATTTATGTGCAGGATAAAATTATCGACGATCTTGGAATGGAAATGGACAGTACATCAAATCGTCTGGATTTTGTTCAGGTATGTTCACGATCTCAATGCTTGCCATATGCACGAAAAGTAGCTTCAAGTTCACAATAATAAGATAATGATATTCTGAAAACTCTAGCAGTGCTCAAATCAAATGGAGTTTTCCATTTTTCTTTTTATTTTTTTGTGGTTAATAGAAGTAAATACAAAATCCAAACCTTTTTCCTTTATCTTGAAACAACCCTTGCAGAAAAAAGTAGCTGTGGTCATGAAAAAAGCCAGCGCCAAGGGCCAGATAATGATGATATTGTTCTTGGTGGCTTTGTTCATCATCCTTTTCGTGTTGGTGTTCCTCACCTAATCTTTGTAGCAAAATGAGGCCCCTGCCATCTACGAGGCATTAGAAGCGGATCTGATACTTGGGAAGACGAGGTACTTTATCAGCATATCGTCAAAACCATCCTGAAATTCTGAATCGAGAACTACATTGGGTCCATGTATAAATGTCAGATCAGAATTAGAACCGAGCTTCTGAGCTTCTTAATTACAAAATGCATTCTCATTATTTGTTTGCTACTTAGATTCCTGCCATATCTTTGTTTTGCAGTTGGTATACCTTAATTTCGTGTAATTATAGAGCTCTACAGATTATGATAATTTGAACCATTACTATGTCTGTAGCTCCTGTCTTTTCTCTCTACTTGTATCCTACTCCCATTCTCGAAGCTTGGAATAAAAAAAGAGAGCAAGATACTTTGAGGATTGAAATTACTTTTTGAATGGCAAATCATTCATCATATTTATCAATCCTGCAACCGGATCTCATATTCGTTTAGAATTGATGAGCAAGTAAAACCTCTTGTATCTTATGAATACCGAAATGCGAGGACGAACAGTAGAAAGCTATATCTATTGTATTGTTTTGGATTTGGATGATTTTGTATCTCAATGTGTTTTTAACCCTTTGTTTTGAAACACAACCTCATGGGTTTGTGTCATGTTTTCTTATCTTCTTTGTCATCTTCCATTTTTGCCGATTACTTTAATAACAATTTCAATGATAACTCCGACGACTTGACCATTGCATACGACTACCTTTAGCAACGACGATCACACTGACAACCCAGTCATTGTTGACAACTACCTAACGACAACTCTAATGACCACACCAACGACCTCGTCCACTGCTGACAGCTACTTTGATGACAACTCTGACGACCCTGGCCATCGTTGATGATACCTCCGACGAGAACTTTGATGACCACACCAATGACCCAACTATCGCTAACGACTACTTTCGATACCACTTAAGAGACTTGCATATACTTACCCCAACAACCCGTTCACTCGAGTAATCAACTACCCAACGACCTAACTTGCCCATAACCACAACCAAAGACCACTTGACAAACTACTTCGACAACCTGACCATCCTAGCAACCCAACCATCCAACAACCATTACTGACGACCACCTTGACAACTCAACACCCAACAATCTGACGTGCACCTAATGAGCACACCCTAACGACCCAACCACTATGATAATCACTTCGATGATAACCTCACAGACTCAACCATCCAACAACCATGGTGGGCCAACCACCCGACAATCACTATCACTGACTACCCCGACAACCGACCACTATAGCAACCCCCGCCGATGATCATCTGTTGACCACTCTAGCGACCACCCTGATGACTGACCACCTTACAATCTGACTACCTTGATGACCACTCTAAAGAACACCCTGCAATTACTTTAGGAACCTAACTACCCAACAACCACTGTCGACGACCACCGGATGTCCTCTCCAGCAATCTAACCACCTTGCAACCATTGCCGACGACAACCCAAGCAATCCAACCACTCCCGACGATTTGATCACCTAGTTATTTTTTTAAAATGTTAAACTAAAAATGGATACTAAACAAAAATTTTAATTTCTAAAATAGAGCTCCAAAAATAGGGATTTGAATATTTTGTGAAATCAACTCTTAAATTTCTTAATTTTTTAAATAAACTTCTTATTTTTTTTAAATCTCTAAAATAGTGTTTCAAAAATATCTTAATACATTGAAATAGAATTTTAGATTCTCTAATTTATTAGATAGATTTCTAATTTTTAATTTCTAAAATATAGTTTTAAAAATAGTTTTCTAAAATAATTTGGGAAACAAAGTTTAAAATTTTTCAATTTCTTAAATAAACTTTAATTTTTAATTTCAAAATATAGATTCAAAAATAAGTTTAGAATAAAATTTTAAATTTCCTAATTACTTAAATGAGACAATTGGGCATATGGAAAAATGGAGGTAAAAAAAAGACCCCATAACCCATATCAGTGATATAAGTCTATCACTCATAGACTTTTTGGTTGGATTGTTTATCTGCAAGTCTATCGATGATAGAACTCTATTACTGTCACTATCACCGATAGACTTCTTGTTTGATTTTTTTTTTATTTGTTCTAATTGAAGTAATGATAGAAGTTTATCACATATACTTTTTCGTTGGAATTTTTGTCTGTTTTGATTAAAGTCTATTAATGATAAAAGTCTATCATTATCATTAATAGACTTTTTGTTTGGGATTTTTATTTATTCTGATTGAAGTCTATCAATGATAGAAGTTTATCAATATCACTGATAAACTTCTTATTTGAGATTTTTATTTGTTTTGATTGAAGTCTATTACTATTACCGATAGACTTCTATTTGTGTTATTTGTCTCTTCTGATTGGAGTCTATTCATGATTGGAGTCTATCATTATCATCAATAGACTTCTATATGTTCTGTGGAATCGATTAGTGATAGAAGTCTATTAGTGATAGTGATATATTTCTACCACTAATAAATTTCAATCAGTACAGATAAACTTCTATTTGTATTGTTTATCTCTTCTTATTGGAGTCTATCAGTGATAAGCTATCACTAATAGACTTCTATATATGTTGTTTATCTGTTTTGATTTGAGTTTATTAGTGATAGAAGTCTGCCACTATCATTGATAGACTTTATTTATATTGTTTATCTCTTCTGATTAAAGTCTATCACTATCACTGGTAGACTTCTTGTTTGATATTGTTTAAGTCTATCAGTGATAGTGAATCACTGATAGACTTCTTGATTGATATTGTTTTTCTATGTTGATTGAAGTCTATTAATGATAGAAGACTATCACTATCATTGAGAGATTTCTTGGTTGGTGTTGTTTATTAGTGTTGATAGAAGTCTATCACTCTCATTGATAGACTTCTTGTGTAACACCTCACTTTACTGATTCGACTAATTTTGTCTTTTGGAGTGTTTTTGGAATTAAGTGACTAAATTGAGATAGATGAATTTTTGAGTTATTGGACGAAACTTATTTCAAAGAGTCCCAAATTCAATAATTTAGAAGCTTAGTCAGTGTTAAATATTAGTTTTAAATTGAAGATTTAAAGATTAAACCCAAAAGTTTTTCAGTATAGATTAATCATTTATATATAACTTTGTTTAAAGGTAAAAGTGTTTTTTTAATTGCACATTCTATCAAATGATGTTTTTTAATTAATATCTCTTTTTTTATTTCGTTTTCTTTTCTATCGCCATTTGGTGATCTTTAATTAATATATTGGCGAAAAAATTGTTATAGGTTTTAATCTCTCTCGGTATAATATCTAGTATAGTAAGATTTTTTTGTTAATATAATTTTCTAGAAGATTTAAGTAATGTTATGATCATAAAATTTCTATATTGCATAAAAAGTTGGAATGAAAAAACACGTGTATGAAAAATGCAGAAGGGCACATGTGGAGAGAGAAAAAAAGGAAGACTAAGAAAATGAAAACAAAATAAAAAATACAAAAAAAAAATCTCATGCGAGTGTTTGGAGGCATTAAAAAAATCACATCTTTGAGTGATCATTTTCTTTTTTTTTCACTCTAATATGCAACCACAAGGGTTAAAAGGGAATACGAAAATTTTATTTAAAAGATTTGCTATATTTGCGAATTTGTTTAAAAGTTGTTATATTTGCAAATAATTCACTTTAATTTGTTATCCAATACAATTCCCGTACTTAAATAGACTTTCAATTTTTTAATTTCTAAAATTGAATTCCAAAAATTAGTTTTTGAATACTTTATAAAATAGAGTTTAAAATTCTCTAATTTATTAAATAAAATTCTATTTTTTTAAAAAAATTTAAAGTAAAGTTCCCAAAAATAGTTTTCATAATAACACTTTGTGATGTGAAATAGAGTTTTAAATTATGAAATTTCTTAAATAAGTTTTTTTTTTTAATTTCTAAAATAGAGTGCCCAAAATACTTTTCTAAATATTTTTCTAAATAGTTTAAATCTCTAATTTCTTAAATAAACTTTCAATTATTTAATTTTTAAAATACTTTTCTAAATACTTTGTAAAATAGAGTTTTAAATTCTCTAATTTCTTACCTACATAGACTTTCAGTTTTTTTTTTTAATTTCTAAAATAGAGTTCCAATTTTGCAACCCATTTCTGTTATACAAGAGTTTCTACAATTGACAAAACATGCACTAAAAATAAGAGAAAATAAGAGAACAAAACAACTAAGGGGGAGGGGGAGACAACATAAACCCAGGATTCAGATTACTGCAATGCAAATATTGTTTTCTTATTTTCAGGTTTCAGAACAATGCATCCTAAATACAGTTTTCTGATTCCTAGGTTTCAGAACTCTCCAGGACTTTAATTCCAAGACAAGGGGTCAAACAACCCCAGAGTGTTGCTTGAGAGGCTAAGGCGTCACGACTCTTGTATGCATGAATCATTCCCTCTATGGTGATGTCTTACATTGTTAGAGAAAATTGCAAAAAATAAGAGGAACTTGAATTGCCAAAAATAAGATAAATTAAGTCTACTTGTTAATTGTTAGAGTAATAGGACATTTTACGCTCTGTTTGATAGTAATTTAAGTCCCGTTTGATAAACATTTAGTTTTTGAAATTTAATCCTAAATATTCTACTTCTACCTTTGGATTTATACGTTTTTTAATTTAATTTGTATCTATGTTTTCAAAAACTAAGTTAAGTTTTGAAAACTAAAAAAAAATTGTTTTCAAAAAATTGTTTTTGTTTTTGAAATTTGGCTAGAAACTTAAATGATTCCTCAAGGAAGATGGAAATCATGGTAGAGAATATGAAGGAAAATTGTGAAAAAACAAGCTTAATTCTCAAAAACAAAAAACCAAATGGTTATTAAACGGGGCCTTAATTTTTAGTTTTTTTTTTTTAAAATTAAGCTTACACTTCCATCTACAAGTTCCTGCATTATCTTATTTACTTTTTTTATCGGTGTCCAACCCATTTGTTAGACAAACATGAGTTTTTCAGTCCCAAAATATCGGGTTATATGTTTAGCCCACTTGAGGTTAAATGAGTTGGCTTATCTAGAAAGCCTAGGGTTTTTTTAGGAGGATATAACCTAAAAAGGAAGGAGGAAAATGGAAGGGGAATACAGAAAATGTTGGGAGATCAGTGTAGTTCGGTTTTTAACAAACAGTGTCACAAAGTTGTTGATTTCTTGAGTTTCAACCGTTGGATTTTGCTGAAATTTTGTCAGCTTGTTGGAGACTAACAGAAACTCATTTTGAACAGTTGGATCGTTGTTCTGAGCTTCGATTTATCAGATATGATGTCGGACAGAACCTGCAAAACTGGGTGATATTTATCATCTTTCATCTCTCAATTATTGTTCTCTTATGTATGGAACTATTGGTTGTGAATCTTTGTAAGAATTATTTGGGTTCTTTTTCCCTCAATTTTATCATAATAAGAGAAGGTGACAAAGGTGGACTCCTCACAAGTCCCGTGGTTTTTACTCTTCACATCGAAAAAGTTTTCCACGTATAATTCGTGTGTTTTTAGATTTCTGCATTTGTTTATGGTTTATTGTTGTCCATTGTTAGTTGTTGCTTGAGAATTATTTGGTGAATAATTTGTGGTGGATTGAATTACTATTTTTTGGTTGATTGTCTTAGAGAGATCTTGTTGGGTTATTAATTTACTATTTTGACCCTATAAGTTGGTATCAGAGCCAAGGTTTAATTTAATCATTGTTATGAAGTCTACTAATGGTAGTGGAGGTAATTCAATGGTTAGACTGACATCAATCAATTATTCCATCAGGAGATCGATGATGGAGGATTTGCTATTTTGCAAAGATTTGTATGATCCAATTGAAACAACCATAGAAAGTGATGTCAATTTCTAGACCTTCAAAACCAAATAAAATGGAAGAGAAAGATTGGGTAAAGTTTAGGAAGATTTTGGGAACTATTAGGCAATGAGTTGATCTTAGTATTTTCAATCATGTGCCTAACGAGTCCGACCCATATGATTTGTGGAAGAAATTGGAATGTTTTTATGAAAGGTAGACCGCACATAATAAACCTTAATTAATCAAGAGACTTGTTAATTTGAAATTGAATGGTGGGAAGTCTGTTTCTGAACATTTGAGTGACTTCCAGGATATTATTAACAAGTTGACTACTATGAAGATTATTTTTGATGATGAATTGCACGTTTTGTTCTTGTTGAGTTATTTGCCAGACAGTTGGGAAACCTTAGTTCTGACTATTAGTAACTCTGCTCCAGAAGATGTTCTATCTGTGAATATGATTAAATAAATCACGTTCAATGAAGAGGTAAGAAGAAAGGAGATGGGTGTTGAAAATTCGAATGCACTTCTTGTTGAGAATCGTGGTAGAAGCAAGAGTAAAGGACTCAAAGGTCGTGGTAACTCAAAGGAGAGGTCCAAGTCTAGAGACAAAGAGACTAGGACATATTATCAATGCAACAAGCCTGATCATATTAAAAAGTTTTGCTACCGTTGGAAGAAAGAACAAAGTAAGAAGCAAGACTCACAAAAGGAACGAGATGATAAAAATATTGCAGCAATCACTACTACAGGTAATGGTAATATTACTTTAGTTTGTGCAACTAGTGAATGCCATCATGTAGAAAGTTCAGACATAAAATGGTTGGTAGATTCAGAAGCCTCATATCATTGTGTTCCCAAAATGGAGTATTTCATGAACTATCAATTGAATGATTTTGATAGTGTGAAGATGGGAAACAAGAGCTCAACTAGTTGTTGGGGGTTGTGCCCTAAAACTCGTAGTTTGTAAATTTTGTTCTAATTAATGTAATAAAAAGTTATTATTTTCAATAAAGAGTTATTGTTCGTTATTTACAATATTGCCTATTAACCCTAAATCCAATAAACTAACATCCAAGGCTGTAAAATGTCTCTTGAACTGAATGTAGTGTACATATAAAGGATCTCAGTTCGAGATACAACTTAAAGGGTCTATAGTAAGGGGATAAGGTTTGGGTACCTTATCTTGGTAATACTATGGATATGACCCACTTTGTATTTGATACAAATACAGTGATCCTAGCATGTTCGTGTAGACGACATGTGAGTGGGGATATCTTATGTGATGAGATCGCATAAGACCAGACCACAAAATAGTAACCGCTAGATGTAACTCCGTTGACTAGTTAAGTTTCTATTTCACTAGGATGACCTAGGTAACTTGATCTCAATCATGAGCAGGTCGCGACCTCTTGTTTGCGAGGGATTGTCCTTTGACTAGTATGGGTGAGAGTGGTCAGATTCGCTGACTCAATATACTTACCTACTTAGGGACAAGACCGAGTGAGCGGCTGGGGACTTAACTTAACAAGATGGAATTCACTCCTTTCCGCCTATTAGGGTAAGTAGAGGAATGTTCCCTTAAGTGGTGTCTCCGGGACTTGAACAAAGGGCCCTACCCTCTCATTGGCCCGAGAGGGACTTCTATTTGTTGGTAGGATCACAAACAAATTGTTCATTAGAGGAGCACTGGTACTTAAGGTACAAGATGTAACCCAGGAGTAAAACGGTAATTTGACCCAATTGGTGTCACGAATATTCGTGAAAGATTGACTTGTTGTTATTGGTCAATATCTGTGAACACAGAAATATATCTGCAGTGAGAAAAGTGCAATTGTGGGACTTTAGTGGAGTGTTCCCGCAGTTAACGAATGGTGATTAGGAAGTTAATGAGATTAACCGAATAATTTCGTATCGTTGGAGTTTCTGATCTGTAGGTCCATTAGGTCCACATTCTAACTCGTAAAGGGTTCTTAGATCGTTTGAATTTGAAATGTTCAAATTCAATTAGGGAATAAACATTATTGTATATAAATACATTATAATATAAAATTTTGAACTTTATATTATAAATTTAATGTGAATATGATTCATGTTAAATTAAATGTGAGAATTAAATATTTGAAAGAGTTCAAATATTAATTTAAATGTGAATATGTTTCATATTTAAAACTATAGGTTAATATGATGTGCATTAAAACTATAGGTTAGAGGAATAAATTGATTAAATATATGATATTTAATTTGATTTAGTTAAATGTGATTTAAATTGATAATTATATAATTAAATATGATTTTATTATATTATATTATTAATTTAACAGGGAGAAGGCAGCTAATGTTAATTTAAACCTGTCATCCAGACACATTCCCACTACCCCTCTCCTTCTCCCTATCGATAGATTAACAGGGAGAAGGCAGCTAATGTTGCAGCATCGATCGATCAGTTGGTTGAGCAATTGTGAATTGCCAAGAAAAATCTCTCTCTCTCAAATACCCTTTCCTTTACCAAAAAGTTGGTCCCTTCCCACCAAGGGAGATCTAAGTGGAATCTAGAGGATAGGAGGATTTTCAAGTGGTTGGTGTCCTGTTGGAGAAGAAAGAACAGAGAAGAATTTTGGTGTTGCTGTTCAATTGGAGCAAGGAGTTGCTGATTTGATCTACAAAGGTAATTTCGATTCCCTTTCAGTTTAGGATTTTATAGCATGTGTTTGCATGTTTTAGATCCATGCCTAATTTGATTAGTAATTTATTGCTAATTCTCTGTATTTTTACCAATGTATTGGTATTTGGATTAAACCAAAACAATCAAGCATTTGATCCATTAAACATCGTTTCCGCTAATCACGGAGATCAGATCTCCTTCAATTGGTATCAGAGCCAAGTTTTTTTGTTTTGGTTGAAACAAATTTGCATTGGATAGGTGAGAATTGCATATGGTTTGCTGTAAAACTGTTTAGAAAATTGTTGGCCTTAGTTTTAATTGTGATTTGATCAAATTAAATGTAAAGGCCCATGCGTTTTGGGTAATAAAGTGCATTATCGAGTCTACAATAGTGTTATGAGTCGTTCGTGACAAGTTTAAAGCAATTCAGATGAGATTCGAGGGAGAAATCACCAAAAGAAGCCACTGTTTTTGCGAAGAAGATGCACTGGCAGAAGCAACATTCATCAGCATTGCAATGCTGAGGAATGACGTCCCAATGCTGAAGCCCCTATCGACAAGGAAATCTGAGGGGTCAACAGTGTTGCAACGCTAACCCGATACTTGACGCGAGCGCGAGAGGAAACGACGTTGCAACACTCTTCTCAGCGTTGCAACACCATGGCAGCTGGTGTGTCAAGCAGACCGGTTCAGGAGTAGTTCGAGCGGTTCGAGTCGTGGTTGGTTCGGTTCGAGCGGTCTGAGCCCGGTTCCAAGTGTTTTGGACCGGTTTTGTAATAAAATCATTATAATTTTATTATTTTTTGTACTTTAGGGGCCAAAATTTTACGATTTTACGACTATTTTCTTTATGAATGTCATTTAGAATTTTTCCCGACTTAGGATAAGCATGTTCATGCATTTTATATAAATATGATAGAAATGCATGATTTAATTTATTTTTCATGAGTAATTAATTATAATTGTTATAATTGGATTATATGAAAAATAAATAGCATGGAGCATGAAATTACTTAGATTAAAATTAAGAGTTATTTTATTTAAGTAATTTGCATAATTCAAATTGTTGAATGTGATTCCAATTAGAAATTGTTCGTTGAATTTATAATAAAGTTCGTTGTCGTAGGTTAATTGTTTTTATAAAAGTTATAAAGGGGTTTTAGAAACCATAACCTATAACAAAGAGCTGCATGCAAACATAGGAACTTGAGTTAAATAAAAAATTAGATTTAAATTGTTTAAAATTAGTTTAGACCTAAGTTTAATTTCTAATAGGATTAGAAGTTATTCTTACATAGTATTTTAAAAAGTTTAAAATCTAGTAGGACAATAGGACATTAGTTATAAGGGAACTCTACTAGTGATGTTCTGTCTAAGGCTGGGGCTACTTAAGTTGACAGTTAATGGAACACCTCCTACCTGGGAACTAATCTAGAACCTGAGTTGAATTAACCATAGTCCTGAGTTATATCTAGGTAATTAAAATATTTATTTACCTAGACATAAGGTTAAAATACCTAGTTATAAATGTTATAATAGGCATAGACTTAGATAGATTCTTTTCGCTAGAATCCGACTAAGTTAAACCTATTCCCTAACCTTAGGAGCTTCAGTGGGAGAAAACAAGATGTTCGCATCGATTTTACTCTCACGTCCTCAAGAGTTCACACCTTGAGTTCCATGCTCGACTACGTGACGTCAATAGGCGTCCCCCTACGGTAAGTGTTTGCATGGTTCGATACCAAGGTGAATGAGGGAAGTATGCATAGTAAATAGGAGCAGGATGCGTGCCAACGTATCCTACGGTCTCCTTCATTAGGTCGCACCGTGAGATTTCTATAATCTGCTTGCTAGATTGTCCTGGAACAAGCAATCCCTACGGAGGGCCTGACTATAGGGGTCGGAACACCGCAAACTCCAGAAATGGATGAAGGCTCTTAGGTAATTTGCCAACAGTTGTCTTTCTTAATAATAGTCTGTTGGCTCGGATCTATTGGATCTGAAAATGGTAGGGTCACATTTACGGGATAAGTTAAGCTAGTTAACAAGTTCTTGACCGAACAAACGGTAGCTAAGAATCATTGGGACATGAGATGTTCTGGTAGTGAGAATTAATTGAGAAAGTCTCAATTCAGAGGAGGAGTGACTGCCCACTCGACGGTGGCTTTTATTTTAAACCCTTGAAGTATCGTTGCAAAATTAAAAGTTTAATTTAAACACTAGGGTTCTTTAATAATTTTGTTAAAATTGATTGGTATATAATGGGTTAAAGGCATAACTAATTAGAACTATTTTTGAAATTTCAGCATGTCGTCCTCGATAATAACCTTACTCAAAAGTTAATGTTTAATTGGCGAGAATTATACTACGTGGAAGTCTAACCTGGATGCGATTCTGGTTATAGATGACCTTCGGTTTGTAATCACTGAGGAATGTCCTCAGATCCCTGCTCAACACGCACCTCAATCTGTTAAGGATGCATATGACAGTTGGTCCAAGGCCAATGAAAAGGCCAAGGCCTACATCCTGGCTAGCATATCTGATGTTTTGGCCAGGAAGATCATGAGTTACTTGCAGAGTTTGTCTGGACAACCATCTGAGCAAATTCGGTATGAATCCCTCAAATACGTATATAACGCGTGCATGAAGGAGGGAACTTCAGTGAGAGAATATGTTCTTGATATGATAGTTCACTTCAACGTGGTCGAAATGAACGGAGCGGTCTTGGATGAGCAAAATCAGGTATTGTTTATCCTGGAATCTCTTTCGAAGAGTTTCCTGCAATTCCGCAGCAATGCGAACATGAACAAAAGGGAATATAGCCTTACTTCCCTCCTAAATGAATTACAGACTGTTGCGTTAAATTATATTGCAATACCGCAATTGTATGTGTCAAGTTTTAGTATAGTGATTTTAGAGTTCCAAGTATCGTTCTCGGGAATGGGTTTATAGATTAATTAATTACCAAGATACTAATTTTCATTCTTAGCTAAAGTAACAAAACATGGATAGATGATGGAAACGAAGATAAAAGATAAACAAATAAATGGAGACACGAATATGATAGATTTGAAGGAGAATAAATTCACAAGTTAATAACTTATTTAACACAAGCAATGAACTAACATGATGAATTTATAAACAAGAAGTTAGATACTCAAGAAAATCTCTCGATTCTTAGTGAGCCTCGCACACATAATAAATTATAAGTCTCCTTATGAAATTTTAAAAGCATGCACGACATTAAGACACTTCTTTATGTGTTTCCCTTAGACGTCTAGGTCATTTTCATGTCAGACTTCTAAGAGTTTGACAACTTTGCTCTAATCTAAGCTTTTTCTCTCGAGTTCACTTAAACCAACAAAATCAAAAAATTGAAGAACGAATAGCCAAAAATAAATGTCAAAACATAATTCAATACATAAGTAAATAAATCTTAACATGCAAATCAAACTCTAGCTACAATATTTAGCAACTCCAAATCACAATAAAAACTAAGCTGAAGTTATTTAGCAACTCCAAACGTCTTAGAACGGTGTTACAATCTGAAAGAAAGAGAAAATAAACTTATGTGTCGATGTCGGTCCTTCGTCCTTGAGCTCCCGTCACGCTCTCGAACCTCCACGAATGCTTTGGCTCCCAAGGAATTCTCACTTTTCTCTTCTCAAAGAGTGTATTTCGAAATTATGGTGTAAAGACTATCAAATTCGGCTCCCTTTGAAAGATAGCAAAGTGGTGTATTTATAATGATAAACGACACAACGTTGCAACGCTAGAGACAGCGTTGCAATGCTGTGCCCTAGGCGCGTAGTCATAAAAGGAAAGTCTCGGCATCATTGCAATGTTGAGGGCAGCGTTGCAATGCCGCTACCCTAAGCGCACGCCTCTCTATCGATCTGGCGTTGTGACGCTGCAATACAGCGTTGCAACACCCTCGCCACGACCCTTCATATGAGTCTTCTTATTGAGATAGCGTTGCGACGCTGAAAGGCAGTGAAAGAGATCTAATCCCCTTGAGCAACAAAAACGTGTTTTAAAGATCGAAATTGATTGATTGTTTTTGGTTGAAAAACAAATACCAGTACATTGGCAATAATAAAGAGATAAGCAATTCTATCTAATCTAATTAGAGCATGGGTCTTAAAACATGCAAACACATGCTGTAAATTAAATGAACTAAAAGGGAATAACAATTACCTTTGTAGTTTCTCAATACAACAACCCTTTCTCTAATTACACAACAACTCAACAACAAGGAAAACTCCTCTGTTCTTCTTTTCCAAGAGAACACAACCACGAAGAGAACCTCATATTCTCTGAGTTCCTAGATCTATCTTTCCCACAGTTGATCAAAGGAAGGGAATTTTAGAGAGAGAGAATTCTAATAACCATTCAACAATTGCTCAACCTCTTCATCCATCATCTTCTTCTAAAGATGAAGAAGAAGACTCCAGAGGGAAACTCCCCACTCCCTATCGATAGGGAGTGGAGGGAGTTATGGGAACGTGTCACTGTGACACGTTCCTGTAATTAAAAATAATAAATAATTAAACATTTTTAATTATTTATTAATTAATTAATTCAATAAATATATAAATAATTAAAATTATTTAATTATATATATATTTTAATTAAATCAAATTTAATCAAAATCATATTAAATATCTTATATTCAAAATATGATTAAATCATATTTAATCATTTTCCCTCTAACCTATAGTTTTAATGCACATCTTATGCACATTAAATTTTAATCTATAGTTTTTAAATATGAATCACATTCACATTTAAATTAATATTTGAACTCATTCAAATATTTAATTCTCTCATATAATTTAATATGGATCATATTCACATTAAATTTATAATATAAAGTTCCAAAACTTTTTATTATAACATATCTATATACATTAAATTTATTCCCTAACGAATTTGAACATTTCAAATTCAAACGATCTAAGAACCCTTTACGAGATAGAAGGTGGACCTAATGGACCTACAGATCAGAAGCTCCAACGATACGAGATTATTCGGCTAATCTCATTAACCTCCTGATCAACATTCGTTAACTGCAGAACACTCCACTAAAGTCCTGCAGCTGCACTCTTCTCAATGCAGATATTTTCTGTGTCCACGGATATTGACAAATAACAATAAGTCAATCCTTCACGAATGTTCGTAACACCATCTGGGTCAAATTACTGTTTTACCCTTGGGTTACATCTTGTACCTTAAGTACCAGTGCTTCTCTAATGAACAATTTGTTTGTGGTCCTACCATCAAACAGAAGTCCCTCTCGGGCCAATGAGAGGGTCGAACTCATCTTCGGCCACTCACTCGGTCTTGTCCCCAAGAAGGTAAACATATTGAGTCGGCGAATCTGGCCACTCTCACCCATACTAGTCAAAGAACAATCCCTCGCGAACATGAGTTCGTAACCTGCTCAGGATTGAGATTAAGTTGCCTAGGTCATCCTAGAAACCTAGCTAGCCAACGGAGTTACATCTAGTGGTTACTATTTCGCGGTCTGGTCTTATGTAATCTCATTACATAGGATATCCCCACTCACATGTCATCTACACGAACACGTTAGGATCACTGTGTTTGTATCATATACAAAGTGGGCCACATCCATAGTGTTACCAGGATAAGGTACCCAAACCTTATCCCCTTACTATAGACCGTTTAGGTTGTACCTCGAAACGAGATCCTTTATATGTATACTACATTCAGTTCAAGATACATTTTACAACCTTGGATGTTTAGTTTATTGGATTTAGGGTTACAACAAGGGAAATATCATAAAGAACAAACAAAAACTCTTTATTGAAATAATAACTCTTTATTACAAAAATTAGAACAAAATTACAAACTATGAGTTTTAGGGCACAAACCCCAACAGGCAGCGTTGCAACGCTATCGGTATGACCCTTCAACACCTCAAAGCAGCAAGCTCGATGTTGCAACGCTCGCATGACGTTGCAACGCCATCACCTCGAGTCTACTAGCTTGGATTAGTCATTCTACTTCCAATTGATGTTATTTTAAGCTCCAAAAAGCCTCGATTCGATCCCGAGTGATGCATAATGTCTCTAAATGTTCTGTTTAAGTTCTTAACCTAAAATTCAATGATTAACACACATAAAAGCCCTGTAATGATCATAAAACTAGCAATAATTTAGCCTAAGTATAACACATTTTGTGTGCTATCACAGACTTACCAGTCTCTTATGGACAATAAGGGACATGTTGATGGAGAGGCAAATCAGTTTGCCCATTTCAAAAGGATCCAAATGAGTTCATCCTCTGGAACCAAGTCCTGCAGTTCTTTTTCTGGGATTAAGAAGACTCAGAAGAAGAGGAAAAGAGGAAAATGAAAAGCTTCTGCTACTGCAGACAGTGAGCTTAAAGAGAAAAAAAGGTAAATTCAATTAACTTGTTCTTTAAACTTGTTTAGTGGAAAGTGATGACTTTACCTGGATACTTGATTCAGGGGCCATTAACCACGTTTGCTATTCTTTTCAGGAAACTAGTTCCTTCAAAGAGCTCGAAGAGGGTGAGAGATGCTCAGGGTCGGAACGGGAGACGTCGTCTCAACTCTTGCAGTGAGAGATGTCAAGCTATTTTTTAGAGATATATTTTTATTTTTAGAACCGTATGATACACTATAGCAAGCGTGAAGGCTCTGGACCATCGGGATCTCAACTTCTTTGGGAAGAGGTTTAATTTGGAATCGAACAACAACACCTGTTTGTTGGGATTTATGCCCTAAACTCGTGTATTTGTAATTATTTGAGCAAATAAATAAAGTTGTTATTTTTCTTTTAAACTGGTAATCTCGCAATTATATACTTAAATCCAATAAACTAAGCTCCAAGGTCACATTTAGAATGTCACCTAAATGGTCTATAGTAGATGGATGAGGTCGGAAACCTTAACCTGTTAACACTATGGATGGGACCCACTTTGTATTTGATACAAACGAGTCAATCCAGCTCGTTTTTGTAGTTGACATGCGAGTGGGGGCATCCTGTGCAAAGAGTTTGTACAAGACTGGACCAAGAATTGTTAGACTAATCCAGTAACGCCGTTGATAGGTTAGGGCTAATGATTCAAAAGATGACCAATAGTGATTCAACCTGAATCCTGAGTGAGTTGCGAACTCCTGTCTACCGGGGATTATCTATTGACTAGTACGGGTGAGAGTGGCCACAGTTGGCGACTCACCTACCTTCTCAGGGATGAAACCTTGTAGGGAGTTGATGACTCAAATTCGCAAGAAGGAATCCACTCATTCCCCGTTCTAGGGTAACTAGATAGGTTGTTCCCTTAAGAGCTGTATCCAGCTCTTGAACAACGGACCCCCTCCCTCTTGCTGGCCCGAGAGGGATAATGTTTATGGTCAGACCATAAACTTGTTGTTCATTAGAGGATAAATGGTGCTTAAGGTGCAAGAAATAGTCATAGGGGTAAAACAGTAATTCGACCCAGCTGTGACTACGAACAACCTGTGAAAGGTTGATTCATGGGCATTAGTTAAATCAATGGACACAACTTGTCCTACAGTTAGGAGAGTGCAGCTACGAGTCTTTAGTGGAGTGACTCGTAGTTAACGAATGTTGATTGACGGGATCAATGAGTTTGATTGATCAATCTCGTATCGTTGGAGATCATGATCTGTAGGTCCATTAGGTCCCTCGGTTGGTTCAACATGGAATTTAATAGAGGGTATAAAGTTTTGGAATGAATTTGAAATGTTCAAGTTCAAATTTAGGGAATATATCAATTATATATGATATGATTGATATAATTTATAGTTCAATGTAAATATGATTCATATTGAAATTAATTATGTCTAATTATGGAATTGAGACATAAAATATGGTAGAACTTTGGAGAAATGAAATTAGAATGATTTAAATCCTATTTCTCCACATTATATGAATATGATTCATATAATAAGGTGTTTGACACCTTATATTATGCATTTATGCATAATAAGTGGAGAAAGTGGCAAGATAGGTGGAGAATTTGTCTCCACCTAAATTGCCTATAAAAGCATTCTTTTGGATGCATTTTATGTTACTTGAACCATTTGTGTAGTTTTGCATCTAAGAAAAACACAAGAGTTCTCTCAAAGTTCTCTCTAAGAATACCCCTAAACCAAAAGGAGATCCCACCTCTCTCCCTCTCCTAGAGAACAACTGAGAAGACTTTTTGGCGGTGTTCGAGAAATCATTCGTAGAGAAGAAGAAGTCGTAGACAACGAGGAACTACTTGAAGAATTGGTCTTCAAAGGTAATCTTTCTGATCTCTCTTTGCTTTCAAATTAGTATGTTTAGCCTAGATTTATGTTTTGAGCAACTTCTATGTAACACAATTAAGTGCATATGCGATCAATCGCTTCCGCAGGGGATTCAATTCCCTCAAATTTTTTAAATTAACTCAAATTCATGTCATGCTCTCAAGTTTCAGCAGAATCACGAGGATTTCAAATTAATTCTCATCCTAGATTATCATAATCATACTTATGCAAAGATCAATTAGTAATTCAACACATACTCAGCACAGTCACGACAAATAAACAACATCTCATCCCAAAACTTAAACTAAACATTGCCCCCAATGTTTGTAGAAATAAGCACAAATTAAGTAGAAGGGTAAGAGTGAACAATACTGTCCTGGGTGATGGAGATTTTTCTGAGTTCCTTGGATAGCCAAAACATGTGTGCTGGAGTTCTTCAGAATGGGAGCATGGATTTCCAACGAAGGATGACATCGTCACAACCTACAAAGCAAAACAAACAAACTAGTAAATACTAAGAACTGAAAAACAGCTAAAACAAACTAAAGACAGAAAACAACAAAAATGTAAAGCTTGAGTTGCCTCCCAAGAAACGCTTTCTTTAACGTCTTTAGCTAGATTGTACTCCCTCAGGGTGTTTCTTTCCTTGCTTGAAGTGCCTGGAGTGATGTGTTCATTTGGCCAATCTGGGCGATATGAATCCTACAACGCTAGTCAAGACTAAAGAACCGCTAAAAATGGAGTTGCATTTAATGCATCAAGGCTTCATTTATGGTGAACTCAAGTTGCATTAAAGTTGAAGTCAAGTTGCATTGAAAGAACTTAAGTTGCAATTAAATGAAATTAAGTGCATCTCAAGGTTCATTTAATGCAAGTCAAGCATCAATTAATGGGACTACACTTCAAGTTACTTCAAGTGGAGTTTCATTTACACCTTGGGAGGTTACAAAGACTAGAATTGTTGTTAGAAGATTAATTCTCGGATTTATACCTCATTTACTTGTAATTTCAGTTTTAAAGTTTCTATTTCAATGTTTTAGGTTGCGTTTGAGTAGTGGATGATTATGACATTAAAGTTAGGGAAGTTACATTCTCAAACATGTCATTTTAGCTTAGTTTTAGGTTACAATTGGAAGGTTATATAAAGCCATCTAAGATGCATTGTAAAGAGACTTAGAATCATATTTTGAATGAAAAGTTGCATATTTTGCTTGTTAAGCCATGAGCTTGTTTCTTTGCATAACTTGTGTTTAGATTTGCATGCTAGGATCTTTCAAGTAGCGTTGATCAAACTACTTGTGGAGTGATTCGAATCTTGAGTTTAGAAACAAGTTTTCTCTACTCTTGATTTTGATCATCAAGGTAAATCCGTTTCTATCTTCTTCCTTGGGATGAAATCATTTAGGTTTGGGGTTTTTGAGTTTTAGATCTAAAGGTCTTGTTCTTCAACAAGGTTGTTAGATTTAAAATCATCAAGGATTAGTTATCATTGTCTCTATATTCTTTATTGCAGCTCTTTGACTAGTCATTATACCAGATAAACTGGTGACTGCATTCTCCAGCTTGTTGGACCGACTTCTGGATTCAGCTATGAAGGAGTGCAATGTCTCTTCCAAAGATGGTTTCCTCTCTGATGTAGAAGCATAACCTGTAGGAGGATTCAACACATTTTTGTTGTTAGCATAAGAGAAATTCTCATGATGCTTCAAACCTGGATTGTAATGTGTTGGGAGGTTATTCTGAGTCGGGCTTCCTCCATAGTTGTTGCTTCTGTTGTTTAGGTAGTGTAATTTCTCCATAGTAGATTCTCCATTGGGCTGCGAGCATTGAGAGGACATCCCTGTTTGTGGTGATCCTGCAAAATTATTCAGGGCATGAGTGAGAGATGCCATATGAGATCTAAGAGAGGTTACCTCATCCAGTTGATACAATCCAACTCACCGCTTAAATCATCATTGTCCAGTAGGCCACCGTAGTGGGCGATTGACACTTCCTCTAGGAGGGCACGTGCTTCTGGCACAGTTTTCGCCATGAAAGCCCCTCCAGCAGTGGCATCCAGAATGGTCTTGGTTTTACCTTCCAATCCATTATAGAACAGTTGTACCTGGAGCCAATCTGGGTAGCCATGCTGTGGGCACCTCCTGAGCATGTCCTTGTACCTCTCCCATGCCTCGAATAGTTGCTCTCTCCCTGCTGCCTGAATGTTCATATCTCCGTCCTTAACTTTGCAGCCTTCACAGGTGGAAAGAATTTGGTCATGAAGGCTTGAGCCAATTCCTCCCAGGAAGTGATACTGCCTGAGAGAAGGGACCCTAGCCATTCTTTAGTTATACCCTGCAAAGAGAATGGAAAGAGACGTAAGCGAATATTATCAACAGAGATACCATTCATTTTAAATGTACCACAGATTTCTAAGAAATTTTGAAGGTGTGAGTTAGGATATTTTGTGGCTAAGCCTCTGAAGGCACCTTCCCTAACCATCTGTATAAGCCATGTCTTAAGTTCAAAATTATTAGCATTTATAGGGGCATGGACTATTACAGCCTGCTTAGAATTAAACACAGGTTGGAAATACTCCCTGATGGGTTTAGGGTTATTGATGAGGTCTTGATCAACCATAGTCTGAGTTTCTGCCCTTTCTTCCCTTAGGAGTCTCCTACAGGTTCTCTCGATCTCAGGATCAAAAGGGTGCAAGTCTGCAGTTCTCCCCCTTGGGCATACACCTGGAAGTACAAAAAGAAAGAAATTAGACAAAAACAACAAAACTAGAAAATAAAATAAAACATAAAAGACGAAAAATACAAAAATAACGACATGAAACATAAAACTTGGGTTGCCTCCCAAGAAGCGATTTCTTTAACGTATTTAGCTAGACGGTGACTTATCAGGGCACATAAAACTACTCATATTTCTTTGGGCCCTTCTTGCTCGAATCCATATAGTCTTCTAAGTCTAAAAGGCTATCCTGTTTCTCTTGGGCACCAGACAGAAAATTATTTTTGGTATTTTTGTTTATCAAAATAAAAGAACAAAAATCAAAACAAGACTCTTGAGTGTAAGACAATTTACTGTGAAGATTAAAGAGATTTTCTGGAGACAAAAGAGGGAATGACTTCTCAGCCTCGACCTCTATCACCTGCATCTTCCCCGGTGGAAATGATTGCATCACCAATGTCTACCTCACTACCCTGACTATTGTGTGTCTCGGTCTCCCCCAAACTATCCTCACCAACGTATGAACAAGTTCTCCTAGGTGGCACCTCCTGAGTGGCAAGAATAAGAAATTGTTCCTGTAAGGCCTTAAGGAAAATTACTAGCTGAGTAAGATACTGAGCTCTATCCTGTACTATTTCCCAAAGTCCTACCACCTCAGCTTCTAACCTATCCAACCTTTCTAATTCACTATGAACAAAATTTTTAATTTTCAATTCTAAGGTATACTCCATTAATTAGTCCACAAGAGAAGATTTTTCATTAGGTTGGTTAAGGTACGAAAAATTATGGTTCTAAGTGCCTAAATAACTACCCTCATATGAATTTTCATAAATGTCAGGTACAAAATGGTAAAAATTAGACACATGGTATTCAGATAAATCATGATGCACATACCTAGGGTCCTGAGAGGGGTAATAGAAAGATGGAGAAAAATCATGCAAAGTCATACTTGAAAAATTGATAATTCAGATCAAGACTTTTACACATTAGCAACACAACCAAGAACAAGGGACAAAGACTCAAAAACAACACAAAAAACTAAAATAAAGCAAATAAGAAAACAAACAAACATACAAAAAAAATCAAATAAGGAAAGACACACAAACAAGGTTTAGTCTAAAATTCTCAAATTTTCTCCTAATATTGATTAATCTAAATAATCGCCATTTCTCGGCAATGACGCCAAAAACTTGTTGCGTATAATTTATGATATTGCAATACTGCATATGTATGGGTCAAATTTTAGTATAATGATTTATGAGTCCAAGTATCGTCCTCGGGAATGAGTTTCTAGATTAATTAATTACTAAGATACTAATTCTCAATTTTAGCTAAAGAAACATAAGATGGATAAGTGATTAAAAGTAAAGACAAACAAACAAACAAACATGTGGAGACACAAATTGATAGATTTGAGTAAAGTGATTATACAGGTTAATGACTTGAGTAACACATGCAATGAACCAAGAGATGAAGTTATAAACAAGAAGTAAAATACTCAAGAAAACCTCACGATTCTTAGTGAGCCTCACACATGCAATAAACTCCATAGTGTCCATATGAACCTACGACATGCGTGGCATTAAGCAACTTTTTTATGTGTTTCCCTAAGATTTCTAGGTCATTCTCATGCCATATTCCTAAAGGTTTTGACAATTTTGCTCTAATTCAAACTTTATCTCTCGAGTCCACTTAAACCAACAAATTAAGAGTTAAGAACGAATTGCCAAAAATAAGAACAAAACATGCTTCAATTCATGGTAAGAAAGTTTTAACAAGTAAATCAAATCCTAACTACAACATTTAGCTACTCTAAATCACATGAAAACCAAGCTAAACAAGTAGAAAACGTCTCAAACAGAGTTACAATCTGAAAGAAAAGGAAATTAAACTTATGTGTTGATGCCGGTCCTTCGTCTCCGAGCTCCCGTCTTCGATCTCGAACCCCCACGAATGCTTTAGCTCCCAAAAACGCTCTCTTTTCTCTTCTCACAAAGTGTATTTCGAAAATAGGGATAAAAATCTACCAAATTCGGCTCCCTTGTAATGAAAACATAAGGATATATTTATAGGCTCAATCGGTACAATGTTGCAACGCTAGGGACAGCGTTGCAACGTTATACCCTAGGCAGCTGGTCATATATGGAATATCTCGATGGCGTTGCAACGCCGCTACCCTAACGCGCGCGCCTCTTATCGGTGGTGGTGTTGCGACGCAAGCAAGCGCGGCGTTACAACGCCTCTCGTGTCTTGATCCTTCATGTGCGCCTTCTTATGAAGATAGTGTTGCAACGCTGCAAAGCAGTGTTGCAACGCTATCGCCTGGGGTCTTCAACGCATCTTTGTTGCACGTTCGACCTTGCAACGCTATGGACAACGTTGCAACGCCATAACCTCAAGTCTTCAAGCTTGGATTGATACTTCTCCTTCCAATTGATGTTATTTTCAGCTCCAAAAAGCCTCGTTTCAATCCTGAGTGATCCAAAGTGTCTCCAATTGTTATGTTTACGTTCTTAACTTGAAATTGAGTAATTTAAACACGTAAAAGCTCTGAAATCATTATAAAACTAGCAATAATTAAGCCTACGGATAACACATTTTGTGTTCTATCACTCAGCGTGAAGACGTCAGGCGGGCGTTGAGAGCGGCAGCGTTGCAACGCCGCTGCGATAGTGGCTAAAGGCGCGCGCGAAGCTCGCGGGAAATGGACATCATGGGCGTTATTTTAATTTTTTAATTTATATTTTGATTTTTTATTTGTTTAATTAATTATTATTAATATAATTTGATTATATTAATTATAATTAATATTAAGGATGCCAAATCATGGTCCAATTTTGTTATTTTAATTATGCAAGTGTTGTGTATTAATTATGTGCATAAAATATGCCATTTAGATTAAAATCCCACCTTAGGTTAAGCATATTCATGCATCATATTATAATATAAGTTGTTGTATTATATAGTATGCATGCTTAATTAATATAAGAGTTATGTTAATTATTTTTGAAATCATAACCATGCATTTTTTTTTCATGTGATGATATATGTTATATGTTTTAATTTATTCATGTGATCAATGATCAAACACTATAACATAGAAATGCATGTAACCTAAGTATTAATTAACTAGTTTTAAAATTGTTTTAAAACCTGTTATTAATTATGATGGAGATTGGATCTCCTTGAGCAGCGGAAACGAATTTGGAATCGTAATATGCAAGTTTGTTTTGCTTGAAATGCAAAAACCCATACATTGATAAAACAGAATAAACATGAAAATCTAATCTAATTAGGCATGGATTAATTGCATACAAACATGCTTTAGTCTTAACAATTAAACTAAAGAGGAAAGAAGGAATACCTTTGTAGATTTGCAGCAACTCCTTGCTCCAAGCAAATTCCAGTAAATCAGCAACCCAGGAACTCCTCTGTATTTTCAAGCAGGAACACTACCACTTAGATAACCCTCTATCCTCTGAGTTCTTTTTAGACCTTTTCCTTTGGTGGGAAAGAACCAACAGTTGGAGAATTGAGAATTTTTAGAGATTGAGAGAGAGGAAGAGAATTCTTTGTCTAACAATGCAACCACAGAATGATCGATCGATCTATTCCCCTTCTCCATTGGAGAAGAAGAAGAAATTGTCAGGGGTAACTCCCCACTCCTTATCGATAAGGGAATGGGGAGTGATGGGAACGTGTCATCGTGACACGTTTCCAATTAATTAATTAATTCAAAATTAATTAATTAATTTAATTTCATTAAATCATATTTAATTAAATAAATAATGATTAAATCTCATTTAATCATTTTACCCCTAAACCTATAGTTTTAATGTACATCTCATGCACATTAAAATTTAACCTATAGTTTTCAAATATGAATCATATTCACATTTGAACTTAACATTTGAACTCTTTCAAATATTTAATTCTCTCATAAAATTTAATATGAATCATATTCACATTAAATTTATAATATATAGTTCCAAAACTATATATTATATCGTATCAATATACATTAAGTTTATTCACTTATGAATTTGAACATTTCAAATTCAAATGATCCAAGAACCCTTTACGAGCTAGAAGGTGGACCTAATGAACCTACAGATCAGAAGCTCTAACGATACGAGATTTCTCGGTTAATCTCATTAACCTCCCAATCAACATTCGTTAACTGCGGGAACACTCCACTAAAGTCCCGCAGCTGCACTCTTCTCACTGCAGATATATTTCTGTGTCCACGAATATCGACCAATAACAGAAAGTCAATCCTTCACGAATGTTTGTAACACCAGCTGGGTCAAATTACCGTTTTACCCCTGGGTTACATCTTGTACCTTAAGTACCAGTGCTCCTCTCATGAACAATTTGTTTGTGGTCCTACCAACAAACAAATCACTCTCGGGCCAATGAGAGGGTCGGGCCCTTTGTTCAAGTCCCGGAGACACCATTTAAGGGAACATTCCTCTACTTACCTTAGTAGGTGGGAAGGAGTGAATTTCATCTTGGTAAGTTAAGTTCCCAGCCGCTCACTCGGTCTTGTCCCCAAGAAGGTAGGCATATTGAGTCAGCGAAATTTGGCCACTCTCACCCATACTAGTCAAAGGACAATCCCTCGCGAACAGGAGTTCGTAACTCCTTTCGAGATTGAGATCAAGTTGCCTAGGTCATCCTAGTGAAATAGAAACCTAACTAGTCAACGGAGTTACAGCTAGAGGTTACTATTTCGTGGTCTGGTCTTATGTAATCTCATTACATAGGATATCCCCACTCACATGTCATCTACACGAACACGTTAGGATCATAGTGTTTGTATCTATTACAAAGTGGGTCACATCCATAGTTTTACCAGGGTAAGGTACCCAAACCTTGTCCCCTAACTATAGACCCTTTAGGCTGTATCTCGAACCGAGATCCTTTATATGTACACTACATTCAGTTAAAGATTCATATAACAGCCTTGGATGTTTAGTTTATTGAATTTAGGGTTTAAATAAAGGCAAACTCGTAGATAACGAACAATAACTTTTTATTGAAATAATAACACTTTATTACATTAATTAGAATATAATTACAAACTACGAGTTTTAGGGCACAAACCTCAACAAATTAGACTCAGGTTATCTAGTTCTAATGAGATTAGAATTAGGCAGTAGAATATGACTTATGAATGGTGACCGATAAGTAACTCTGTCTAAGGAAGGTTCTGGCTAGGCTGGGGTATTTAAGCTGACGGAAACGGAACACCCCTACATGGGAACCTACCTGGGAGTGAATTTTGTCTGGAGATTCATAGGTTATGTTTTGAAGGAAAATGAATCCCGTGCGGAGGCGATTGATCGCATGTGCACTTAATCGTGTTACATAGAAGTTGCTTAAAACAAAAGACACTATGATAAACATACTCGTTTAAAAACATAGACGTCTAGAAGGTTACCATTGAAGACCAATTCTTCAAGTTGTTCCCCGTCGTCAACGATCTCTTCTTCTCTACGATCGAATTCACGAACACCACTAAAAGGACTTCTTGGTTGTTCTCTAGAAGAAGGAGAAAAGTGGGATCTCGTTTTGGTATTAGGGAAAAAATGGCGAGATTTTGAGAGAGAGCTTTTGTTTTTCTAGAGTGCTAAAACTTAGCAAATGCTTCAAATGTCCTCAATTGCATCCAAAAGGATGCTTTTATAGGCAATGTGGGTGGAGACAAATTCTCCACCCATCTTGCCACTAACTCCACATATTATGCATAAATGCATAATATAAAGTGTCAAACACCTTATTATATGAATCATATTCACATAATGTGGAGAAATTGGAGTTAATTAAATTCAATTTCATCTCTCCAAAATTCTACCATTAGTTGTGTCCTAATTCCATAATTAGACATAATTAAGTTCAGAATGAATCATATTCACATTGAACTATATATTATATCAATCATATAATTTATATAATCCCTAAATTGAACTTGAACATTTCAAATTCATTCCTAAACTTTATACGCTCTATAAATTCCATGTTTAGCCAACCGAGTGACCTAATGGACCTACAGATCATGAGCTCCAACGATACAAGATAGACTAATCAAACTCATTGATCCTGTCAATCAACATTCGTTAACTACGAGTCACTCCACTAAAGACTCATAGCTGCACTCTCCTCACTGTAAGACAAGTTGTGTCCATTGATTTAACCAATGCCCGTGAATCAACCCTTCACAGGTCGTTCGTAGTCACAGTTGGGTCGAATTACCGTTATACCACTATGACTACTTCTTGCACCTTAAGCATCACTGATGCTCTAATGAACAACAAGTTTATGGTATGACCATAAACATTATCCCTCTCAGGCCACAACAAGAGGGAGGGACCCCGTTGTTCAAGAGCTGGATACAACTCTTAAGGGAACAACCTATCTAGTTACCCTAGAATGGGGAACGAGTGAATTCTTTCTTGCGAAGTTGAGTCCCCAGCTCCCTACTAGGTTTCATCCCTGAGAAGGTAGGCATATTGAGTCGGCAACTGTGGCCACTCTCATCCATACTAGTCAAGGGATAATCTCCGACAAACATGAGTTCGCAACTCGCTCACGATTCAGGTTGAATCACTATTGGTCATCGTTTGAATTATTAGCCTTAACCTATCAATGGTGTTACTGGATTAGTCTAATAATTCTTAGTTCAGTCTTGTACAAAACTCTTTGCACAGGATGCCCCCACTCGCATGTCAACTACATTAACGAGCTGGATTGCCTCGTTTGTATCAAATACAGATTGGGTCGCATCTATAGTGTTAACAGGATAAGGTTCCCGACCTAATCCATCTACTATAGACCATTTGGGTGACATTCTAAATGTGACCCTTGAGCTTAGTTTATTGGATTTAAGTTTGTAATTGCGAGAATACAAGTTTAAAGAAAAAATAACAACTTTATGAAGGGAATGAAATCCCTGCGCAGCGGAAGACGATTGAATGTCGTGGTATCATTATGCAACATGTGTTTATTAAAATTAATCTAACACTTAGATCTAGGCTAAACATGCTTAAAGAAGAAGAAATTTACCGCAAGAATATATTTTACTTACTTGTTGTAGATAAACACTGCAAATTCTTCCTCGAGCCACGAACTCTTCGGGCTAGTCGATCTCAACAAAAACTTCCACCAAAATGATCTTTAACACCACCAAGTGATCTTCTCGGTTGTTCTCTTTCGGAGAAGGGAAGATGGTGTGATCTTGTAAGAGTTTTGGGGAGGGAGGAGAATTGAGAGAGAATTGAGAGAGTTCTTCTCTTATTAGATGAAAAACAAGAAAATGAGAGAATGATCACCAAACCCTTCTTGAAAAGATTTTAAATAGTGGAATGAGGTAGTTAATTTCTCCTCATTATTACTACTATACCAGAACCATAGGTTATGCAAATATCATTTGCATAACCACATAATATAAGATATCTCATATCTCATATTGCAAATCTCATTTGCAATAATTGTGGATTAATTAAATTGAATCACATCCAATTTAATTTCTCTCAATCAAATTCTCCAATTAGTCCTAATTCAACAATTAGACTAACCTATAGTTTATTATGAATCTCATTCACATTAAACTATATATTATATCATTCATATCTCATATAAATGACATAAATGCCCTTAAAGTGAAATTGAACACTTCAATTCCATACCAAAACAATAACCCTTCTTTTAACCTGTGGAGCCAATCGAGGACCTAATGGACCTACAAAGGACGGGCTCCAATGATCCGAGATTAACCTGTCAAACTCTTTGACC
The DNA here is from genome assembly GCA_036507285.1 of Trichosanthes cucumerina. Lineage (NCBI taxonomy): Eukaryota > Viridiplantae > Streptophyta > Magnoliopsida > Cucurbitales > Cucurbitaceae > Trichosanthes > Trichosanthes cucumerina. Next base: position 46,764,794 of record CM071845.1, on the reverse strand, counting down.
CGGTTAATCAACATTCATTAGCTACGGTAACACTCCACTATAGCCCGTAGCTGCACTCCCGTCGGTGCAGAATATAAAGTGTGCACTAATATAACCAATGCCCATGAGTCGACCCTTCACAGGTTGTTCGTAGACACGGCTGGGTCAAATTACCGTTTTACCCCTATGTCTACCTCTTGATCCTTAAGTCCCCACTGCTCCTCTAATGAACAACATATTGTGATGGTCCAACCATACACAACACCCTTCTCGGGCCAATGAGAAGGTGGGCGCCCGTTGTCTAAGCCACGGAGACAAAGACTTAAGGAACAAACCCTGCTTCCATAAAGGCGAACGAGTGAATTCCATCTCGCGTAGTTAAGTTCCCGACTCCCTACTTGGTTCTCGCCCCCTGAGAAGATAGGCATATTGGGCGAGTAATCGTGACCACCCTCTTCCGTACTAGTCAAAGTTCGGACCCCGCAGCATGAGGAGTCCGTAATACGCTCGTGGATTCGTGTCGAGTCACTAATGGTCATCTACACGGTTATTAGTCCCATCTTGTCAGCGGTGTTACATCGAGGGTCTAATAATTCACGGTCCGGCTTGTACAATCTCATTGCACAAGATGCCCCCACTCGCATGTCAACCACATGAACGAGTCGAGATCACCTCGTCTCAGTATCTAATACAAAGCGGGTCGCATCCACGGTGTATCCGAGGATTAGGTCTCCAACCCTATCCATATCATCAGAGACCGTTCGGTCATTAACTCGAACGTGATCCTCCCCCGTGTGTCCACTACACACCGCTTCAAGTTCTAGTTCTCTCATAAATTCAATGACCTGGAGCTTAGTTTATTGGAAAAGTTTATAAATATTATGAGACACAAAGTGTTGAAATAAATAACTCTTATTAATTTCAAAAATATATTACAAACAAGAGATTAGGAAAAAATCCCAACAAACTCCCACTTGGACTAAGCTAGTGGAAAAATACATTTTAAATGTACATAAATTACAACGTAGTAATACAATAAACTAGGGCATTGAATACCCGTTTACACATCTCCCACTTGCCCTAGTCAGGAAGCTCTCGAAGACCTAAACTCTCTAGGTGACCCTCAAACACCTTAGCCGTGAGGGGCTTTGTAAAAGGATCGACTACATTGTGCACCAACGCTATCTGCGTGACCGTCACGTCTCCGAGGTGCACAATCTCCCGTATCGTGATACTTACACTCTATATGCTTGCCCTTTTATGACTCAGGTTCTCTCGAGTTGGCTCTTTTGACCATCGTTGTCACAAAACAATTGTGATTGCCAAGTTCATATTTGGAACAACTTTCAAATCCGTCATGAACTTCCCCGAGCCAAACAACTTCCTTTGCGCCTTCACAAGCCGCAACATACTCGGCTTCCATCGTGGAATCGATGATGCATCCTCGCTGATGCTTCGCCACACTACAACTCCTCCATTCGAATGAAGGTTGACCCCAAGTGGATTTCCTAGAATCCTTATCGGTCCGAAAGTCGAAATCAGGTATCTCGTAAGGATCAAATCCCCACTCCCATACACAAGGTCAGTAGTTCCTCGTTCTCCTAAGATACTTGAGGATTGCCTTTACGGATGTCCATGATCTAATCCTGGATTGGATTGATACCTACTGACAATCCCAACTGCATAACAGATGTCGGGCCTAGTACACAACATTGCATACATCAAGCTTCCTACAACTGAAGCATACGGGATTCGTCTCATATCCTCAACCTCTTGAGGCGTCTTAGGACATTGATCCTTAGACAGGTGAACCCCATGCCTGAAAGGCAGCAAACCCTTCTTGGAGTTCTGCATCTTATATCTAGACAACATCTTGTCAATATAAGACGCTTGAGACATGGCTAGCATTTTGTTCTTCCGGTTCCGGACAATCTGGATACCTAGAACATACTGTGCCTCTCCCAAATCTTTCATTTGGAATTGCTAAGCCAACCATTCCTTAATGTCAGTAAGAAATCCTACCTCATTCCCAATGAGAAGGATATCATCCACATACAATATAAGAAATGCGACAGTTTTGTCGACGATTTTCTTGTAGACATAAGGCTCGTCAACATTTTGATCAAAGCCATAAGATTTGATCGGCTCATCAACCTTATATTCCAAGACCTCGAGGCTTGTTTCAGTCCATAAGTAGACCTTTTAAGCCGGCAAACTCTTTGCTCTTGGTCTTGGGCAATGAACCCCTTGGGCTGATCCATGTAGATGGTCTCGTCAAGGTTGCCATTCAGAAAGGCGGTCATGACATCCATCTGCCATACCTCATAGTTATAATATGCGGCAATGGCCAGAAGGATTCTAATCGACTTTACCATGGCAACAGGTGAAAAGGTTTCCTCATAGTCAACCCCTTCCACCTGGGTAAAACCCTTTGCCACTAGTCGAGCTTTGAAGGTCTGCACCTTCCCATCTACGCCACGTTTACGCTTGTAGATCCACTTGCAACCAATAGGTTTAACCCCATCCGGTTGGTCCACAAGCTCCCAGACGGAATTGAAGTGTATCGACTCCATTTCCTGGTCCATGGCTTTAATCCATTCGTCTTTGTCAACGTTTGCCATTGCCTAATCATAGGTCAATGGATCCTCACAGTCATCATCAGGAGTGACGACCTGGGTTTCAGCTAAACCCATGTAACGTTCAGGATGTCTCACAACCCTCCCACTACATCGAGGCATTCCAAACTCTTGGGAACGGACTTGACTAGACGAGCTAGGATCAACAACACTTGTTGACGTACTAGCACCATCAGCAACTCTTGCTGATGAACTGTCCATTTCATTCAACACAATTTTACTCCTTGGTAAGTGATCCCTGATGTGGTCTTCCTCAAGTAAAGTGGCGTTTGTCGACACAAGCACCCTATTATCCTTAGGATCGTAAAAGTAACCACCTCTAGTATCTTTTGGGTAACCTACAAAGAGGCACAACTTTGAACGGGGTTCCAACTTCTTCGGATTTGACACCAACACATGGGTCAGGCATCCCCAAATTCTGAAATGATGTAAACTGGTTTTACGACCATGCCAGAGTTCGAAAGGTGTTTCACAAACACTTTTCGATGGAACTGTGTTCAAAATGTAAACCGCAGTCTCCACTTCGTAACCCCAAAAAGAATCAGGGAGACGAGCATAGCTTATCATCGACCGAACCATGTCCAACAAGGTTCTGTTTCTCTTCTCCGATACACCATTCTGTTGTGGCATACCAGGTGCTGAGAGTTGGGACGTAATTCCATGTTCTATCAAATAGTCCTGGAATTCAGTGTCCATATACTCTCCACCTCGATCCGATCGAAGTATTTTAAGCGATTTACCTAATAGGTTCTCAACCTCAGTCTTGAACTCCTTGAACTTTTCAAGTGTTTCAGACTTCCTGTGCATTAGGTAAATATACCCATATCTGGAGTAATCGTCTATGAAAGTCACGAAATACTCATAACCGCCCCGAGCTTTAACATTCATTGGACTACAGAGGTCAGAATGTACTAACTCAAGAGGCTCTTTGGCTCTATATCCTTTTCCACTAAAAGGACGTTTGGTCATTTTGCCCTCAAGGCATGACTCACACACTGGTAAAGAGTTTTCTTCCAACTCGCTTAGAAGTCCACTCTTCACTAGTCTCTCAATCCTATTGAAATTAATGTGGCCTAACCGAAGATGCCAAAGATGGGCACTTCCTTTTGGAGAAACTTTTAATCTCTTAGTTCGCGCTTTCAAATTGTTTAAAACAATTCAGTTGTTCAAAACACTTTTGACCGAATTAGGGTTCAAAACATATAGATTGCTCTCAAGCGAAGCGTAACAAATCAAATTTCCATTTCGAGAAATTAACGCTTTATTACTCTTGAATGAAATGAAATATTTTGTTCTAATAGGCAGAAATAGAAACTAGGTTTCTCGTGAAACCTAGAAACTATGTACATATTATCTAATAATAAGTACTTTCCGCTAAAGAACGAACTTCTTCACTGCGTTTGCTTTCTCGTTTAATCGAGACAACTTCTCCTGATCCAACCCCGAGTGTTATCTCACCCTCTTGCAGCCGCTGCCAGGAACTTAATTCTTGAAAAGAAGAGCAAACATGGTTAGTGGCGCCTGAATCCAATATCCAAGCAGAGTCATTACACTCCACTAAACAAGTTTCTGTGACAAGTAAATCACATTTACTTGTCATCTTCTTTTCATCAAGGAACTTGGGACAACTCCTTTTCGTGTGTCCGCTCTCGTTGCAATGAAAAACACTTTCGGCAACATCCTTGATTTCTTTGCCTTTTAGAGCAAAGAACGCGGTCAACCTTAACTTCCTTCAACTTCTCCTTCTTCCCGCTTAGGGATCAAGAAGAGTCTACAAACATTATCCTAGAGGTCATACCCCTGTGAAAAGGTCTTAAGGCAACACTTGCCTCAACTTCCTGTCCCATAGTTTGCACCAAGGACTGGAAGGTTTGTAGATTGTTGAATAGGTCCGTTGAACCGAGCACCTGAGGACCTTCCTCAGTGAGCGCGAACTCCTGGTCGTCATTTACCAAAATCGTGTCTATATTGTTTTTCCACGAAATACTATCGCCGACTAACTTAACGGAAGCTAAAGGAGCGTTAAAAGCGTTTGACATTTGTTGCTGAAAAATGAAAAAGCTTTGTATTAGTCTCGCAAAAAAAACTTTTGAAAATCCAATCGAGTTTTAGCAAATTTTTATCCTATGATCCCTATGTCATTCAAAAATTTGCAATGATACCCTAAAGGTTTAGAATGACCACCACCGTAAGGTAGACAAACCCACTCCTCCTCTAGGATGAGACTCTATCGACCAGACCCTAATGCCAGAATAACTCTTATTCCATTAGGCATCCAGTTACCATTTTTCGGTCAGAATCCATTAACTCTTAATGAATCCTATGAGTGTCACCCTCAATCTTTAAATTTCCAAGTATCCGTCCAAACAATAGCCGCCGTAGGGAGGACTAACAAGGAAAACCAACAAGGAAATCGTATCCCTTTCGGGAATTCACGACTCCCATGATCAACGCCCTCCGTAGGGATTGTCTGGTCCAGGCCAAACTAGCAGGCAGATCATAAGCGTCTCACGGTGTGAATCGAAAGAAGAGACTGTGGGTCCCATTTTCATAGGTCCCGCTCCCACTCACTATAAGTACTCTCTCCATTCACGTTGATATTGACCCATACAAATGCCACCCGTAGGGGGGCGCTCCGATTTGCGCCACGAGGCCGAGCATGGATCTCACGGTGCGAACTTAACGGAGATTTGTGGATGAAAAATTAAATGTATCTCATACACTTTATTTCCTCCCACTCAGCACTTTAAAATAATCGGGATTGACCTAGATAAACCGGCTAAAATTTACCTAAGTCTACCTATATAACTCTTATATTAGATTAGCCTAAGTCTATAATCACATTATTGACTTAGGTCTATGTGAGTAAATTAATTAACTCTTAATTAACGACACTCACGAGAATATAACCTAAGAATCTTCGGACCGAATTCACTCCCAGGTCGGTTTCGTGTAGGGTGTTCATAGCGTCAACTTAAATACCCACTGAGACAAAACCTTCCTTAGACAGAGTTACTTATCAGTCTCCATTCAAAGGTTATATTTGATTTCCTAAATTTCTAATCTTATTAGAAAAATAGAAAACCTAAGTCTAATTATTGAAGTTCTAAACACTTTAAAACTAATAATTAACTTAGGTTACATGCATTTTTATGTTATAGTCATTGATCATCCATCACATGAATAATACTATACTATAACATACATTCATCACATGAATTAAATGCATGAGCATGCTTTTAATAAAAAAATATAACACTTATATTTAATTAAATTAAAACATGCATACATTATATTATAACTCTTATAATATAATCCTATCATGCATACTATATATTATAACTCTTATAATATAAATATGATGCATGAAATGTTTAACCTAAGTTGGGATTTTAAATCTATATGACATACATTATGCACATAGAATTTAATTAAAATATACATCTCATGCATAAAATAATTAAATAGCAAAAATGGACCGGTTTTTGGCACCTATGGACAATTATTTAATTAAAAAAAATATATTTTAAAAAAATAAAAATACGAAAATAACCGCCCATGATGTGAAAAACCTCGCACTTCTCGCGAAAAAACCGCCAGCAACTGCTAACCGCCCATGAAGTGAAAAACCTCCCACTTCTCGCGAAAAAACCGCCAGCAACTGCTAACCACCCAATGCGTGCAACGTTGCAACGCTATCGACAGAACAACAAACACTTTGTTGTTCTTCCACGATTTCTGCCTGTTTCCGCTCCGATTTCTTCACAGCAACTCTTGCCACGAACGACCCGGACTTACAGACTCGATGTACAACAAAATGCCCAAAAACAACGGGCCCTTACATTGATCTCATCAACATAATTGTAGATCTAATCTAGTGCCAAAAACTGAAAACATCCATAATGCAAACCAAGCAATCATCTCATGAAATTATGGGAAAATACCCACCTAATTTTAACAAAACAGTGCATAAAAGAAGAACCATAGAAATGGCTCTAGATACCAATTGAAGGGAATGAAATCCCCGCGCAGCGGAAGACGATTGAATCGTCGTGGTATCATTATGCAACATGTGTTTATTAAAATTGATCTAACACTTAGATCTAGGCTAAACATGCTTAAAGAAGAAGAAATTTACAACAAGAATATATTTTACTTACTTGTTGTAGACAAACACTGCAAATTCTTCCTCGGGCCACGAACTCTTCGGGCTAGTCGATCTCAACAAAAACTTCTACCAAAATGATCTTGAACACCACCAAGTGATCTTCTCGGTTGTTCTCTTTTGGAGAAGGGAAGATGGTGGGATCTTGTAAGAGTTTTGGGGAGGGAGGAGAATTGAGAGAGAATTGAGAGAGTTCTTCTTCTCTTCTTAGATGAAAAACAAGAAAATGAGAGAATGATCACCAAACCCTTCTTGCAAAGGGTTTAAATAGTGGAATGAGTTAGTTAATTTCTCCTCATTATTACCACTATACCACAACCATAGGTTATGCAAATCTCATTTGCAATAATTGTGGATTAATTAAATTGAATCACATCCAATTTAATTTCTCTCAATTAAATTCTCCAATTAGTCCTAATTCAACAATTAGACTAACCTATAGTTTATTATGAATCTCATTCACATTAAACTATATATTATATCATTCATATCTCATATAAATGACATAAATGCCCTTAAAGTGAAATTGAACACTTCAATTCCATACCAAAACAATAACCCTTCTTTTAACCCAGGTGGAGCCAACCGAGGGACCTAATGGACCTACAGTGACGGGCTCCAATGATCCAAGATTAACCTGTCAAACTCTTTGACCCGGTTAACCAACATTCATTAGCTATGCTAACACTCCACTATAGCCCGTAGCTGCACTCTCGTCAGTGCAGAATATAAAGTGTCCACTAATATAGCCAATGCCCATGAGTCGACCCTTCACAGGTTGTTCGTAGACACGGCTGGGTCAAATTACCGTTTTACCCCTGTGTCTACCTCTTGATCCTTAAGTCCCCACTGCTCCTCTAATGAACAACATATTGTGATGGTCCAACCATACACAACACCCTTCTCGGGCCAGTGAGAAGGTAGGCGCCCGTTGTCCAAGCCTTGGAGACAACACTTAAGGGAACAACCCCTCTAGTTTCCCTAAAGGCGGGAACGAGTGAATTCCATCTCGCGTAGTTAAGTTCCCAGCTCCCTACTTGGTTTGTCCCTGAGAAGATAGGCATATTGGGCGAGTAACTGTGACCACCCTCACCCGTACTAGTCAAAGGACAGACCCCCGCAGACAGGAGTCCGTAATACGCTCAGGATTCAGGTCGAGTCACTAATGGTCATCTACGAAGTTATTAGTCCTTAATGTCAACGGTGTTACATCAGTAGGTCTAATAATTCACGGTTTGGTCTTGTACAATCTCATTGCACAGGATGCCCCCACTCGCATGTCAACCACATGAACGAGTCAGATCACCTCATCTGTATCTAATATAAACCGGGCCACATCCACAGTGTATCCAGGATTAGGTCTCCAACCCTATCCATATACTGTAGACCGTTCGGGTCATTAACTCGAACGTGATCCTCCCTGTGTGTCCACTACCCACCGTTCAAGTTTTAGTTCTCTCATAAATTCAATGACCCTGGAGCTTAGTTTATTGGAAAAGTTTATAAATATTGCGAGACATAAAGTGATGAAATAAATAACTCTTATTAATTTCAAACAATATATTACAAACACGAGATTAGGACAAAAATCCCAACACTTTATTCATTTCCTCAAATAATTATAAATACACGAGTTTAGGGCATAAATCCCAACATGTTTATCGTGAGCGACGTTTATTAAAATGTTAATAAACTTTAGACCTATGTTTTAATAAATGGTTTATAGACTTAGGATTTTCCAATATAAATGTTATATTGGTAGACTTGGGTAAATTATAACAGAATTTATCTAGGTCATCCTATGCATCTCCGTTAAGTTCACACCGTGAGATTCATACTTGGCTTCATGGCGCAAATGGGAACACCCCCTTCGAATGGTGTTTGTATGGGTCAAAAGGAAGGTGAATGGAGAAAGTACTTATAGTGAGTGGGAGCGGGACTTGTGCAAACGAGTCCCACTGTCTCTTTTAATGGTTTGCACCGTGAGATTCTTATGATCTGCCTTCTAGTTTGGCCTGGACTAGACAATCCTTTCGGAGGGCCTGATCACAAGAGTCGGAACATAGCGAACTCCCAAAAGCGATAGGGTTACATTAGTTTATTTTCCAACTTAGTCCTCCCTTCGGTGAATTTTGTTGGATCGGGACTCTGGGATCTAAAGTTAGAGGGTTACACTCACGAGATACATTAAAAGTTAATAGATCCAGACCAAAAATGGTAGCTAGAACTTATAGGGAATAAGAGTTATTCAGGTAATAAGGTTTGGTCGAGATTGTCTCGTCCGAGAGGATGAGTGATTCAACTACCCTTTGGTGGCGGTCATTCTTAACCTGTGGGGTATCATTGTAAATTAATTGACCTAGGGATCATAGATTAATTTTGCTAAAACATGATTGGATTATACATAGGTTTAATGCGAGAAAATAATATAAAGTTTTTCTTATATTTCAGCAAATATATCGAGTTCGATTATTTCTCTTTTGGCTGCCGAAAAACTCATTGGAAACAATTACCAAACATGGAAAAACAACATTAATACGTTTTTAGTTGTGGACGACCTTAAGTTCGTACTCACTTAGGACTGTCCTCAGGTGCCAGGCCCGACTGCGACACGAAGTGTTCGTGACGCATTCGATAGATGGACAAAGGACAATGACAAGGCCAAGGTCTACATCTTAGCAAGTATATCTGATATATTGGTTAAGAAGCATGAGAACATGGTCACCGCAAAGGAGATCATAGCATCGCTGCAAGACATGTTTGGACAACAGTTCTTTCAGGTCAAACATGATGCACTCAAGTACATTTTCAATGTAAGAATTAAGGAGGGGACATCGGTTAGGGAACATGTTCTCGACATGATGGTCCACTTCAACGTGGCAGAGATGAATGGAGCATCTATCGATGAGTCGAGTTAGGTCAGCTTCATTTTGGAAACTCTACCAGATAGTTTGCTGCAATTTCGTAGCAACGCTGTTATGAACAAGCTTAGCTACACCTTAACAACTTTGCTGAATGAGCTACAAACCTTCCAGTCTCTGATGAAGGTCAGGCGACAGGAGGGTGAGGCAAATGTTGCCCAACGGTCTTTTCAGAGAGGTTCATCCTCGGGGACCAAATCTGTAGCCTCATCCTCTTCAGACCCGAAAGGGAAGAAGAAAAATATGAAAAAAGTGGCCAAAGGGAAACAAGCTGACCACGTTGCCGCCCAGAAGGGCAAGAAGGTCGAGGACGCTGCAGAAAAAGGAAAATTTTTATACTGCAACGTAGATGGGCACTGGAAACGTAACTTCCCCAAATACCTGACCGATAAGAAGAAAGAAGGTAAATTTGATTTTCTTTGTGTTGAAACATGATTAGTGGAGAGTGATAACTCTACCTGGATATTAGATTCCGGGGCCACTAACCACGTTTGCTCTTCTTTTCAGGAAACTAGTTCCTGACAGCAACTGCAAGAAGGAGAGATAACATTTAGAGTTGGAAATGGAGATAATGTCTCAGTTGTAGCAGTGGGCACAATGAAGTTACTATTTGGCAAGAAAATACTGTTATTAGATAACATGTATATAGTTCTAGGGCTTGCTCGAAACCTCATTTATGTTTCTTGCCTTATTAGTCAATGTATTTCAATTTCGTTTCAATTAAATTAAACGTTTATTTCATTGAAAGGTTTAGAATTGTAAACAACTCTACTTGAAAATAATTTGTATGTTTTAAGGCCTAATTCAGTTAAAATGGTTTTAAACACTTAATTATTTAGAACAACAAATACACGAACTAATAAAAAGAAAAAAGTATCTCCTAAACAAAATTCCTATCTTTGGCATTTAAGATTAGGTCATATAAACCTCAATAGGATTGAGGGTTTGGTGAAGAACAAACTTCTAAATGAGTTAGAAGAAAATTCTCTACCTGTTTGCGAATCATGCCTTGAAGGAAAAATGACCAAACGACCTTTTAGTGGAAAAGGTTATAGCGCCAAGGAAACCTTGGAGCTTGTACACTCAAATCTTTGTGGTCCGATGAGTGTTAAAGCCCGAGGTAGGTATGAATACTTTATCTCGTTTATAGATGACTATTCAAGATATGAATACATTTACCTAATGCATCAGAAATCTGAGACACTTGAAAAGTCAAGGAATTGAAAACTGAGGTTGAGAACCTTTTAGGTAAATCCATCAAAACATTTCGATTTGATCGAGGTGGAGAGCACATGGATCATGAATTTCAGGACTATATGATAAAACATGGAATAACGCCCCAACTCTCAGCACCTAGTATGCCACAAAAAAACGGTGTATCGGAAAGGAGAAATAGAACCCTGTTAGACATGATTCGGTCAATGATGAGTTATGCTCATCTCCCTGACTCGTTTTGGGGTTATGCAATGGAGACTACAATATACATTTTGAACAATGTGATGGGGATCTAATCCCCTTGAGCAGCTGAAACGAGTTTGGAATCGTAATTGCAAGCTTATTTTGGTTGAAAAGCAAAAACCAATGCATTGAAAAGTAACAGAGATAAACACACATTTCTAATCTAATTAGACATGAAAAACATGCATACAAACATGTTATGAAGTTGTTAAACTAAAACTAAGAAACATTACCTTTGTAGTTTTTCCAAAACAACAACTCCTTGCTTCCAAGAAAAACAACAACACAGGTACACCCAAAAGAACGTCTCTGTTTTTCCAACAGAACACAACCACTCAGTAAACCTCCTATTCTCTGAGTGCTTAGATCACCCTAGGTGGGAAGGGATCCAACTTTTGGAAGAGAGTGAAAGGGAATTGTTGAGAGCCAGAATTTTTCTGGAGAGAACACTTCTCAAAGTCACAAATCGATCGATTGATTAACTGACCCCCTTCTCCCTGTTAAGCTATCGATTGGGAGAATGAGAGGGATAGCGGGAACGTGTCTAGATGGCACGTTCCCTCATTCTAATTTTAATTTAATAAAAAAATAATTAAAACATATTTAATTATTAATTTAAATCATATTTAAATAAAACAAATTAAATATCATGTATTTAATTTGGATTAAATCACATTTAATCAATTATCCCTCTATCCTATAGTTTTAATGCACATCTTATGCACATTAAATTTTAACCTATAGTTATCAAATATGAATCACATTCACATTTGAATTTAACATTTGAACTCTTTCAAATATTTAATTCTCTCATCTAATTTAATATGAATCTGTTGGGTTTTATGTCCTAAAACTCGTGGTTTTGTAAACTGAATGTATATTCTATTTTGCAATAAAGTTGTTATTGAGATTTATTCAGTAAAGTTGTTATTGAATAAAGTGAATTGTGTATTGTGTAACCTTAATCCAATAAAGAACCCTTGGCTATAGGATAAATACTTGAACTTTATGTGTGACATAAAAGTGGATGAAGTTCAAGTTATAGCCAGAACAGTCTATAGTATAAGGATAGGGTTGGGTACCTTATCTTGGGGACACTATGGACGCGACCCACTTTGTAGAGTACAAACGATCTGATCCTAAATCGTTCATGTGGAGACATGCGAGTGGGGGCGTCCTATGCAATGAGTTTGCATAAGACTAGACTGCGAAATAGTCACTTAAACTTTATAACTCCGTTTACTGTCTTAATTGACTATATTCATACGATCACCTAGGTAACTCGATCTTAATCCTAAGCGTTCGATGAACTCCTGTTTATTCATATTATCCTTAGATTTGCATGGGTGAGAGTGGCCCGAGACTGCCAACTCAATAAGCCTCCCATTTCAGGGATAAGTTTGGGTAGATAGCGGGAACATAGTTCTGCAAGATGAAATTCACTATTACCCGCTTTAGGGATTAGTAGAGAGGTTGTTCACTTAAGTGCTGACTTCGGGTCTTAAACAAAGGGCCCACCCCTTTCATTTGCCCGAGAGGGATTCGATTTGTTGTTTGGACCACAAACCAATTGTTCATTAGAGGATCGGTGGGACTTAAGGAACAAGATTTAATTACAGGGGTAAAACGGTAATTTTGACCCAGCTGTAATTACGAATGACCTGTGAAGGATCGACTTACTAATCATGGTTATATCGAGTGGACAAAAATATATCTACAATGAGGAGAGTGCAACCACTGGGCTTTAGTGGAGTGCCCCGGTGGTTAACGATTCTTGATTAGCTAGGCTAAAGAGTTTGGTCGGTTAATCTCGTATCGTTGGAGCTCATGATCTATAGGTCCATTAGGTGCTCCTTACTAGCTAGGACTAAGCCTTGTAACATTTTGAGAGAAAAGAATTTCAATTGTTTAAATTCGAGTTTGGGAGAAAGCGTTAACGAATCATAACTTAGTTATAAATTAAACTATGATTATATTGGATCGGTTTATAGCATGAATAAAGATTCATGTTCGGAAAATCGATCGGGATTGGACAATTTATTTATTTTAATATTTAATATTAAATTAAATTAAAAATTAATTAATTAAATTAATTTGTGAATGATTTAATTAATTAAATTAATTTTAATTTAAAATCAATTTAATATTGATTTTGGAATTAAAATTAAATGAAAAATGAAGGATTTTCATGATTTTCATGAAAATCAACTTGCCCACTTGCCCAATCCCTCTCATCTTCAAATTGGCCAAAATTGGCCACCTCCATCTAAAAGCATCCTCATCACCCTTGAGTTGTCACTCTATTGAAGCTTTTTGAAGCTTTATGTAATGGTGATTTGAGGTAATTTGAGAGAATTTTGCAAAAAATGTTTCTAGCCCGAGTTAGTGACCTTTGTGGCTTTTTCTTCCAAATTCTCTGAACCTAGGATCCCACAATCCGTTCTAAGCTCTGAGGATAGTAGGGAAGACTCTAACGGTTGTCCACAAAGTGTTCGTGTTGAAAACCATCCATCGGGTGAAGAGAATTTGATCTTCAAAGTTGAGTTTCTTAACTCCCTGTTTTTCCAGCTTTGAGCATGCATTTTATTTTACAAAATTGATCAACTTAGAGTATTCAAGATCCAAAATTTTTTTCGCTTTCCTAATCTAGACTCTTTCAATTGGTATCAGAGTAATTTTGAGCACTCAATTTGATCAATTGTGTATTGTGATGGGTGTTTTTGAAATACAATTTTTCTGGGCGTTTAAAGTGTTCTTCTGGATTTGGCATTTAAATTGAGCATCCATTTGTACTTTATTTTCAAATTGCTCAAGCGTGTTTGAGCATTAATGGGTGTAGAATAAGCTGTAAAAATTTGAAGTCAATCGGAGTTCGGGAAGGCCTCTAATTTGAAGAAAGAAACTCGGAAGGACCTAAAAATCGAAAAACAGAGAGCTGTTTTTTTTATTCAAATTTGCTACAGTGACAAAAGTCTCCAACCCGTGATTTGAAGAAGAAGGCTGACGTCATGATGACGTCAGCGAGACATTAATGTTGACTTTGACCCTGGTTCGTTGACTTTGACCGATTCAATGGTTTTTGGACTGGTTCGACTCGATTTTCGTTCAGTTCAGATTCTTTTAGACCGGTTCTAACTATTTCGAGGCCGGTTTTTCAAATTTGGAGGTTCGTTTCATTATTTGAAGGCCCGGTTCAGTCTTTTACAGCCCGGTTCAACCTTTTGAAGGTTCGATTCACACATTTGCAAGCTTGTTCGACCCAAATTCGAAGTGTTCGAAGTGGTTCGATCCTAGATTATTATTGTAATAATTTAGTAGTGTGCTTGCATTAGATGCCAAAACCAGTCCACTTTAGTGTGTTTAATTAAATATGCATTGTGAATGTATGTTTTAATTAAAATCTCTGATTATATGGGCATAAAGTATGCCATATAGATTTTAAAATCCCACCATAGGAAGCATGCTCCATGCATTCAAAGTATGTTATAAGTGTTATAATATATTGTATGCATGTTTATTGGGCTTCATAAGAATTAATATAAATGTTATATTAATTTATGAAACAAATATATGTTTTAATCATAATTAATATAAGAGTTATATTATTTAAAAATTAAACATATAATTGCTATGCATTTTTTCATGTGATGGATTTGTTATAATTGTATGTTTCTTCATGTGATGAATGATCTGAAGGGAATGAAAATCCCCGCGCAGCGGAAGACGATTGAATCGTCATGGTATCATTACGCTACTCGATTTTGTTAAAATGATCTAACTCTTAGATCTAGGCTAAACATGCAAATGAGGAAGAAAAACAGTAAGGAGAAGTTTACTTAGTTGTTGTAGACAAAAACTTCAAGGTTTCTTCCTCGGTCACGAACACTTCGTGATTCTCGATCTCAACGAACGCTCCCCTCGAACGGAACTCGAACACTACCACTTGGAGACTCGGTTGTTCTTCCTTTGGAAAGAAGGAAGATTGTGGGATCTTATGATTTTGGAGAGGGAGGAGAATTGAGAGAGTAGAGAGAATTTTTGGTTTTTTCTCTTTGATCAAAATCAGAAAATGAGAAAAGCTTCATCAATCCATTCTTGCAAAGGGTTTAAATAGTGGAATGATGGAGTTAAAATCTCCACATTATTACCACTTTACCACAACCATAGGTTATGCAAATCTCATTTGTATAACCACATAATATAAGATATCTCATGTCTCATATTGCAAATCTCATTTGCAATAATTGTGGATTAATTAAATTGAATCACATCCAATTTAATTTCTCTCAATTAATTTCTCCAATTAGCCCTAATTCAACAATTAGGCTAACCTATAGTTTATTATGAATCTCATTCACATTAAACTATATATTATATCATCCATATCTCATATAAATGACATAAATGCCCTTAAAGTGAAATTGAACACTTCAATTTCATACCAAAACATTAACCCTTCTTTTAACCAAGATTGAGCCAGCCGAGGGACCTAATGGACCTATAGTGATGGGCTCCACTGATCCGAGATTAACTCACAAACTCTTTGACCCTGGTTAATCAACATTCATTAGCTACGGTAACACTCTACTATAGCCCGTGAGCTGCACTCCGTCGCGGTCAAGAGAATATTACGTGTCCACTGATATAACCAATGCCTATGAGTCGACCCTTCACAGGTTGTTCGTAGACATGGCTGGGTCAAATTACCGTTTTACCCTTGTATCTATCTCTTGTTCCTTAAGTCCCCACTGCTCCTCTAATGAACAACATATTGTGATGGTCCAACCATACACAACACTCTTCTCGGGCCAGTGAGAAGGTGGGTGCCATTGAGACAACACAGTGTATCCAGGATTAGGTCTCCAACCCTATCCATATACTGTAGACCGTTCGTGTCATTAACTCGAACGTGATCCTTCCTGTGTGTCCACTACACACCGTTCAAGTTCTAGTTCTCTCATAAATTCAATGACCCTGGAGCTTATTTTATTGAAAAAGTTTATAAATATTGCGAGACACAAAGTAATGAAATAAATAACTCTTATTCATTTCAAATAATAATTTACAAACACGAGATTAGGACAAAAAACCCAACATGATCAAGCAATTTATAACATAGAAATGCATGTAACCTAACATTAATTAATTAATTTTAAAATGGTTTTAGAAGTGGAATTAATTAGACCTAAGGTTATATAGTTCTAATAAGATTAGAATTAGGAAACCAATAATTTATAAACTTTGATTAAAAAGTAACTCTGACTAAGGAAGGTTCTAGCTAGGTTGGGGTACCTAAGCTGACGAAAACGGAACACCCCTACCTACGAACTAACCTGAGAGTGAATTTAATCCATAGGTTTATAAATTATCTTTCGTGAGTGGCGTTTATTAAAAGTTAATAAATTGAATTCATAGACCTAGGTTTATTAAATGGTTGATAGACTTAGGTAATTCCAGTATAATTGTTATATTGGTAGACTTAGGTCATAGTGTTTTAGCCGAAATATGCCTAAGTAAAAGTATACTCAAACTGTTTAAAATACTTACTGGGAGTGAAAAGGTATATATGATATATCAATTTCCTCTTACGCTCTCCGCAAAGTTCACACCTGTTGGGATTTTTGTCCTAATCTCGTGTTTGTAAAATATTGTTTTGAAATTAATAAGAGTTATTATTTTCTTCACTTTGTGTCTCGCAAATATTTTAAACCTTTCCAATAAACTAAGCTCCAGGGTCATTGAATATATGAGAGAACTAGAACTTGAACGGTGTGTAGTTGACACACAAGGAGGATCACGTTCGAGTTAATGACCCGAACGGTCTCTGATATAAGGATGGGTTGGAGACCTAATCTCGATACACCGTGGATGCGACCCGCTTTTTATTAGATACAAGCGAGGTGATCCGACTCGTTCATGTGGATGACATGCGAGTGGGGGCATCCCGTGACAATGAGATTGTACAAGATCGGGACGTGAATTATTAGACTTACGATATAACACCGCTGGATGTGAAAGACTAATAAATTCGTAGATGACCATTAGTGACTCGACACGAATCTCGAGCGTATTACGGACTCCTCATGCCGCGGGGTCGTCCTTTGATTAGTACGGGTGAGGGTGGTCCCAGTCACTCGCCCAATATGCCTATCTTCTTAGGGACAAAACCAAGTAGAGAGCTGGGAACCTAATTACACGAGATGGAATCCACTCGTTCCCGCCTATAGGGAAACTAGAGGGGTTGTTCCCTTAAGTGTTGTCTCCGTGGCTTGGACAACGGCACACCACCTTCTCACTTGCCCGAGAAGGGTGTTGTGTATGGTTGGACCATCACAATATGTTGTTCATTAGAGGAGCAGTGGGGGCTTAAGGAACAAGATATAGACACAGGGGTAAAACGGTAATTTGACCCAGCCGTGTCTATGAACAACCTGTGAAGGGTCGACTCATGAGCATTGGTTATATCAGTGGACACGTAATATTCTACTCTGATGGGAGTACAACTACAAGCTTTAGTGGAGTGTTACTGTAACTAATGAATATTGGTTGACAGGGTCAAAGAGTTTAACTGATTAACCTCAGATCATTGGAGCCCGTCACTGTAGGTCCATTAGGTCCCTTGGTTGGCTCAATCTGGGATAAAAGAAGGGTTAAAATTTTGGCATGAAATTGAAATGTTCAATTTCACTTTAAGAGTAATTATATTATATAGATGATATAATATATAGTTTAATATGAATGAGATTCATAATAAACTATATGTTAGCCTTATTGTTGAATTAAAGGCTAATTGGAGAAATCGAAAGAGAGAAAATAAATTGTATGAGATTCAATTTGATTAAATCCACAACTATTGCAAATAAGATTTGCACCATAAGATATGAGATATCTTATGATATAAAATTATGTAAATGAGATTTACATAACATATGGTTGTGGTAAAGTGGTAATTATGTGAAGTTGTGAACTTCATCATTCCACTATTTAAACCCTTTGTAAGATGGGTTTGGTAAGGAAAGTTGTCATTTTTTGGATTTTGACCTAAGAATCCAAAAGTGCTTTCTCTCAATTCTCTCATTTCTCCACCTCTTCCAAAACAAAATGAAGTTCCCACCAACTTCCCTTCTCCTAAAGAGAACAACCAAGAAGATCTATTTTGATAGTGTTCGGGATTCGTTCGTGGAGATCGAGGAATGCGAAGAGTTCGTGATCTGGAAGGAGAGGTTGCTGAATCGATCTATAACAAGTAAGTTATCCTCATCGTTGTAATCTTTTCAGCATGTTTAGCCTAGATCTAATAGGTAGATCGATTTTAATAAGTACATTGCGTGATGGTACCATGACGATTTCATCGTCTTCCGCTGCGCGGGGATTCTCATTCCCTTCAAATGGTATCAGAGCCATCTCGATGGTTCTTTCATCGATGCACTGTTTTATTAAAATTAAGGTGGCCATTTTACCATGTTTTCATGAGATGAATGTATGGTTTGCGAATTGGATGTTTTCGATTTTTGACACTAGTTTAGATTTACAATAATGTTGATTAGATCAATGTAAGGACCCGTTGTTTTGAGAAATTTTCATGTAAATCGAGTCTGTAAGTCTGGGTCGTTCGTGGCAAGAGTTGTCGTGAAGAAATTGGAGCGGAAACAGTCGAAAAACCATGGAAAAACAGCAAGCTTGAGTGTTGTCTGTCGATGGCGTTGAGACGCTGCCCAACGGCGTCTCAACGCCGTGCTCGCGGTATTAGGCTCTGCAGCAACATGGCGTTGAGGACGCGCCTCAACGCTGTAGGCGACAGCGTTGCAACGCTGTGTACGTTGCTAAAGTAATTGTGCGCGAGGATGGCCGTTTTTCAGTTTTTATTTTATTAATTTCCAGTTTTTTTTATAAAAAACGTTTTATTATTTATTTATTTAATTATTTTTTTAAATATTATTAATATAAATGTTAGATTAATTTTATTTAATTAAATAATTGCCACTAGGTGCCAAAAATCGGTCCAATTTTGCTATTTAATTATTTTATGCATGAGATGTATGTTTTTAATTAAATTCTATGTTCATAATGTATGTCATATAGATTAAGAATCCCACCTTAGGTTAAGCATAATCATGCATCATGTATATTATAAGAGTTATAATATAGTTTGCATGATAGGTTATATTATAAGAGTTATAATGTTATTAAATGCATTTTTAATTTAATTAATATAAGTGTTATATTTTTAGATTAAAGTATGCTCATGCATTTATATTCATGTGATGAATGATTACCATGTTATAGTATATAGTTATTCATGTGATGAATGATCAAGCACTATAACATAGAAATGCATGCAAACCTAAGTTAATTATTAGTTTTAAAGTGTTTAGAACTTGAATAATTAGACTTAGGTTTTCTAATTTTCAAATAAGATTAGAATTTTAGGAAATCAAATATGATCTTTGAATGGTGACTGATTAGTAACTCTGTCTAAGGAAGGTTTTGTCTAAGGCTGGGGTATTTAAGTTGACGCTTGCGGAACACCCCTACCTGGAAATCGACCTGAGAGTGAATTCGGTCCGGAGATTCTTAGATTATATTTACGTGAGCGCCGTTAATTAAGTGTTAATTAATTTTCTCACATAGACCTAAGTTAATAATGTGATTATAGACTTTGGCTAAATACCATATAAGAGTTATATTGGTAGACTTAGGTAATTTTTAGCCGATTATCTAGGTCAATCCCTATTAAAAGTTAAAGTACTGAGTGGGAGGAAATATAGTGTATAAGATACATTTGAATTTCCAACCACAAATCTCCGTTAAGTCCGCACCGTGAGATCTATACTCGGCCTCGTGGCGCAAATGGGAGCGTCCCCCTTCGGATGGAATTTGTATAGATCAATATCATCGTGGATGGAGAGAGTACTTATAGTGAGTGGGAGCAGGACTTGTGAATTCGAGACCCACGGTCTCTTCTTTCGATTCACACCGTGAGACACCTATGATCTGCCTGCTAGTTTGGCCTGGACCAGACAATCCCTTCGGAGGGCTTGATCATGGGAGTCGGAACACAGTGAATTCTCGAAAGGGATACAGTTTCCTGGTTGGTTTTCCTTCTTAGTTCACCCTTCGGTGATTATTGTTTGGACGGATACTTGGAGACTTAAAGATTGAGGGTGACACTCACCGAATTCGTTAAGTGTTAATGAATTCGACCGAACAATGGTAATTGGATGCCTAATGGAATAAGAGTTATTCTGGGATTAGGGTCTGATCGAAAAAGTCTCGTCCTAGAGGAGGAATGTTCTATTCACCCTTCGGTGGCAGTCATTCTAAACCTTTAGGGTATCATTGCAAAATTATGAATGACCTAGGGATCATGAAAACATTTTTTGCTAAAATTTATATTGGTTTTTCAAAAAGGTTTTTTGCGAGACTAATACAAAGTTTTTTCTTAAAAATTCAGCTAAAAATGTCTAGCGCTATTATAGCTTTACTTGCTTCCGATAAGTTAGTGGGAGATAATTACCAGAGCTGGAAAAACAACATTAATACAATTTTGGTGACTGATGATATAAAGTTCGTGTTGTCTGAGGAGTGTCCTCAGATGCCGGGCTCGACCGCATCGCGTGTCGTTCGCGATACGTACAATCGATGGATCAGGGCCAATGAAAAGGCCAAGGTCTATATAATTGCCAGCATGTTTGATGTTTTGGCAAAGAAGCATGAGCTGATGGTTTCCGCTAAGGAAATCATGGAGTTTTTGCAGGAAATGTTTGGACAACAGTCCTTTCAGGTCCGGCATGACTCGCTTAAATACATTTTCAACGCTCGGATGAAAGAAGGGTTGTCTGTCCGTGAACATGTTCTAGACATGATGACCCGCTTTAATCTGGCCGAGATGAATGGGGCTTCGATCGACGAGTCGAGCCAGGTCAGTTTTATCATGGAGACTCTTCCGAATAGTTTTCTTCTGTTTCGTAGCAATGCTGTTAAACAAAATTAGCTACACTCTGACTACCCTCCTCAATGAGCTACAGAATTTCCAGTCCCTGAACAGGGTAAGGGAATCTGAGGCAAATGTTGCCTACAAGTCTCATCACAGGGGTTCGACCTCTGGGACAAAACCTGTTGCTCCTTCACGCCCGAAAGGGAAGAAAAGGATGAAGAGGGGTAAAATTGACCGAGCTGCCACCCAGAAGTGCAAGAAGGTCAAGGAGGTTGCAGAGAAAGGAAAGTGTTTCCACTGCAATGGAAGCGGACATTGGAAGAGAAATTGTCCCAAATTCCTGGCCGAGAGGAAGAACCAAGGTAAATGTGATTTACTTGTGGTAGAAACATGTTTAGTGGAGAGTAATGACTCTTCCTGGATATTGGATTCAGGCGCCACTAACCACGTTTGTTCTTCTTTTCAGGGGATTGATTCCTGGCAGCCGCTGCGAGAGGGTGAGGTGACTCTACGGGTTTGATCCGGAGAGCTTGTCTCTGCTGCAGCAATCGACACGGTGAAGCTGAATTTTGGCAGAAAGTACTTATTGTTAGACAATTTGTACATAGTTCCAGGGTTTACTAGAAACATTGTTTCTATTTCCTGCCTAATTGAACATTGTATTTCCGTTTCATTTGAATTAAATAAAGCGTTTATTTCTTTCAAAGGGAATGCTATTTGTTCAGCTTCACTTGAAAATAAGCTGTATGTTTTAAAACCCAATTCGGTTAAAAGTATTTTAAATACTGAATTGTTTAAAACTGCGGAAACACGAACTAAGAAAGCAAAAATTTCTCCAAAAGAAAATGCCCATCTTTGGCATCTAAGGTTACGCCACATTAATCTCAATAGGATTGAGAAACTGGTAAAGAATGGACTTCTAAACGAGTTGGAAGAAAACTCTTTACCAGTATGTGAGTCATGCCTTGAAGGCAAAATGACCAAACGTCCTTTTAGTGGAAAAGGATATAGAGCCAAAGAGCCTCTTGAGTTAAAACATTCTGACCTCTGTGGTCCGATGAATGTTAAAGCTCGGGGCGGTTATGAGTACTTCGTGTCTTTCATAGACGATTACTCCAGATATGGGTATATTTACCTAATGCATAAGAAGTGTGAAACTCTTGAAAAGTTCAAGGAGTATAAGACTGAGGTTGAGAACCTCTTAGGTAAATCGCTTAAAACACTTCGATCGGATCGAGGTGGAGAGTACATGGACACTGAATTCCAAGACTATATGATAAAACACGGAATTACGTCCCAACTCTCAGCACCTGGTATGCCACAGCAGAATGGTGTATCAGAGAGGAGAATTAGAACCTTGTTGGACATGGTTCGGTCGATGATGAGCTATGCTCGTCTCCCTGATTCTTTCTCGGGGTACGCAGTAGAGATTGCGGTTTACATTTTGAACAATGTTCCCTCAAAGAGTGTTTGTGAAACACCCTTTGAGCTCTAGAGTGGACGTAAAGGTAGTTTACATCACTTCAGAATTTGGGGATGTCTGACCCATGTGTTTGTGTCAAACCCGAAGAAGTTGGAACCCCGTTCAAAATTGTGCCTATTCGTAGGTTACCCTAAAGGGGGTGTTTGGCCCATGGGTTTGGATTTGGATGGGTTTGGATTCCAAATCCAAACCCATGTTTGGAGCAAGGTGTTCCAAATCCTGGGTTTTGAAATCCATTCCCATGGGTTACAACAGTGTAATCTCATGGAATTTGTTCCATGTTTTTCTCATCCATTTGTCGACTACTTCGACAACTCCGATAAAAACTCCGGCGACCACCGACAGCGACAACTCCGGTAAAAACTCCGGCGACCATCGACAACGATATAACTCCGACGACCGCACCACCGACCACTTTCGCAACAACTCCGACGACAACTCGACGACCACTCAACAACCACCGCCGACAACGACAACTCCGACGATCGTGCGGCGACCACTTTGGTAACAACTCCGGTGACAACTCCGACGACAACTCGCGCGACCACGACACCATCGACAACGACAACTCCGTCGACCACCGAGACCATCGACCTAAGTTTGTTACCATTTTTCAGCCACCACTTCGACAACAACTCCGGTGACAACTCGGCGACCACGCACAACGACAACTCGGCGACCACATCGGCGACTAGCCACCACCGATGGTTGCCTCAACGACCATTTTAACAACAACTCCGACGACTCAATGACCACCGACAAACCAAAAATCCAACGACCACCTCGACAATCTCACCACCTCATCAACTCGACCACTCCAAACAATCCAACAATCTAGTCAATTTTTTAAAAGGTTAAAATAAAACTAAAAATGGTTAATAAACATTTTTTTTATGTTACTCTCAACACCTTTGAATTTTGTGAAATTTTTATTAAAAAAAAAAAAACTTGATATTTTTTTTAATATACACTCAAATGACTCAATTTTATAATTTCTTTTTTAAAAGTTAGAAAAAATGAAATAATTTTTTTCTTTCGCACAAAGGCGTTTTATGTTCTTTTGTTTCATGTTAGTTGCAACACTTTTGGACGATGTATCTATATGTGCAAACTCGTGGTAGAGGTGTTAAAAAACTACCTAAATTGAAAGTTTCATGGAAAAGTTACTTAAAAAAATTGATCCATGTTAGACATTAACTTATACAATTCACATAAGATCAATTACAAAAATTTGAAAGGAATAAAATAGCTAAAAGAAAAAATGTGAAACAAAATCATGCAAAAACCTAGAGTTCGTAAAATCTGCGCTCAAGACACACGACTCTCTATTCCCGTGTTTGAACACCGCACTCCAAACACAGTTTTCTGATTCCCAGACTTCAGAAGACTGCACCCCAAACACAGTTTACGATTCCCGAGCTTCAACCCTCAGATAAACCCTCCAAAGCTTCGATTCCCGGATTCTCGATTCCGAACTGCGCCCCAAACAAAAATTTCAAAGAGACTAGGGGTGGTCTGTTTTACGATCCCAAGGAAAACAGGGTGCTTGTGTCGACAAACGCCGTTTTCCTAGAGGAAGACCACATCAGGGATCATTTACCTAGAAGCAAAATTGTATTGAATGAAATAGACAGTACATCAGCAAGAGTTGTTGATGGAATAGTACGTCAGTAAGCGTTGCTGACCCCAACGGGTCTAGTCAAATCGGTTCCCAAGAGTTGGGAATGCCTCGACGTAGTGGGAGGACTGTGAGACAGCCCGATCGCTATATGGGTTTAGCTGAAACCTCAGTTGTCGATGCTAACTATAACTGTGAGGATCCATTGACCTATAATCAGGCAATGGCTGATGTTGATAAAGACGAGTGGATTAAAGCTATGGACCAAGAAATGGAGTCTATGTACTTCAATTACATGCGGGAGCTTGTGGATCAAACGGATGGGGTAAAACCTATTGGTTGTAAATGGATCTACAAGCGTAAACGTGGCGTAGATGAGAAGGTGCAAACCTTTAAAGCCCGACTAGTGGCAAAGGGTTTTACCCAGGTTGAAGGGGTTGACTATGAGGAGACCTTTTCACCTGTTGCCATGGTAAAGTCAATCAGGATCCTTCTGGCCATCGCCACGTATTATGACTACGAGGTATGGTAGATGGATGTCGAGACAGCCTTTCTGAATGGCAAACTTGACGAGACCATCTACATGGAACAACCCAAAGGGTTCATTGCCCAAGGCCAAGAGCAAAAAGTTAGCAAGCTTCATAAGTCCATT
This sequence comes from Trichosanthes cucumerina, assembly GCA_036507285.1. Taxonomy (NCBI): domain Eukaryota; kingdom Viridiplantae; phylum Streptophyta; class Magnoliopsida; order Cucurbitales; family Cucurbitaceae; genus Trichosanthes; species Trichosanthes cucumerina. Next base: position 46,739,945 of record CM071845.1, on the reverse strand, counting down.
TATGGACTGAAACAAGCTTCGAGATCTTGGAATATAAGGTTTGATGAGGTAATCAAATCTTATGGCTTTGATCAAAATACCGACGAACCTTGTGTCTACAAGAAAATCGTTGACAAAAGCATCGCATTTACGGTATTGTACGTGGGCGATATTCTTCTCATTGGGAATGAGGTAGAATTTCTTCTCGACGTTAAGAAATGGCTAGCTTCACAATTCCAAATGAAAGATTTGGGAGAAACTCAGTATGTTCTAGGTATCCAGATAGTCCGGAACCGAAAGAACAGAATACTAGCCTTGTCTTAGGCATCTTATATTGACAAGATGTTGTCTAGATATAAGATGCAGAACTCCAAGAAGGGCATGCTGCCTTTTAGGCATGGGGTTCATTTGTCTAAGGATCAGTATCCTAAGACTCCTCAAGATGTTGAGGATATGAGACGTATTCCATATGCTTCAGATGTAGGGAGCCTGATGTATGCCATGTTGTGTACAAGGCCCGACATCTGTTATGCAGTCAGAATTGTCAGTAGATATCAGTCCAATCTAGGATTAGATCACTGGACAACCGTAAAGACAATCCTCAAGTATCTTAGGAGAACGAGGAACTACAACTTAGTGTATGGGCGTGGGGATTTTATCCTTACAGGATACATAGATTCTGATTTTCAGACTGATAAGGATTCTAGAAAATCCACTTCAGGGTCAGCCTTCATTTTGAATGGAGGAGTCAGAGTCCCGCGAAGCATCAAGTAAGGATGCATTGCGATTCCACTATGGAAGCGGTATGTTGCGGCTTGTGAATCTGCAAAGGAAGCTGTTTGGCTAAGGAAGTTCATGACAGACTTGGAAGTTGTTCCAAATATGAACTTGCCTATCACGCCGCTCGTGATAACAGCAGCAAAGTGCGATGCTAATTCACGTGAACCTCGAAGCCATAAGAGAGGTAAACACATTGAGCGCAAGTATCATCGATCACGGAAATTGTGCACATGAGGCGTGATGATCCACGTAGATAACATCGAGCACAATGTAGCCGATCCATTTACAAAGCCCCCACGGCTAAAGTGTTTGAGGTCACCTAGGGAGTCTAGGTATTCGAGAGCTTCCTGACTAGGGCAAGTGGAAGATGTGTAAACGGGTATTCAATGCCCTAGTTTATTGTAATTTTTATTGTAATTCAAATACATTTTGAAATGTACCTTCTCCACTAGCTTAGTCCAAGTGGGAGTTTGTTGGGATTTTTGTCCTAATCTCGTATTTGTAAAATATTGTTTTGAAATTAATAAGAGTTATTATTTTCTTCACTTTGTGTCTCATAAATATATTAAACCTTTCCAATAAACTAAGCTCCGGGGGTCATTGAATATATGAGAGAACTAGAACTTGAACGGTGTGTGTAGTTGACACACAAGGAGGATCACGTTCGAGTTAATGACCGAACGGTCTACATGATATAAGGATGGGGTTGGAGACCTAATCTCGGATATACTGTGGATGCGCCCGCTTTGTATTAGATACAAACGAGGTGATCGACTCGTTCATGTGGATGACATGCGAGTGGGGGCATCTGTATAAATGAGATTGTACAAGATCGACCATGATTTATTAGACTTACCGATATAACACCGCTGACAAGTAAAGACTAATAAATTCGTAGATGACCATTAGTGACTCGACACAATCTCGAAAGCGTATTACGGACTCTTGTGCATTCGGAGTTTGTCCTTTGATTAGTGCGGGTGAGGTGGTCCCAGTCACTCGCCCAATATGCCTATCTTCTCGTGGACAAAACCAAGTAGAGAGTGGGAACCTAATTACGAGATGGAATTCACTCGTCCACCTATAGGGAAACTAGAGGGGTTGTTCCCTTAAGTCTTGTCTCCAGGCTTGGACAACGGCGCCACCTTCTCACCGGCCGAGAAGGGTGTTGTGTATGGTTGGACCATCACAATATGTTGTTCATTAGAGGAGCGAGTGGGGCTTAAGGAACAAGATATAGACACAGGGGTAAAGCGGTAATTTGACCCACCGTGTCTATGAACAACTGCGAAGGGTCGACTCATGAGCATTGGTTATATCGGTGGACACGTAATATTCTACACTGATGGGAGTACAAATGACTACAGCTTTAGTGGAATGTTACTGTGTAGCTAATGAATATTGGTTGGCCAAGTCAAAGAGTTTGACTGATTAACCTCGAGATCATTGGAGCTCATCCATTGTAGGTCCATTAGGTCCCTTGGTTGGCTCAATGCAGGATAAAAAGAAGGGTTAAAGTTTTGGCATGAAATTGAAATGTTCAATTTCACTTTAAGAGTAATTATATCATATAGATGATATAATATATAGTTTAATATGAATGAGATTCATAATAAACTATATGTTAGCCTTATTGGTGAATTAAAGGCTAATTGGAGAAACCGAAAGAGAGAAAATAAATTGAATGAGATTCAATTTGATTAAATCCACAACTATTGCAAATAAGATTTGCACCATAAGATATGAGATATCTTATATTATAAAATTATGTAAATGAGAATTTACATAACATATGGTTGTGGTAAAGTGGTAATTATGTGAAGTTGTGAACTTCATCATTCCACTATTTAAACCCTTTGTAAGATGGGTTTGGTAAGGAAAGTTGTCATTTTTGGATTTTGACCTAAGAATCCAAAAGTGCTTTCTCTCAATTCTCTCATTTCTCCACCTCTTCCAAAACAAAAGGAAGTTCCCACCAACTTCCGTTCTCCTAAAGAGAACAACCAAGAAGATCTATTTTGGTAGTGTTCGGGATCCGTTCGTGGGAAGAGTTCGTGGAGATCGAGGAACACGAAGAGTTCATGATCTGCAAGGAGAGGTTGCTGAATCGATCTACAACAAGTAAGTTATCCTCATCGTTGTAATCTTTTCAGCATGTTTAGCCTAGATCTAATAGGTAGATCGATTTTAATAAGTACATTGCATGATGGTACCATGACGATTCCATCGTCTTCTGCTGCGCAGGGATTCTCATTCCCTTCAACACCGTGAGATTTATGCTCGGCCTCGTGAAGTCAATAGGGAATCCCCATTTGGATGGTGTTGGCATAAATCAAGAGCAAGGTGAATGGAGAAAGTATTTATAGTAAGTGGGAGAAGGAAGTGTGTCAACACATCCTACGATCCCCTCCATTAGGTTGGACCGTGAGATTCCCATGTTGCGGCTGCAGGTTGCCCGAAGTAGCACCATCCATTCAGAGAGATGTAACATGGGATTTGGAACAACTCAAACTCCAGAAATAGATAAGCTCTCTTAGGTCCATTCCAAGATTTGTCTCTCCAATTCGGTAGCATTGTTGGGACCGACCTCTTAGGTCTGAAAATGGCGGGTCACACTTACAAGAATTGCTAAGTGTTAGTAAATTCTTGACCAAAGTATCGATAACTAGAATGCTATAGGAATAAGAGTTATTCCGGTGTTAGCATTTAGTCAAGAATGTCTTGGTTCAGTGAAGGAGTGATTGACTACCACTCGGTAACGGTTGCTCTGACTCACTGAAGTATCGTTGCAAAAACAATAATGAGTTTATGGGTATATTATTACTTTTGCTAAATTCTTAAATTGGATAGGTTACAAACAATTCACTAATAGAATTCATACTCTTTCAGCATGTCGAGCTCTTTTATCTAGTTACTTGCCTTTCATAAACTCAGCGACGACAATTATGGAACCTGGAAATCAAACTTGAATACGATTCATGTTCTTGATGATCTGAGGTTCGTCTTAACAGATGAAGGTCCTCCCCCTCCCAGCTCGACAGCAAATTTAATTGTTCGGTCTGCATATGACAGATGGATTAGGGCTAATGAGAAGGCCCGAGGCTACATCTTAGCCAGCATATCTGATGTGTTGTCTAAGAAGCATGAGAGCATGGTCACCGCAAAGGAGAGCATGGGATCGTTACAGCTGATGTTCGGTCAACCATCCTCATCGGTCCATTATGATGCTCTCAAATACGTTTACAACTCCCGTATGAAGGAAGGAGCCTCTATTAGGGAACATGTCCTTGACACGATGGTCCACTTCAACGTGGCTGAAGTAAATGGGGCTATCATATATGAGAAAAGTCAGGTAACTTTTATTATGGAATCTCTTCCGAAGAGTTTCCTGCCATTCCTCACCAATGCGGTGATGAATAAAATAGAATTTAACCTGACTACTCTCCTCAACGAGCTTCAGACTTTTGAATCCTTGTTGAAATCAAAGGAAAAAAGAAGGAGACAAACGTTGTCATTTCGAAGAAGTTCCTGAAAGGATCGTCCTCAGGGACCAAGTCTGGTCATTCTTTTACCAAGAATAAGAGTATTAAGAAGAAGAAGAAGGACAAAGAGAAGGGACAAGCTCCCACACGTAAGGCTAAGGCCATAGGAAAATGTTTTCATTGTGGTGGTGACGGACACTGGAAGAGGAACTGCCCAATGTACCTTGCAGAAAAAAAAGCTGAGAAGGAAAAACAAGGTAAATATGATTTACTTGTTGTTGAAACATGTTTAGTGGAACGTGATGATTCCGCCTGGATATTAGATTCAGGAGCCACTAACCATGTTTGTTCTTCTTTTCAGGAAACTAGTTCGTGGCAGCAGCTTGCTGATGGGGAGATAACTCTCAGGGTTGGAACGAGAGAGGTTGTCTCAGCCAAAGCAGTGGGAGCAGTGAAGTTGTTGTTTAGAGATAGATTCATTTTATTAGAAAATGTACTTTTGGTTCCTGGAATCAAAAGAAATCTTGTATCTATCTCTTGTTTGCTTGACCATATGTATAAAGTATCTTTTGATCATAATGAAGCGTTCATTTGCAAAAGAGGTGTACGAATATGTTCTGCTAAACTTGAAAACAACTTATATGTGTTAAGACCAACAGAGGTAAAAGCTATTTTGAACATCGAGATGTTTAAAACAGCTGATACTTAAAATAGAAGGCAAAAACTTTCTCCTAGTACCTATCTTTAGCACTTGAGACAAGGCCACATTAATCTCAATAGGATTGGGAGATTGGTCCGGAGTGGTCTTCTAAGTCAGTTAGAGGACAACTCTTTACCACCATGTGAGTCCTGTCTCGAACGAAAAATGACTAAAAGATCTTTTTGTGAAAAAGGTTATAGAGCCAAAGAACCCTTGGAACTCGTGCATTCGGATCTGTGTGGTCCTATGAATGTCAAGGCACGAGGAGGGTATGAATACTTCATCTGTTTTATTGATGATTATTCGAGGTATACTATCTTTACCTAATGCATCATAAGTCTGAAACCCTTGAAAAGTTTAAGGAGTATAAGGAAGCAGTTGAGAACACATTAGGTAAAACGATTAAAACACTTCGATCAGATGGAGGTGGAGGGTATATGGATTTGAGATTCCACGACTATATGATAGAACATGGAATTGTATCCCAACTCTCAGCGTCGGGTACACCTCAGCAGAATGGTGTATTTGAGAGGAGAAATAGAACCCTGTTAGACATGGTTCAATCCATGATGAGCTATGCTCAACTGCCTAATTCATTTTGGGGATATGCAGTAGAAGCTGCTATGTATATTTTGAACATGGTTCCCTCTAAGAGTGTTTCAGAAACACCCTATGAGTTATGGAAAGGGCGTAAAGGTAGTTTACGTCACTTCAGGATTTGGGGATGTCCGACACATGTGTTGGTGTCCAATCAAAGAAATTGGAACATCATTCAAAATTATGCCTATTCGTAGGATACTCCAAAGAAACGAAAGGTGGTCTCTTTTATGATCCTCAAGAGGACAAGGTGCTTGTTTAGACAAATGCCACGTTCTTAGAGGAAGACCACATGAGAGATCATCAACCTCGTAGCAGGATTGTCTTGAGTGAAATTTCCAGGGAAGCTACAGATAAATCAACAAGAGTTGTTGATCAAGCTGGTCCTTCTCAAGAGTTGAGAATACCTCGACGTAGTGGGAGGGATGTTAGACAACCCGACCGTTACATGGGTTTGACTGAAACCCAGGTCGTCATATCTGATGATGGCATTGAGGATCCATTGACCTATAAACATGCAATGAATGATATAGATAGGGACCAGTGGATTAAAGGCATGGACCTTGAAATGAAGTTAATGTACTTCAATTCAGTCTGGAAACTTGTACATCAACCAGATGGTGAAAGACCTATCGGTTGCAAGTGGATCTATAAGAGGAAACGAGATCAAGTCGATTAGATGCAAACTTTTAAGGGTTGACTTGTGGCAAAGGGTTACACTCAAAGGGAAGGGGTGGACTATGAAGAAACCTTCTCCCCTGTTGCCATGCTTAAGTCCATTAGAATACTTTTGTCCATTGCCATGTTTTATGACTATGAAATTTGGCAAATGGATGTCAAGACAACTTTTCTTAATGGCAATCTTGATGAGAGTATCTATATGAAACAACCAGAGGGGTTCATAGTTCAGGGTCAAGAGCAAAAGGTTTGCAAGCTTAAACGATCCGTCTATGGATTGAAACAAGCTTCTAGATCCTAGAATATAAGATTTGATACTACGATCAAATCTTATGGCTTTGAACAAAATATTGACGAGTCTTGTGTTTACAGTCAATACCACTATAGCTTTCTTAGTTCTATATGTAGACGATATCTTGCTCATTGGGAATGATGCAGGATTCCTGACTGGCGGTAAGCAATGGCTAGCGACCCAATTCCAAATGAAAGATTTGAGAGAGGCTCAGTTTGTTCTTGGAATCCAAATTGTTCGGAATCGCAAGAACAAAACGCTAGCACTGTCTCAGGCATCTTATATTGACAAGATGTTGGTTAGATATAATATGCAGAATTCCAAGAAGGGTTTTTTACCTTTCAGGCATGAAATTCATTTGTCTAAGGAACAATGTCCTAAGACACCTCAAGAAATTGAGGATATGAGACGAATTCCCTATGCATCTGTTGTCGGTAGTCTGATGTATGCCATGCTATGTACTAGACTTGACATATGCTATGCAGTGGGAATAGTCAGCAGGTATCAGTCTAATCCAGGATATGATCACTGAACAACCATTAAGAACATCCTCAAGTATCTTAGGAGAACGAGGGACTATATGCTTGTGTATGGCGCAAAGGATTTGATCCTTGCAGGATACACTGACTCTGATTTTCAGACTAATGTAGATTCGAGGAAATCCACATCAGGATCAGTGTTGACTCTTAACGAAGGAGCTATAGTATGGAGGAGTATAAAGCAAGGTTGTATTGCTGACTCTACCATGGAGGCTGAGTATGTCGCAGCTTGCGAAGCAACGAAGGAGGCTGTATGGTTTAGGAAGTTCTTGACTAATTTGGAAGTTGTTCCAAAATATGAATTTTCCTATCACCCTTTATTGTGATAATAGTGCTGCAGTGGCAAATTCTAAATAACCTAGAAGCCATAAGCGCGGAAAGCACATAGAGCGCAAGTACCATCTCATCAGGGAGATTGTGCAACGAGGAGACATGATAGTCACGCAGATCGCTTTGGAGCACAACATTGTTGATCCGTTTACAAAGCCTCTCACGACTAAAGTGTTTGAGGGACACCTAGAGAGTCTAGGACTACGGGTTGTACAATAGGGCAGTTTTTCTTTACTCAACATGTTTTACCCCACAGACGTTTTAGTTCAAGTGGGAGTTTATTGGGTTTTATGTCCTAAAACTCGTGGTTTTGTAAACTGAATTTAAATTCTATTTTGAAATAAAGTTGTTATTGAGATTTATTCAGTAAAGGTGTTATTGAATAAAGTGAATTGTGTATTGTGTAACCTTAATACAATAAAGAACCCTTGGCTATAGGATGAATACTTGAACTTTATGTGTGACATAAAAGTGGATCAAGTTCAAGTTATAGCAAAAACAGTCTATATAAGGATAGGGTTGGGTACCTTATTCTGGGGACACTATGGACACAACCCACTTTGTAGAGTACAAACGATGTGATCCTAAATCGTTCATGTGGAGACATGCGAGTGGGGGCGTCCTATGCAATGAGTTTGCATAAGATCGATCGAAAATAGTCACTTAGACTTTATAACTCCGTTTCTTGTCTTAATTGACTATATTCATACGATGACCTAGGTAACTCGATCTTAATCCTGAGCGTTCTATGAACTCCTGTTTATGTAGATTATCCTTAGATTTGCATGGGTGAGAGTGGCTCAAGACTACCGACTCAATAAGCCTCCCATTTCAAGGATAAGTCTGGGTAGATAGCTGGGAACATAGTTCTGCAAATTGGAATTCACTCCTACCCGCTTTAGGGATTAGTAGAGAGGTTGTTCCCTTAAGTGCTGACTCTGGGTCTTGAACAAAGGGCCCACCCCTCTCATTGGCCCGAGAGGGATTCAGTTTGCTGGTTGGACCACAAACCAATTATTCATTAGAGGATCGGTGGGACTTAAAGAACAAGAGGTAATTACAGGGGTAAAACGATAATTTTGACCTTGTTGTAATTACGAACGATCTGTGAATGATCGACTTACTAATCATGGTTATATCGAGTGGACAGAAATATATCTACAGTGAGGAGAGTGCAGCCACTGGGCTTTAGTAGAGTGCCCCGGTGGTTAACGAATGTTGATTAGCTCTAAAGAGTTTGGTCGGCTAATCTCTTGTCTTTGGAGTTCATGATCTATAGGTCCATTAGGTTCTCCTTACTAGCTAGGACTAAGCCTTGTAACATTTTGAGAGAAAAGAATTTGAATTGTTCAAATTCGAGTTTGGGAGAAAGCGTTAACGAATCATAGCTTAATTATGAATTAAACTATGATTAAAAGAAGGTGTATATATTGGATCAGTTTATAACATGAATAAAGATTCATGTTTGGAAAATTGATCGGGATTGGACAATTTATTTAATTTAATATTTAATATTAAATTAAATTAAAAACTAATTAATTAAATTAATTTTTGAATTATTTAATTAATTTAATTAATTTTAATTTAAAATCAATTTAATATTTATTTTGGAATTAAAATTAAATGAAAATGAAGTATTTTCATGATTTTCATGAAAATCAACTTGCCCACTTGCCCAATCCCTCTCATCTTCAAATTGGCCAAAATTGGCCACCTCCATCTCAAAGCATCTTCATCACCCTTGAGTTGTTACTCTAATGAAGCTTGTTGAAGCTTTATATAATGGTGATTTGAGGTAATTTGAGAGAATTTTGCAAAAAACGTTTCTAGCCCGAGTTAGTGACCTTTGTGGCTTTTTCTTCCAAATTCTCTCAACCTAGGATCCCACAATCCGTTCTAAGGCCTGAGGATAGTAGGGAAGACTCTAATGGTTGTCCACGAAGTGTTCGTATTGAAAACCATCCACCTGGTGAAGAGAATTTGATCTTTAAAGTTGAGTTTCTTAACTCCCTGTTTTTCCAGCTTTGAGCATGCCTATTATTTTACAAAATTGATCAACTTAAAGTGTTCAAGATCCAAAATTGCTTTCGGTTTCTTTCTAGACTCTTTCAGAATCATATTCACATTAAATTTATAATATATAGTTCCAAAACTATATATTATATCGTATCTATATACATTAAAATTATTCCCTAATGAATTTGAACATTTCAAATTCAAACGATCTAAGAACCCTTTACGAGGTAGAAGGTGGACTTAATGGACCTACAGATCAGAAGCTCCACGATATGAAATTACTCGGTTAATCTCATTAGCCTTCTAATCAACATTCGTTAACTGTGAGAACACTCCACTAAAGTCCTGCAACTGCACTCTTCTCACTGTAGATATATTTTTGTGTCCACGGATATCGACCAATAACAACAAGTCAATCCTTCACGAATGTTCGTAACACCAACAGGGTCAAATTACCATTTTACCCCTGGGTTACATATTGTACATTAAGTACCAGTGCTCATCTAATGGACAATTTGTTTGTGGTCCTACCAACAAACAGAGTCTCTCTCGGGCAAATGAGAGGGTCGGGCCCTTTGTTCAAGTCTCGGAGATACCACTTAAGGGAACATTCCTCTACTTACTCTAGTAGGTGGGAAGGAGTGAATTCCATCTTGATAAGTTAAGTTCCCAGCCGCTCACTCGGTCTTGTCCCCAAGAAGGTAGGCATATTGAGTCGACAAATCTGGCCACTCTCACCCATACTAGTCAAAGGACAATCCCTCGCAAACAGAAGTTCGTAACCTGCTCAGGATTGAGATCAAGTTGCCTAGGTTATCCTAGGGAAATAGAAACCTAACTAGTCAACGGAGTTACATCTAGAGGTTACTATTTCGTGGTTCGGTCTTATGTAATCTCATTACATAGGATGTCCCCACTCACATGTCATTTACTCGAACACGTTAGGATCTTAGTGTTTGTATCATATACAAACTGGGTCACATCCATAGTTTTACCAGGGTAAGGTACCCAAACCTTATCCCTTAACTATAGACCCTTTAGGCTGTATCTCGAACTGAGATCGTTTATATGTACACTACATTCAGTTAAAGATACATTTAACAACCTTGGATTTTTAGTTGATTAGATTTAGGGTTAAAACAAAGGCAATTTCGTAGATAATGAACAATAACGCTTTATTGAAGTAATAATTGTTTATTACAATAATTAGAACAAAAAATACAAACTATGAGTTTTAGGGCACAAACCCCAACACAATGTTCCTTCGAAAAGTGTTTCTGAAACACCTTACGAACTCTAGAAAGGACGTAAAGGCAGTTTATGTCATTTCAGAATTTGAGGATTTCCAACCCATGTGCTAGTGACAAATTTGAAGAAATTGGAACCTCGTTCAAAATTATGCCTGTTTGTGGGCTACCCTAAAGAAACGAGAGGTGGTCTATTTTTTTATCATAAAGAAAATAGGGTGCTTGTGTCGACAAACACCACTTTTCTAGAGAAAGACCACATCAGGGATCACCAACCTAAAAGTAAAATCGTGTTAAAAGAGTTAGACAGTATGTCAGTAAAAGTTACTGATAATGCTAAGAAACTAACAAAAGTTGTTGACCCTAGCTCGTCTAGTCAAAGTTGTCCATCTCAACTGTTGAGAGAGCCTCAATGTAGTGGGAGGGTTGTTACACAGCCTGACCGTTACATGGGTTTAAATGAAACCCAAGTTGTCACATATAGTGATGGCTACGAGGACCCATTGTCATATGATCAAGCAATGGATGACATTGACAAAGACGAATGGAAAAAAACCATGGACCAGGAAATGGAGTCTATGTACTTCAATTTCGTTTGGGATCAAGGATCAACCTGATGGGTTAAACCCATAAGTTGTAAATGGATCTAAAAGAGAAAACGTGGTGTAGATGGGAAGGTACATACATTCAAAGCTAGACTCATGGCAAAGGGCTATACCCAACGAGAACGGGTTGACTATGAGGAAACCTTTTCTCCTGTTGCCATGATTAAGTCTATACGAATCCTTCTTGCCATTGCTACATATTATGACTATGAAGTATGGCAAATGGATTTCAAGACGACCTTTCACAACGACAAACTTGACGAAAACATCTACATGGACCAACCCAAAGGGTTTATTCAACAAGGCCATGAGCAAAAGGTTTGCAGGCTGAAACGATCCATTTATTGGTTGAAACAAGCCTCTAGGTCTTGGAATATAAGGTTTGATGAGACTATCAAATCTTATGGTTTTATCAAAATGTTGATGAACCTTGTGTATACAAGAAGATAATCAACGATCTTTGATCACACTTTCTAGTGTTGTATGTGGATGATATCCTACTCATTGGGAATGATGTAGGATTCCTGACTGACGTTAAAAACTGGTTGGCTACGCAATTCCAAATGAAAGATTTGGGAGAGGCGCAGTTTGTTCTCGGGATCCAGATTGTTCGAAACCGTAAGAACAAAACACTAACCTTGTCTCAAGCATCGTACATCGATAAAATGTTGATTCGATATAAGATACAAAACTCCAAGAAGGGTTTATTGCCTTTTAGACGTGGAGTCCACCTGTCTAAGGAACAATGAGACGAGTCCCTTATGCATCAGCTGTAGGTAGCCTCATGTACGCCATGTTATGTACTCGACCCGACAACTGTTATGCAGTTGGGATTGTCAGTAGGTATCAATCCAACCTAGAATTAGATCACTGGACTACAGTAAAATCAATCCTCAAGTATCTTAGGAGAACGAGGAACTATGTGCTCGTGTATGGGGCTAAGGATCTGATCCTTACAGGATACACGGACTCTGACTTCCAAATCGATAAGGATTCTAGGAAATCCACTTCGGGGTCAGTGTTTACTCTTAATGGAGGAGCAATAATCTGGCGAAGTATCAAGCAAGGATGCATTGCTGACTCTACTATGGAGGTTGAGTATGTAGCAGCTTGTTAAGCGGCTAAAGAGGCAGTATGGCTCAGGAATTTCATGACTGATTTGGAAGTCGTTCCAAATATGAACCTCCCGATCACCCTTTATTGTGATAACAGTGGTGCCGTGGCAAACTCGAGAGAACCTCGTAGTCACAAAAGGAGAAAACACATCGAACACAAGTATCACTTAATACGAGAAATTGTGCACCGAGGAGACGTGATCGTCACGAAGATAGCATCGGAGTACAACACTGCTGATCCGTTTACAAAGACTCTCACGAGTAAGGTGTTCGAGGGTCACCTAGAAACTCGAGGTTTACACATTAGAACTTGACTAGGACAAGTGGGAGTATTGTATCAAAGGGTATTCAATGCCCTAGTTTATTATATTTGCATTATTGTAATGTTTTATGTACTCCACTAGCTTTAGGAACAAGTGGGAGTTTGTTGGGATTTATGCCCTAAACTCGTGTATTTGTAATTATTTGAGAAAATGAATAAAGTTGTTATTTTTTCTTTAAACTTGTATTCTCGCAATTACAAACTTAAATCCAATAAACTAAGCTCCAGGGTCACATTTAGAATGTCACCCAAATGGTCTATAGTCGATGAATTAGGTCGGAAACCTTATCCTGTTAACACTATGGATGCGACCCACTTTGTATTTGATTCAAACGAGTCAATTCAATTCGTTCATTTAGTTGACATGTGAGTGGGGGCATCTTGTGCAAACAGTTTGTACAAGACTGGACCAGGAATTGTTAGACTAATCCAGTAACGTCGTTGATAGGTTAGGGCTAATGATTCAAACGATAACCAATAGTAATTCAACCTGAATCCTGAGCGAGTTGCGAACTCCTGTCTGTCGGGGATTAACCCTTGACTAGTATGGGTGAGAGTGGCCACAGTTGCCGACTCAATATGCCTACCTTCTTAGGGATGAAACCTTATAGGGAGCTGGGGACTCAACTTCGCAAGAAAGAATTCACTCGTTCCCCATTCTAGGGTAACTAGATAGGTTGTTCCCTTAAGAGCTGTATCCAGCTCTTGAACAACGGGGCCACCTCCCTCTTGTTGGCCCGAGAGGGATAATGTTTATGGTCAGACCATAAACTTGTTGTTCATTAGAGGATCAGTGGTGCTTAAGGTGCAAGAATTAGTCATAGGGGTAAAATGGTAATTCGACCCAGTTGTGACTACGAACAACCTGTGAAGGGTTGATTCATGGGCACTGGTTAAATCAATGTACACAACTTGTCCTACAGTGAGGAGAGTGCAGCTACGAGTCCTTAGTGGAGTGACTCGTAGTTAAGGAATGTTGATTGACGGAATCAATGAGTTTGATTAGTCAATCTCGCGTTGGAGCTCCTAATCTATAGGTCCATTAGGTCGCTCGATTGGCTCAACATGGAATTTAATAGAGGGTATAAAGTTTTGGAATCAATTTGAAATGTTCAAGTTCAAATTTAGGGAATATATCAATTATATATGATATGATTGATATAATATATAGTTCAATATAAATATGATTCATATTGAACTTAATTATGTCTAATTATGGAATTGAGACATAAAATATGGTAGAACTTTGGAGAAATGAAATTGGACTTATTCAAATCCAATTTCTCCACATTATATGAATATGATTCATATAATAAGGTTTTTGGCACCTTATATTATGCATTTATGCATAATAAGTGGAGAAAGTGGCGAGATAGGTGGAGAATTTGTCTCCACCCGAATTTCCTATAAAAGCATCCTTTTGGATGCATTTTATGTTACTTGAACCATTTGTGTCGTTTTGCATCAAAGACAAACACAAGAGTTCTCTCAAACTTCTCTCTAAAAATACCCCTAAACCAAAAGGAGATCCTACCTCTCTCCCTCTCTTAGAGAACAACTGAGAAGGCTTTTTGGTGGTGTTCGAGAAATCGTTCGTAGAGAAGAATAAGTCATAGACAACGAGCAACTACTTGAAGAATTAGTCTTAAAAGGTAATCCTTCTGATCTCTCTTTGCTTTCAAATTAGTATGTTTAGCCTAGATTTATGTTTTGAGCAACTTCTATGTAACACAATTAAGTGCATATGCGATCAATCGCTTCCGCACGGGATTCAATTCTCTTCACTGTTGGCCTTTATACAGTCGCTTATCAAAAATCTTCTAGTCTTGCCTTTTCTTCACCTTTTTTCCTATACATTTTAGCATTTTCATAGGTAAAGTGGCATAACAATCAAGTTCATGCAACTGCATCATTCAAATTAAAATCAAGCCTTTTTAGCGTCCAATAGCCCTTGTGTCCAACTCTAGGGGTAGGTGACAAGCTTTTTGAAAAGACAGTTTTATATGGAGAAATTCTTAATGTAGCTTTAAAAGTTGTCTGATATGTCCAAAGTGCTTATTCAAACCTGAGTGACCAATCCTTTCGCGATGGATCAACTATCTTTTGAAGGATTGTTATGATCTCCCAATTTCACAATTAAACTTTTTCATTCGTCTATGGATGATATGCGTTACAACTCCTGATGTTGTACTTGCCAAGTGGATTTCCTACGACCTTGATCACAAAATGAGTTCTCTTATCGCTAATTAACTAATACCCTTGGCATACCAAAGCTAATAAAGATGTCTTGTGTAGAATCTTTTACATTGTCTTGGCATCATTGGCAAGTGTTTCCACCACCTCGATCCATATGGATACATAGTCTACTTGGAGTAGAATATACACATTTCCAAAGGGTGGCAACAAAAGTCGCATGAAATCTATGTCCCACACGTCAAAGATTTCCATTTCTAACATGTATTGCATAGGCATTTCGTGCCTTGTTGTTAAATTTCCCTCTCTCTGGCACTAATCACATCCTTAGCAAACACGTTCATTCTTGAAAACAGTCCGGGAATGTATCCACACTGGAGTACTTTAGTTGTTGTCTTTGTACCTGTAAAATGATCGCCATGTGTGGTTGTGTGACAAGTGTAACACCATAAAAGTGTTATTTTATATACTTATCTTATGTTAGTTCTGCTACACTCACGTTCTTAATTGTTTATTTCAGAAGATTTAAATCTTGAGGCAATTTCGGAGGCTTACGAAAGATCAAAGGTCAAAAGGATGAAATTGAGCCAAGAAATGCATCAAATTAGGAGAAGAAGAGCAAAATAAACCAAAGGGACTGCCTGTAGAGCATCTAGATGCCAAAAAGGAGTGTCTAGAAGTTATTCACTCTCAAGCATGAAGACCCATACACAAAGTGTTTAGACGCTGCATGAAGCGTCTCAACGCTTGCACATATCAATTGATGAAGTCTTGCTCGACGTTGTGGGAACGTTATACTTAACGCAGCAAGCGTCGAGACGCTGCTCATATTTTCTTAGATCCTTCTCTTAAATAGATAGGGGCGCTCTCCTTGGCATTTAGACGCTTCTCTCGACAATAAATGCAAACTTTTCTCTTAGGTTTTAAGATGTAGAGGTAGAAAGGAAAAGATACACTTTTTCCACTTTCAAAATTAGACTTAGTTTAGTGTTTAGGATAATTTCTTTTATAGTTTTGTAGTTTATTTGAAGAAGACCATGGAGGTCATTAAAGTGTTTGTAATTATGCTTGGCTAAACCTCCTCTTCTAGTTCATAGGTCGGTCAAAATCAATTGTAATATAGTGAGACTATTTTGCAATTCTTAACCTTCTTGAATTTTGTGTTTTAATCTTATGACCATGCATCATTGATTGAATTGACACCTCAATTGTTTGTGCATGTCTACTATTATTCCCAATTGAATTGATACCTCAATAGGTTGTAACACTATAGTTATAACTGTGTGTGATCCTTCGTGGAACCTTGGATTCATAGCAATCATGTTAGGCTCTAGGGAATTTATGAAGTAGGTTAATTGGAGTTATCTAATTCAGGTGCCTTCATCTTTTACATTGCTTAATACATTTATCTTAGTTCTTTTTGTTATGAGAGTGCTAGATAATTAAGATAATTGAAGTTAACACTACTAGAAATTATAGATTTCTTGACACTTGCAAGTTTTAAATACTTGACGTTTTTATGAAAAAACGTCAAGTAAGATGAAGTTTTAAAAGAAAAACGTCAAGAAAAGTTAAAAAAAAACACGGAGGTTGACAAAAGTTTCGAATTTTTCTCGCTTCCAATTTCTTGACATTTCAAAAACGTCAAGTGTAGCAAAATGGAAAAGCCGGCAACATTTTTTTTTTTAAAAAAAGAGCTAATTAAAAACCCTTCACGCACGCGGTCGTTCAATACACTCTTCGCGATTATCCTTCACCCACAGTACGCAGAAAAACCCTTCGAGTCGCCGCCGCTACAACCCGCCCTTCGCTCCAACGAACTCTCTCCAAACTCGCAGCCGCCGACCGCCCAACACTGATCGCCCAACACCCTTCGCTCCATCGATCTCACGACCTATTTTCCCTTTCCCTCCATCGATCTCACGACGTCTTCAAATATTACCTTTTGGTATACAAACCCTAGTTCTTCATGTTCGTCAGCTTCCACTCTGCCTCACACATGGTCGCTCAAGCATCTCCCTGTTCGCCACCGACTCCAAAGCCTCACTCTGTGCCACCGGTAAGTACTCTCTCTCTCTCTTCGTCAAATTTTCACCCCACTTGACACAGGGTCGTCTGAGCACCTCCAATGTCGCCACCGATTCCGAATCTTAGGTATGAAAATTCCAAACTTTTGAGCGTTGTTTTTCAGTACGAGGGCATGTTTATTTTACTTCGTATTGTGTATTGGGAATCTTTATTTATTCATTTATATTGTTGGTTTGATAGTTTGAGATTTACAATTAAAGATCTAAGAAATTTCTTTGAAGTTTGTCAAAGAAATCAGCGAGCTCGTGAACACGATGGTTGTAGCAGTGAGTCTTTATCCACTCCTTAACATTTTTTTCCCTTAATTTTTGATGGGCACAAGCGTGTTTGATCACAGATTTGCATTTGTTAAGATCGTTTCACAATTTAGGCAAAGATCCACTCTCTTTTTATCCTTGAATTGAATCACCATTGCTTGACAACTCCATGACCTTTTCAATCACCAACCTGTATCATTGTCATATTAAAGGTAAGGTTCGAAGATTCGATTTACCCACAATTTTCTTGTGTAGACTTTATGAAGTGTTGTCTGATAACTCTTCATCATCGAGTTATTTCCATTCAATTTGAGCCTTAAGCCTTGACAACTTTGTGATCATGAGCCTTACTCTATGTCACCGGTAAGCCCCCTCTATCTCTTTATATGTGGTTGCACTTCCAACAACGACTTCTCTGATGAGAAGCTTCCGACCGACAACATTTTTCATCCTTTAATTTCTTCTATCCAATGAAGAACATGTTACAGTGCTAGCATAATAGTTGAGAGTCGAGTCTATCTTTCTTTACTGTGAATTTGTATGCTACCCGTTGTGGTAAGATTTTTTTTGCAAATTATTGTTTAATAGTTTTTAACATTTATTTCTTTGTTTTTGAAACCATCTTCATATTTTTGGTTACATGGTTAATTACTTGTATTTGTTGAGCAACAAAGTTATTTGTGAATTGATTCAAACTCTGTAGAATCGACCCTAAAAATTCTTTTATATTACTTACCTAATGGTCACTGTATTCTTACGATAGTATCTTTTGTTATATGTTTCCTCATATTTTACTTCATCACATAACATGGTTGCTTTGAAACTTGAAACTTAATGGAGGAATGATGGAAGTTAGATTATTTTAGTTAGCTCATTTTCTACTAGTTGAATGGTTCATATCATTCTGAATAGGTTGAATTTTTTTCTTTAATGTCATTGTTATAACTCATGTTCAATTACTCTTATTGCATGATGCTCTAACATTGTTGGGTTAAAAGAAAACACCTCTATCTCCCGAGACAGTGATTGCATTAGGTATTCCTTGTTGCAGGTTAAGTTTCTAGAAATGTCATTTCTTCTACATCTTCTTTAGTTAATTGTTTTGGACCTTAGACTAATACTTGCTCTATTTTCTTTGATGCCTTTGTTGGTATTATATTCTCTTCATGTTTACTTTAGTGTTTTTCGTTAGACTAACTTCTTTGTTATATATAATCCTTTATTCAAAAGGTTTCAATTGTGGGGATGGAGCTGTGTTAATATTGGAACTCCACAATTTCTTAGTGTAACCAAGGATGCTACAATGTGTAGAGCTGGAATGAATTACCTTCTCAAGCTTTCTCACCAACACTTCTATGCCTTTAATAATGCCCTTTGTTTCAAGGTTTGTGTATCCTTTTGTTGTTATGTTTATCTAATTACTTGTTTGTCAAGGGGTGAACTGAAGTTCTTTTGTTGTTGTAAAAAACAACATGTGTTATAAGTAGCAGTATTTAAAATTTATGACTTTTGCCTGCCCCACATGGTGAACTTGGCTAATTGAGTTAACCTATGTTTTGTTGGATTATGATTTATAAGTTGGTATGTAGTTTGTGAGTTATATAAGTTTGAGCTATATAACAAACTCATAGTGGAGAATAAGAAAATCTACCAAACTTAACTCAAGATACACAAAATATAACATGTGAGCCAAATGCATTTTTCTTTCTGGTTGCAGTTTGATTTGTATGTGACTACTTCTTTGATTGATATGTATAACATTCATGTTTTATGTTTTTGTTTTGCAATTTTGGAGGTTATCATGTTTTATGTCTCAACCATGTTCTCTAAATCTTGCTCTTTTTCCTTTCCTTGACATATTTTCCAATTCTCTAAATCTTGGGGGCAATTATTTGAAACGTGTTTCCTTTTTAACGGATTGTCCACAAAAAGACTACATCCGTTTTTAACGGTTTCTTTTAGCGTGAACATGAGACTTAAACTCGTTTTAGCGTGAACATGAGAGTTAATCAATACAAGGCCACTTTGTAGGTTTGGGGGATGGTTGTGTGTATAAGTTTCAGTTTAGGAACGTTTTAAGTTTCTTTGAGCGTGAAAAATGAGATTTAAATTCTTCTTCTAGCTTTTTGACCATTTGTATGTTTCATGGGATGAAATAGACATTATTAGATCGTTTTGAGTTACTTTTAGCCTCAAAGTATGCTTAAGTTCCTTTAATCCATTTTTCCCCCTTTAGTCTAGTTTAGCACTTGAGAGTTGTTGGAACTTTTCTGGTTTAAGTACACTTGTAGGATTGCTTGTTCTGCTGAACTTTCTTGGCATGTTTTAAGTCATAAATCGTGTTTTGAGCATTTATGAAATTATTCTTGTTCTGTTGAGAAATATCTGATTTTTGAACCCCAACCCTTGTGTATATGAAGTTAGTGGATGGCTGGGAATAATGAATTGTTTTTGAAGTGTTTCTGATGTTAAAACAGGTCATTGAAGTTTTGAAAAAGTCCTAGTAGCGTCGTTATGCTATTGAAATTTTGGAGTGAAATTTGTGTTATTTACTGAAACACACACACAATCAAAATGTATGTGAAAAAGATTGAAGCTTATGTTTTTGTACACAAATGGAATCACATGAGATTGGGGCTAAATCTCTCTTTTTGTGTTTCGAAGACAAATTTCTCTTAGGTTTTATTTTTTTGAATCTTTTTGTATTTTGTGCTATAGTTTTTGTTATAGTTTGGTTTGTGCTATAGTTTCACTATACGCACCTTGGTCCTACTGAGTTAGTTTTTGGTCTCAAAGTACGCTTAAGTACCTTAAGACACTTTTGTAGCATCCAATGGTTGGTGTGTGGTTAAGGTTCACTTTAGGCACTTTCTAGGTTTCTTTAAGAGCCAAGTGACACTTCAATTCTTTTTAGCAACTTTTTAGGTTACAAGAGGCAAAGTAGAAATTCTTATTTTGTTTTGAGTTAGTTTTTAGCCTCAAAAAATGCTTAAGCATCTTTAATACACTTTTGTTGCAATGGGGGTTAGCTGTGTGATCACTTTATGCACTTTCTAAGTTTCAAACGAACACTTAAACTCGTTTTAGCCATTTTTTTTCACAGTGGGAAGTGTTGAATGTGGGTATTACGTCATGAGATATATGAGAGATATCATGACAAAAGGAAACATCGTAGTCACAGATTCAGTATGTTATTTATTTTTGCATTTCAATTGTTACACTTGACAAAATATTATTTATTATAATATTTGACTCTTAATATTTGTAGATTGATACAAGAAACCCATACTCGCAACCGGAGTTAGATGAAGTGCGAGTGGAGTGGGTTGAATTTTTGGGTGGATACATATGATGAATTTTTGGGTGGATACTACTCTGGATTGTTCATGACAATTTTTTGGGTGGCTACATATGAAGGTGCCAAATATTCTTTTTGTGTAAATATGGTTTGACATAGGATAGATAGTGACAGTTTTTTGGATGGCTACATGAAGGTGCCAAATATTTTATATAGATGTTTGCTTGAGATAGGATTGATAGTCAATTTTTTTGGATGATTAGTGTTTTAACATATATGGTGGAGATAAGTGTAGTTTAACATTTTAAATGTATAAATATGATGGGGAGTTACTAATGTTGGAATTGTTAAAAGTTTGAACTTGTCATTTTAGAATTGTTCATATGGGAAGAAGATTTGAATTTTTTGGGGTATTATTAATGAAATTTTATTTTCATAGATCTTGAATATATAATTTATTGGAATGCAATGCAGAAAATTTCAGATTTTAGGGAATAATTGATTGAAAAATAAAATCACAATGCGTCAAGATCTAATTCAAATTGACACTTTTCAAATGTCAAAAAAGAACATTACATTTGTCATTTTAAAATTGTCAAGGTTTACCTTCAATTTGACGTTTTAGGACTGTCAAGGATAAACTCATATTTGACATATTTCAAGCGTCAAGTAACTTTTATTTGACATTTCCACGATGTCAAGATAAACATATGTTTGACACAGAGAAAACGTCAAGTATTAAAATAAATTTGATACTTTTTCAGAGTCAAGATAAAACTATATTTGACGAATAAAAAGTGTCAAGAATTTATGTTCAAAATGACACATTATAAGCGTAAAAAAAGAGTATACATAACACTTTATAAGTGTCAAGTATTGTGTATTATTCTTGACGGTGGATTCCTTGACGGTTTGAAAAATGTCAAGTAAAGCAATATTCGACATTTTATAAGCGTCAAGAAAACTAGTTTTTGTTGTAGTGTAATTTATGCAGGCATGTAAAGTTAATGAACTTAGGGAAATTGTTTTTTAGGGGAACCACTAAACCAACAAAGTTAATTGTCAATTTAGTTAAAATCTATCTGTGAATGGCTGACATCTATATTACAATTGGGATAATCATACCTATGAACTAGAACTTGGTAAGATTTGATATCTCATAAATTTTCTCTCTTTATTTAAGTTTATGTTATTTATTTTAATTCAACCAAATACCCCTCCCCCCCTCCCCCCTTCTTGTTTTCTTTTGGAATCTAATCTTGGAAAGTTGAAATTCTTTGCTCCCGGTAGTTCGACCTGGTTCACTATTAAGTACTACAAATATTTAATTTTAGATCAGTAACTATAAATTGTATTTGATTGAACCTTAGCCTCCAATATTCTCAAGACATCCTCCTCCACAACACCTCCTGAGTACTAGATGGAATCTCATTTTATAAAACTTCTTCAATTGTTTCCCTGTTGCATCTAGTCGAGTAAGTCTACTAACTAGATAGTTACTTGAAGGTTTGATAACTATTTTGTTTTTAGTTTGAAAATTAAGCTTGTTTTCTCTCAATTTGTATATAATGTTTTTTATATCCTTTAGAAAACATTTGAATTCTTAGCTAAATTCCAAAAACAAAATCAAGTTTTTGAAAACTACTTTTTTAGTTTTCAAAATATGGTTTTGTTTCTTAAAACATATATAAAATATAGATAACAAAATAAATAAACCCTTAGGTAGGAGTAGTATTTCTAGGCTTAATTTTAAAAAATCAAAAATAAAAAATAAAATGATTATCAAACGGGACCTTAATTTCTTAGGTTGATGTTTAAGATTCTTGTTAATTAAGTGTAACTAAATGGGTAGTCTTGGCAGCGTAACCCAGGTAGCAATTTTGGGGCATAACACTGTCAAACCCAAATTAACCATGTGAGATAAAAACCCAAATTTATTCTCCAATATATATAATAAGATTAGTCTCACGTTAAATCCGAAGTTTCATAATACGATAAGTGAGTTTTGTGTGGTAACACTTTTGTTCCTAATTTCTAATTTAGTCGAGTCTCCAAAATGGTAGAGATTTATTGAGCTAGCTATAAATGTCATTTGCACCAAAGTAAGTAAAGGATATGTGCCTTCATAGGTCGAAGTTTATAACTCACTTAAGATTGAGATCGATATAAAATGATTGTGGTCCAATCTTATACAAATTCATTATATATAATATTCCAACTTACATATCTCCAGATAAATTATTTGGTCATGTGTAACTATTGTAAAGTGAGACATACCAATAGTATTATCATGATAAGAAACTCACCCCTTTGTATGAATTTTTTGAGTTATTTCACTCTATATCTATGGATAATGTAAATTGCGAATAAAATCATTAAAAAAAATTTAGGCAATAAAACATAAATGATGAGGTTTATAGCATAAATCTCAATAATGAGTTTATATGTTTTCTTATCTGTTTTTTACCTATTTTCTCAAAAACCAAGTCAATATTTGAAAACTAAAAAAAGTAGCTTTCAAAAAGTTGAGTTTATTTTTAGAATTTGGCTAAGATTTCAAATATTTACTTAACGGAGATAATCTTTATTGTAGAGAAATTAGGTGAACATAAGCTTAACTTTAAAAAACAAAAAACAAAATGATTATCTGAACAGAGATTCGAGTATAAAAAACGCCTCTGCTTAACTACAGAGCTCTGCACATTTTAAAATATTAAATTCTCATATTTTTCTCTGCATGAAGTGTATTAAAATTGAGAAAAATCCATCCTTAGTGTGGATAAGAATTGTCTTTTATCAACGAAAAAAAAAGTACATATATATGTAATATTCTCTCTAGTTGCGATAAGGACTAAAAATATCACTTTACTTACGTGGCCAACTAAAGATAATTCTAATCAAACTTTATTTCACTATTTTTATTTACTTTCATTGGCTATAAATAATGCTCTTCAAACAACAACAAAGTGCAAGAAAAGAGTGATTCAAAGATGGCCGAAATACGTCCTCCAACTCCAAGTATGTAAAACTCCCTTTTTCTTTAGTCCAATTCTTTTAAACTTTTTTTGTTTTGATGTTTTTTTTTTCTTTTTTGTGTATTTTTCAAATTAGCAAAAACATCATGGCCAGAACTCCTCTATGTGGATGTTTCAACCGCAATAAATTACATTGAGAAAGAGGATCCTAAATTAAAGCCTGTCCCAATGTTATCTCGAGGTTTTATGACTCTGGAATACGTATTCAATCGAGTTCGACTGGTTCATAATATAAACAATAAGGTGATTGTAGTTCCAAATCTGGGTTGAAATAATACGTTAAATATCTATGTTTGAGACAATACTATATATTAAATAAAGTAGAATCTGTTTCTACCACCTTATGAATTAGTGTTTCGATACAACTATGAATGTGAAAGGTTGTTTATGTTGGAAGCGTGTGATGGACACTCACAAATAAATAATCAAACAAGGAATATATTTTACAAGAAAAATAATTCACTTGTATTAAAAAAACACTTTTCACAAAACTACAAACTTGGTTCACACTTTTTCTCTCTAAACTCACTTTGTTTTTCTTATTTACTTTTCTGGCTTGTGTTACAATGATACCAACGAAATCCTATTTATAGGATTTACTAAAAAACTCCCTTATTTATGACTCTAAAAACTCACACATAACTAAATTGTTTTAATTCCTAAGAAACTTCCAATTAAATACACACATTAACATAAATGTGAATAACGTACTAATAAACATGTTTAATTTTCAACATCCCCCCTTAAACATGTTTTACTGAAAGAACTCCGAGCAAGGTCCTCAACTTGTGAAACACATCAACTTTAAGTGGCTTCGTGAAAATATCTCAATTTGATCTTCGATCTTCACATATTCAACATGGATCTCCTTCCTTGAAATACAATCTCGAATAAAATGAAATCTTGTATCAATGTGCTTACTACGATCATGGAACACTTTGGATTTTTGCTAGAGCAATTGTTGACTTATTATCCACATGGATTATTTGTTGCATCCTCTTGCAATATTCCAACTTCATGAAGCAAATTTCTCAACCAAATCGCATGACAAACACATGATCTTTGCAAACAACATATTCTCGCTTCACACGTAGATAGTGTCACAATAGGTTGCTTCTTGGAACTCCAAGTAAAAGCCGTATTACCAACAAAGAACACATATCCACTCGTACTTTTTCGATCATTAAGATCTCCAGCCCAATCACTATCACAATAACCTTCAAGCAAAAATTCTTTAGATGATGTATAAAACAATCCATAGTCAAGTGTACCTTTGAGGTAACGAAGAATTCTCTTTGCCACTTTCAAATGAGTAGTTGTAGGAGATTCCATAAACCGACTCACCAATCCAACACTGAAAAGAATATCTGGTCTTGTGCAAGTTAAATATCTCAAGCTCCCAATCAAACTTTTAAAATATGATGGATCAACAACATCTCCATCTTCATATTTGGATAGTTTTGCCCCAGTTTCCATCGGAGTTGCAACAGGTTTAGCATTTAACATCTTAAATTTCTCAAGAATTTCTTTAGTATATCGTTCTTGGGAGATGAAAATACCTTCCTCTCGATCAAGTTTTCACCTCAATGCCAAGATAATATGACATGAGCCCGATATCTGTCATTTCAAATTCTTGAGTCATTGCCTTCTTGAGATCTTCAAACATGCTTGCACAATTTCCTGTAAAAATTAAGTCATCCACATACAGGCAAACCAACAAAATATCTCCACGATCGTTAGTTTTAATATAAAGAGAATGTTCATATGGGCATCTAAAATACCCATTATCAAGGAAATATTTGTTGATTCTACTATTCCACATTCTCGGGGCTTGTTTCAATCCGTACAAGGCCTTCTTTAATTTTAGGACTTTGTCTTCTTGGCCTTTCACAGAATAACCAAGAGGTTGTTCCAAGTAGACTTCTTCTTCAAGATATCCATTCAAAAATGCTGATTTGACATCCATCTGGAAAATCTTCCATTTATTTTGAGCAGCAAGTGCAATTAGCAACCTTATAGTTTCCATGCGGGCCACAGGAGCAAACACTTCATCATAGTCAATTCCCTTTCTCTGAGAATAGCCTTTGGCAACTAATCTTGCTTTATGTCTCTGCACTTCTCCTTTTTCATTTCTTTTTATCTTGAACACCCATTTGGCACCTATTGCTTTCTTTCCACTTGGAAGGGTAGAAAGCTCCCATGTATCATTCTTCTGTATGGCCTTTATTTCCTTATCCATAGCAATCTTCCATTTTTCATCATGTGAAGCTTCTTCAAAAGTTAAAGGCTCACTGTCACCAAAAAGACAAAATAGAGTGAGATCATTAAAACTTTGAGTTAACTCTTCAGTTTCATTATAGATGTCCTGCAAATTTCTCAACCGCCGAGGTGTTTCACTTGAACTTGTAGATGATGAAGGTGTGCTTTGTAGTTGTTGAATGACTGGCGATGTTGGTGGTGTTGATGGAGAAGCAACTTCACTGGATTCATCATCATCTTCGGGAAAAAATAAAAATTTGTAGTCTTTTGGTTCATCATTCCAATTCCACGTTGCTTCCTCATCGAACACAACATCTCTACTCACCACCAATTTCTCTGTAGCAGGATTATAAAGCTTGTAGCCTTTTGAGCTTGCATCATATCCAATGAAAACATGCTTCTCACTTTATCATCGAGCTTAGTGCGCTTTTGATCTGGTACATGTGCATACGCTATGCTCCCAAATACTCTCAGATGAGCAATAGATGGTTTTCTTCTTGTCCATGCTTGTTGAGGAGTTTTGTTCCACAGGCTTCTAGTTGGAGAACGGTTTGACAAGTAAACAACACATTCAACTGCTTGTGCCCAAAATTCTTCTGGCATCTTCTTACTCTTCAACATGCTTCGAGCCATATTGAGTATTGTTCTGTTCTTCCTCTCAGCAACACCATTTTGTTGTGGAGTCCATGGAATCTGCATAGGTCGATTTAATTCCATTTCCTTCACAAAAGCCTTTGAACTCATTTGAAGTGAATTCTCCTCCTCTATCTGATCTCAGAGCTTTTATATAAAAACCACTTTCTTTTTCAACAAGAGCTTTAAATCTCTTGAACATGCCAAATACCTCTGATTTTTCCTTGACAAAATAAACCCAAGTTTTTCGGCTAAAATCATCAATAAACAATAAGAAATAATTATTCTTACCGAAAGAACTTGGCTTTATCGGTCCACAAAGGTCAGTGTGAACAAGCTCTAGTGGCCTCCTTGCTCTTGAAAAGGATTCTTGTGGAAAACTCTTCCTTGATTGCTTGCCATAAAGACAACCTTCACAAAATTGATTTGCATGCTTGACATATGGCAATCCTTTCACCATGTTCTTCTGCAAGCTATGATCCTCAAACTTTCAAAATTCAAGTGCCCAAATCTCAAATGCCAAATCCAAGATGGATCCTTCAAACAAGACTTCAGACATTTTGCAACATCAGTTTGAATGTTTAACAAAAACATTATATTCTTCGACATTTGCACTTTAGCAATCATATTATCACGATGATCCTTTATTGAAAGACTATAATCCTTCATCAAAATATTATAGCCTTTCTCTAGGAGTTGTCCCAAACTCAAAATATTGTTCTTCATATTTGGCACATAATAGACATTAGAGATAAACTCATGCTTTTCATTCTTCAAGTTAATTAAGATCTTACCTTTTCCTTTCACAGGAATTTTTGTAGCATCACCAAATACGATATTTCCCCCAACGGACTCATCAAGTTCCACGAACATTGATTTATTTCCACACATATGATTGCTTGCACCACTATCAAGATACCATGAATTATTTTCACATGTCTCTTCACCTTTGCATGCTAGAAGCAAAGATGACTCATCGCTTTTAATATCTTGCTCCGCATAGTTGGCATTTTCTTCAACTTTATTTCTCCATTCCCAAGAATAATGACCAAATTTATGACAATTATAACATTTCACTTGACTTTTGTTATACCTCCTGTCATTATTTGATCTTCCTTCATATGGCCTCGAATAATTGTGTCTTCCACGACCTCTTGATGAACTAGTATTTGAATCATCAAAATTTCTTTGACCAAAATTTCCTCGACCTCGTCCTCTAAAGTTGCCACGTCCTCGACATCGATTTTCTTTTTCTTGTCTATCTTCTTTATCTCTCAACTGCAACTTTGATTGAAAAAGTTGCTCAGTTGTTTGTTTATTTTTCTTGAGAAGCTTTTCTTCATGGGCTTGTAGAGTACCCACAAGCTGATCAACGGACAATGTACTCAAGTCCTTTGATTCTTCAATAGCTACAATGATGAAATTGAATTTTTCATCTAATGAACGAAGTATCTTTTCAACTACTTGCTCATCATTTATTGTCTCACCATATCTCTTCATTTCATTGACCACTGCTAATAATCTTGAAGTATAATCTAAAATCGATTCAGACTCCTTCATATGTAATGATTCATAATCACCTCTCAATTTTTGGAGGCGAACCTTCTTGACTCGATCTACTACTTTATAAGTATTCTCCAAAATTTGCCATGCTTGCCTCGCAGTGGTTGCGCCAGAAATCTTCTCAAAATTCGCATCATCAATAGCTTGATGAATAATGGTGAGCGCCTTTTGGTCTTTCTTTCTAGTATTTTGCAAAACTTCTCGTTCAGCTTGAATCAAAGCTGCATTATTCTCTCGTTCGTCATAGCCTCTATCAACAATTTCCCATGCATCTTGTGAACCAAGTAGAGCTTTCATACGTATACACCAACTACTATAATTTTCTTTCGTAAGTCGAGGCACTTGGAAAGGAACCAAATTGTTGTTTGCCATTTGCAAAAACAATTCTTTTTCTTGAACTCTGTCTCTGATACCACTTTGTTGGAAGCGTGTGATGGACACTCACAAATAAATAATCAAACAAGGAATATATTTTACAAGAAAAATAATTCACTTGTATTAAAAAACACTTTTCACAAAACTACAAACTTGGTTCACACTTTTTCTCTCTAAACTCACTTTGTTTTTCTTATTTACTTTTCTTGCTTGTGTTACAATGATACCAACGAAATTCTATTTATAGGATTTACTAAAAAACTCCCTTATTTATGACTCTAAAAACTCACACATAACTAAATTGTTTTAATTCCTAAGAAACTTCCAATTAAATACATACATTAACATAAATGTAAATAACGTACTAATAAACATGTTTAATTTTCAACAGTTTATATCTCAATGTAAAACGAAGATAAAAATATGAGCTAGTCTTGATTAGTAAAAATATAATAGTAGTATACATTAGTACAAGATATTTCAACTATGCCTTTAAACTTTGGGATAAGTTTTAATGAAACTCTTTTATTGTTTCAAAATTTATATTTTCAAATTTCACGTTTAACTTTTAAAATGGTTTAGAACAACCTTCCTATTAGCTTCCTCACTTTAAAATGGCTAAGAACAACCTTCGTATTAGCTTCCTCGTTAAAATGAAAATGAAAATGGTACATTGACGTGAGTGGTAAAAATGGTCCAAGTCAAATTCGAAGTGGCATCATTTAATGGAAAATTGGAAAGTCTGAAAGCTTGAATGGTGTTCCATGTTTGCCTTTCCGTAGTCATATGTGAGCCACACATAAGCCCAATTAAGTGGTAATAACAACACCTAATGGAAAGGGTTGTTGATTGTAGCCTCTCAAATTATGATGGATGATTGATCAAATTAAAAATTCATGGTCGTAATTGTAACAAAGGTCATAGTTTAAGAGTGGTTTGTGACATTTTTTCTATATTTGTATAATAGATATTTTAATTTTAAAAAATAAAATGTATTTATATCAAATACTATGGTTGGAATATAAATTTTGGCCACTCAGAAGTTGTCATGTGATTACCTAGAATTAATGAATAAGTTATTTATTTAATTAGAAATTAATTAAAATTGTAAATAACTCTAAATTAAATTAAGTAAATTCCATATTATGTGATCGGGTTATATGAAATTTGGGTCAATTATTGACCAACCCCAAATGGGGACCTAATCCAACAATGCTTTGTTGGATTAAGTCCAAGTCACTTAGACCGGTCTGAAGGAGGCCCAAGGAAAATCATAGGTTCAATCCATTGGTCAAGCCCAAACTCACTTGAAACTCTATAAAGAGTTCTACCTAATTTATTTGAAGGGTTCAGAAGTTGGAAACTCTAAAGAGAAAATCTAGAGAGAATTTTATAACAAATGCTAGAAAACTCTCTATAGTTCTAGAGATTAAACACTTCGTGTACAAGGAACATTGTCTTGAAGATCAATAACATTTCTTTGAGATTCATTGCAACTTCACACTCAAGAACAAGTTGCATAACCCTTGGGAAAAATTCACATTCGGGAACAAACTGTGAAGCCTTTGAACAACTTGAAAATCAAGAACAAGCTGCAAAACCCTCGAACAACTTGAAGATCGAAATCAAGCTTCAAAGCCCTCTAATAACCTGAAGATCAAGATCAAGCTACAAAAGCTCTCGAAACAAATTTACATTCGAGAACAAGCTGCAAAACCCTCGATACAAATTCACATTCGAGAACAAGCTGCAAAGCTCTCAAACAAATTACATTTGAGAGAGATAAAGAATTAGAGGAGAAACATTAGAGATTGTAATCCATCACATTCAAATTAATAAAAATACAATGTTTATTTACACGTGTCTTCTTCCTATTATTTTGTTGAAATCACATGTGAACAACTATATTTATCAAAGTTTGTATCCTTTTTAATGTAATTTTGCACTTTAAGATTTTAAATACAAAATTTTGATATAGTGAAAACATAAAAATGCTTTTATGAGAATTCTCACTATTTTTATTACATAATCTATAAATATGAACATTTGAGGATTAACAATCCAACTCAAGGATCACTATTGCTCGAAAAAATATTGCTTACCTTTATCGGTCAAATATTCACCATTTTTCTCTCACGAATATATTCCCCGTGATCCATCTCTTGTTTTTCACAATATGGATTTTTACAAACAGTGTGGCATCTCCTTCTTATACAACATAATTTCGACTGAAACTCCCACCCTCAAACCTGCATTTCATTTTCTTATCGTTGTCATTTTGAATGTGACTAATATTTTTGTTCACACAAAACCTCCACCTTTGCATCTCACCACCCCTTTATAATTTTTTTCTTCATTTTATCAATTTAAATAGTCGAGGATAAAAATAAAACTTTTCAAACTATTCAGTTTCGACCGGAGTCAATGTTAAAAGTTGAAGAATAATCTTTATAGCTTTTTTTACTTGTTTTATTAAGTGATGTTTTTTTTAGTACATGAACAATTAGGAGTGGAGATTTGAACTCATGATCTCTTGATCATAAGTCTTACTTCATGTCAGATGAGTTACGCTCTCGTTGGCCAATAATTTTTATAGTTAATCTAAATGTAATGACAAACCTTGCAAAAATTGAATCTTTTCAATACAATCCAATTAAAAAGAAATATGCCACAATTCTTTCCATTTACTTTTGGGTGTCATTGTATAATGGGATGGTCCCAGACAATGAAAAGTGAACTTTTAGAGAAAAGAAGGTTACTGTTTTATACTGAAATATGTTTATCCAAACAAGTTTCACAAAAAAAAAAAAAAAAATTAAAAATAGTTGATAAAAAAAAAAAGGTTCCACAAAAAACGCATTCAAAAATAGCTGTTTGTGTGTTCTGGAAAGGCATATATTGTCTTTTGAAAGATTAGAAAATAATTCTAAAAGATGAATCATTTCAAAGAATAAATTTCTCGGAAATTAATTTTTATTAAAAAGAAAATTTGTCACTTCATTTAAAAAAAAAAAACCTCTACCCACATCTCTATCTGCCCGCACCACTCACATATATAGGAGTGCTAAAACATAGGAGTGATAACACATATAGTAAAATTAACCAAAATAATAACAAAAATAGCAAACTCTAAAAAATATGTGCAAACGTTACAAAAATCCAATGCAGACAAAAAGACTACAATCTCTTTTATCACTGGTAAGAGTCTATCGCTGATACACTCTCATTCTGAGTGAAGTCTATCATTGATAGAATCTCATCATGAATAGATCACTTCTATCACAATTGCAATTATCGGTGATTGGGTGCTAGTCTATCAACTATATATCACTCTAACATTGATAGACTACATACATGGTGATTGAAGGCTCTATCAATGATAGGACACTACTACAATGTTATTATATGCCAAGATCCAAATCCTATGTCTAACCAATTTTAGACAAGTTTGAGGTGTTTACAACAAGTTTATAAGCGATTTAAGAACAATTTATGGGTTGTACAGAAATTAAAGAAATGCAGAAACAGTAAAGAACATTCGAGAACACCAATATTTATAGTGGTTCGGTCATAAAACGACCTACTCCACTTGCAAAGGTGTTTTAAGCCTTTGCTAGACAGTTTATTAGAGATATACGAGAGTATACATACATTTAACATTTAGGATTTAACAAGATTCCAAGATTTATGCCCAAAAGGAGACTACAACCAATCTTTATTCCAGATTGAGAGTCTAACAACCTTTGGGATTAAATCTTAAATCTAAACTAAAAGGAAAGAAAAAAGGAGAGGATACAACCTTTGGAGAGGATCTCATAAACAAAGGTTGAAAAAGAAGGTTGAGTCTCACGTCTGTACAACAACCAAGCCGAACGATCAACCTGCAGCAACTCCACGGCAACAGTCACCTCTTCTTGCGAACTGCAACCCACGGTGGACGGCAGATTTCGGCTATAAGGACGGAGCTCCCTCGATATCTTTCTCACGACTGAAAAACCATGGTATTTTCCAGATTTCCCTCTCTCTGTCGAAGAAACCCCTTTGTTTTTCAGCCTTCTATCGAGCCCCCCCAATCCTTCCTTTCTCTTTCTCTTCTTTTCATTCTAAAAGATAACCCTAAATATAATGATTGACCCAATTCACTCCTTTTCTTCCTCTTTTTCCTCTCTCACTTAAGGCCCATACACACCCTTTTATAATAACAAAAAGGAACAAATGGGTTTAGGTAATAGGAGATCAAGAAAGGTAGATTTGGGCTCCTCCAACTTTGGGCTCAACCTTAACAATGGGTCTTTAAACTTAAGAGCTAAAACAAGCTCCAAACCATTTTAGATTAACTTAAAAAACATTAATCTAAAATTAATTAGTTCATGTTTGCAGCTTCTTATTGGATCAGAAAATAAGACCCATGACAAACAACAGTTTCGAAACGCCTCTTGATCGACACTGTAGTAACTCTCACGGCGAGCGACGACATTTGCAGCAACACCCACTGCAGTCGCCGACTTCAACGGTTTGCGACAACTTCTCCGACAAAAGGGCACCTTCGGTTCAAGCTTTTCTCTCTCTTCTAGGTGAATCCCTCGATTTCTTTCTCTCCCTTTTACAAGGATGAAACCCTCGATAAATCCAAGACCCCTAAAAAAATCTCCTTATCTCTTCTTTTCTTTCAAATAGAAAACCGTAATTTTAATAATAGACCCAATACACACTTTTTCTTCTCCTCTCACTTAAGGCCCATACATTCTTTTATAATAACAAAAGGGAACAAATGGGTTTGGGTGATAGGAGATCAAGAAACAGATTTGGGCTCCTCCAGCTTTGGGCCCAACGAAAATAATGGGTATTTAAAATTAAGAGCTAAAAATAAGGCCTAAAACATTTTAGATTAACTTAAAACATTAATCTAAAATTAATTAGTTTATGATAAATTGAAACAAAAAATATAACAAACTCCACCTTGATTTCAATCTATCATAAACTAATACGAGGACCTATAATTAGTTCTCAAATAAGATCCAGAATTATCCATGATCAAGCTGCAACATTCTCACACAAAGGTTAAATTTATCACAAGGTAATGCTTTAGTAAACATATTAGCAACATTCAAATCGGTAGCAACCTTTTTAACAGAAACTAAACCATCATTGATGACATCTCTTACAAAATGATACCTAACATCAATATGTTTAGTTCTTTCATGGTGAGAATGATTTTTAGATAAATGTAGAGCACTTTGACTATCACAATGCACAGTCACAGAAACATTATCACTACAACATAATTCATATACAATTCCCTTAAGCCATAAAGATTTCTTAATAGCTTCAGTTAATGCAATATATTCAGATTCAGTTGTAGATAAAACAACTATTGACTGTAAACTAGATTTCCAACTAACTGTGCAATTGAACAATCTAAACACAAAACCTGTCAAAGATCTACGTTTATCTATATCAGTAGCATAATTAGCATCAACATATCCAACAAGTTCAATATCCTTGCTATCAAATATATTTGCTCCACCATAAACAAGGCATAAATCTGTATGACATGCAAGATACCTCAAAATCTACTTAACAACATTCCAATGTTGTTTACCAGGATTAACAAGAAATCTACTAACAACACTAAGTGGATGAGCAAGGTCAGGTCTAGTACAAACCATGGCATACATAAGACTCCCAACAATATTAGCATATGGTATGTCATGCATTTCATCAATATCACTTGGAGTCTTAGGTGAATCATTAACAAATAGTTTAAAGTGCTTGCCAAAAGGAATACTAACCTTCCTACTATCATGCATGTTCAATCTTTTAACTAGTCTTGTTATATATTCACTTTGAAACAAATATAGTTTCTTCTCTTTTCTATCTCTAATAATATCCATTCCTAATATTCTTTTTGCATTGCCTAAGTCTTTCATTTCAAACTCCTTCTTTAAGAGTTTCTTTTACTTATTTATTTCATGCATGGTTTTGCAAGCAATCAACATGTCATCAACATATAAAAGCAAGTAAACAATATTCACTTCAGAGATTTGTGTGAAATACACACAACTATCATGCTTACTTCTACAAACGTCAATAGATAGCATATAGGAATCAAACCTTTTATACCTTTGACGTGGGGATTGCTTTAAGCCTTACAACGATCTCTTAAGGAGACAAACCTTATTTTCTTGTTTGGGAGCTTCAAATCCAGGTGGTTGATCCATGTAAATGGTCTCCTCAAGCTCACCATGCAAGAAAGCGGTCTTTACATCCATCTGCTCTAACTCAAGATCAAAGTGAGCAACAAAGGCAAGAAAAATTCTAATAGAGGTGTGTCTTACAACGGGGGAAAAAACCTCATCATAGTCTATACCCTCCCTTTGAGTAAACCCTTTGGCTACTAACCTAACCTTGAATCTAGGCTTGTTATTTTCTAAAGGGTTCTCTTTGACTTTATAAATCCACTTACAACCTACAGTTTTAGCTTTTAATAGTTTATTAACAAGAACCCCAAGTTTGATTTTTAATCAAAGAATCATACTCTTCTTTCATTGCGACCCACCACTTATCTTTATTTTCATTATTTATGGCCTCATTGAAAAAGTTTGTGGTTCTTGATTAATGAACTCATTAGCTCTAACTAGGGCATAGGATATAAGGTCAGCATACCCAAACCTAGTGGGAGCTACAATGGTTCTCCTAACCCTAGCTCTAGTTAACTGATAATTTGTTAAGTCTTGACTATCCTCTTCCTCTTCCTCATTAGCAACTTCATGTGTAGGTGATTGATCTAAGGTAGAAGGTGAAACATCATGTTCTACTATTGGCTCATCTACCTGATCACTATGGGAAGTGGAAGGAGAACTAGCTAAAATGGTTTCAGTGGAACTAGGTGGACTTTTTGGAATAGACTCGGTCTTTTCTTCTACATACCCAATTTTACCTTCATTAAAAACAACATCTCTACTTATTAGGATTTTTGGTGAATTTGGGTCTAGACACCATAGTTTATATCCCTTAACACCCTCGGGATATTCTAGGAAAACACATTTCTTAGCCCTTGATTCTAGCTTTCCCTCTTTTGAATGAGCATAAGCTAAACACCCAAAGACTTTCATGTGTGATAGATCAGGGGGACTACCTTGCCAAACCTCTTGAGGTGTTTTTAAATCTATGGCAGCAGATGGGCTCCTATTGATTCTATAACATGATGATGCAACAGCTTCCCCCCAAAAACTTTGAGGAAGTTGTGAATTAGACAACATGCACCTAACTGTTTCCATAAGGGTTCTATTCATTCTCTCAGCGACCCCATTTTGTTGTGGCGTCCCTACAACAGTCAAGTGTCTTGCTATGCCTTTAGACTTACAAAAGTTTCTAAACTCATGGTTACAAAACTCTAGCCTATTGTCAGTCCTAAGTTTCTTAACTCTAAGGCCAGTTTGGTTTTCAACATAGGTTACCCATTCAACAAATTTATTAAAAGTATCAGATTTATTTTTCAGAAGATAAACCCAAACTTTTCTAGTACAATCATCAATAATGGATTAGAAATATCTAGCCCCACCATTTGTGACAACATTAGATGGGCCCCATAAGTCAGCATGCACATATTCTAGTTTTTTATTAGCAGAGTGACCACCCTTTCCAAATTTTACTCTTTTAGTTTTACCATAAACACAATGCTCACACATATCTAGGTCCACATTTTTTATGTTAGGAATTACTTGTTGTTTTATTAACTCCCTAATTCCTTGCTCACTCATGTGACCTAAGCGTTTATGCCAAAGGGTAGTTTTGGAATTGTCACTCTCTTTAACTAGATCACTTGACCCTACGACCGTCGAACCCTCTAAAGAGTATAAGGTATCCTTAAGAAGCCCTTTCATTGCAACTAAGATGCCCTTCATGACTTTCAGAACACCACTCTCTAACTTAATGGTGTACCCTTGCTTATCTAACATGCTAAGGGATATTAGGTTTCTTTTAACTTCAGGTACGTACCTAACTCCAGTTAGAAACCTAATATTTCCGTCATGAAGCCTAAGGCGTACTGTTCCTTGACCTTCTACACTACAAAAGTGTCGGTTCCCTAACATGACTTTACCTCCCACACCGGTTTGGAAGTCTTCTAGCCATTCTCTATTAGGGGTCATATGGAAAGAACAACCTGAATCTAGGATCCAAGTGTCATCCTCTCTAGTGTTACTAACCATAAGAGAGTGGTTATACTCTTCACTAAGGTTTACTATACTAGACTCTTCTTTCCCTTTACCCGACGACTTTTTATTCCTAAGGCCAGGACAAAACCTTCTAATGTAGCCTTCTTTTTGACAATGATAACACCTCCTATTACTAGCCCCCTTAGACTTTGATCTACCCCTACTCTTGCTTCTATGTTTTTTCCTATTCTCTGATCTCCCTCTAATGTATAAAGTCTCACTATTAGATTTCTTGGTTTCTTTTAGTTCTTGTTCTTTTACTCTAATAGCATTTAAAACAATTTTAGTGGACAAAGTATCCCTACCAAACTTCATAGCAGATTTCACATCATTATAAGATTCAGGCAAAGAATTTATCAGAACTACAACATGATTTTCATCAGAAAAGATTTCACCTATATTTTCTATTTCAGAAACTACTCTATGGAATTCATCTAGGTTATCTTTCATGCTTTTACTAGAGTCCATTTTAAAACTAAAGAAATTAGATTTTAAAAATATTTTACTTGAAATTGATGCTACTTGGTAGGTAGATTCTAATTTTGTCCAGAGTTTAACAACGGTATCTTCACTACGCATTTGTCTTATAATTGTATCAGACAAATAAAAGAATTATAAGGTTGTGAGCTACCTTATTTATCTCTTTCGGTTGGTCCATTGTTATGTCAGTCTAACTTCCTTAGCCTCCAAAAGTGCGTAATCGACCTTTTGTTGACGAAGGATGGCCAACATTTTGATCTTCCATAGACCAAAATCTCCTTTCCCATAAAACCGCTCCACCTCGAACTTGGTACTCATCCTACAAAATGAGAAACAAAATTAGACAGCAAACTTTTCTTGAAAATAAAAATTTCAGATTTAAAGAATACTAACAACTTAAAGATTCTTTAAATCCAAAGATTTTATTCAACAAACTAAATTTTAATTCAAGAAAGAATGCCTAAAAACAAGGATTGAAAGCTCTGATACCAAAATGTTTTTATATGCCAAGATCCAAATCGTATGTCTAACCAATTTTAGACAAGTTTGAGGTGTTTACAACAAGTTTATAAGCGATTTAAGAACAATTTATGAGTTGGACAGAAATTAAAGAAATGCAGAAACAGTAAAGAACAATCCGAGAACACCAATATTTATAGTGGTTCGGTCATAAAACGACCTACTCCACTTGCAAAGGTGTTTTAAGCCTTTGCTAGACAGTTTATTAGAGATATACGAGATTATATAGAGATCTTACAGCAAGATATCTAAATATACATTTAACATTTAGGATTTAACAAGATTCCAAGATTTATGCCCAAAAGGAGACTACAACCAATCTTTATTCCAGATTGAGAGTCTAACAACCTTTGGGATTAAATCTTGAATCTAAACAAAAGGGAAAGAAAAAAGGAGAGATACAACCTTTGGAGAGGATCTCATAAACAAAGGTTGAAAAAGAAGGTTGAGTCTCACGTCTGTACAGCAACCAAGCCAAACGATCAACCTGCAGTAACTCCACGGCAACAGTCACCTCTTCTTGCGAACTGCAACCCACGGTGGACGACAAATTTTGGCTATAAGGATGGAGCTCCCTCGATATCTTTCTCACGGCTGAAAAACCATGGTATTTTCCAGATTTTCCTCTCTCTCTGTCGAAGAAACCCCTCTGTTTTTCAGCCTTCTATCGAGCCCCCCCCAATCCTTTCTTTCTCTCTCTCTTCTTTTCTTTCTAAAAGATAACCCTAAATATAATGATAGACCCAATTCACTCCTTTTCTTCCTCTTTTTCCTCTCCTCACTTAAGGCCCATACACACCCTTTTATAATAACAAAAAGGAACAAATGGGTTTAGGTAATAGGAGATCAAGAAAGGTAGATTTGGGCTCCTCCAACTTTGGGTCCAACCTTAACAATGGGTCTTTAAACTTAAGAGCTAAAACAAGGTCCAAACCATTTTAGATTAACTTAAAAAACATTAATCTAAAATTAATTAGTTTATGATAGGTTCAAACAAAAAAATATAACATACAAATTTAGCATTTATTGATGCATGATTTAATCAAATTGTTGACACTTAGGACAAAAAACTGTCAAAAGTTAATTTTTACTTTAAAATAATTTATTAATTACAAAACAAATATATGATGGCTATTGAACATAAAAAAATTTAAATATTTAACTTGATACAATAAACCATAAACATTGATAGCTTTATTGACAGTATTTTTTTACGCTCTCTTCTTCCACTAAGCCATCGTTCTCACCGTCGAGTGCTCGAAGCCATCATCGCCATCAAGTCTTCTCAGTTATCATCATCGAGTATTGACACAGTCCATATCTTATTGTCGTCGTAGTCTTTGGCGCAATCGAATCCTTGTAGTCGACGAGCAATCGTCATTGCCATCTCCAAATCCTTTAGTGTTTCTCATTTTGTTCTTGTTGCACTCAAAATCTTCAGGTTTTCTTTTAGGTTTCTCGAATCGATTTTAGATTAATGCATAAAACTTAGGATTTATTTGATTCTTGATCTTGATTTTAATTAGCAAGAAACTGATTTTGTTTTGTTAGGTTCAAGTATTGGCTTTGTTTCTTCCTACGATTTAGGACAATAATGAACAAAATTATGTAGGATTTTTGACAATTTATTAGAAAAGTAATTGTCCCACTTCGGAAAGGTGCAAAAAAGTGATGAACTCCAACTATTATAAAAGGAGCCTATGGGTTTTGTTTCAAAGCATCCAAGTAAATTCTTGTGTTTCTTATTTTATTTTTCATTTTTAGTTTCTTATTTATTTCTTTTTGTATATTCATGCGGTAGTCGTGGGTTTTTTTTTTCCCAACAAGTGGCATCGAAACTTTAGGTTCATAGTTTTTTCTGTTCCTGAGTATATTTTGTGGTTGCAATATTGTCTAAACTTGCACATCAAAAATGATTTCTTAAAACGAGCTATAGTTGGTATTATGAATAGTGTGAGTTATTCATTATTTGTACATTCGCTAAGAGTGAAGTAGATATATTATGTTTTATGAGTCTAGTAAAGATTGACGTGGAGAATTTTGATGAAATGATGAACTTCGGCTTATGGCAAGTGCAAGGTAAATATGTGCTGAAACAATTCAGGGTGCACAAGGATATAAAGGGAGGATCGAGTAATGATGGTTTTGAAAAGTTAAGTAGTGATGGTGGTCGAATAAAGTTTAGTGGTAGTTCAAGTAGAGGTTCTAAGATATCCAACATAAGTGATGAAGAATGGGATGAGTTAGATTTAAGAGTTGCAAGTACAATCAGACTAAATTTAGCTAAGAATATTCATGTAAATTTGCATGGATTGTCGACAACAAAAAAGTTTTGGGACAAACTTGAGGTGATGTATCAAGCTAGAGCATCTCAAATCAGTCGTTGTACATGAAGGAGTTGTTTCACAAACTATGAATTGAAGAAGTTATGAAAATCTCAAATCATTTGAGTGTTTTTAATGGCATCATCTCTGAGTTGGATATGATAGTCGAAGTGGAGATAAAGAATGAGAATAAGGCTTTAATAATTCTCATTTATGAAGATTATCTAACCCTTAAATATGTTATTTTTATCATATTTATGTGTTTATTACCAAGAAAGCCAAAAATAACACTAATTGGTAAAATTCTTCAAAGTTTGCTAAGACTGAATGGCAAGTGAAAAAAAGTTAATAAAAGAATGATTTTAACTAATTTCATTATTTTTGTGTAGATTTTGAGCAAACAGAAAAAATGCAAGAGGAAATGCAATTGCATTCTTCTTTTCAACGTACCAGAAGAATAATTAGATAAAATGTGTGAGGAAATGCAATTGAATTTCTTCTTGCAATTGCATTTTGAAAAACGATAGCATCTTCGAGAATCGTGAGATTTGAAACAATCTTGCTCATGTTTATGGAAAGTGTAAAGCCTATAATTATGCCAAAATGATTTTCCATAGATTGAGTATGGATTTAGAAGGAAACTCTAGCTTGCACCACATTTAAGAAAAGGATGTTTTCATGGGTTTTATTCAAATAAGTTTTCGGATGGCAATTTTTATTTATTATCTAACTTGTTTTCTTTATCGGTTAGTTATGTAATCTTCCTATATTGATTCCTCATCCATAAAAAGTATAGGAGGTGAAGATTCATTTGTTCTTGATAGGTTCTTAGATTGATCAAAGAAGGAAAGTTTAGGGGGGGTTTTGTTACTGTTTTGTACTCTGAAACTCCTTGCTTATAGTTGTCGTACCTTTATGCATTTTTTGATCGTTTATTTGATTCAATTTTATGTTTTTCACAGCTAAGTAGAATTGATCTAAGGACGGTTGAAGATCTTGGTCTTTCTTTCATAAGTAATATAATGGTCGAAAACCTAAAACCATTTTTCCTTAGAATGTTTCATTGATTGCTCATTCTGTTTTTATTTTCCTTACTTGGTTCGTAATGACAACTTAGAAGTAATCTTTTGACAAGTAACAACTGAGGGTTTCGAAAAACCTTAGCAACGGAAGCTAGTTAGGAATCAATTCGCATTTTAATAAAGATCATAAAATACCAATACATTGACAAAAGTAATTCTACACAACAAACGAATACCAAACAATAATTAATATACTTACTTGTTGTATAATAAGAAATTAAGCCAAATGGATTTTTTTTTTTTTGTAGAAACACAAACTTCTTGCAACTTCTTGTTGTGCAAACACGATTTGGAACACACACAAAAAAAAAAAAACAGGACACTACAATTGTGAAAACTTCCTATGTCTCCAAGTAACGAGATTTGGTTTGTGGGAACCAATCTCAATTAGGTAGAGCAGAGCAAAAATGTTTGGGAGAGTTAAAAAAAATCTCACGAAGTGCAAACTCCCTTGAAACAATACTCACCACCCTTCTTTTCTTATCGTAAGAATGAAGAAGAGAGTGAGAAAATGAGTGGGGAAAAACGTGGGATTGCAGCATTTTCCCATAACTTCTAGTAATTTTTGGAAGTTAGATTTTTATTTAATTGATAATAATTAATTAAATCTAATTTCATTAAAATTTATTTAAATGAATATCTCTCACATAACTTATAGTTTTAATTTAATTAACTAATTAATTAATTAATTAATTAATTAGTTATTAACTTAAATATCACATATTTAATTTAAACTTGTAATAGAATCATATTTAACTATAATTATCCTA
The DNA here is from genome assembly GCA_036507285.1 of Trichosanthes cucumerina. Lineage (NCBI taxonomy): Eukaryota > Viridiplantae > Streptophyta > Magnoliopsida > Cucurbitales > Cucurbitaceae > Trichosanthes > Trichosanthes cucumerina. The sequence continues at coordinate 46,698,168 of CM071845.1, read as the reverse complement.
TAACGTATAGTTTAGTGAACTTTTAATGTGCATTAAATATATAATCTTACTATGAATCCAATTCAAATTAAATTAATATTTTAACTCTTTCAAATATTTAATCATCTCATAAATAAATTTAGAATCACATCAAAAATTAAATTTATAATATAAAGTTTTAATCAAAATATAAACTTCATATTATAATGTATCATGATAGATTATTATGATTCCCTAAGTGAATTTGAACATTTCAAATTCCAATCAAGATTGAATTACCTCAACACCTTTTAGAGTTAGAAAGTTAACCTCATGGACCTATAGATTAGAAGCTCCAACGATACAAGATTAATTGACTAATCTCATTAAGAACATTAATCAACATTCATTAACTTTGGGCACATTCTGCTAAAGACCCACAACTGCATTCTTTTCATTGGAGATATATTTTTATGTCCAATGGATATAGACCAATAACAACAAGTTAATCTTTTACGAGTGTTCCTTATGCAAGTTGGGTCAAATTATCGTTTTACCACTATGTTACATTTATGACCTTAAATATCAGTGATCCTCTAATGAAAAACTTGTGTAAGGTCCAACCATTAAAGAAAACCACCTCTCGGGCCAATGAGAGAGCAGAACCCTTTGTTCAAGTCCTGAAGCCACCACTTAAGGGAACACTTATCTACTTTTTGATAAAGTAGGAAAGTAGTGAATTCCATCTCGTGTACTAAGTTCCCAGCTCCCCACAAGGTCTTTTCCCAAAAGTGATAGGCATATTGTGTCGACGATATTCCCACTCTCACTCGTGTAGATTAAAGGACAAACACTTGTGAACACCTTCATACTACACTCAGAATTAAGACTAAGTTTCCAAGGTAATCCTATTGAAATAGAAACCCAAATAGTCATCGGAGTTTCATCTACTTGTTACTATTTCACGATCTGATCTTATGCAAACTCATTTCATATGAGACCCCCACTTGCATGTCACCTACACGAAGGCGTTGGATCATTGTGTTTGTATCAAATACAAAGTGGGTTGTATCCATAGTATCATCGAGATAAGGGACCAAACCTCATCCCTATACTATGACCCTTTAGGTTGTTTCTTGTACATTAATCCTTGTATGCCCCCATGTACAATTCAAGACACATAGTACAAACTAGGATGTTAGTTTATTTGATTTAGAGTTAATTAAAATAAAACTAATACAACATTCAATAACCATTATTGAATAACCTCAATAAAACATTATTGATAATAATAGTTTTTTTACACTTACTATCTCCATGTTTTAGGGCATAAAACTGAACAAACTCCCACTTGAACTAAAACTATAGTTAGTTGTGTTACATAGACAAATAATCAAAAACATCGATGAAATAAAGTATTATAATATAGCAAGATACATTATACATTACTATACAAATACAATAAAGTAGGGCATCGACATGCCCATTACATTTCTCCCACTAGCCCTATATTACACTATGTACATATCTCACCAAGCTAGACTCTCTAGGTGACTTTCGAATACATTAGTTATGATATTATTGTGCTCCAAAGCGATGTTTGTGAGGATCACATCTCCTCATTGCTCCATCTCCCCAATTAGGTGATACTTCCTCTAAATATGTTTTCCTCGTTTGTGGTTATGAGGTTCTTTCGAGTTTGCCACAACACCACTGTTGTCACAGTATAAGGTGATTGAGAAGCTCATATTTGGAACCATTTCTAAATCACTTAAACTTCTTGACCCAAACAGTTTCTTTTGTTGATTCACAAGCAACATATTCAACCTTCATAGTGGAGTCTACAATGCATTCTTGCTTGATGCTTTGTCATACTAAATCTCCCCCGTTAAGGGCGAACACTGATCGTGACTTTGATTTCCTATAATTCTTACCAATTTTGAAATCAGAATCAGTGGATCTTGTAAGGATTAAACTCTTAACCCCCATACACTAGCATATAGTTCCTCATTCTCCTTAGATACTTGAGGATATTTTTAACTATGGTCCAGTGGTCTAACCCTTGATTGAATTGGTACCTACTGGCCATTCGCACTACATAACAAATGTCAGACCTAGTGCACAACATAGCGCACATTATGCTACCCACTACAGGGCATAAAGAATACCTCTCATATTCTAGGCTTTTTAATGTGGCCTAGAACATTGTTCCTTAGACAGATGAACTCCATGATTGAAAGGTAATAAACTCTTCTTAGAGTTCTACACCGAATATAGTATCAACATTTTGTCGATATGAGATGTTGTAGACAAAGCTGGCATTCTATTGTTGCGATTCCTAATGATTTGGATCCCAAGAACATACTGTGTCTCTCTCAAATCCTTCATTTGAAATCGGCCCGCCAACCATTTCTTTATGTAAGATAGGAATTCTACATAATTTCCAATAACATGATATCGTCTACATAAAGTACTGACAATGCTACTTGACTGTTGATAATTTTCTTGTAAACACAAGGTCCATCAACATTATGGTCAAAACCATAAGCCTTGATTGTAGTATCAAATCTTATGTTCAAAGATCTGGAAGCTTGCTTCTTCTAAACATGGATCAATTAGGCTTGCAAACTTTTTACTCTTGCCCTTGGGTAATGAACCCTTCGGGTCGAGACATATAGATGCTCTCTTCAAGATTATCATTTGATGGTGAGCTTGTCGAGGGCTCAATCAAATACAATTTATATTTATCGGTCTAGAAATAAATACTTGTAGTACTTAATAGTTGATCGGGTCGAACCACAGGGAATAGAAATATTAATTTCTCAAAGTAAATTTGCAATAGGTAATAAAATTGGGGGGGCGGGGGTTAATAGTGATTAATGAAAAGGAATAAAACTAAATAAAGAAAATAGATAAATATGAGAGTGAGATATCAAATCTTACCAAGTTCCAATTCATAGGCACAATTATATCAATTGCAATATAGATCTTAGGTATTCATGATAGATTATAACTAAATCGACAATTAACTTTGCTAGGTTAATGGTTTCCCAAAAGAGCTACTTTCCTAAGTTCATTAACTATAGCTATTCAGTCTCAATTAATCTCAATTATCTTAACTATTTAGCATTTTTCATACATAAGCAATTAAGATAAAGGCATTAAGCACCGTGGAAGACTAAGACATCTTAATTAGAAAGATCCATTAAACATGCTTCTCAAATTCTCTAGAATCTAACATTCAATATGAATCAAGATATTCCCAAGACTCGCACACAGTTATAACTCTCTTGTTATCAATATTATGTCATAATTATTGGTTAGGTCAATTATGGAATAACAATAGACATGCAAAATACCAATGAGGCGTCAATTCAAAAGTAGATGCACAGTCATAAGATTAAAGCAAAGAGTTGAGAATTAAAGCCTGAATAGTAAAGAATTACAAACTAGCCTCACTATATGACAATTGGTTACAACTGACCAATGAATTAGAATACTTACCTTAACCGCTTCTTGTGATGATATAGCCAAGATTCATCATCGGTTAGATATAGAAAAATAAAGTAAAAGAGGGAAACTAAAACTAACTATTGTCTACAAAGGTTTCTTGTGATTGCCCTAAAGGGCACTCCCTTGGTTCCTCCACTTCACTTAATTTATTTCTTGATGGATTCTACGACTTGTGTAAAAGGATGCTTATATAGCCTAAACCCTAAATCCTAGAAAGATACTTTCCCAAAACCATTAGGCAATAATATTGAAGAGTAAATAAATAATTTCCTATCTTAGAAGATGCTGGAAAATATAGTCAAATCTCGAATATTCTCTCATATATTCCTAAGAGAAGCATAGAAGGTTGCAAATAAAGAAAGTTTATAGACTGCATAATCTTTGGTCTTTCGCCCATAACTTCTTCTCCAAGTCTCAGAATTGCATGACCTTTATATGCAAGAGCTTTCCAACGCCATCTAACGTGAATATATTCTCAAATGTAATTAGCAAGATAATTGAGACGGAAATTGAAACAATTTATTCTCGTGTACAAAAATTTTCCAGCAATAGCAGTGACCATTCAAAATATCATAACTTTTAAAATACTTCGTGGAATGCAATGAATATGGTATCGTTGGAAAGATAATTTGATAGGCTTTGATCTAATACTAAGTTTGAATATATTTAAATTTGAGAAGATCATAATATGATCGATTAAACATGGTGTCCAAATAAGAGAAATTCAGGCAGAAAACCTCTGCAACAAATCTTGCAGTGTCTTGACGGTTGATGCAGCGTCTCGATGCTCCTAGTGTCTTAGCAAGCCTCCTCGTAGTGTCGAGCGAGTCTTCAATTTCATTCAAGTGCTAGCCTCTAGACGCTCCAAGAAGCGTCTCGACGATCTGTGTACAGGTCCTCATGTTGGATGCATGTGGCGTCTAGATGATTGAAGAAGCGTCTCGATGCTCTGTGTACGAGCCCTCATGTTGGATGCTTGATGGCGTTTATAAGCTCAATTGTAGTGGCTAGACACTCTGTAGTTGGCTCATTTGGCTTGTCAATCTCTTTTTTCTTCAATTTGATGCATTCTTCGTTATAATCTTAGCCTTTTAACCCTCAATTGTTCCTAAGCCTCCAGAATGACCCAAAAAAATACGATCTCCTGTAAATAGACAAATAAGCATAGAGAGCAACAAAACTAGCATCAAATAAATATATAAAGATAACACTTCTAATTGTAATATTTCATAATCATAAATCGTGACTATGGACAGGAGAATCCTTATAGACTTTAACATAACAACACGGGAAAAAGTCATCTCATAGTCAATCCCTTCCCTTTGGGATAACCCTTTGCTACAAGTCTATCTTTAAAGGTATGTAATTTTCCAGTTGCATCTCTTTTTCTCTTATAGATCCTGTTATATCATATGGGCCTTAATTCTTTAAGTTGGTCTACAAGATCCCATACCGAATTGAAGTATATAAACTCTATTTCACGCTCCATTGCTTTGACCCATTAGTCCTTGTCTACATCATTCATTGCTTATTTATAGGTCAATGGATCCTCTATGCTATCATCAGGTATGACGATTGGAGTTTCTGTTAAATTCAAGTAACAGTTAGGTTATGAAACACCCCTCCCACTACGTTCAGGTACTCTCAACGATTGAGAAGGACGTGATTGACTCGAAGTGATGGCTTCTTCATCGACTCTTAAAGAAGGCCCAGCTTGGTCTGCAACTCTTGCTTACTCTTCAGTAGCTTTATTTAATACTAATTTACTATGTAGTCTGTGATCTCTCATGTGGTCTTCCTCCAAGAAAGTATCATTTGTTGATAGAAATACCTTGTTTTATTGTGGTTTGTAGAAAAGACCACATCTCATTTCTTTAATATAACCTACAAATAGAAAATCTTGAACGAGGTTCCATCTTCATTGGGTTTGTCACTAGCACATGTTCAGGACAACTCCAAATCCTAAAGTAGCAAAAAAAAAAAAACAAGGTTTTTGCCCTCTCCATAACTCAAAAGGTTTTTTAAACACATTCTTTTAAGGAACGTTGTTCAAGATGTGAACTACAGTCTGCATTGAGAATCTCCAGAACAAGGCAGGTAACTGAGTATAACTCATCATAGAATGAACCATGTCTAACAAGGTTCTATTTCTCCTGTCTGATACACCATTTTGTTGTTTTGTACCAGGTGTTGAGTGTTGGGACTTGATTCCATATTTTATCAAATAGTTATGGAATCTTAAGTCCATATATTCTTCACCCCAATCGAATCAAAGTGTTCTAATGGTTTCATCTAATACATTTTCAACTTCACTCTTAAACTCTTTGAACTTTTCAAGAGTTGCAAACTTATGTTGCATTAGGTATAAGTAATCATACCTCGAATAGTCGTCAACAAAAGAAATAAAATATTTCTACCATTCTCTTGCTCTTACATTCATTGGATCACAAAGATCTGAATGTATGAGTTCTAAGGGCTCTTTGACTTTAAGACCTTTTTCCACTAAAAAAATATTTTAGTCATTTTACCTTCAAGACAAGATTCATACAGTGGTAGTTAATCAACTTCTAACTAACTTAGAAGTCTATTCTTAATCAATCTCTCAATCCGGTTGAGATTTATGTGACTAAATCTAAAATGCCAAAGATAGGGATTATTAGTTCGAGAAATATTTTGCCCTTTTACTTTGAATGTAAGCAGTTTTAAACATCTCATGATTTAAAAGTGTTTAGTTTCGATTGGTCTTAATACATAAAATTTGTTTTCTAATTTAGCTAAACAAATAGAAATATTTTTTTGAATAATAAACGTTTATTAAAATTAAAGGAAGTGAAATAACCTTGTTCAATCAAACACGAGATAGATAATAGGTTCCTCTTGATCCTTGGAATTATGTACATGTTTTCTAGAAATAGAAAATTATCTCTAAAAAATAACTTGACAGTCCCACTACATGAGTTGAGAGGACGTCGCTCAATCCGATATTGGGTGTCATCTAACCCTCTTCTAGTTGCCTGGAGGAACTAATTCTCTATATAGAAAAACAAACATTATTAGTTGCTCTTGAATCAAGTATCAAGGCAGAATCAACGTTCTCCACCAAACAAGTTTCTATGACAAGTAAATCACATTTACATTCTTTCTCCTTCTTATTTTTCAGCGAGGTATTTCGGATTGTTGCATTTCCAATGCCCGTCTACGTTGTAGTGGAAACACTTTCCTCTATCTGCAACTTTTTTTCCCTTGCCTTGTACAGCAGCAACAAAGGCCTTCCCTTTTCTTCATTTCTTCTTCTTCTTAATATTTTTTAAACCAGAAGTTGAATGACTTTGTTCTAGAGGATGAACCTATAACAACCCTAATTTTCAAATCCAAATCCACTAGGGTGGTTACTAAGCAATACCATCAGCACCAAAATTTCGATAACAACGATACTAGGATAAAACAAAAATTTTTCCTAACCTATCTTATGCATAAAAATTCTTCAAAAGGTTTACAAAACACCTACCTCCTCCAAACTACTTTCAACAATAGGTTGGGTTCCCAATAGATCAGGAAGTAATCAACTAATATAGAGAACTCCACATGATCACGACTTTAACATTAACTATCACTTATATGCAACTAATAACTCCGAAAGAAAACGAACAAGCAAAACTCATAACTAAAAGGTATGAACGTGCAGTTGAATTTAAAATAATAGATGAGAGACTAGCCAAACTAAAGTCTAGTGATAGAACACCTCAAGAACACATAAACAACAATGTCGTTCACTTTGATCCTTCACTTAAGAGTTCGACGACAATCTAAATGACTACTTACCTTATGTTCGAAGATTCAGAAAAAGAGTGTGTGCTCCTCTAAAACAACAACGAGGTCTATAACAAACTTAAGAAGTCGAAACAGAGTGGGCTAGATGATGAAAATCTGATCCCCTTGAGCAGCTGAAACGTGATTTTAAGATCGAAATTGCTTGATAGTTTTGGTTTAACACAAATACCAGTACAATGGCAAAAATACAGAGATAAACATACAATTCTAATCTAATTAGGCATGGAACTAAGACATGCAAACACATGTTGTAAATTAAATAAACTAAAAGGAAATGAACTATTACCTTTGTAGTTTCGAATCAACAACTTCTTGCTCCAATTCGCACAACAATACAACAAACAAGGTTCCTCTGTTCTTCCAACAGGACACAACCACTGTGTAAACCTCCTATATCTATGAGTAGCTTAGATCCAACCTTGGTGGGAAGGTCTCCAACAATTTGGAAGGTAAGGGAATTTCAGAGAGCGAGAGAATTTTCCAGCAATTTTTACAAAATGCACAGAATTGATTGATCGATCCCTCAAGCTTCTGTCCAACAAGAAGTTGAATGCGAGAGGAGAGCTTCCCCACTCCCTATTGATAGGGAGTGAGGTGGGAAGAGTGGAACGTGTCCTCCTGACACGTTCCCAATAATTAATTAATTATTAAAATAATTAAATCAAATTTAATTAATTAATTAAATATCATATATTTAATTAATATTTAAATATCATATATTAAGATCAAATCATATTTAATCTATTTCTCTTCTAACCTATAGTTTTAATGCACATCTCATGCACATTAAATTTTAACCTATAGTTTTTAAATATGAATCACATTCACATTTAAATTAATATTTGAACTCTTTCAAATATTTAATTCTCTCATATAATTTGATATGAATCATATCCACATTAAATTTATAATATATAGTTCAAAAACTATATATTATATCGTATCTATATACATTAAGTTTATTCCCTTATGAATTTGAACATTTCAAATTCAAATGATATAAAAACCCTTTACGAGCTAGAAGGTGGACGTACAGATCAAAAGCTCCAACGATACGAGATTTCTCGGTTAATCTCATTAACCTCCCAATCAACATTCGTTAACTGCGGAACACTCCACTAAAGTCCCGCAACTGCACTCTTCTCACTACAGATATATTTCTGTGTCCACGGATATTGACCAATAACAAGAAGTCAATCCTTCACGAATGTTCGTAACACCAGCTTGGTCAAATTACCGTTTTACCCCTGGGTTACATCTTGTATCTTAAGTTCTAGTGCTTCCCTAAAGAACAATTTGTTTGTGGTCCTACCAACAAAAAGAAGTCCCTCTCGGGCCAATGAGAGGGTTGGGCCCTTTGTTCAAGTCCCGGAGACACCACTTAAGGCAACATTCATCTACTTACCCTAGTAGGTGGGAAGGAGTGAATTCTATCTTGCTAAGTTAAGTTGCCAACTGCTCACTTGGTCTTGTCCCCAAGAAGGTAGGCATATTGAGTCGGCGAATATGGCCACTCTCACCCATACTAGTCAAAGGAAAATCCCTCGCAAACAGGAGTTCCTAACCTGCTCAGGATTGAGATCAAGTTGCCTAGGTCTTCCTGGTGAAATAGAAACCTAGCTGTCAACCAAGTTACATCTAGTGGTTACTATTTTGCGGTCATGTCTTATGTAATCTCATTACATAGGATATCCCCACTCACATGTCATCTACATGAACACGTTAGGATCACAGTGTTGGTATCATATACAAAGTAGGCCACATCCATAGTGTTACCAGGGTAAGGTACCGAAACCTTATCCCCTTACTATAGACCTTTTAGGTTGTATCTCGAACCGAGATCCTTTATATGTACACTACATTAAGTTCAAGATACATTTTACAACCTTGGATGTTCAGTTTATTGGATTTCGGGTTAAAAGAAAGGGCAAAATCGTAAATAACGAACAATAACTTTTTATTGAAATATAACTCTTTATTACAATAATTAGAACAAAATACAAACTACGAGTTTTAGGGCACAAAAACCCCAACAAACTCTCACTTGAACTAAAACTCTAATGGGGGTACATCATAATCTAAAGCAGTGGTTACAGAGATACAAATACAATAAACTAGGGCATCCATATACTCATTACATATCTCCCACTTTCCCTAGATTAGCCTATGTACATATCTCGTAGACCTAGACTTTCCATCTCCTCGTTGCACTATTTCTCGTATCAACAATGTTGTGCTCCGAAGTGATCTTCGTGACTGCTACATCTCCTCGTTGCACTATTTCTCGTATTAGGTGATACTTCCTCTCGATGTGCTTGCCTCGCTTATGGCTGCGAGGTACCTTCGAATTGGCTACCACACCATTGTTGTCACAGTATAAGGTGATGGAAAATTTCATATTTGGAATAACTTCAAAATCAATAAGGAATTTCCTTAGCCAAACAACCTTTTTAGTTGTTTCACAAGCAGTGACATACTCAGCCTCCATCGTGGAGTCAGCGATGCATCCCTGCTTGATCTTTGCCAACTCTCCCGTTAAGGGTGAAAACTGATCTCGATCTGGATTTCCTATAATCGTTATCGATCTGACAATCAGAATCAGTATATCCAGTAAGGATCAAATCATTAGTCCCATACACAAGCGTATAATCCCTCGTTCTCATAAGATACTTGAGGATATTTTGAACTGCGGTCCAGTGGTCTAACCTTGGATTAGATTAGTACCTACTGACTATTCCCACTACATAGCAAATGTCTAGCCTCGTGCATAACATAGCATACATTAAGCTACCTACAACAGAGGCGTAGGGAATACGTCTCATATCCTCAACTTCTTGAGGTGTCTTAGGACTCCTTAGACAGATGAACTCCATGCCTGAAGGGCAATAAGCCCCTATTGGAATTCTGCATCGAATATTGGACCAACATTTTGTCAATATAAGACGCTTGAGACAGAGCAAGCGTTCTGTTCTTGCGATTTCTGAAAATCTGAATCCCAAGAACATACTGCGCCTCTCCTAAATCTTTCATTTGGAATTGGGTCGCCAACCATTTCTTTATATCAGTGAGGTATTCTACATCATTCCCAATGAGTAGGATATCATCCACATAAAGTACTAAGAAAACTAATTTGTTGTTGACGATCCTCTTGTAAACACAAGGCTCATCAACGTTTTGGTCAAAGCCATAAGACTTGATCGCAGTATCAAATCTTATGTTCCAAGATCTGGCTGCTTGTTTCAACCCATAAATAGATCGATTCAGCTTGAAACCTTTTGCTCCTGACCTTGTGTTATGAACCCTTCGGGTTGAGACATATAGATGCTCTCGTCGAGATTAACATTCAAAATGGTAGTCTTGACGTCCATTTGCCAAATTTCATAATCATAAAAGGCGGTTATGGACAAGAATATCCTTATAGACTTAAGCATAGCAACAGGGGAAAAAGTTTCCTCATAGTTAACTCTTTCCTTTTGGGTAAAACCCTTTGCCACAAGTCTGAACTTAAAGGTTTGTACCTTTCCGGCTGCATCTCTCTTTCTCTTATAGATCCATTTACACCCTATGGGTCTTACCCCTTCAGGTTGGTCTACAAGCTCCCAAACTGAATTGAAGTACATTGACTCCATTTCAAGGTTCATGGCTTTGATCCATTGGTTTTTATCTACGTCATTCATTGCCTGTTTATAGGACAATGGATCCTCTACGCCATCATCAAGTACAACAACTTGAGTTTCAGCTAAACCCAAGTAACGGTCAGGTTGGGAAACAATCCTCCCACTGCGTCGATGCATTCCCAACGATTGAGAAGAACGAGACTTACTTGATGTGCCGGCTTCTTTATCAACTCTTGATGAATGTCCAGCTTGATCAACAACTCTTGTTGACTCATGTGTAGATTCATTGAATACCAACTTACTACACTGTTTATGGTTCCTCATGTGATTTTCCTCCATGAAAGTGGCGTTTGTCGATACAATCACCTTGTTTTCTGTGGGTCCTAGAAAATACCACCTCTCGTTTCTTTGGGGTAGCCAACAAATTGGCATAATCTTGAACGAGATTCCAGTTTCTTTGGATTCGTCACCAGCACGTGTGCCAGACAACCCCAAATCCTGAAGTATTGTAAACTAGGTTTACGCCCTTTCCACAATTCAAAAGGTGTTTCTGAAACACTCTTTGATGGAACAGTGTTCAAGATTTGAACTGTAGTCTCTACTGCGTAACCCCAAAACGAGGCAGGTAATTGAGCATAGCTCATCATAGACCGATCCATGTCTAACAAGGTTCTATTTCTCCTTTCAGACACACCATTCTACTGAGGTGTATTAAGTGCCGAGAGTTGAGATTGGATTCCATGTTCTCCATCAGTCTGTCCCTTATTCTTCATAAGAGTCTGGAAAGTCTGCAGTTCATTGAGGAGAGTAGTCATGTTGTACTCTATCTTATTCATTACCGCATTGCTGCGAAATTGCAGAAAACTCTTCGGAAGAGATTCCAGGATGAACGACACTTGACTTTGCTCGTCTATGACCGCGTCGTTCATTTCAATCACGTTGAAGTGAAGCATCAGATCGGGAACATTTTCTCTCACTGACGATCCCTCATTCATACGGGAGTTATAAACGTACTTGAGGATTCGTGTCGAAGCTGTCCAGAAGGTTGTCCAAACATATTCTGCAACAAACTCATAATCTCGCGAGCTGAGACTATGCCTTCGTGCTTTTTGGCCAGAACTTCTGAATCACTGGCCACAATGTAAACCTTGGCCTTATCATTGGCCTTGATCCAACGGTCGTATGCATCCTTAACAAATTGAGGAGCGTTTCGAGCACGGACCTGAGGACATTACTTAGTCAGTACAAACCGAAGGTCGTCAACAACGAGAATCATATTCAGGTTGGTCTTCCACGTAGTATAATTCTCGCCAGTTAAACGTTCGCTTTTGAGTAAGGCTATAATTGAGGACGACATGTTGAAATTTAAAAGGTAGTTCTAATTAGTTATGCCTTTAACCCATTACAAATCAGTCAAATTTAGAAAAAATTATTAAATAACCCTAGTGTTTAAATTAAACATTTAATTTTGCAACGATACTTCAAGAGTTTAGAACAAAAGCCACCGTCGGGTGGTTAGTCACTCCTCCCCTAAATTGAAACTATCTTAGCTAATTCTCACACCAAGACATCTCATGTCCCAATGATCCTTAGCTACCGTTTGTTTGGTCAAGGACTTGTTAACTAGCTTAACTTATCCCGTAAATGTGACCCTACCATTTTCAGATCCAATAGGTCCGAGCCAACATGCTACTATTAAGAAAGACAACTGTTGGCAAATTACCTAAGAGAACCTATCCATTTCTGGAGTTCGCAGTGTTTCGACCCCTATAGTCAGGCCCTCCGTAGGGATTGGCTGTTCCAGGACAACATAGCAAGCGGACTATAGAAATCTCACGGTGCAACCTTGTTGCGTATAATTTTGATATTGCAATACCGCAAGTGTACGGGTCATGTTTTAACATAGTGATTTAAGAGTCCAAGTATCATCCTCGGGAATGGATTTCTAGATTAATTAATTACCAAGATACTAATTCTCAATTTTAGTTAAAGAAACATAACATGGATAGGTGATGAAAATAAAGACAAACGACAAACAACAAACAAGCAAGTGGAGACACGAATTAATAGATTTAGAGGAAAGTGACTTCACAAATTAATGACTTAATTAACACATGTAATGAACTAATGTGATGAATTTATAAACAAGAAGTAGATTACTCAAGAAAATCTCTCGATTCTTAGTGAGCCTCGCATATGCAATAAATTTTATAGTCTCCATATGAACCTACAACATGCACGACATTAAGCAACTTCTTTATGTGTTTCCCTTAGACTTCTAGGTCATTCTCATGCCAGAATTCTAAGAGTTTTGACAACTTTGCTCTAATCTAAGCTTTATCTCTCGAGTCCACTTAAACCAACAAAATTAGAGAATTGAAGAACGACTTGCCAAAAATAAATGTCAAAACATAATTCAATACATGGCAAACAAGTCTTAATCATGCAAATCAAATCCTAAGTACAACATTTAGCTACTCTAAATAACAAGAAAACCAAACTAAAAGTGTAGCAAACGTCTTAAAATGATGTTACAAACTGAAAGGAAAAAAAAATTAAACTTATGTGTCGATGTCGGTCCTTCGTCTCCGAGCTCCCGTCTCGATCTCGAACCTCCACGAATGCTTTGGCTCCAAAGAATTGCTCTCTTTTCTCTTCTTACAGAGGGTATTCCGAAATTAGGGTCAAAAGTCTATCAAATTCGGCTCCCTTTACCCGAAGAAATAAGGTTGTATTTATAGGCTCAATCGGTACAGCGTTGCAACGTTGTATTCTAAACGTGGTGAATAAGGAAATAGTCGACAACGTTGCAACGCTGCTACTTTAACAAGCGCGTTGCTATCGATCTAGTGTTGCAACGCTATCGACAGGGTTCTTCTATGCTTCAAAGTTGCAATTACGGCGTTGCAACGCTCTGCATGGCGTTGCAACGCCATCAACTTGGGTCTACTAGCTTGGATTGGTCCTTCTACTTCCAATTGGTACTATTTTTAGCTCCAAATAGCCTCGTTTCGATCCCGAGTGATCCAAAATGTCTCCAATTGTCTTGTTCATACACTTAACCTGAAATTGAGTGATTTAAACACTTAAAAGCCATGAAATCATCATTAAACTAGCAATAATTAAGCCTAAGGATAGCAGACCTAATGGAGGAGACCGTAGGATACGTGACACGCGTTCTGCTCCTATTTACTATGGACACTTCCCTCATTCACCTTGGTATTGAACTATGCAAATACTTTCCGTAGGGGAACGCCCTATTGACGCCACGTAGCCGAGCATGGAACTCACGGTGTGAACTCTTGAGGACGTGAGAGTAAACTCGATGCGAACACCTCGGTTTCTCTCATTGAAGCTTCTAAGGTTGGGTGTAGGTTTAACATAGTCGGATTCTGGCTAAAAGATTCTATCTAAGTCTATGCCTATTATAACTTTTATAACTAGGTTTTTAAACCTTATGTCTAGGTGAATAAACATTTTAATTACCTAGATATGAAATAGAACTATGGTTAATTCAACTCAAGTTCAAGGCCAGTTCTCAGGTAAGAGGTGTTCCGTTAACCGTCAGCTTAAGTACCCCCAGTCTTAGACAGAACATCACCGGTAGAGTTCCCTTAAAACCAAAGTCCTATTGTCTTACTATATTTTAAACTATTTAAAATACTATGTAAGAGTAACTTATAATCATATTAGAAATTAAATTTAGGTCTAAATTAATTTTAAACAATTTAAAACTAATTTTTTATTTAACCCAAGTTCTTATGTTTGCATGCAGTTTTTTGTTATAGGTTATGGTTTCTAAAACCTATGACAAGGAACTATATTATAAAACGAAGAATCGATTTTAAATTGGAATTATAAAAAACATTCAACTTATTGAATAAAGCAGATTACTTAATTAAAATGGCATTTATTTTAAATTAAGTAATTTCAAGCTCCATGCTTTTTATTTTCCATATAATCTAATTATAACAATTATAATTAATTACTCATGAAAAATAAATTAATCATGCATATCTACCATATTTATATAACACTTATACAAATAAAAAAAATGCATGAACATGCTTATCCTAAGGTGGGAAATATTCTAAATGACATTAATAAAGAAAATAGCTGTAAAGAAAATTTAGCCCCTAAAGTGCAAAATTAATAAAATTACACTAATCTTATTACAAAAAACCGGTCCAAAACTCCTTGAACCGGCTCAAATTGCTCCAACCAGTCGAAAATCGACCCGAATCGCTCGAATCGCTCCTGAACCGGTCTGCTTGAACCATCAACTGCCACAGCGTTGCAACGCTGAGGGGAGCGTTGCAACACCGACTTCATACGCGCTCGCGTCAGGCATCGGGTTGCTGACCCCTCACAATTCCGTATCGATAGGGGCTTCAACGTTAGCGTTGCAACGTTGTTGCTTCAACAGCAGCTTGTTCCTTCGAACACAACAGCTTCAATTACAAATTTCTCCGTCGATACTCATCCGAATTGCACGAAACTGGTCCCAAACGACTCACAACTCAATTACAAACTCGATTATGCACTTTAATGCCCAAAACGCAAGGGCCTTTACATTTAATTTGATCAAATAAAAAATAAACTAAGGCAAAAAATTTTCCTAAATAGTTTTACAACAAATCATATGCAATTCCCACCTATCAAATGCAAATTTGTTTCAACAAAAACAAAACAAGCATTGCTCTGATACCAATTGATGAAGATCTGATCCCCTTGAGCAGCGAAAACGTGATTTTAAGATCAAAATTTCTTGATAGTTTTGGTTTAACACAAATACCAGTACATTGACAAAAATACAGAGATAAGCATACAATTCTAATCTAATTAGGCATGGAACTAAGACATGCAAACACATGTTGTAAATTAAATAAACTAAAAGGGAATGAACTATTACCTTTCTAGTTTCGAATCAACAACTTCTTGCTTCAATTCGCACAAAAATACAACAAACAAGGTTGCTCTATTCTTCCAACATGACAAAACCACTGTGTAAACCTCCTATATCTCTGAGTAGCTTTGATCCAACCTTGGTGGGAAGGTCTCGAACAATTTGGAAGGTAAGGGAATTTCAGAGAGCGAGAGAATTTTCCAGCAATTTTTAAAAAATGCACCGAATTGATTAATCGATCTCTCAAGCTTCTGTCCAACGAGAAGTTGAATGGGAGAAGAGAGTTTCCCCACTCCCTATCAATAGGGAGTGAGGTGGGAATAGAGGAAGCTGTCCTTCTGACACGCTCTCAATAATTAATTAATTAATTAATTATTAATTATTAAAATAATTAAATCAAATTTAATTAATTAATGAAATCTCATATATTTAATTAATCTTTAAATATCATATATTAAGATCAAATAATATTTAATCTATTTCTCCTTTAACCTATAGTTTTAATGCACATCTCATGCACATTAAATTTTAACCTATAGTTTTTAAATATGAATCACATTCACATTAAATTAATATTTGAACTCTTTCAAATATTTAATTCTCTCATATAATTTAATATGAATCATATTCACATTAAATTTATAATATAAAGTTTCAAAACTTTATATTATAACGTATCTACATACATTAAATTTATTCCCTAATGAATTTGAACATTTCGAATTCAAACGATCTAAGAACCCTTTACGAGCTAGAAGGTGGACCTAATGAACCTACAGATCAGAAGCTCCAACGATACAAGATTATTCGGTTAATCTCATTAACCTCCTGATAAACATTTGTTAACTGCAGGAACACTCCATTAAAGTCCCGCAGCTGCACTCTTCTCACTGCAAATATTTTTTTTGTGTCCACGGATATTGACCAATAACAACAAGTACATCCTTCACGAATGTTCATAACACCACCTGGGTCAAATTACCATTTTACCCCTGGGTTACATCTTGTACCTTAAGTAGCAGTGCTCCTCTAATGAACAATTTGTTTATGGTCCTACCAACAAACAGAAGTTTCTCTCAGGCCAATGAGAGGGTCGGGCCCTTTGTTCAAGTCCCGAAGATACCACTTAAGGGAACATTCATCTACTCACCCTAGTAGGCGGGAAGGAGTGAATTATATCTTGCTTAGTTAAGTTTGCAGTCGCTCACTCGGTCTTGTCCCCAAGAAAGTAGGCATATTGAGTCAGCGAATCTGGCCACTCTCACCCAAACTAGTCAAAGGACAATCACTCACAAACAGGAGTTCGTAACCTGCTCAGGATTGAGATCAAGTTGCCTAGGACATCCAAGTAAAATAGAAACCTAGCTAGTCAACAGTGTTACATCTAGTGGTTACTATTTCGCAGTCCGGTCTTATATAATCTCATTACATAAGATATCCTCACTCACATGTCATCTACACGAACACGTTAGGATCACAGTGTTTGTTGAAGGGATCGAATCCCGCAGCGGAAGCGATTATGAATCGCGTATTTATGATTTTGTTACGCAGATTTCATTCAAGAACAAAATAACTAAGATTAAGCATGTAATATAACATAGGGCAACAAGTAATATACCTTTGAAGATTGCTTTCTTCACGAGCTCCTTCTCCCACGATCACGATCTCAGCAACACGAACTTGAACGTATGAAGATTCACCACTAGATCTTCTCCGTTGTTCTCTGGATGAGGGAGGAAGGTGAGTTCCTTTAGGATGAGATGTGGAGGTTTGAGAGAAGTTTTTGTTTGGAACTCTTTCCAACAAAAATGGAACTCTAGGGTTTTATGTTAAAAACCCTGTTTCAAAGTTGCATCTCATGCACCTATTTATAGGGAAATAGGATGGAATTATCATCCTATCCCTCCTTCATTCTCTCATTAGTATAAAGTTAATATGTGAATCTAATTCACATTAAAACCATATATTATATCAATTATATCACATATAATTAATATAACACCTCATATATGAAATTGAACACTTCAATCTCATTCTTAACTTTATACCCTCAATATTACCATGTTGAGCCAACGGAGGGACCTAATGGACCTACAGTTCATGAGCTCCAATGATGTAAGATTAACTGATCAAACTCTTTGATCCAGTTAATCAATATTCATTAACTACAAATCACTCCACTATATACTTGTAGTTGCACTCTCCTCACTGTAGATTATATTGTGTCCATTGATATAATCAGTACCCATGAGTCGACCCTTCACAGGTTGTTCATAATTACAGTTGGGTCAAATTACCGTTTTACTCCTGTGATTACCTCTTTGTTCCTTAAGCACCATTGATCCTCTAATGAACAACAAGTCTATGGTCCTACCATAAACTCATACCCTCCTAAGCTAGTTTAGAGGGTGGGGCCTCGTTGTTCAAGTCCTGGACTCAGTTCTTAAGGGAACAACCTATCTAATTCTTTAGTGTAGGAATGAGTGAATGCCATCTTGCATAGTTAAATCTCCAGCTACCTACGAGGTTCTGTCCCTGAGAAGGTAGGCTTATTGAGTCGGCTACAAGCCACTCTCACGCATACTAGTCTAAGGACAAAGCCATATAAGCAGGAGTTCTTAACTTTCTCAAGATCCAGATCGAGCCACTAATGACCATCTATAAATTATTAGTCTTATCCTGTTAACGACGTTATACTGGTTAGACTAATAATTTGCAGTCCGGTCTTGTATGAACTCTTCATACAGGATGCCCCCACTCGCATGTCATCCACATGATTGAGTTAGATTACCTCATTTGTACTAATTCATAAGTGGGTTGCATCCATGGTGTTACCAGAATAAGGTTTTCAACTTTATTCTTATACCATAGACCATTTAGGTTATACTCTTGAATACAATCCAACTAGTGTCTACTACACTGATGTTCAAGATATATTATAACCTTCGAGCTTAGTTTATTGGATTTATAAAACGAGAATATAATTTTTACCAAAACAAATAACTCTTTATTTATTTAATCAAAATTACATAAGTTTAGGGCACAAATCCTAACATTTGTATCATATACAAAGTGGGCCACATTCATAGTGTTACCAAGGTAAGGTATCCAAACCTTATCCCCTTACTTTAGACCCTTTAGGCTGTATCTCAAACCGAGATCCTTTATATGTACACTACATTCTTCAAGATACATTTTACAGCGTTTGATGCTCAGTTTATTGGATTTAGGGTTAAAAGAAAGGGCAAAATCGTAAATAACGAACAATAACTTTTTATTGAAATAATAACTATTTATTATAATAATTAGAACAAAATTACAAACTACGAGTTTTAGGGCACAAAAAACCCAATACTAGAAAAACTCCAGCGACGACGAGGTTTGTCTTATGACGATGGCGGCGGTGGTCCGGCAAATGGCAAAGAACAATGGTGGCTTTCTTCGGCGTGATCAGCGTGATGGCTTGACGCCTTTACTCGTGGTGTTCGGTGACTTTCAAATTTGCGATGCACAACTTTCTGATGGTGGTCTAGCGGGATGAAGAATGATATGAAGAGAAGAGGAGAGTTTTGAATTGCACCCTTTAAGTTTTAATTACTCTTGTTTTAATTGGCAACAAACCTCCAAATCTTTTTTAGAACAAGAAATCCTAATCCTCTTTAAAAAAAGAAATCTTAATCCATTTTTTAAACATAAATTCTAATCGTTTTTGGACTTTCAAACACCGTATCCTAAAAAATTCCTAGATTCCTAATCCTGATCTGATTATCCAAAAATTCAAATTTAAATCAAATACAATTGAGTGCATCTGATGTTACGGGGTGTTACAATTACCCAGCTAAGAAAAACTTTCGTCCTCCAAAGTTGCTACAACTCTACCACAACCATGTTCTCGAGCCAAAATCTAAACTTAAACTCTAAACTACCGTAACATAAGAACAAAGAATTAAGTAGCCTATCATAACAATTGTTAACACACAATCAACTCAAATAACTTTAACTACTTTACAAAATAAAAGCAAACCTGGAGATAACGAGGGGACTTCCTGCAAGAGGCTATAAGACCTAATGCCTACGATGTAGGAGAGTATACATAATCTAAAACCTAGCTCTGATACAAACTGTAACAACCCTAATTTTTCAAACCTAAATCTACTAGGGGTTACTAAGAAACACCGTCAACGCCAAAATTTTGGCAGCATAACGACGCTACTAGGAAAAAATGAATATTTTTTCCTGACCTATCTTAAGCAAAAAAGCACTCCAAAAGGTTTACAAAACACCCAACCTCTTCCAAACTACATTATAAAGGGATTGAATCCCCCAGCGGAAGCGACGTGAATCGCGTTGTTTTTCGTTGTGATACCGTTTTCCCTAAAATTGGCATACATCACATGAATATCTAGGCTAAGCATGTAAAAGAGAAGGAAAATTATAGCAAGGTGTACTTACCTCTTGAAGAACTCTTTCTCACGGATTCCTTCCCCCAGTCATGATCTCAACAATCTCTATACAAATCACGAACCGACGTCCATCTTGAGACACTTCCATTTGATCTTCTCAGTTGTTCTCCGGTGGATGAGGGAGAGTTGTGGGACTCCCTTTGAATTTTGGGTGAGGAGAAAGTTAGAGAATTGAGAGAGTTCTCTTAGTGGATTTCCAAAAAACTAGAGACTGGATATGTAATGCTTCACATTCCACCATTAAAGAGTGGTATCAACCAATTTATAACTTTACCACAACCATATGACATGCAAATCATATTTGCATACCATATAGTATAGGATATCACATACCATATTATACAAATCCCATTTGCATAATTTTGGAATTTAAAATTGAATCACATTCAATTTTATTTCTCTTAAATCAATTTCTCCAACATCAACATTAATTTCATAAATAGGCTATACTATAGTTTATTATGAATCTCATTCACATTAAACTATATATTATGCTAATCATATCTCATATAAATGATATAAATACCCTTTATATGAATTTGAACACTTCAAATTCACTCCGAACTGTATATCCTCATTAAGTCCAAAATTGAGCCAACCGAGGGACCTAATGCACCTATAGATCATGAGCTCCAATGATCCGAGATTAACTGACCAAACTCTTTGATCCGGTTAATCAACATTCATTGAGTATGGGGGCACTCCACTATAGCCCCATAGCTGCACTCTCCTTACTGGACAAGTTGTGTTCATCGACATAACCAATACTCGTGAGTCGTCCCTTCACAGGTTGTTCGTAGTCACTGATGAGTCAAATTACCATTTTACCCCTATGTCTACCTCTTGCTCCTTATGTCCCACTGCTTTTCTAATGAACAATTTTGTTGCATGGTCTTACCATAAATAACGTCTCTCTCGGACCAGTGAGAGGGTGGGGCCTCGTTGTTCAAGCCTTAGAGTCAGCACTTAAGGGAACAACCCCTCTTGTTTCTCTAGCTCAGAACGAGTGAATTCCATCTTGCGTAGTTAAGTTCCCAGCTCCCCACGTGGTTCTGCCCGTAATAAGGTAGGCTTATTGGGCAAGTGACACAGACCACCCTCACCCATACTAGTCAAAGGACAGACCCTCGCAGACAGGAGTCCGTAACACGCTCAGGATTAAGGGCGAGTCACTAATGGTCATCTACGAATGTATTAGTCCTAAACTGTCAACGATGTTATATCATTTGATTTAAAAATTCACGGCCCGGTCTTGTATAATTTCATTGCATAGGATGACTCAACTCGCATGCCAATTACATGAACGAGTTGGATCCCCTCGTTTGTATCTAATATAAAGTGGGGTGCATCCACAGTGTTGTCAGGATGAGGTTCCTAACCCTATCCATATACTGTAGACCGTTTGGGTTAATAAATCGAACGTGATCCTACCTGTGTGTCCACTACACACCGTTGAAGTTCTCATAAGTATGACCCTGGAGCTTAGTTTATTGGATTAAGTTTATAAATGCGAGATACAAAGTAAATAACTTTTATTCATTAATTTAAGAACTGTTACAAATGACACGAGCTTAGGGCATGTACCGCAACAAACTCCCACTTGATTTAATGCTAGTGGAGTACAATATGCATTTCTCAAATGCAAAATAAACAATAAACTATGGTATTGAATACCCTTTTACAATACTCTCACTTGTCCTTGTCAGGAAGCACTCGTAGACCTAGACTCTCTAGGTGTCCCTCAAACACCTTAGTCGTGAGAGCCTTTGTAAACGGATCAACAACCTTATGCTCCGAAGCTATCTTCGTGATGGTCACGTCTCTGCGATGCACAATCTCCTGTATCAGGTGATACTTCTGTTCAACATGCTTTCTCCTCTTATGACTCCGAGGTTCTCTCAAGGTTGCTACTGCACCATTTTTGTCACAATACAGGGTGACTGGCAAGTTCATATTTGGAACAATTTCCAAATCCATCATGAACTTCTTAAGCCAACAACTTCCTTAGTTGCTTCACAAGCTGCTACATACTCGACCTCCATCAGATGCATCCTTGTTTGATGCTTCGCCACACTACAGGTCCTCCGTTAAGAGTGAATATTAACCCCGATGTAGACTTCCTAGAATCCTTAACAGTCTTGTTGGGATTTATACCCTAAACAAGTGTAAATTTGTTTCAAATAAATAGAGATGTTATTTATTATATTCTCGCATATAAATCTAAATCCAATAAACTAAGTTCCGAGGTTATAATAATAGATCTTGAACATTTGTGTAGTAGACATAAGTTGGATTAACTTGTTCAAATATAACCTAAAAGGTCTATGGTACATGCATAGGGTTGGAAACCTTATACTTGTAACACTGTGGATGAAACCCGGTTTGTAATTGGTACAAACAAGGTAATCCAACTTGTTCATGTGGTAGACATGCGAATGGGGGCATCCTGTATAATGAGATTATACAAGACCGGACCGCGAATTATTAACCTACTAGTGTAACTGAAAGAGTGTAGATTACGAAAGCGGAAGCAATTTTGGATCTTAAACACTCTAAGTTGATCCATTTTACGAAATAAAAAACATGCTCAAATCTGGAAAAACAGAGAGTATGAACACATACCTTTGTTGTTCAAAATTCTCCTAGTCTGTGGGCAATTTCTTGTCACAAACACTTTGTGGAAAACCTCTAGTGTCTTCTCTACTATCCACAAGCCTTGGAACAGATAGTGGGATCTTTGATAGAGAGAATTTGAAGAGAGATGAGAGAAAGATATGAAAAAACGTGAATCAGAAAAATTCTGATAAATCCTTAAAAATCCATGTGTTTCTTCTTCAATTAAAGCAAACCAAAAGCTTCTTCAAGCTAGGAGAAGATGACAACATGAAAATGATGAGGATTTAGCAAGAAGGAGGTGCTCAATTTGTGTGAATTTGAAAAAGAAGAGTGGTGAATCATACTTTTGATTTTGGTCCAAGTGAAAACTCAAATTCAATTTTGAATTTTCATTTATTTTTTATTTTAAAATTAATATAAAATTAATTTTAAATTAAAATCAATTTATTAATTTAATTAATTAATTAATTTTAAATAATTTATTTAATTTAATATCAAATATCAAATTAAATAATTTGACCAATCCCAATTTCTTAAATCGACCGTTCGAACATGAATCCCTATTCATGTTATAAACTGAACAAATATTTAAATCATATTTAAACATTTCCACCTCTTTTTTATTATAGTCTAATTCATAATTAAACTGTGACACGTTAAGTATATCATATATAATTAACGTTTTCTCCCAAAACCGAATTTGAACAATTCAAATTCTTTTCAGTCAAAATGTTACAAGGCTTAGTCCGAGCTAGTAAGGGGACCTAATGGACCTACAGATCATGAGCTCCAACGATACGAGATTAACCGACCAAACTCTTTAACCTAGTTAATCAACATTCGTTAACCACCGGGACACTCCACTAAAACCCAGTGGTTGCACTCTCCTCACTGTAGATATATTTCTGTCGACTCGATATAACCTTAATTAGTAAGTCGATCCTTCACAGGTCGTTCGTAATTACAGCTGGGTCAAAATTACCGTTTTACCCTTGTAATTACTTCTTGTTCCTTAAGTCCCACTGATCCTCTGATGAACAATTGGTTTATGGTCCAACCAACAAACCGAATCCCTCTCGGGCCAATGAGAGGGGTGGGCCCTTTGTTCAAGACCCGGAGTCAACACTTAAGGGAACAACCCTCTACTAATCCCTTAAGCGGGTAGGAGTGAATTTCATCTTGCAGAACTATGTTCCCAGCTATCTACCTGGTCTTATCCCTGAAATGGGAGGCTTATTGAGTCGGCAATCTCAAACCACTCTCACTCATGCAAATCTAAGGATAATCCGAATAAACAGGAGTACATGGCACGCTCAGGATTAAGATCGAGTTACCAGGGTTATCGTATGAATATATTAAGTTAAGACAGTAAACGAAGTTATAAAGTCTAAGTGACTATTTCTTGGTCGAGTCTTATGCAAACTCATTGCATAGGACACCCCCACTCGCATGTCTCCATATGAACGATTCAGGATCACATCTTTTATGAAGGGAATGAGAATCCCCGCGCAGCGGAAGACGATCGAATCGTCATGGTATCATTACGCAACTTGGTTTTTGTTAAAATGATCTATTATAGATCTAGGCTAAACATGTTGGAAAAGGAAGGAAAAACAGTAAGATTAAAGGTACTTACTTGTTGAAGACACTCTTCAAGATTCCTTCCTCAGATCACGAACTCTTCGTGCTTCTCGATCTCAACGAACTCTTCCCACGAACGGAACCCGAACACCACCACTTGGAGTCTCGGTTGTTCTCTTTTAGAAAAGGGAAGTTTGTGGGAACTTTGGAGTTTTGGAGAGGGATGAGAATAGAGAGAAAGTAGAGAGAACTTTCTTCTTCTCTTTTGATGAAATTCTAAAAAGTGAGAGAATGCCCACCATCCTTCTTGCAAGAAGGAATTATATAGTGGAATTGATGGAGTTAAAATCTCCACATTATTACCACTTTACCACAACCATAGGTTATGCAAATCTCATTTGCAATAATTGTGGATTAATTAAATTGAATCACATCCAATTTAATTTCTCTCAATTAATTTCTCCAATTAGCCCTAATTCAACAATTAGGCTAACCTATAGTTTATTATGAATCTCATTCACATTAAACTATATATTATATCATTCATATCTCATATAAAGACATAAATGCCCTTAAAGTGAAATTGAACACTTCAATTTCATACCAAAATATTAACCCTTCTTTTAACCCAGATTGAGCCAACCGAGGGACCTAATAGACCAACAATGACGGGCTCCAATGATCCGAGATTAACCTGTCAAACTCTTTATTAGCTACGGTAACACTCCACTATATTACGTATCCACTGATATAACCAATGCCCATGAGTCGACCCTTTCACAGGTTGTTCCTAGACACTGCTGGGTCAAATTACTATTTTACCCCTGTGTCTACCTCTTGTTCCTTAAGTTCCCACTGCTCCTCTAATGAACAACATACTGTGATGGTCAAACCATACACAACACCCTTCTCGGGCGGTGAGAAGGTGGGCGCCGTGTCCAAGCCCCGGAGACAACACTTAAGGGAACAACCCTCTAGTTTTCCTAAAGGCGAACGAGCAGTGAATTCCATCTCGCGTAGTTAAGTTCCCGCTCCCTACTTGGTCCTGTCCCTGAGAAGATAGGCATATTGGGGGAGTAACTGTGACCACCCTCACCCGTAATAGTCAAAGGACAGACCCCCACAGACAGGAGTCCGTAACACGCTAAGGATTCAGGTCGAGTCACTATTGGTCATCTACGAAGTTATTAGTCCCTTCACAAGCGGTGTTACATCGGTGGGTCTAATAATTCACGCCTCGGTCTTGTACAATCTCATTGCACAGGATGCCCCAACTCGCATGTCAACCACATGAACGAGTCAGATCTCCTAGTTTGTATCTAATACAAAGCGGGTCACATCCATCGTGTATCCAGGATTAGGTCTCCAACCCTATCCATATATTTTAGACCGTTCGGGTCATTAACTCGAACGTGATCCTCCCTGTGTGTCCACAACACACCGTTCAAGTTCTAGTTCTCTCATAAATTCAATGACCCTGGAGGTTAGTTTATTGGAAAAGTTTATAAATATTGCGAGACACAAAGTGATGAAATGAATAACTCTTATTCATTTCAAATAATATATTACAAACAAGAGATTAGGACAAAAATCCCAACAAACTCCCACTTGGACTAAGCTAGTGGAGAAAATACATTTCTGAAATGTACATAAATTACAATGAAGTTGTAAACCCGAGATCTCTCTTTGGAACTTCCTTATTAAAAAACAACAAACAGAAAGAAGAAATGAATGTTTAAAACTTGGTTTCCCATGTTTTAAAAAGAAAAGAAATGAAGTGAAAGAAAAAAGGAAAACAAGGAAGGAAAGTTTAAACCATTTTGATTTGGTTTGCTTTAAAAGATAAAAGAAGAAAAGAAAATGAAAGAAAAGTTAAATATATTAAGTTTTGTTTTGTTTTGTAAAGAAAAGAAAAGAAATGAAAGAAAGGGATAAAGGAAAGGAAAAATAAAAGGAAAAAAAGAAAAAGAAAAGAAAAGGAAAAAGTAAAAAGGGAAAAGGGAAAAAGACAAAAAAAAGTATCTTTTCCACCGTTTGCCTTTTTAAAGATTTATCTCTCCATTTTCCTTCTCATTTTATCAAAAGAAAAGAGAGAGTTTCGTGGGAGAAGGAGAAAGGAAGAAGAAGAAAGCCATTTTTCGTGATTTTGGAGCTGGAGTTGCAGAAGAAGGGAGGAGAACTCAACTTGGTTTGTATAGCAGCAAGGTGATCAACTCAAACCAGTTCTTATGTTTTGATCTTCTCGAGCTCTACAAGAAGAGGTAGGTGTTGAAGTTTACTTTTCCTGAAAGCTAACTCATTTTTAAACAAAGTTTATGAAGGAAGTTCGAGCAAATTCTTATGTTAAGTTACTGTTTTGTTAAGGGGAAGGCAGAAGATAGAAGTTTGTTGTCAAATCCGGGAAGTCTCTGGTTTTTAGGTTGTTCTGATCTGTCGAGTTAGAGTTAGAAGCTCTAAAAGGTATGGTTTGAAAGCTTATTGAATTTCCTACAACGTTCATGAAGGAATTGTGAGAGGAAAATGATTGGAAGATGTTGTAATTATAAGGTTAAATTTGTTGTGCAGCAGGAAATCCTAATCTGGAAACAACAGAAGTCTGTTTTGAGGAAAGTAGTTTTCGAGGTATTTCTGAACAAATCCGTTTGGAATTTCAATTTCATGTCATCATATGATTTTTAGAGTGTTCAAGAAGAAAGAGTTTGGTATAAATTAAATTATTTTTGGATAAGTAAGGAAGACGTTATGGCTGTCTGAAAATAGGGCAGAAAATCTGAAAATGTTGGAAATTTAAAAGTGTGTTTTCTTGCAGTTTTAAGGTCAAAAATCATGAGCTCGAGGTTCTAATGGTTGAGTTGGTTTGTTTGACAGGCCAAGAGAAAATAGGTCAAGTTTACAAGCCAAGGTTCTAATTCTAATACCGTGAGTGACTCTATTTTAGAACTATGCTTGACCTATGTTTTTTTTCAAGAACATAAGTGTTGATCATTACATCCTGTTTGAACTAATTATGTATAGCTTCATGGATTTTTCTAACATAAGTTCATGATAGAACATAAGCATGTTTTGAATTAATTTGTAACCATTAATCCAAGTATGGAACCTAAATTATGAAAGTATGTATTATAAAGACATGATTTCCATGGTAAACAAATTATGCTCTTGTTTGTGGTTAACCCCTAATACTGAAGGACATTCGAGAAGGTACTTAGGGGGGAATGAATCATAATATCCCGATACTAAAGGACAATGAGAAGGTATTCGGGTAGTAAATGGTTTTACCTTAATACTGAAGGACAATGCGAAGGTATTCGGGTAGTAAATGATTTTACCTTAATACTGAAGGACAATGAGAAGGTATTTTGGTAGTTAATGGTTTTACCTTAATACCGAAGGACATAGAGAAGGTATTAGGGAAAACCAAACGACCAAAGGTATTCCACGTGCACGTGAGAGAGAGAGGTATGAACCTTATAGGTATAAATGTAACTCTACCACCTCTATGGTTCGAATGTGGTATCATGTCATGTGTTTTATTATTATGAGCTTCTATATTATTGATCTATCTACCCTCAATATGATAGTACATTTCGAGTTGTGTGTTATGCATAAGTGGTGACTTAAACCTGTAAATTGGAAGCATAGTTTGTTTGTGTTTACAAACAGATGTTAAGCTATTTTGTACTTATAATCTGCCATTATTATGATTCACCTGCGAGCTTATAATGTTTTAAAGATAGACACTCACTGAGCTTTTTAGCTCATTCTTTCAATGATTTCAAACCTTTTCAGGTAGAGATCAAGCTCCTGGTACCTGCTATCCTGCCATAGTCTGCTGGAGGTTTCATAAATTGATATTTTGCACGTGGCTGGTGGTGTATAGCAAGTCGTTATGTAGTTATAGTTGTTTGTACATAAGAGGTTGTATAAACAGTGGGTTGGCATGTTCTGGGTTGTGATGCTATTGCTCGTTTAAGTTTTCCAATGAGAGACTTAAGAAATGTTTCTCCCTATGTATGTTTAGTAGTTATCAAGTTTCCGCTGTGTTATGTTAAAGTTTACCATATACGAGCATAGTATGTTTATCAGGTAGAACAGGGTCATCAAGTATTGTTAAGAGGTGAACAATGTCTGTTGGCTTCATGCCTCTTTTCGGGCTAAGTTAGCAGGTTGTTCGGGAGGGGGTGTGACAACTTGGTATCAGAGCAGTTAGCTCCATGGGAATGAGATAGGGCAAGTTAGCTCTGAGAATAAAGTAAAAAGTCATAGCAAGTTATTGAGTTAGTTCAGATCGAACTAGTTGAGTATGGTCCAAATAAGGATAAGACTAAGTCCAATTAGGACTAAAATGTGAATAGAAGTTTAGTATTGTGTATTTGAGTAAAGTATCCATAGCATGTCTAATATGTTGATATGTTATAGGAGTCATGCCACCACGTACTAGCAGACGACGCAGGCAGGATAAGGGCAGGACGCAGGATCCTACCCAAGGCCAATCTATGAGGGATCTAGTGCCCCGAAAGTCCAAAGTGAGCCCAGAGATGAGCGACATGTTAGCTTCTCACATGAGGTGGGCAGGCCAGAGAAAGAAGGGCCAAGCGACCCAGAGAAGACGTATGGAATAGAACGTCAAAAGAAATTAGGAGCCACAGTGTTTGAGGGTTCCATAGATCCAGCTGATGTTGAGGTTTGGCTGAATATGCTTGAGAAATATTTTGATGTCATGAGCTGCCCTGAGGAGCGTAAATTCAAGCTGGCCATATTCCTTCTAGAGAAGGAAGCAGAGGGATGATGGAAATCAATTTTAGCCAGACGGAGTGATGCACGTACTCTGGACAGGAAAACATTCAGAGGCATATTTGAAGATAAATATTACCCTGGCACATACCGTGAGGCGAAGAGGGATGAATTTTTAGAATTGAAGCAAGGGTCACTATCAGTGGTTGAGTACGAGAGAAGGTATACCAAGCTATCACGGTATACTAATGTTATTGTGGCATCTGAGAGTGACAGGTGTCGGCGATTTGAAAGGGGATTACGTCCTGAAATACGTACCCCAGTTACAGCCATTGCTAAGTGGGCTGACTTCTCACAGCTGGTAGAGACTGCTCTATGTGTTGAGCAAAGTATAACAGAGGCACAACCAGTAGTGGAGCCTATTCGAGAGCCTTCAACGGCGAGCGGTTTTCGGGGTCGTGAACAGAGAAGATTCACACCTGGAGTAATCGTTTCAAGTCGTCAGGACTTTAAGAATCGAGCTGGCGGCCAGACATCGAGGCAAACGCATGTTAGTGGTGCCTATCAGAGGCAGAGCCAAAGAGCACCTAGTCAATCTGCCAGATCCATATTGAAGGGATTTTGAATTCCCGCAGCGGAAGACGTTGTGAAACGTCGTTGATCCGTTGTGTAAAACGTGTCTTAAAATCGAACCTATCTCATAGATCCTAGGCTAAACATCTAAATAAGAGAAGAAAACAGTAAGGAATTATAAGATACTTACTTGCTGAAGAACTCTTCTTCAACGTTTTCCTCCTCCGGTCACGATCTCTCTCGATCCAATGATTTCCCCGAACACGAACCACGATACGAACAAGGAGACACCTCCAAAGGGTCTTCTCGGTTGTTCTCGGGAGGTTGAGGGAGAGTAGGTGGGACTCCCTTTGATTTTGGGTGAGGAGAAGTTTTAGAGAGAATTGAGAGAGGATTTGAGAGAAAACACTTGCTCTCTTTGGATGGAAATCCAAAAAATGGCAAATGGCACATCAAAGGCTTCTTGCAAAGCCTTTAAATACTATTGTGTGATGGAGTTAAAACCTCCACCAAATCACAATTTTACCACAACTATATAATATACAAATCACATTTGCATATTATATAATATAAGGTATCTCATACCTTATTATACAAATCTCATTTACATAAATGTGGAATTATAAATTGAATCACATTCAATTTAATTTCTCTCAATTCAATTTCTCCAAATAGCACTAATTAATCGATTAGGCTATACTATAGTTTATTATGAATCTCAATCACATAAAACTATATATTATGTCATCTACATCTCATATAAACGACATAAATACCAAAATAATGAATTTGAACACTTCAAATTCACACCAAACTATAAACCCTCAATTTGTCCAATTTGAGCCAACCGAGGGACCTAATGGACCTACACGTGACGAGCTCTAATGATTCGAGACTAACCTTTCAAACTCTTTGACCCGATTATTCAACATTCATTAGCTACGGTAACAGTCCACTAAAGCCCGTAGCTGCACTCTCATCACTGTAGGACAAGTTGTGTCCATCGATATAACCAATACCGATGAGTCATCCCTTCACAGGTTGTTCGTAGTCACAGCTGGGTCAAATTACCGTTTTACCCCTGTGTCTACCTCTATCTCCTTAAGTCCCACTGCTCCTCTAATGAACAACTACGTTGCATGGTCCAACCATAAACAACAACCCTCTCAGGCCAATGAGAGAGTGGGGCCCAGTGGTCCTGCCCCTGAGAAGGTAGGCATATTGGGCGAGCAACAGTGGCCACCTTCACCCGTACTAGTCAAAGGACAGACCCCCGCAGACAGGAGTCCGTGACACGCTCAAGATTAAGGTTGAGTCACTTATGGTTATCTACGAATTTATTAGCTCTATACTATTAACGGTGTTACATTAGTAAGTCTAATAATTCACGGTCCGGTCTTGTACAATCTCATTGCATAGGATGCCCCCACTCGCATGTCAACCACATGAACGAGTCAGATCACCTCGTTTGTATCTAATACAAAGCGGGCCGGATCCACAGTGTATCCAGGATTAGGTCTCCAACCCTATCAATACTTTAGACCGTTTAGGTCATTAACTCGAACGTGATCTTCCCTGTGTGTCCACTACACACCGTTCAAGTTTTTAGTTCTCTCATAATGCAATGACCCTGGAGCTTAGTTTATTGGATTAAGTTTATGAAAAATGCGAGACACAAAGTTTAAATAAATAACTCTTATTTATTACACAATGTTGAAATAAATAACTCTTATTCATTTACAACTTGGAATATTACAAACTACACGAGATGAGGACATACATCCCAACAAACTCCCACTTGGACTAAGCTAGTGGAGTACATGATACATTTCTCAAATGTACAGTAAAGTAATACAATAAAGTAATACAATAAACTAGGGCATTGAATACCCCTTTACAAAACTCCCACTTGCCCTAGTCAGGAAGCACTCAAAGACCTAGACTATCTAGGTGACCCTCAAACACCTTAGTCGTGAGGGTATTTGTAAATGGATCAGCAACGTTGTGCTCCGAAGCTATCTCCGTGACTGTCACGTCACCGCGGTGCACAATCTCCCGTATCAGGTGATACTTACGCTCTATATGCTTGCCCCTTTTATGACTTCGAGGTTCTCTCGAGTTGGCTACTGCACCACTGTTGTCACAAAACAGTGTGATTGGCAAGTTCATATGGAACAACTTCCAAATTCGACATGAACTTCCTGAGCCAAACAACTTCCTTTGCAGCTTCACAAGCCGCAATATACTCGGCTTCCATCGTGGAATCAGCGATGCATCCCTGCTTAATGCTTCGCCACACTACAGCTCCTCCATTCAGAATGAAGGCTGACCTCGAAGTGGATTTCCTAGAATCCTTATCGGTCTAAAAGTCAGAATCTGTGTATCCCGTAAGGATCAAATCCCCACTCACATACCCAAGGCTGTAGTTCCTCGTTCTCCTAAGATACTTGAGGATTGCCTTTACGGCTGTCCAGTGATCTAATCCTGGATTGGATTGATACCTCTCGACAATCCGAATCGCATAATGTATGTCGGGCCTAGTACACAACATGGCATACATCGGGCTCCCTACAATGAAGCATAGGGATTCGTCTCATATCCTCAACCTCTTGAGGCGTCTTAGGACATTGATCCTTAGACAGGTGAACCCCATGCCTGAAAGGCAGCAAACCCTTCTTAGAGTTCTGCATCTTATATCTAGACAACATCTTGTCAATATAAGTCGCTTGAGACATGGCAAGCGTTCTGTTCTTCTGGTTCCGGACAATCTGGATACCTAGAACATACTGTGCCTCTCACATTCAATTTAATTTCTCTCAATTAATTTCTCCAATTAGCCCTAATTCAACAATTAGGCTAACCTATAGTTTATTATGAATCTCATTCACATTAAACTATATATTATATCATTCATATCTCATATAAATTGTTGGGATTTATGCCCTAAACTTGTGTAATTTTGATCAATGAAATAAAGTGTTATTTGTTTTGATAAGATTACAGTCTTGCTTTTATAAATCCAATAAACTAAGCTCCAAGGTTATAACGTTTATCTTGAAATCAGTGTAGTGGACACTATTTGGGTTGAGTTCAAGATTATAACCTAAATAGTCTATGGTATAAGAATAAGGTTGGAAACCTCATTCTGGTAACACCATGGATGCGACCCACATTGTAATTAGTACAAATGAGGTAATCCAACTCATTCATGTAGTTGACATGCGAGTGGGGGCATCCTGTATGAAGAGTTCATACAAGACTGGATCGCAAATTATTAGTCTAACTAGTATAACACCGTTAACAGACTAATACTAGTAATTTATAGATGGTCATTAGTGACTTGACCTGAATCCTGAGCAAGTTAAGAACTCATGCTTATAGGGGTTTGTCCTTAGACTAGTATGGGTGAGAGTGACCTGTAGCCGACTCAATAAGCCTACCTTCTCAGGGGCAGAACCTCGTAGGTAGCTGGGAACTTAACTGTGCAAGATGCAATTCACTAATTCCTCTACTGAGGAATCAGATAGGTTGTTCCCTTAAGAACTGACTCCAGGTTTTGAACAACGGGGCCCCGCCCTCTATGAGGGTATCAGTCTAAGGTAGGACCTTAAGCTTGACATAATGCCCTAAAGTACATATTCAACTCGAGGATGCCAGAGGGTACATTTGTTCGGGATCATGTCCTGGATATGATGGTACACTTTAACATCGCAGAGTCGAATGGTGCTTCCATCGATGAGTCAAGCCAGGTCAGCTTCTTTCTGGAAGCCCTTCACGATAGTTTCCTACAGTTTAGAAGTAATGTTGTTATGAAAAAGCTTACTTTTAATCTTACCTCCCTTCTGAATGAAGTCCAAGCCTTTCAGTCTTTGATGAAAATTCAGGGATCGAAAGGTGAGGCAAATGTTGCAAGTAGGAGTTATCACAGAGGTTCAACCTCTGGGACAAAAACAGTGGCTTCATCTTCTTCTAACTTGAGAGGTAAGAAGAAGAACATGAAGAAGGTTGGTAAAGGGAAACCGGCTGATAAAGTTGCTGCCCAGAAGGGCAAGAAAGTCCAAGACGTTGCTGACAAAGGAAAGCGTTTCCTCTGCAATGAAGATGGGCATTGGAAACGGAATGGTCAAAAGTACATTGCAGAAAAGAAGAAGGAAGGTAAATATGATTTACTTTGCCTTGAAGCTTGTTTAGTGGATAATGATAAAACAACTTGGATACTTGATTCAGGCGCCACTAATCATGTTTGTTCTTCTTTTCAGGGAATTGATTCCTGAAAGCAGCTACAACAAGGAGAGATAACACTCTGGGTTAGAAATGGAGAAGTCATCTCAGCTGTAGCAGTAGGCAAAATGAAACATTATTTTGGCAAGAATTATGTATTGTTGGACAATATATTAGTGATACCAGGGTTTACAAGAAACCTTATTTCCATTTCTTGCCTTATTGAACAATGTATTTCTGTTTCCTTTTCTATGAATAAAGTGTTTATTTTGAAGAAACGTTTAGAAATATGTTCAGCTTCATTAGAAAATGGATTGTATGTTTTAAGGCCTAATTCAGTCAAAATGGTTTTGAACACTGAATTGTTTAAAATTACAAACGCACAAACTAAGAAACGAAGAATTTCTCCTAAAGAAAATGATCATCTTTGGCATCTAAGATTGGGTCACATTAATCTTAATAGGATTGAGAGATTGGTAAAGAATGGACTTCTAAACGAGTTAGACGAAATTCCTTGCCAGTATGTGAATCCTGCCTAGAAGGCAAGATGACTAAAAGACCATTTAGTAGAAAAGGTTATAGAGCCAAAGATACTCTAGAGCTTATACATTCAGACCTTTGTGTTGGGATTTCTGTCCTAATCTCGTGTTTGTAAAATATTGTTTTGAAATTAGTAAGAGTTATTCATTTCTTCACTTTGTGTCTCGCAAATATTTTAAACCTTTCTAATAAACTAAGCTCCAGGGTCATTGAATATATGAGAGAAGTAGAACTTGAACGGTGTGTAGTTGACACACAAGGAGGATCACGTTCGAGTTAATGACACGAACGATCTACAGTATAAGGATGGGGTTGGAGACCTAATCTTGAATACACTGTGGATGCGGCCCGCTTTGTATTAGATACAAACGAGGTGATCTGACTCGTTCATGTGGTTGACATGCGAGTGGGGGCATCCTGTACAATGAGATTGTACAAGACCGGACCGTGAATTATTAGACTTAATCGATATAACACCGCTGACATAAAGACTAATAAATTCGTAGATGACCATTAGTGACTCGACACAAACTCGAGCGTATTATGGTCTCTCATGCTCATGAGGTCCGTCCTTTGACTAGTACGGGTGAGGGTGGTCTCAGTCACTCGCCCAATATGCCTATCTTTTCAGGGACAGAACAAAGTAGAGAGTTGGGAACCTAATTACGCGAGATGGAATTCACTCGTTCCCGCCTATAGGGAAACTAGAGGGGTTGTTCCATTAAGTGATGTCTCCAGGGCTTGGACAACGGGCACCCACCTTCTCACTGGCCCGAGAAGGGTGTTGTGTATGGTTGGACCATCACAATATGTTGTTCATTAGAGGAGCAAAGGGGGACTTAAGGAACAAGATGTAGACACAAGGGTAAAATAAAGAATTTGACCTGCACGTGTCTCTGAACAACTGTGAAGGGTCGACTCATGAGCATTGGTTATATCAGTGGACACGTGATATTCTAATCTGATGGGAGTACAGCTACAGGCTTTAGTGGAGTGTTACTGTAGCTAATGAACATTGGTTGACCGGGTCAAAGAGTTTGACTGGTTAACCTCAAATCATTGGAGCCCGTCAATATAGGTCCATTAGGTCCCTTGGTTGGCTCAAACTGGGATAAAAGAGGGGTTAGTGTTTTGGTATGAAATTAAAGTGTTCAATTTCACTTTAAGAGTAATTATATCATATAGATGATATAATATGTAGTTTAATATGAATGAGATTCATAATAAACTATGTGTTAGCCTAATTGTTGAATTAAAGGCAAATTGGAGAAATTGAAAGAGAGAAAATAAATTGAATATGATTCAATTTGATTAAATTCACAATTATTGCAAATAAGATTTGCAACATAAAATATGAGATATCTTATATTATATAATTATGTAAATGAGATTTACATAATATATGGTTGTGGTAAAGTGGTAATTATGTGAAGTTGTGAACTTCATCATTCCACTATTTAAACCCTTTGTAAGATGGGTTTTGGTAAGCCAAGTTCTCATTTTTGGATTTTGACCTAAGAATCCAAAAGTGAACTCTCTCCATTCTCTCATTTCTCCACTCTTTCCAAAACTCAAAAGTTCCCACCAACTTCCCTACTCCAAAAGAGAACAACTAAGAAGATCATTTGGTAGTGTTTGGGATCCGTTCGTGGGAAGAGTTCGTGATCTACAAGGAGAGTTTGCTGAATCGGTCTACAACAAGTAAGTTATTCTTCTTGCTGTAAAATTTCAGCATGTTTAGCCTAGATCTAATAGTTAGATCATTTTAATAAGCATGTTGCATGATGATACCACGACGATTCGATCGTCTTCCGCTGCGCGGGGATTCTCATTCCCTTCACTTTGTGGTCCGATGAATGTTAAAGCCATGGGAGGATATGAATATTTCATCTCTTTTTTACATGATTATTCCAGATATGAGCATATTTACCTAATGCACCACAAGTCTGAAGCACTTGAAAAGTTCAAGGAATTCAAGACTGAGGTTGAAAATCAATAAGGTAAAAGAGTTAAAACACTTCGATCGGATCGAGGTGGAGAGTACATGGATTTAAAATTCCAGAACTGTATGATAGAACATGGAATAACATCCCAACTCTCAGCTCCCGGCACACCACAGCAAAACGGTGTATCGGAAAGGAGAAATAGAACCTTGTTAGACATGGTTCGATCAATGATGAGTTATGCTCATCTCCCTAGTTCCTTTTGGGGTTATGCAGTGGAGACTACAATATACATTTTGAATAGTGTGGCCTCCAAAAGTGTTTCTGAAACACCTTTTGAACTCTGGAAAGGACGTAAAGGTAGTTTATGTCACTTCAGAATATGGGACTGTCCAACACATGTGCTTGTGACAAATCCAAAAAAGTTGGATTCCCGTTCAAAGTTATGCCTATTCGTAGGATACCCAAAAGAAAAAATGTGGTTTATTCTATGATCCTAAGGAAGATAAGGTATTTGTATCGACAAATGCCACTTTCTTGGAGGAGGACCACATAAGGGACCCTTAACAAAAAAGTAAGGTAGTGTTGAGTGAGTTAGATGGAATAATAGCAAAGGTTGCTAATAAAAACACTAGTACGTCAACAAGAGTTGTTGATACTAGTCTGTCTAGTCAAGAGGGTCCATCTCAAGAGTTGAGTATGCCTCGACGTAGTGGGAGGGTTGTGATACAGCCTGCCCGTTACATAGGTTTAGCTGAAACCCAAGTTGTTATACCAGATGACAACTGCGAGGATCCATTGACTTATAATCAAGCAATGGTTGACAAAGACAAAGACAAATGGGTCATAGCCATGGACCAAGAAATGGAGTCTATGCACTTAAATTCTGTTTGGGATCTTGTAGATAAGCCTGATGGGGTAAAACCTATAGGTTGTAAGTGGATCTACAAGTGAAAACGTGGTGTAGATGGGAAGGTGCAAACCTTTAAAGCTAGACTAGTAGCAAAGGGTTATACCTAGGTGTAAGAGGTTGATTTTGAGGAAACCTTTTCACCTGTTGCTATGGTAAAGTCTATCCGTATCCTTCTTGCCATTGTCGCATATTATGACTATGAGGTATGGCACATGGATGTCAAGACAACCTTTTTGAATGGAAATCTTGAGGAAACCATCTACATGGACCAACCCAAAGGGTTCATTAAACCAGGACAAGAGCAAAAGGTTTGCAGTCTTAAAAGGTCGATTTATGTACTGAAACAAGCCTCTAGGTCATGGAATATAAGATTTGATGAGGCTATCAAATCTTATGGTTTTGACCAGAATGATGATGAACCTTGTGTCTACAAGAAAATCATCAATAGTTCTGTCGCTTTCCTAATTCTCTATGTGGATGATATCCTACTCATTGGGAATGATGTAGGTTATCTTATTGACATCAAGGAATGGCTAGCTACGCAATTCCAAATGAAAGATTTGGGTGATGCGCAGTTTAATCTTGAGATCCAGATTGTCCGGAACCGCAAGAATAAAACACTAGCCTTGTCTCAAGCATCATACATAGACAAAGTGTTGTCAAGGTTTAAGATGCAAGATTCCAAAAAGGGCTTGTTGCCTTTTAGACATGGAATCCATTTGTCTAAAGAACAGTGTCCTAAGACACCTCAAGGAGTTGAGGATATGAGACGGATTCCTTACGCATCAACTGTTGGGAGCCTGATGTACGCCATGTTGTGTACTAGGCCTGACATCTGTTTTGCAGTTGGGATGGTCGATGAGTATCAATCCAATCCGTGACTTCAATCTTCGGACAACGGTTAAAACGATCCTTAAGTATCTTGGAGAAAAAGGAACTACATGCTTGTGTATGGGGCTAAGGATTTGATCCTTAAAGGATACACGGATTCTGACTTTCAGACTGATAAAGATTCTCGGAAATCAGTTTTCACTCTTAACGGAGGAGTTGTAGCATGGCGAACCGTCAAACAAGGATGCATCGCTGATTCCACCATGGAGGCCAAATATGTAGCAGCTTGTGAAACAACTAAGGAGGTCGTTTGGTTAAGGAAATTTATGCTAAATTTGGAAGTTGATCCAAATATGACTTTGCCCATCACGCTGTATTGCAATAATAGTGGTGCGGTGGCAAATTCGAGGGAACCTCGGAGTCACAAGAGGGGAAAGCACATAGAGCGGAAGTATCATCTCATCCGAGAGATCGTGCATAGAGGAGACGTGATTGTCTCGAAGATAGCCTCAGAGCACAACATTGCTGATCCTTTTACAAAGGCTCTCACGGCTAAAGTATTTGAGAGTCACCTAGAGGGTCTAGGTTTACAAGTCTTCTCCAACTAGGGCAAGTGGGAGTATTTTGTACAAAGGGGTTTAAATGCCCTAGTTTATTATATTTACATTATTGTAATGTTTAGTACTCCACAACCTTTAGGTCAAGTGGGAGATTGCTGGGATTTATGCCCTAAACTTGTGTAATTTTGATCAATTAAATAAAGTGTTATTTGTTTTGATAAGATTACAGTCTTGCTTTTATAAATCCAATAAACTAAGCTCCAAGGTTATAACGTTTATATTGAAATCAGTGTAGTGGACACTATTTGGGTTGAGTTCAAGATTATAACCTAAATAGGCTATGGTATAAGAATAAGGTTGGAAACCTCATTCTGGTAACACCATGGGTGTGACCCACATTGTAATTAGTACAAATGAGGTAATCCAACTCTTTCATGTAGTTGACATGCGAGTGGGGGCATCCCGTATGAAGAGTTCATACAAGACTGGATCACAAATTATTAGTCTAACCAGTATAACACCGTTAATAGGATAAGACTAGCAATTTATAGATGGTCATTAGTGACTTGACCTGAATCCTGAGCAAGTTAAGAACTCCTGCTTATAGGGGTTTGTCCTTAGACTAGTATGGGTGAGAGTGGCATGTAGCCGACTCAATAAGCCTACCTTCTCAGGGACAAAACCTCGTAGGTAGCTGGGAACTTAACTGTGCAAGATGGAATTCACTCATTCCTCTACTGAGGAATCATATAGGTTTTTCCCTTAAGAACTGACTCCAGGTCTTGAACAACGGGGCTCCGCCCTCTATGAGGGTAGGAGTCTAAGGTAGGACCTTAGACTTGTTGTTCATTAGAGGATCAGTGGTGCTTAAGGAGCAAAGAGGCAATCAAAGGGGTAAAACGGTAATTTGACCCACCGTGATTACTGAACAACCCGTGAAGGGTCGACTCATGGGTAATGACTATATCGGTGGACACAATAATATCTACAAAGAGGAGAGTGCAGCTACAAGTCTATAGTGGAGTGACTTGTAGTTAATGAATATTGATTAACTTGATCAAAGAGTTTGATCAGTTAATCTCACATCATTGGAGCTCATGATCTATAGGTCCATTAGATCCCTCCGTAGGCTCAACATGATAATATTGAGGGTATAAAGTTAGGAGTGAAATTGAAGTGTTCAATTTCATACATGAGGAGTTATATCAATTATATATGATGTAATTGATATAATATATAGTTTTAATGTGAATTAGATTCATATATAAAACTATATACTAAAGAGAGATTAAAGGAGGGGTAGAATGGTTATTTCCATACCATTCCCCTATATATAGTTGCATGAGATGCAACTAGGTTAGAACTTGAAAAATAGTATTCCTAGCCTTCTTGTTGTGTTGTTGGAAGTGTTCCAAAACACAAATCTCTCTCACAAAATACTTGACCACTCCTAAAGGGAACACACCTTCCTCCCTCACCTAGAGAACAACAGAGAAGATCCGATGGTGGTGTCGGTGTTCGTACGAGTTCTTGTTGCTGAGATCGTGACCGTGGAGAGAGGAGCACTTGAAGAAAGATTCTTCAAAGGTATATACTTGTTGTCCATACTTTTATTATATGCTTAAACCATGTTTTAATTATTTAATTTTCCATTGTAACTAAATCAAGAGCGCGCGATTCGCAATCGCTTCCGCTGCGGGACTTCGATTCCCTTCATAAATGCCTTAAAGTGAAATTGAACACTTCAATTTCATACCAGAACATTAACACTTCTTTTAACCTAGATTGAGCCAACCGAGGGACCTAATGGCCCTACAGTGACGGGCTCCAATGATCCGAGATTAACCTGTCAAACTCTTTGATCCGGTTAACCAACATTCATTAGCTACGGTAACACTCCACTATAGCTCGTAGTTGCACTCCCGTCAGTGTAGAATATTACGTGTCTACTCATATAACCAATGCCCATGAGTCGACCCTTCACAGGTTGTTCGTAGACACGGCTGGGTCAAATTACCGTTTTACTCCTGTGTCTACCTCTTGTTCCTTAACTCCCCACTGCTCCTCTAATGAACAACATATTGTGATGGTCCAACAATACAGAACACACTTCTCGGGCCAGTGAGAAGGTGGGTGCCCGTTGTCCAAGCCCTGGAGACAGCACTTAAGGGAACAACCCCTCTAGTTTCCCTAAAGGAGGGAACGAGTGAATTCCATCTCGCGTAGTTAAGTTCCCAGCTCCCTACTTGGTCCTGTCCCTTAGAAGATAGGCATATTGGGCGAGTAACTGTGACCACCCTCACCCGTACTAGTCAAATGACGCACCCTGCGCATGACGAGTCCGTAACACGCTCGTGGATTCGTGTCGAGTCACTAATGGTCATCTACGAAGTTATTAGTACTTACTGTCAACGGTGTTACATCAGTAGGTCTAATAATTAACGGTCCGGTCTTGTACAATCTCATTGCACAGGATGGCCCCACTCGCGCCAACCACATGAACGAGTCAGATCACCTCGTTTGTATCTAATACAAAGCGGGTCGCATCCACAAGTGTATCCAAGATTAGGTCTCCAACTCTATCCATATCATCAGAGACGTTTCGGGTCATTAACTCGAACGTGATCCTCCTTGTGTGTCCACTACACACCGTTCAAGTTCTAGTTCACTCAAAATTCAATGACCCTGGAGCTTAGTTTATTGGAAAAGTTTATAAATATTGCGAGACACAAAGTGATAAAATGAATAACTCTTATTAATTTCAAACAATATATTACAAACACGAGATTAGGACAAAAATCCCAACACTTTGTACTTTACAAAGTGGGCCACGTCCATAGTGTCCCCAAGATAAAGTACCCAGTCCTATCTTTATACTATTGACCGTTCTGGCTATAACTTGAACCTGGTCCACTTTTATGTCACACATAAAGTTCAAGTATACATCCTATAGCCATGGATTTTTTATTGGATTAGGGTTTCAAAACATACAATTCATTTTATTCAATAACACCTTTACTGAATAAATCTTAATAACAACTTTATTGCAAAATAGAATATACATTCAGTTTATAACACCACGAGTTTTAGGACATAAAACCCAACAAACTCCCACTTGGACAAAATCGTCGATGGAGTCAAACTTGTTGAGCAAGAAAAACTATCCCACTGTACAACCTGTAGTTCTAGACTCTCTAGGTGTCCCTCAAACACTTTAGCCGTGAGGGGCTTTCTAAACGGATAAACAATGTTTAGCCGTGAGGGGCTTTGTAATCAATAAGTCTAATAAGTCATGGTCCGATCTTGTACAATCTAATTGCACATGATGCCCCCACTCGCATGTCAGCCACATGAACGAGATGGATCACCTCCTTTCTATCTAATACAAAGTGGGATGCATCCACAACGTATCCAAGATTAAGTCTCCAACCCTATCCGTATACTGTAGACCGTGTGGGTCATTAACTCGAACGTGATCCTCTCTGATTGTTGATAGCACACAAAATGTGCTATCCATAGGCTTAAATTGTGTTAGTTTTATGATAATTTCAGGGCTTTGATGTAATTAATTTGTTGAAATTCAGATTAAAGAGCAATATGAGAATGGATGGAGAATTATGGGTGAAAAAGGAGCCAAAATTGACATTAAATGGAAGAAGTAAGGTCAAAACAAGCCATCAAATCCGAGGAGATGGCGTTGCAACGCCATTCAGGGTGTTGCAACGCCCTGTGTGCAACCTCTACTATGGAAGCGCTTACCGATGGAGTTGCAACGCTGCTTTGCAGCGTTGCAACGCTCCACACTCAGAAAAGACACCATGAAGATCCGTAGCGATGGTGTTGCAACGCTGCAAAGCAGCGTTGCAACGCTACTTCGATAGCAGAAGACACGCGAGGGTAGCAGCGTTGCAACGCTGTCCTCAGCATTGCAACGCTACTTCGATAAGAAAAGGCGCGCGAGGCGGCGCGTCATGTATTGTTCGTTTCGTTACAGTAACGCTCGATATTTTCCATTTATGGTTTATTCGCTAGGGCATGGCGTTGCAACGCCGTTCTATTGATATAAAAAGGAAAATATGCATCTTGGATAGGGGGCCTTTTTGGAGAGATTTTGACACCGTTGTTTAGACATATTTGTGAGAGATTGTAAGAAGATTTTTTGGAGATTTCAAGGAGACTTTTTGGAGCTCGGGGTTCGTGATAGGTGCCGGGATCGTTGCCGTTCACGCCACGAGAGTTCTTTCTTCGTTCTTTTCACTTTTATTGTTGAACTATGGTTTTGTATTTAAGTTTAGTAGGATTTATAGTGGACATGAGTAGCTAAACTTGTTATTTTAGGGATAGATGTAGCCTTTTAATTATGTTATTTTGTTGAATTGACTGCCTTTGGTTTATTGTAATGCTTTTATTCATGCAATTGCATCCTTAATGCTTATAGACTCTAGATCACAGTTTATTTGTTCTTAGGTTTGAATTTATTCTTGAGAAAGATACTTTAGATCTGATCTCTTTTGCATGGCTGATAGTTACTTTGAAATGGGAA
Organism: Trichosanthes cucumerina; assembly: GCA_036507285.1. Lineage (NCBI taxonomy): Eukaryota > Viridiplantae > Streptophyta > Magnoliopsida > Cucurbitales > Cucurbitaceae > Trichosanthes > Trichosanthes cucumerina. Next base: position 46,654,825 of record CM071845.1, on the reverse strand, counting down.
TGATTGAAGTGCTATTAGAAACTGTAAGCCCTAAACCCTATTCTCTTTTATCATTGAGCACTCGTTCATGATGTTTTGAAATATGCAAAATCGTATAGGTTGCACTAAACGATGTAGTGATCGAATTTGGGAATCTATTGAATTTGGAGCTACAATGTGTCTAAACTTCATAAGGGGATAGGTAAACCATTGAAATAAGCATATTAAAAGTTGCATTGAAGTAAGTTCAACTCATTAGCAAATTGGAGGAGTTTTAGGTGCATCAAGTATTGAATGGAAGATCATATGTCTTACAAACTTAGAATAAGTTGGCTAAATGCTTAAGGTTTATTTACACACTTATTTTTTTGTTTTAAAAAGGTGATTAAGATGTAAAAACTGAAGGAGGAGCTGGCAAAGGGAGGTGAAGCTTCGGAGTTAAACAAGGCAAGTAGGTGCTGTCAAATTCACAGAAAAACAGCAAGCAGCTGGAAAAAGGGTCATCTTCAATCGACCATATCTCTCTGTCTACTCAACCAAATTCGATGATTTTTGTGTCAAAATCTCAGAAATTGAGTGTAGAATACGAAACCAGTCGGCTTTGCAGAAAACACCAAGAGGACGAAGGAGAAAAGAGCAGAACAGTGAAGGGTGTTCAAGTTTCTCGGGTAGCAGAACAATATGAGGAGATCAGTCTGTTTTGTGCTCTTGAGAAGGAATTAGAAGCTGAAATTTTGAGGTAAGTAAGCTAAGATGTTGTCCTTGAGGTTTATCAATAAATATTTGGTGGTTGTGTTGATAAATTTCGAGGAACCCAAGCTGAAATTTGAACCTGTAGTTTTAGGTGAAAGGGAAAAACTTCTAGCAAGAGATTGAGGGAGATTTTCTTTCATTTCTATATACCTTACAATCAATTGTGTGTATGGTTATTCTGAATTGAGTTATGGGACTGAGTTAGACCTGTTTCTAAGGTGCAAGGAAAGGAATTGATGCTACTGTTTTGAAGAGGAAGGCAGAAGATAGAAGAATGCTGTCAAATCCGGGAAGTCTCTGATGTTTTGGTTGTTCTGATCTGCATACTTGGAGTTAGAAGCTCTAATTGGTATGGTTCGAAAGCTTATTGCATTTACTACAACTTTCGTGAAGAAATCGTGAGTAGAAAATGTCTAGAAGATGTCTTAAATATCGGATTACATTTGTTGTGCAGCAGGAATCCGAATCTGAAAACAACAGAAATCTATTTTGAGGAAAGTAGCTTTCGAGGTATTTCTGAACACATCCGTTTGGAATTTCAATTTCATGTCTTCATATGATTTTTAGAGGATTCAAAAAGGAAGAGTTTGGTATAGATTACATTATTTTTGGATAAGTAATGAAGAAGTTATGGCTGTCTGAAAACAGGGCAGAAAATCTGAAAATGCTGGAAAATTTAAAAGTGTGTTTTCTTGCAAGTTTTAAGGTTAAAAATCATGAGCTAGAGGTTCTAATGTTTGAGTTGGTTTGTTTGACAGGCCAAGAGCAAATAGGTCAAGTTTACAAGCCAAGGTTCTAATTCTAATACTGTGAGTGACTCTATCTTAGAACTATGCTTGGCCCATGTTTTTCTTAAAAAAAAAGACATAATTGTTGATCATTGAAACTTGTTTGAACTAATTATGTATAGCTTCATGGAGTTCCTAACATAAAGTTCATGATAGAACCTAAGCATGCTTTGAATTAGTTGTAACTATAAATCCTAGTATGGAAACTAAATTATGAAAGTATGCTTTCCTTTAGAGAATGTTTTGTGTAAATCCACTTGGGAACATGTTTAGATGATAATATGAAATTGTCAAGAAATTGTTGTATGTGTTATAAAGACATGATTTCCATGGTAAACAAGTTAGGCCCTTGATCTTGGTTAACCTTTAATACTGAAGGACATTCGAGAAGGTACTTAGGGGGCAATGAATCATAATTTCCCGATACTGAAGGACAATGAGAAGGTATTCGGGTAGTAAATGGTCTTACCTTAATCTTCAAAGGACATAGAGAAGGTATTAGGGAAAAACCAAAGGGCCAAAGGTATTCCACGTGCACGTGAGAGAGGTATGAACCTTGTTGGTACAAATGTAACTCTACCACCTCTATGGTTCGAAAGTGGTATCATGCTATGTGTTTTATTGTTATGAGCTTCTACATTATTGATCTATCTACACTCAATATAATACTATATTATGAGTTATGTGCTATGCATAAGTGGTGACTTGTGTAAATTGGAAGCATGGTTTGTTTATGTTAAGCTATTTTCTACTTATAATCTGCCATTATTATGCTTCACCTTTGAGCTTATAATAGACACTCACTGAGCTTCCTAGCTCACGTTTTCTCTATGTCTACTCTTCCCGGTGTAGCGCATTTAGTTTCCAAAGGCTTAGCCTCCACAAGACCTATTTGCCACCAAGCCATTTAGCTCCTTGTATATACACTTCCATTTGTATATGGTTTGTAGTGAGAACATATTAGATGGGTTGTAATAAACATGGAAACTTTATGACTACCTAAAGAACATAGTAAAGGAAGTGAATGTGTTTCATATTATAGTGTATATCAGTGCTTAACTTTACTTATTCAAACATGATGTGTTACGTCTATTTTAAGTTAAGTCTTGGGTTAGTCAAGGAAAGCCAACAAGAGGTTTTGTTATCTTTGTCTTTGCATCTCTTCCTAGGTTAGGCAAGTAAGCTGGGACGGGGTGTGACAGAAACACATAAGAATTGAACTTAGTGCTATGTTTGATTTTTAGGTTGAACAGAGATGTTTATGTTGGGATTTCTGTCCTAATCTCGTGTTTGTAAAATATTGTTTTGAAATTAATAAGAGTTATTCTTTTCTTCACTTTGTGTCTCGCAAATATATTAAACCTTACAAATAAACTAAGCTCCTGGGTCATTGAATATATGAGAGAACTAAAACTTGAACGGTGTGTAGTTGACACACAAGGAGGATCACGTTCGAGTTAATGATCCAAACGGTCTACAGTAAAAGGATAGGGTTGGAGACCTAATCCTGGATACACTGTGGATGCGACCCGCTTTGTATTAGATACAAACGAGATGATCTGACTCGTTCATGTGGTTGACATGCGAGTGGGGGCATCCTGTACAATGAGATTGTACAAGACCGGACCGTGAATTATTAGACTTACTGATATAATTCCATTGACAGTAAAGACTAATAAATTCGTAGATGACCATTAGTGACTCGACCTGAATCTTGAGCGTATTAGGGACTCTTCTCTGCCGGGGTCTGTCCTTTGATTAGTACGGGTGAGGGTGGTCTAAGTCACTCACCCAATGTGCCTATCTTCTTAAGGACAGAACCAAGTAGAGAGTTGGGAACCTAATTACGCGAGATGGAATTCACTCGTTCCCGCCTATAGGAAACTAGAGGTTGTTCCCTTAAGTGTTGTCTCCGGGGCTTGGACAACGGCGCCCACCTTCTCACCGCCCGAGAAGGGTGTTGTGTATGGTTGGACCATCACAATATGTTGTTCATTAGAGGAGCAAAGTGGGGACTTAAGGAACAAGATGTAGACACAGTGGGTAAAACGGTAATTTGACCCACCGTGTGTCTAGAACAACTCATTAAGGGTCGACTCATGAGTATTGGCTATATAAATGGACACGTAATATTCTACATTGATGGGAGTACAGCTGCAGGCTTTAGTGGAGTGTTACTGTAGCTAATCAACATTAGTTGACCGGGTCAAAGAGTTTGACTGGTCAACCTCAAATCATTGGAGCCCGTCACTGTGGGTCCATTAGGTCGCTTGGTTGGCTCAAACTGGGAAAAAAGAAGTGTTAATGTTTTGGTATGAAATTGATGTGTTCAATTTCACTTTAAGAGTAATTATATCATATAGAGGATATAATGTATAGTTTAATATGAATGAGATTCATAATAAACTATGTGTTAGCCTAATTGTTGAGTTAAAGGGTAATTGGAGAAATTGAAAGAGAGAAAATAAATTGAATGAGATTCAATTTGATTAAATCCACAATTATTGCAAATAAGATTTGAAACATAAGATATGAGATATCTTATATTATAAAATTATGTAAATGAGATTTACATAACATATGGTTGTGGTAAAGTGGTAATTATGTGAAGTTGTGAACTTTATCATTCCACTATTTAAACCCTTTGTCAGATGGGTTTTGTAAGCTAAGCTAGGCTAAGTTGTCATTTTTGGATTTTGACCTAAGAATCCAAAAGTGATCTCTCTCCATTCTCTCATTTCTCCACTCTTTCCAAAACTCAAAAGTTCCCACCAACTTCCCTTCTCCAAAAGAGAACAACCAAAAAAATCATTTGGTAGTGTTTGGGATCCGTTCGTGGGAAGATCCAAAAGTGATCTCTCTCCATTCTCTCATTTCTCCACTCTTTCCAAAACTCAAAAGTTCCCACCAACTTCCCTTCTCCAAAAGAGAACAACCAAAAAAATCATTTGGTAGTGTTTGGGATCCGTTCGTGGGAAGAGTTCGTGGAGATCAAGAAACGCGAAGGGTTCGTGATCTACAAGGAGAATTTGCTGAATCGGTCTACAACAAATAAGTTATTCTTCTTGCTGTAAAACTTCAGCAAGTTTAGCCTAGATCTAATAGTTAGATTATTTTAATAAGCATGTAGCATGATGATACCACGACGATTCGATCGTCTTCCGCTGCGCGGGGATTCTCATTTCCTGCAATTGGTATCAGAGCCATCTCGATGGTTCTTCATACATGCACTATTTTATTAAGATTTATGTGGGTAAATTACAATGTTTTCATGAGATGATTGTTTGGTTTGCAAAATGGATGTTTTTGGTTTTTGGCACTAGATTAGATTTACAATTATGTTGATGAGATCAATAAAAGGGCCCGTTGTTTTGGGCAATTTTGTTGTAAATCGAGTTTTTAAGTCCGGGTCGTTCGTGGCAAGAGTTGCTGTGAAGAAATTGGAGCGAAAACAGGCGAAAAACCGGGGCAAAACCAGCAAGAAGCATTGCTGTGTGTCGATGGCATTGAGACGCTGCCCAATGGCGTCTCAACGTCGTGCCCGCGGTTGATGGCTCTTTAGCAGAGGACGCGCCTCAATGTTTTATACGTTGTGGGAGTAAATGCGCGTGAAAGTGGCCGTTTTTCAGTTTTTTTTATTAATTTTCAGTTTCTTTTTATATAAAAACGTTTTAATTAATTTAATTATTAATTATTCACTTATTTTATTAATTATTATTAATATAATTGTTATATTAATTTTATTTAATTAAATAATTACCCCTAGGTGCCAAAAACCGGTCCAATTTTGCTATTTAATTATTTTATGCATGAGATGTATAATTTTAATTAATTTCTATGTGCATAATGTATGCCATATAGATTTAAAATCCCATCTTAGGTTAAACATAATCATGCATCATGTATATTATAAGAGTTATAATATAGTTTGCATGATAGGTTATATTATAAGAGTTATAATGTAATTAAATGCATATTTAATTTAATTAATATAAGTGTTATATTTTAGATTAATGTATGCTCATGCATTTATATTCATGTGATGAATGGTAATTATGTTATCGTATATAGTTATTCATGTGATGAATGATGAAACACTATAACATAGAAATGCATGCAACCTAAGTTAATTATTAGTTTTAAAGTGTTTAGAACTTGAATAATTAGACTTAGGTTTTCTAATTTTCTAATGAGATTAGAATGTTAGGAAATCAAATATAATCTTTGAATGGTGACTGATTAGTAACTCTGTCTAAGGAAGGTTTTGTCTAAGACTGGGATATTTAAGTTGACGCTTGCGGAACACCCCTACCTGGAAACAGACCTGGAAATGAATTCGGTCCGGAGATTCTTAGATTATATTTACGTGAGCGTCGTTAATTAAGTGTTAATTAATTTTCTCACATAGACCTAAGTTAATAATGTGATTATAGACTTAGGCTAAATACCATATAAGAGTTATATTGGTAGACTTAGGTAATTTTTAGCCGATTATCTAGGTCAATCCCTATTAAAATTAAAGTACTGAGTGGGAGGAAATATAGTGTATAAGATACATTTGAATTTCCAACCACAAATCTCCGTTAAGTCCGCACCGTGAGATCTATACTCGGCCTCGTGGCGCAAATGGGAGCGTCCCCCTTCGGGTGGCATTTGTATAGATCAATATCATTGTGGATGGAGAGAGTACTTATAGTGACTGGGAGCGGGACTAGTAAAAACAAGACCCACGGTCTCTTCTTTCGATTCACACCGTGAGACACCTATGACCTGCCTGCTAGTTTGGCCTGGACCAGGCAATCCCTTCGGAGGGCTTGATCATAAGAGTCGGAACACAGTGAATTCTCGAAAGGGATACAGTTTCCTTGTTGGTTTTCCTTCTTAGTTCATCCTTCGGTGGCTATTGTTAGGACGGATACTTGGAAACTTAAAGATTGAGGGTGACACTCACAGAATTCGTTAAGTGTTAATGAATTCGACCGAACAATGGTAATTGGATGCCTAATGGAATAAGCGTTATTCTGGGATTAGGGTCTGATCGAGAAAGTCTCGTCCTAGAGGAGGAGTGTTCTGTTCACCATTCAGTGGCAGTTATTCTAAACCTTTATGGTATCATTGCAAAATTTTGAATGATCTAGGGATCATGAAAACATTTTTGCTAAAATTTAGATTGGTTTTTCAAAAAGGTTTTTGCGAGACTAATACAAAGTTTTTCTGAAATTTTCAGCTATTAATGTCTAGCGCTATTATAGCTTTACATGTTTCTGATAAGTTAGTGGGAGATAATTACAAGCGCTGGAAAAACAACATCAATACAACTTTAGTGACTGACGACATAAAGTTCGTGTTGTCTGAGGAGTGTCCTCAGATGCCGGGCTCGACCGCATCGCGAGTCGTTCGCGATATGAACGATCGATGGATCAGGGCCAATGAAAAGGCCAAGGTCTATATAATTGCCAGCATGTCTGATGTTTTGGCAAAGAAGCATGAGCTGATTGTTTCCGCTAAGGAAATCATGGAGTCCTTGCAGGAAATGTTTGGACAACAGTCCTTTCAAGTCCGGCATGACTCGCTCAAATACATTTTCAACGCTCGGATGAAAGAGGGGTCTTCTGTCCGAGAACATGTTCTAGACATGATGATCGGCTTTAATCTGGCTGATGGGGCTTCGATCGACGAGTCGAGCCAGGTCAGTTTTATCATGGAGACTCTTCCGAAGAGTTTCCTTGAGTTTCGTAGCAATGCTGTTATGAACAAAATTAGCTACACTCTGATTACCCTCCTCAATGAGCTACAAAATTTCCAGTCCCTAAACAGGGTCAGGGAATCTGAGGCAAATGTTGCCTATAGGTCTTATCACAGGGGTTCGACCTCTGAGACAAAACCTGTTGCTCCTTTACGCCCGAAAGTGAAAAAGAGGATGAAGAGGGGTAAAACTGACCGAGCTGCCGCCCAGATAGGCAAGAAGGTCAAGGAGGTTGCAGAGAAAGGAAAGTGTTTCCACTGCAATGGTAGCGGACACTGGAAAAGAAATTGTCCCAAATTCCTGGCCTAGAGGAAGAACCAAGGTAAATGGGATTTACTTGTGGTTGAAACATGTTTAGTGGAGAGTAATGACTCTTCCTGGATATTAGATTCAGGCGCCACTAACCACGTTTGTTCTTCTTTTCAGGGGATTGATTCCTGGCAGCCGCTGCGAGAGGGTGAGGTGACTCTACGGGTTGGATCCAGGAGCTTGTCTCTCACAAGCGACAATCGACACGGTGAAGCTGCATTTTGGAGGGAAGTACTTATTGTTAGACAATTTGTACATAGTTCCAAGGTTTACTAGAAACCTTGTTTCTATTTCCTGCTTAATTGAACATTGTATTTCAGTTTCTTTTGAATTAAATAAAGCGTTTATTTCTTTCAAAGGGAATGTTATTTGTTCAGCTTCACTTGAAAATAATCTGTATGTTTTAAAACCCAATTCGGTTAAAAGTGTTTTGAATACTGAATTGTTTAAAACTGCGGAAACACGAACTAAGAAAGCAAAAGTTTCTCCAAAAGAAAATGTCCATCTTTGGCATCTACGGTTAGGCCACATTAATCTCAATAAGATTGAGAAACTGGTGAAGAGTGGACTTCTAAACGAGTTGGAAGAAAATTCTTTACCAGTATGTGAGTCATGCCTAGAAGGCAAAATGACCAAACGTCCTTTTAGTGGAAAAGGATATAGAGCCAAAGAGCCTCTTGAGTTAGTACATTCTGACCTCTGTGATCCGATGAATGTTAAAGCTTGGGGCAGTTATGAGTACTTCGTGTCTTTCATAGACGATAACTCCAGATATGGGTATATTTACCTAATAATGCATAAGAAGTCTGAAACTCTTGAAAAGTTCAAGGAGTATAAGACTAAGGTTCAGAATCTCTTAGGTAAATCGCTTAAAACACTTCGATCAGATCGAGGTGGAGAGGACATGGACACTGAATTCCAGGACTATATGATAGAACACGAAATTACGTCCCAACTCTTAGCACCTGGTATGCCACAGCAGAATGGTGTATCTGAGAGGAGAAATAGAACCTTGTTGGACATGGTTCGGTCGATGATGAGCTATGCTCGTCTCCCTGATTCTTTCTGGGGGTACGAAGTAGAGACTGCGGTTTACATTTTGAACAATGTTCCTTCAAAGAGTGTTTGTGAAACACCCTTTGAGCTCTGGAGTGGACGTAAAGGCAGTTTACATCACTTCAAAATTTGGGGATGTCCGACCCATGTGTTGGTGTCAAACCCGAAGAAGTTGGAACCTCGTTCAAAATCGTGCCTATTCGTAGGTTACCCTAAAGAGACTAGAGGTGGTCTGTTTTACGATCCCAAGGAAAATAGGGTGCTTGTGTCGACAAACGCCATTTTCCTAGAGGAAGACCACATCAGGGATCATTTACCTAGAAGTAAAATTGTATTGAATGAAATGGACAGTACATCAGCAAGAGTTGCTGATGGAGCTAGTACGTCAGCAAGCCTTGTTGACCCTAGCACGTCTAGTCAAATCCGTTCCCAAGAGTTGGGAATGCCTCGACGTAGTGGTAGGACTGTGAGACAACCCAATCGCTATATGGGTTTAGCTAAAACCTCAATTGTCGCTACTGACGATGAATGTGAGAATCCATTGACCTATAATCAGGCAATGGCTGATGTTGATAAAGACGAGTGGATTAAAGCTATGGACCAAGAAATGGAGTCTATGTACTTCAATTCTGTCTGGGAGCTTGTGGATCAAACGGATGGGGTAAAACCTATTGGTTGTAAATGGATCTACAAGCGTAAACGTGGCGTAAATGAGAAGGTGCAAACCTTTAAAGCCCGACTAGTGGCAAAGGGTTTTACCCAGGTTGAAGGGGTTGACTATGAGGAGACCTTTTCACCTGTTGCCATGGTAAAGTCAATCAGGATCCTTCTTGCCATTGTCGCGTATTATGACTACGAGGTATGACAGATGGATGTCAAGACAGCCTTTCTAAATGGCAAACTTGACGAGACCATCTACATGGACCAACCCAAAGGGTTCATAGCCCAAGGCCAAGAGCATAAAGTTTGCAAGCTTCATAAGTCCATTTATAGACTAAAACAAGCTTCGAGGTCTTGGAATATAAGGTTTCATGAGGTAATCAAATCTTATGGCTTGATCAAAATGTCGACGAACCGTGTGTCTACAAGAAAATCGTTGACAAAACTGTCGCATTTCTGGTGTTGTACGTGGACGATATTCTTCTCATTGGGAATGAGGTAGAATTTCTTACTGACGTTAAGAAATGGCTAGCTTCACAATTCCAAATGAAAGATTTGGGAGAAGCTCGGTATGTTCTAGGTATCCGGATAGTCCTAACCCAGGAAGAGCAGAATACTAGCCTTGTCTCGAAGCGCCTTATATTGACAAGATGTTGTCTAGATATAAGATGCGAGAACTCCAAGAAGGGCTTCTTTGCCTTTTAGGCATGGGGTTCACTTGTCTAAGGATCAGTGTCCTAAGACTCCTCAAGATGTTGAGGATATGAGACGTATTTCATATGCTTCAGCTGTAGGGAATCTGTTATGCAGTAGGAATTGTCAGTAGATATCAGTCCAATCCAGGATTAGATCACTGGACAGCCGTAAAGACAATCCTCAAGTATCTTAGGAGAACGAGGAACTTCAACTTAGTGTATGGGCGTGGGGATTTGATCCTTACAGATACACTTACGATTTTTTTCGCGGATAAGGATTCTAGGAAATCCACTTCTGGTCACCTTCATTTTGAATGGAGGAGTCGTAGTATGGCGAAGCATCAAGCGAGGATGTATTGCTTGATTCCACCATGGAAGCGAGTATGTTGCGGCTTGTGAAGTCGCAGCGGAAGTCGCTTGGCTAAGGAAGTTCATGACGGACTTGGAAGTTGTTCCAAATATGAACTTGCCAATCACACTGTTCTGTGATAACAGTGGTGCAGTAGCCAACTCACGTGAGCCTCGAAGCCATAAAAGAGGTAAACACATTGAGCGCAATTATCATCTGATACGGGAAATTGTGCACCGCAGAGACGTGACAGTCACGCAGATCGCATCGGAGCACAATGTAGCTGATCCATTTACAAAGCCCCTCACGGCTAAAGTGTTTGAGGGTCACCTAGAGAGTCTAGGTATTCGAGAGCTTCCTGACTAGGGCAAGTGGGAGATGTGTAAACGAGTATTCAATGCCCTAGTTTATTGTAATTTTTATTGTAACTAAATACATTTTGGAAATGTACCTTCTCCACTAGCTTAGTCCAAGTGGTAGTTTGTTGGGATTTCTGTCCTAATCTCGTGTTTGTAAAATATTGTTTTGAAATTAATAAGAGTTATTCTTTTCTTCACTTTGTGTCTCGCAAATATATTAAACCTTACCAATGTAGACACAGGGGTAAAACGGTAATTTGACCCAGCCGTGTCTAAGAACAACCTGTGAAGGGTCGACTCATGAGTATTGGTTATATCAGTGGACACGTAATATTCTACATTGATGGTAGTAAATCTGCAGGCTTTAGTGAAGTGTTACTGTAGCTAATCAACATTAGTTGACCGAGTCAAAGAGTTTGACTGGTCAACCTCAAATCATTGGAGCCCGTCACTGTAGGTCCATTAGGTCCCTTGGTTGGCTCAAACTGGGATAAAAGAAGGGTTAATGTTTTGGTATGAAATTGAAGTGTTCAATTTCACTTTAAGAGTAATTATATCATATAGATGATATAATGTATAGTTTAATATGAATGAGATTCATAATAAACTATGTGTTAGCCTAATTGTTGAGTTAAAGGCTAATTGGAGAAATTGAAAGAGAGAAAATAAATTGAATGGGATTCAATTTGATTAAATCCACAATTATTGCAAATAAGATTTGCAACATAAGATATGAGATATCTTATATTATAAAATTATGTAAATGAGATTTACATAACATATAGTTGTGGTAAAGTTGTAATTATGTGAAGTTGTGAACTTCATCATTCCACTATTTAAACCCTTTGTTAGAAGGGTTTTGTAAGCTAAGCTAGGCTATGTTGTTATTTTTGGATTTTGACTTAAGAATCCAAAAGTGATCTCTCTCCATTCTCTCATTTCTCCACTCTTTCCAAAACTCAAAAGTTCCCATCAACTTCCCTTCTCCAAAAGAGAACAACCAAGAAGATCATTTGGTAGTGTTTGGGATCCATTCGTTGGAAGAGTTCGTGGAGATCAAGAAGCGCGAAGGGTTCGTGATCTACAAGGAGAAATTGCTGAATCGGTCTACAACAAGTAAGTTTTTTTTTCTTTCTGTAAAACTTCAGCATGTTTAGCCTAATCTAATAGTTAGATTATTTTAATAAGCATGTAGCATGATGATACCACGATGATTCGATCGTGTTCTGCTGCGCGGGGATTCTCATTCCCTTCAGTTTAATTCTATGTCTTGCATGAGATTCACTTGCCTCGAGAGAGATTATTTGTTATCTTAGTTTCTTGTTTTATAAAAGCAGTGCAATAACCCATTAGCATGACCTCAATAAAATAGTTAGTTAATTGGTGAAATCTAGTCCCTAAGATATTCATCTCTCCTGATTGTTCTCAACTTTAACTCTTTTATTTTGTGTTTTCACCTCACTTTAAAGCCTAATTTTCTAGATAAAATTTAGTGGTGTTATTGATAGTAATTAATTGAATTAAATACCCAATCCTGTGGACGATACTCGTACTCAAATTCCTTATATTAAAACTTGACCCGTACACTTGCGGTATTGCAAAATTTACGCAACAAGTTTTTGCGCCGTTGCCGGGGATTGACGTTTATTTAATTCTTTTGATATTATTAAGAAGTCACTTAGTCTTAATCTACAGTTTGTGTTTCTTTTTTTTGTTTGTTTTTGTTGTTTTTTTTTGTTTATTGTGATTTTGTGTTAAGTTTTGCGTTTCTTTTAGTTTTGTGTTTTTCTTTTTGTTTTAAATTTTCTATTTTTCTGTGTTGTGTGTTGCCTGCGAAGTAACTCAAAAACAGATCTAGTTCCTTTTGATCCTGAAGTTGACAAAACTTTCAGAAGGAAGCTTAAGGAGACTAAGCACAAGGTCAGAATCATGGAGGAGCAACAGGGAGAGTATAAGCCCATCAGGGAGCACTTCCAGCCCACTTTTGCTGGAAACCAATCTGAAATTATTTATGCTCTTATTCAAGCTAATAATTTTGAAATAAAGACAGGTCTCATCCAGATGGTTCGAGAAAATGCCTTCAGAGGACATGTCATTGAGGATCCCAATCTGCATCTGAGATCCTTTGCTGAAATCTGTGGCACGGTAAAAATTAATGGTGTATCTCTTGATGCTATTCAGTTACGATTGTTTCCTTTTTCTCTGCAGGATAAGGCAAAATTCTGGTTGGAGTCCTTACCCTGTGGTAGTATTAGCACTTGGGAGGAATTAGCCCAGGCATTCTTGGCTAAATACTTCCCACCTGCCAAGACTACGAGGCTGCGCACTGCGATTGACACTTTCAGACAGCAGGATGGAGAACAAATGTTTGAGGCTTGGGAAAGATTCAAAGATTTACTTAGAAAATGGCCACAACATGGTTATCCTGACTGGTTGCAAATTCAATTATTTTATAATGGATTATCTGGAAATAATAAATCTCTTTTGGATGCAGCTGCTGGGGGATCAATATTCTCTAAGTCTGCAGAGGATGCTCGTACTTTGCTTGAGGAGATGACGACCACTAGTTATAATTGGCACTCTGAAAGATCAACTGCCAAACTTGTGGCAGGGATGTACGAGATAGATGAGATAAGTTCCATGAAGTTCCATATGGCTTCTCTAACTAGGGCTTTGAATAAACTTGCAGGCACAGGTAACAGTGAATCCATAGCTGCAGTTGCAGCTGCTAACAAACTTGCAAGTGTTGAATATTTAAAACCTGAGCAGGCTCAATATGTGAACAACAGAAGTTATGGGTACCGTGGAAATCCGAATCAAAACCAGTTGCCCACTCATTATCATCCAAGTTTGCGTAATCATGAAAATTTTTCTTATGCTAATAAAAATAATGTTTTGCAGCCTCCTCCAGGTTACGCATCTACATCTACAGTTGAGGATAAACCATCCCTGGAAGACATGATGAGTTCATTCATCACTGAATCCAGGAATCGAACCAACCAGTTGGAAAATGTAGTGCTAAGTCTGAGTAGCAAAGTGAACTCACATGGAGCATCCATTAAGAACATAGAGGTACAGTTCAGTCAGATGGCAACCACCCTAAACACACTTCAAAAAGGTAAGTTTTCTAGTGAAACTGAGGTGAATCCTAGGGAACAGTGCAAAGCTTTGACCTTAAGAAGTGGTAAGGAGCTTGCTAAAACTGAAAAGGTAAATCCTGAAGAGCAGCTTAGTCTGGATGCCAAGGAAGATACAGAGGAAGTGGTTGAGGAAGCAAGCACATCGAAACAAACAAAGAAGATTTCTGATTTCTCTATTCATATTATTCCTAACTCTATTCCTTATCCTAAAGAAAATGACTGACTCTAACTTTGCTAAATTTCTTGATATGTTTAAGAAACTGCATATTAATATTCCTTTTGCAGATGCCTTGGAACAAATGCCAAAATATGAAAAGTTCATGAAGAAAGTCCTGTCCAGAAAGAAGAAGTTTGATAAATATGAGACAGTCAATCTCATCAAGAATGCAATCTTTGTCAGACTCAGAGGAAACTACCACAAAAATTGAAAGATCTAGGGAGTTTTACTATTCATTGCAATATTGGTAGTATTTTTGTTGATAGAGCTTTATGTGACCTAGGGGCTAGTATTCATTTGATGCCTTTATCTGTCTATAGGAAACTAGGTCTTGGGGAGGTTCAACCTACAACCATCTCAATACAGTTGGCTGACCGTTCTATAAAATATCTCAGAGGTATTGTAGAAGATGTGTTGGTAAAAGTTGAACAATTTATTTTCCCTGCAGATTTTGTGGTCCTGGACATAGAGGAAGATTCTGAGGTCCCAATTATTTTGGGACGACCTTTCTTAGCCACTTGAAGAGCATTGATAGATGTGCAGGACGGTAAGTTAACTCTAAGGGTCTGTGAGGACAAGGTTGTATTTGACATATTTCGATCCTTGAAATACCTTAATGAGGTAAGTACCTGTAACATGACCAATATTTTGGATGTTGTTGTTGATTCATTTAAGGAGTTAGTTTTATCTGTTGATCCCTTAGAGACTTGCATGACAAATTCAATGTTAGATCAGCCAGGGACATTGGACAATGAAATTACTTACTATAATAAATCACTGAATCAATTGCCTACACTCCAATATGAACAATTCTCACAATTGCATGTCAATAATGTGTAAGAAATAAAACCTCATGTTCTAGAATTGAAACAATTACCTGCACACCTTCGTTATGCTTTCTCAGGAGATTTATTTACTTATCCTGTGATTATTTCTGCTGCTCTGAATAAAGAAGAGGAAGAAAAGTTGTTGAGAATCCTGAGAAGTCATAAGTCTGCTTTAGGGTGGTCAATTAGTGATATTAAGGGTATCAGTGCATCTGTAGTCATGCATAAAATCTTAATGGAAGATACCTTTAATCCATCAGTTGAACACCAAAGAAGGCTTCACCCAGCAATGAAAGAGGTAGTTAAAGCTGAGGTACTCAAACTGTTAAATGCAGGAATTATTTATGCTATATCTGACAGTTGTTGGGTTAGCCCTGTGTAGGTTGTTCCAAAGAAAGGGGGGATGACTGTCATAAAAAATGTAAAAAATGAGTTTATATCCACAAGGACAGTCACCCGATGGCGTGTTTGTATCGATTACAGGAAGTTGAATAAGGCTACACGAAAAGATCACTTTCCCCTTCCTTATATTGATTAGATGCTTGACAGACTTGTTGGTTATCCTTACTATTGTTTTCTTTATAGCTATTCAGGTTATAACCAGATCGCTATTGCTTCTGAGGACCAAGAGAAGACTACTTTCACATGCCCTTATGGAACATATGCTTTCAGGAGAATGCCATTTGGATTGTGCAATGCACCTGCCACTTTCCAGCGTTGCATGATGGCAATATTCCATGACATGATTGAGGAGATAATGGGGGTTATGGATTATTTTTCTGTCTTTGGTTGTTCATTTGATATTTGTTTGCATAATCTCGTTCACGTTTTGCAGAGGTGCCAGGAAAACAACCTTGTTTTGAATTGGGAAAAATGTCATTTTATGGTCAAGGAATGTATAGTCTTAGGGCACAAAGTCTCTGAAAAGGGACTAGAGGTGGATAGAGCTAAGATTTCAGCCATTGAATAACTACCACCTCCAATTAATGTTAAGGGAGTACGCAGTTTCTTAGGACATGCAGGGTTTTATAGACGTTCCATACAAGATTTTTCAAAAATTGTGAAACCCCTATGTAACTTGCTAGAAAAAGATTCTCCTTTTGTATTTAGTGATGACTGTTTAGTTGCTTTTGATCTTTTGAAGAAAAAGCTAACTTCTGCTCCCATTATTGTTGTGCCAGATTGGAGTCAACCTTTTGAGATCATGTGTGATGCTAGTGACTACGCTGTGAGGCGCAGCTTCTAGGCCAACGTCGGGAAAAGATTTTCGTGGCCATTTATTATGCAAGCAAAACTTTAGATAGTGCACAACAAAATTACACTACCACCGAAAAGAGATGCTTGTTTGTTGTGTTTTCTTTTGATAAATTTAGGTCTTATCTCATTAGGGACTAGAGTAATTGTACACACTGATCATGCTGCACTTAGATATTTATTTGATAAGAGAGATGCTAAACCTCGCCTGATTAGATGGATTCTTCTGTTGCAGGAGTTTGACTTCGATATCAGAGATTGTAAAGGATGTGAAAATGTGGTAGCGGATCACCTATCCAGGATAGAAAAGGAGGACAATTCACCTTCTCTCCCTATCACAGAAGATTTCCCTGATGAAAGACTTTATCAGGTACAGGATAATTTACCATGGTTTGCTGATTATGTGAATTATCTTGCAGGAGGAGTAATGCCACCAGATCACACTTCTCAGCAAAAGAAGAAGTTCTTACATGATGTGAAGTCCTATCTATGGGATGATCCACTACTCTTCAAGGTTGGTGCAGATCAACTTATCAGAAGGTGTGTGCATCGAGAGGAAGTGGGCAAAATCATACATGACTGTCATGCCTCCCCTTATGGAGGACATTTTGGGCCCACTCGAACAACCGCTAAAGTATTACAATCAGGTTTTTATTGGCCTACTTTTTTTAAAGATTGTTATACTTTTGTACGAACTTGTGATCGACGCCAACGCACAGGTAATATTTCACGTCAGCATGAACTTCCTCTTACCCCTATTCTTGAAGTTGAATTATTTGATGTCTGGGGAATAGATTTTATGGGATCTTTTCCCTCTTCACATGGCTATCTGTATATACTGGTTGCAGTAGATTATGTTTCTAAATGGGTAGAGGCCATTACCGCTAAGAAAAACGATACTCGTGTTGTCATTAAGTTTTTACACAAAAATATTTTCACGTGATTTGGCACCCCTCGAGCTATTATTAGTGATGAGGGCACTCACTTTTGCAATAAACTGTTTGATTCTATGTTAGCCAGGTATGGAGTTAGGCATAAGGTCTCATTCGTATATCATCCTCAGACAAATAGGCAAGCTGAGATCTCAAATAGGGAGATTAAACTCATTCTGGAGAAAACAGTCAAAACCAACAGGAAGGATTGAGCCCACAAATTGGACGAGGCACTATGGGCATATCACACGACCTTCAAAACATCGATAGGTGCATCGTCGTACCGATTGGTGTTTTGCAAGGCGTGCCATTTACCTGTGGAGCTGGAACATAAAGCCTACTGGGCCATCAGAACTCTTAACTTTGACCTTCAGAAGGCGGGCGAGCACAGATTGTTGCAAATCAATGAGATGGAGAAGTTCAGAAATCAAGTCTATGAGAACGCCAAGTTATATATAGAGAGAACAACTCGTTGGCATGATCAACAAATCAAAAATAGAACATTTTCTCCTGGGCAACAAGTTCTCCTTTTTAACTCACGTTTACGTTTGTTTTCAAGTAAATTGAAATCAAGGTGGTCGGGTCCATTCATTGTGAAGGAAGTATTTCCTTATGGGGCAATTGAGTTGCAAGGCAAGGATGGAGCATTGTTCAAAGTCAATGGACAACGTGTGAAACATTATTGCGATGACGAGGAGCGACATCTTGAGAACATTGTCCTTATTGATGGAAATGCCACGTGACCCAACTATAAATGGTCTAGCTGAAAGACGTTAAAGAAAGTGCTGAAGGGAGGCAACCCGTTGTATTTTAATTCAGTTATTTTAATTTAATTTAATTTAATTTCATTATATTATTTTATTTTATTTATTTATCATTTTATCATTTATTAGTTGGTTGACTTTTTTTTCTTTTCTATTTTCAGGTTAAAAAAAAAGGTTTGAAACGGTGTCACAACGCTTATCCAAGCGTTGCAACCCTTGCGTTGGCATTGAAATGTCACAGATCGTATCGTCGAGCATGCGACCGTGAGGACAGCGTTACTGCAACGCCGCTCGGCGTTACAGTATTTGTCGCGAAATCTGGAATTTTAAAGTTCCAGATTTCGCCGAACAACCCCCAAACTTCACTTTCTCTTCTATTTTCTCTCTTCTTTCTTTCAATCTCCCTCACTATTTCCTAAGAAGGGTTCACTTTAGCCTTTCCCCACTCATTATTCTTATTTTGTGCTAGATTGGGCATTTTGGGGCAAGTTTCATACCCATTTGAAGACAAATCGTGGGTAACTATTTCTCTACCATTTGCTTTCCGATTTTTGTGATGTTTCTATGATTAGGCCTAAGATTTGTTGTTTGTGTTGTTGTATTATTGTGCTGGATGATGAATCTTGGGCTTCGATAAATTTTCATAGTATATTGTTGAGATTAGGAGATTTGGGTAGTTTAATGGAAGTGCCCTAGATGTGTTTTTCAAGGTAAATTGATGTTGGTTTTCAATTTTTTCCATCTTTGGGCATTATTACTCTTTAAAGCTTGAATCTTATGTTTTGGGTATTGAATTCATTGATTTTAGTAACATAAATCCCTCCTCCTTAGTTGTGCATTTTAATAAATATATGATTTGGTTGTGTGGTTGTATCTTTCCTCATTAATTTTGGTAAGACAAGTTCTTGATCATTAGGTGCATTTTGATCTTGGTAAGACACTTCCTTGCTCTTTTGTTGTGTTTGTGCTTTCTCTTTGGACTACTCTTCCTACATGAGCATGAGATGAGTTGATTGACCTTGTAGTTGAATTAGTATGTCAATTTGGGCATTTGGATGTCTTCACTTGAACTTATTCTTATTGTTGGATGGGGCATGGATAATTGTTTTGCTTGGATTGTCTTTGGGCTTATGCTTATTCTTCCCTTGCCCCTAGTATGGATATGATAAAGTGGTCCACTTTTATATATGGCCTTCTTGTGTTGTATTTCCACTTCTTGTTCATAATTGATAGGTGGCGAGAATCATTGGGTTCTTATCTTTCTCCCCCATTTACATCATCCTTGGGTAGCGAACTTCAAAGTTCATTTTCATTTATACTTCATGCACCATCCATAGGGTATCTCCTTGTTTTCCCTGTTACTCTTCACTAACTTTGTTACTTGCCCTTGTCTAGTTCTTTCTTTTACATTGTTCCCATATGGCACCAAAAAGGGCAAAGACAACAGCTGGCTCTAGTTCTGAATATGATGGACGACGGTTCGTGGATGCTGAAGTTGTGAGTCGGTACCAGAGTTATGTAGTGCATCGCGCTCTGGTTCCTTAGCGGGGCATTGTTCCTGATGACTCCCATCACCAGGACATCTACACTACCATTCAGCAGCGACATTGGGAGTTGTAGGTGGAACAACCCGAGGCAGGAGTGGTCCCACTAGTGCGAGAATTTTACGCTAACATGCCTCTGGAGGCTTACCATACCACCGTGCGAGGGAAACACATCCCATTCGACGCTGTGTCCAATAACAGGTATTTTCACTTACCTGACTATGAGACTGATGAGTACACTATCTATGCGAGGACACAGTTCGACTCTGCACAGGTACTTGCTACGCTAGCACGGCCTGGGGCTCAATGGGTAACAAGGATGTTGGGATTTCTGTCCTAATCTCGTGTTTGTAAAATATTGTTTTGAAATTAATAAGAGTTATTCATTTCTTCACTTTGTGTCTCGCAAATATTTTAAACTTTTCCAATAAACTAAGCTCCAGGGTCATTGAATATATGAGAGAACTAGAACTTGAACGGTGTGTAGTTGACACACAAGGAGGATTACGTTCGAGTTAATGACCCGAACGGTCTCATGATATAAGGATGGGGTTGGAGACCTAATCCTCGGATACATCGTGGATGCGCGCGCTTTGTATTAGATACAAACGAGGTGATCTGACTCGTTCATGTGGTTGACATGCGAGTGGGGGCATCCTGTACAATGAGATTGAACAAGACCGGACCGTGAATTATTAGACTTACTGATATAACACCGTTGACAGTAAAGACTAATAAATTCATAGATGACCATTAGTGACTCGACCTGAATCCTGAGCGTATTACAGACTCCTGTTTGCGGGGCTCTGTCCTTTGACTAGTACTGCGGGTGAGGCGTGACGCCATTACTTGCCCAATATGCCTATCTTCTCGTGACGTAACCAAGTAGAGAGCTGGGAACCTAATTACGCAAGATGGAATTCACTTGTTCCCGCCTATAGGGAATCTAGAGTGGTTGTTCCCTTAAGTGCGGTCTCCAAGGCTTGGACAACGGGCGCCCACCTTCTCACTGGCCCGAGAAGGGTGTTGTGAATGGTTGGACCATCACAATATGTTGTTCATTAGAGGAGCAGTGGGGACTTAAGGAACAAGATGTAGACACAGGGGTAAAATGGTAATTTGACCCAGTCGTGTCTACGAACAACCTGTGAATGGTCGACTCATGAGCATTGGTTATATCTGTGGACACGTAATATTCTACACTGATGGGAGTATAACTACAGGCTTTAGTGGAGTGTTACTGTAGCTAATGAACATTGGTTGACCGGGTCAAAAAGTTTGACTGGTTAACCTCAAATCATTGGAGCCCGTCACTGTAGGTCCATTAGGTCCCTTGGTTGGCTCAATCTGGGATAAAAGAAGGGTTAATGGTTTGGTATGAAATTGAAGTGTTCAGTTTCACTCTAAGAGTATTTATATCATATAGATGATATAATATATATTTTAATATGAATGAGTTTCATAATAAACTATATGTTAGCCTAATTGTTGAATTAAAGCCTAATTGGAGAAATTGATAGAGAGAATATAAATTGAATGTAATTCAATTTAATTAAATCAATAATTATTGAAAATGAGATTTGCAACATAAGATATGAGATATCTTATATTATATAATTATGTAAATGAGATTTACATAATATATGGTTGTGGTAATGTGGTAATAATATGAAGTTGTGAACTTCATCATTCCACTATATAAACCCTTTGTAAGATGTGTTTTGGTAAGCTTTGGAAGCTAAGTTGTCATTTTTGGAATTTGACCTAACAACCCAAAAGTGAACAATCTCCATTCTCTCATTTCTCCTCTCTTTCCAAAACACAAAAGTTCCCACCAACTTCCCTTCTCCAAAAGAGAACAACCAAGAAGATCATTTGGTAGTGTTTGGGATCCGATCGTAGGAAGAGTTCGTGGAGATCGAGAA
Organism: Trichosanthes cucumerina; assembly: GCA_036507285.1. NCBI lineage: Eukaryota > Viridiplantae > Streptophyta > Magnoliopsida > Cucurbitales > Cucurbitaceae > Trichosanthes > Trichosanthes cucumerina. Next base: position 46,633,528 of record CM071845.1, on the reverse strand, counting down.
GCGAGAAGAGTTCGTGATCTACAAGGAGAGTTTGCTGAATTGGTCTACAACAAGTAAGTTTTTCTTCTTCTTTGAAAATTTCAAAGATGTTTAGCCTAGATCTAATAGTTAGATCATTTTTAATAAGCATGTGGCATGATGATACCACGACGATTCGATCGTCTTCCGCTGCCGGGGATTCTCATTCCCTTCAAATGGTATCAGAGCCATTTCGATCGTTCTTCATCTATGCATTGTTTTATTAAGATTTAGGTGGGTATTTTACCATGTTTGAATGAGATGAATGTTTGGTTTGCGAAATGGATGTTTTCGATTTTTGGCACTAGATTAGATTTACAATTATGTAGATGAGATCAATGTAAAGGTCCGTTGTTTTGGGAAATGTTATTGTAAATCGAGTCTGTAAGTCCGGGCCATTCGTGCCAAGAGTTGCTGTGAAGAAATTAGAGCGGAAACAGGCGAAAAACCGAGAAAAAATAGCAAGGTGCTTGTTGTTCTGTCGATGGCGTTGAGACGTTGCCCAACGACGTCTCAACGTCGTCCTTGCGGTCGAGAGGCATGCAGCACAATGGCGTTGCAATGCCGCTGGTGTTGAGGACGCGCCTCAACGCTGTAGGCGACAGCGTTGCAACGCTATGTACGTTGCAAAATAAATGTGGGTGACGTGCAGCGTTTTTGTCCATTGGTTTTTAATATTTTACCAGTTTTTTTTAACAAAATGTTTTTTATTTAATTATTTAATTATTTTATTAAATATTATTAATATAATTGTCATATTAATTTTATTTAATTAAATAATTGCCCCTAGGTGCCAAAAACCGGTCCAATTTTGCTATTGAATTATTTTATGCATGAGATGTATAATTTTAATTAATTTCTATGTACATAATGTATGTCATATAGATTTAAAATCCCATCTTAAGTTAAACATATTCATGCATCATGTATATTATAAGAGTTATACTATAGTTTGCATGATAGGGTATATTATAAGAGTTATAATGTAAATTAATGCATTTTTAATTTAATTAATATAAGTGTTATATTTTTAAATTAAAGTATGCTCATGCATTTATATTCATGTGATGAATGATTATTATGTTATAGTATATAGTTATTCATGTGATGAATGATCAAGCACTATAACATAGAAATGAATGCAACCTAAGTTAATTATTAGTTTTAAAGTGTTTAGAACTTGAATAATTAGACTTAGGTTTTCTATTTTTCTAATAAGATTAGAATTTTAGGAAATCAAATATAATCTGTGAATGGTGACTGCTTAGTAACTTTGTCTAAGGAAGGTTTTGTCTAAGGTTGGGGTATTTAAGTTGACGCTTGCGGAACACCCCTACCTGGAAACCGACCTGGGAGTGAATTCGGTCCGGAGATTCTTAGATTATGTTTACGTGAGCGTCGTTAATTAAGTGTTAATTAATTTTCTCACATAAACCTAAGTTAATAATGTGATTATAGACTTAGGCTAAATACCATATAAGAGTTATATTGGTAGACTTAGGTTATTTTTAGCCGATTATCTAGGTCAATCCCTATTAAAATTAAAGTACTGAGTGGGAGGAAATATAGTGTACAAGATACATTTAAATTTCCAATCACAAATCTTTTTTAAGTCTGCACCGTGAGACCTATACTCGGCCTCGTGGCGCAAATGGGAGCGTTCCCCTTAGGGTGGCATTTGTATAGGTCAATATCATCGTGGATAGAGACAGTACTTATAGTGAGTGGGAGCGGGACTTGTGAAAACGAGACCCACGGTCTCTTCTTTCGATTCACACCGTGAGACACCTATGATCTGCCTGCTAGTTTGGCCTGGACCAGACAATCCCTTCGGAGGGCTAGATCATGGGAGTCGAAATACAGTGAATTCTCGAAAGGGATACAGTTTCCTGGTTGGTTTTCGTTCTTAGTTTACCCTTCGGTGGCTATTGTTAGGACGGATACTTGGAAACTTAAAGATTGAGGGTGACACTCACAGAATTCGTTAAGTGTTAATGAATTTGACCGAAATATGGTAATTGGATGCCTAATGGAATAAGAGTTATTCTGGGATTAGGGTCTGATCGAGAAAGTCTCGTCCTAGAGGAGGAGTGTTTTGTTCACCCTTCGGTGGCAGTCATTCTAAACCTTTAGGGTATCATTGCAAAATTCTGAATGACCTAGGTATCATGAAACATTTTTTTGCTAAAACTAGATTGGTTTTTCAAAAGGTTTTTGCGAGACTAATACAAAGTTTTTCTTAAAATTTCAGCTAAAAATGTCTAGCGCTATTCTAGCTTTACTTGCTTCCGATAAGTTAATGGGAGATAATTACCAGAGCTGGAAAAATAACATCAATACAATTTTGGTGACTGACGACATAAAGTTCGTGTTTCTGAGGAGTGTCCTCAGATGTCGGGCTCGACCGCGTCGCGAGTCGTTCGCGATACGTACGATCGTTGGATCAGGGCCAATGAAAAGGCCAAGGTCTATATAATTGCCAGCATGTCTGATGTTTTGGCAAAGAAGCATGAGCTGATGGTTTCCGCTAAGGAAATCATGGAGTCCTTGCAGGAAATGTTTGGACAATATTCCTTTCAGGTCCGACATGACTCGCTCAAATACATTTTCAACGCTCGGATGAAAGAGGGGTCGTCTGTCCGTGAACATGTTATAGACATGATGACCCACTTTAATTTGGCCGAGATGAATGGGGCTTCGATCGACGAGTCGAGCCAGGTCGGTTTTATCATGGATACTCTTCCGAAGAGTTTCCTTCAGTTTCGTAGCAATGCTATTATGAACAAAATTAGCTACACTCTATCTACCCTCCTTAATGAGCTACAGAATTTCCAGTCCCTGAACAGGGTCAGGGAATCTGAGGCAAATGTTGCCTACAGGTCTTTGTTGGGATGTATGTCCTCATCTTGTGTAGTTTGTAATATTCGAAGTTGTAAATGAATAAGAGTTATTTATTTCAACATTGTGTAATAAATAAGAGTTATTTATTTAAACTTTGTGTCTCGCATTTTTCATAAACTTAATCCAATAAACTAAGCTCCAGGGTCATTGCATTATGAGAGAACTAAGAACTTGAACGGTGTGTAGTGGACACACAGGGAAGATCACGTTCGAGTTAATGACCCGAATGGTCTACAGTATATGGATAGGATTGGAAACCTAATCCTGGATACACTGTGGATGTGGCCCGCTTTGTATTAGATACAAACGAGGTGATCTGACTCGTTCATGTGGTTGACATGCGAGTGGGGGCATCCTGTGCAATGAGATTGTACAAGACCGGACCGTGAATTATTAGACTTACTGATGTAACACCGTTAACAGTATAAACCTAATAAATTCGTAGATGATCATTAGTGACTCGATCTTAATCCTGAGCGTGTTACGGACTCCTGTCTGCGGGGGTCTGTCCTTTGACTAGTACGGGTGAGGGTGGCCACTGTTGCTCGCCCAATATGCCTACCTTTTACGGGGCAGGACCACGTGGGGAGCTGGAAACTTGACTACGCAAGAAGGAATTCACTCGTTCCCGACTTAGGGAAACTAGAGAGGTTGTTCCCTTAAGTGCGGTCTCCAAGTCTTGAACAACGGGGCCCCACTCTCTCATTGGCCTTAGAGGGTTGTTGTTTATGGTTGGACCATGCAACGTAGTTGTTCATTAGAGGAGCAGTGGGACTTAAGGAGCAAGAGGTAGAACAGGGGTAAAACGGTAATTTGACCCAGTTGTGACTACGAACAATCTGTGAAGGGTCGACTCATGGGAATTGGTTATATCGATGGACACAACTTGTCCTACAGTGATGAGAGTGCAGCTACGGGCTTTAGTGGAGTGTTACCGTAGCTAATGAATGTTGAATAAGCTGGGTCAAAGAGTTTGACAGTTAGTCTCGGATCATTGGAGCTCAAATCACGTGTAGGTCCATTAGGTCCCTCGGTTGGCTCAAATTGGACAAATTGATGGTTTACAGTTTGGTGTGAATTTGAAGTGTTCAAATTCATTATTTGGGTGTTTATGTCGTTTATATGAGATATAGATGACATAATATATAGTTTGATGTGAATGAGATTCATAATAAACTATAGTATAGCCTAATTGATTAATTAGTGCTAATTGGAGAAATTGAATTGAGAGAAATTAAATTGAATGTGATTCAATTTATAATTCCACATTTATGCAAATGAGATTTGTATAATAAGGTATGAGATACCTTATATTATATAATATGCAAATGTGATTTGTATATTATATGGTTGTGGTAAAATTGTGATTTGGTGGAGGTTTTAACTCCATCACACAATAGTATTTAAAGGCTTTGCAAGAAGCCTTTGGTGTGCCATTTGCCATTTTTTGGATTTCCATCCAAAGAGAGCAAGTGACTTTCTCTTATTCTCTCTCAATTCTCTCTAAAATTCTCTCCTCACCCAAAACCAAAGGGAGTCCCACCTACTCTCCCTCAATCTCCCGAGAACAACCGAGAAGATCCTTTGGAGGTGTCTCCCTGTTCGGATCGAGGTTCGTGTTCGAGGAGATCGTTGGATCGAGAGAGATCGTGACCAGAGGAGAAGAGGATTGAAGAAGAGTTCTTCAACAAGTAAGTACTCCTTTTTCTTACTCCTTTTTCAACAAGAGTTGTCGTGAGACAGATTCAATTTTAAGACACGTTTTACACAACCGATCAACGACGTTTCACAACGTCTTCCGCTGCGTGAATTCAAAATCCCTTCAATGTGTATCAGAGCCAATCGTTGCTCTTCGTTGTGTATTCAGTGGATTCTTAAAATTAGGTGGGTAGCATTAATTTTCATGAGATGAATGTTAATGGTTTGCAATTTTGGATGTTTTCGGTTTTTGGCACTTTTTAGATTTACATTAAAGTTGATGAGATCATTGTAAGGGCCCGTTGTTTTGGCATTTTTTAATGTAAATCGAGTCTGTAAGTCCGTGTCGTTCGTGACAAGAGTTGTCGTGAAGAAATCGAAGCAAAAACGGGCGTTTTTGGTGAAAAACAGCAAAAGAGGTGTTGCTGGAAGTTCATCAGCGTTGCGTATATTTACCTAATGCATAAGAAGTCTGAAACTCTTGAAAAGTTCAAGGAATATAAGATTGAGGTTGAGAACCTCTTAGGTAAATCGCTTAAAACACTTCGATCGGATCGAGGTGGAGAGTACATGGACACTGAATTCCAGGACTATATGATAGAACACGGAATTACGTCCCAACTCTCAGCACCTGGTATGCAACAGCAGAATGGTGTATCGGAGAGGAGAAACAAAACCTTCTTGGACATGGTTCGGTCGATGATGAGTTGTGCTCGTCTCCCTGATTCTTTTTGGGGGTACGCAATAGAGACTGCGGTTTACATTTTGAACAATGTTCCATCAAAGAGTGTTTGTGAAACACCCTTTGAGCTATGGAGTGGACGTAAAGGTTGTTTACATCACTTTAGAATTTGGGGATGCCCGACCCATGTGTTGGTGTCAAACCCGAAAAAGTTGGAACCCCGTTCGAAATTGTGCCTATTCGTAGGTTACCCTAAAGAGACTAGGGGTGGTCTGTTTTACGATCCCAAGGAAAATAGGGTGCTTGTGTCGACAAACGCCATTTTCTTAGAGGAAGACCACATCAGGGATCATTTACCAAGAAGTAAAATTGTATTGAATGAAATGGACAGTATATCAGCAAGAGTTGCTGATGGGGCTAGTACGTCAGCAAGTGTTGTTGACCCTAGCACGTCTAGTCAAATCCGTTCCCAAGAGTTGGGAATGCCTCGACGTAGTGGGAGGACTGTGAGACAGCCCGATCGCTATATGGGTTTAGCTGAAACCTCAGTTGTCGCTCCTAACGATGACTGTGAGGATTCATTGACCTATGATCAGGCAATGGCTGATTTTGATAAAGACGAGTGGATTAAAGCTATGGACCAAGAAATGGAGTCTATGTACTTCAATTCTGTCTGGGAGCTTGTGGATCAAACGGATGGGGTAAAACCTATGGGTTGCAATTGGATCTATAAGCGTAAACATGGCGTAGATGGGAAGATGCAAACCTTCAAAGCCCGACTAGTGGCAAAGGGTTTTACCAACGTTGAAAGGGTTGACTATGAGGAGACCTTTTCACCTGTTGCCATGGTAAAGTCAATCAGGATCCTTCTGGCCATCGCCGCGTATTATGACTACGAGGTATGACAGATGGATGTCAAGACAGCCTTTTTGAATGGCAAACTTGATGAGACCATCTACATGGACCAACCCAAATGGTTCATTGCCCAAGGCAAAAAGCAAAAGGTTTGTCGGCTTCATAGGTCCATTTATGGACTGAAACAAGCTTCGAGGTCTTGAAATATAAGGTTTGATGAAGCAATAAAATCTTATGCATTTGATCAAAATACCGACGAGCCTTGTGTCTACAAGAAAATCGTTGACAAAACTGTCGCATTTTTGGTGTTGTACGTGGACGATATTCTTCTCATTGGGAATGAGGTAGAATTTCTTACTGACGTTAAGAAGTGGCGAGCTTCACAATTCCAAATGAAAGATTTGGGAGAAGCTCTGTATGTTCTAGGTATCCAGATAGTCCGGAACCGAAAGAACAGAATGCTAGCCTTGTCTCAGGCTTCTTATATTGACAAGATGTTGTTTAGATATAAGATGCAGAACTCCAAGAAGGGCTTGCTGCCTTTTAGGCATGGGGTTCACTTTTCTAAGGATCAATGTCCTAAGACTCCTCAAGATGTTGAGGATATGAGACGTATTCCATATGCTTCAGCTGTGGGGAGCCTAATGTATGCAATGTTGTCTACTAGGCCCGACATCTGTTATGCAGTAGGAATTGTCAGTGGATATCAGTCCAATCAAGGATTAGATCACTGGACAGCCGTAAAGACAATCCTCAAGTATCTTAGGAGAACGAGGAACTACAACTTAGTGTATGGCCGTGGGGATTTGATCCTTACAGGATACACGGATTCTGATTTTCAGACCGATAAGGATTCTAGGAAATCCACTTCGGGGTCATCCTTCGTCTTGAATGGAGGAGCTGTAGTATGGCGAAGCATCAAGCAGGGATGCATTGCTGATTCCACTATGGAAGAAGAGTATGTTGCGGCTTGTGAAGTTGCAAAGGAAGCTGTTTGGCTTAAGGAAGTTCATGACGGATTTGGAAGTTGTTCCAAATATGAACTTGCCAATCACGTTGTTCTGTGATAACAGTGGTGCAGTAGCCAACTCACGTGAGCCTCGAAGCCATAAAAGAGGTAAACACATTAAGCGCAAGTATCATCTGATACGGGAAATTGTGCACCGCGGAGACGTGACAGTCACGCAGATAGCATCGGAGCACAATGTAGCTGATCCATTTACAAAGCCCCTCACGGCTAAAGTGTTTGAGGGTCACCTAGATGTGTAAACGTGTATTCAATGCCCTAGTTTATTGTAATTTTTTATTATAACTCAAAAATATTTTGGAAATGTACCTTCTCCACTAGCTTAGTCCAAGTGGGAGTTTGTTGGGATTTCTGTCCTAATCTCGTGTTTGTAAAATATTGTTTTGAAATTAATAAGAGTTATTCATTTCTTCACTTTGTGTCTCGCAAATATTTTAAACTTTTCCAATAAACTAAGCTCCACGGTCATTGAATATATGAGAGAACTAGAACTTGAACGGTGTGTAGTTGACACACAAGGAGGATCAAGTTTGAGTTAATGTCCCGAACGGTCTACAGTATAAGGATGGGGTTGGAGACCTAATCCTGGATACACTGTGGATGCGGCCCGCTTTGTATTAGATACAAACGAGGTGATCTGACTCGTTCATGTGGTTGACATGCGAGTGGGGGCATCCTGTACAATGAGATTCTACAAGACCGAACCGTGAATTATTAGACTTACTGATATAACACCGTTGACAGTAAAGACTAATAAATTCATAGATGACCATTAGAGACTCGACCTGAATCCTGAGCGTATTACGGACTCCTATCTGCGAGGGTGTGTCCTTTGACTTGTACGGGTGAGGGCAGTATCAGTTACTTGCCCAATATGCCTATCTTCTCAGGGACAGAACCAAGTAGAGAGCTGGGAACCTAATTACGGAAGATGGAATTCACTCGTTCCCACCTATAGGGAATCTAGAGGGGTTGTTCCCTTAAGTGTTGTCTCCAAGACTTGGACAACGGGTGCCCACCTTCTCACTGCCCTGAGAAGGGTGTTGTGAATGGTTGGACCATCACAATATGTTGTTCATTAGAGGAGCAGTGGGGACTTAAGGAACAAGATGTAGACACATGGGTAAAACGATAATTTGACCCAGCCGTGTCTACGAGCAACGTGTGAAGGGTCGACTCATGAGCATTGGTTATATCAGTGGACACGTAATATTCTACACTGATGGGAGTACAACTACAAGTTTTAGTGGAGTGTTACTGTAGCTAATGAACATTGGTTGACCGGGTCAAAGAGTTTGATTGGATAACCTCAAATCATTGGAGCCCGTCACTGTAGCTCCATTAGGTCCCTTGGTTGGTGTAATCTGGGATAAAAGAATGGTTAATGTTTTGGTATGAAATTGAAGTGTTCAATTTCACTTTAAGAGTATTTATATCATATAGATGATATAATATATAGTTTAATATGAATGAGATTCATAATAAACTATATGTTAGCCTAATTGTTGAATTAAAGGCTAATTGGAGAAATTGATAGAGAGAATATAAATTGAATGTGATTCAATTTAATTAAATCCACAATTATTGAAAATGAGATTTGCAACATAAGATATGAGATATCTTATATTATATAATTATGTAAATGAGATTTACATAATATATGGTTGTGGTAAAGTGGTAATAATATGAAGTTGTGAACTTCATCATTCCACTATATAAACCCTTTGTAAGATGGGTTTTGGTAAGCATTGGAAGCTAAGTTGTCATTTTTGGATTTTGACCTAACAATCCAAAAGTGAACTCTCTCCATTCTCTCATTTCTTCTCTCTTTCCAAAACACAAAAGTTCCCACCAACTTCCCTTCTCCAAAAGAGAACAACCTAGAAGATAATTTGGTATTGTTTGGGATCTGATCGTAGGAAGAGTTCGTGGAGATCGAGAAGCGCGAAGAGTTCGTGATCTACAAGGAGAGTTTGCTGAATTGGTCTACAACAAGTAAGTTTTTCTTCTTGCTGTAAAATTTCAGCATGTTTAGCCTAGATCTAATAGTTAGATCATTTTTAATAAGCATGTTGCATGATGATACCACGACGATTCGATCGTCTTCCGCTGCGCGGGGATTCTCATTCCCTTCAAAGGAGAGGCGAGGTCTCCAAACTTCGGACAACGGACCTCACTGTGTCCAGCAAAGTGTGGCACAGTTTTATCTGTGCTAGATTCCAGCCGGTTGCACACATGAGCAACGTGACGAATTAGCTCGCTATCCTCTTGTACGCCATTGTCACTCGCAAGACGATTGATGTAGGCAAAGCCATCATCGATATATTGGGCACGTGCGGCGAGGCACGACCACGGGCAGACTAGGCCATCCATATCTCATCACTGTCCTCTCTCGTCTTGCCGGAGTCACCTGGACATCCGAGGAGGAGCTGATTCACCCCAAGGGGGTGATGGATAAAAACTACATCATGGGACTTCGGGATCATGATGAAGCAAAGACTTATGGGATGCAAGCGCACAAGCCAGAATTTTTCCTTGACGCAGTGAGGGTGTGATAGGAGAGGGAGGAGCAACATGAGTCACCACAGCGCCCTGCCCCACAAGAGTACCAGGATCTGGTTCGAGCCATGGCTAGACTCGGCGGCGGCGATTCGACCAAAGATGAGACTCGAGAGTCGTGGGGAGGAGCGCCGGATCATGAGACATCTGCAGTACAGTGTGGCCTCTCACCGCCACCTTTATGACTGTCTCCGACACATTCATGGCGCAGATCCTTCATTCCCGGGCCCTATGCCTCCTTACGCCTCTTCTGATGAGGAATGAGACTTTTTCATGTGCAGGGTAGTACAGTTCTTTTCTCTCCCCCGTTGTCTCTTTAGTTGATTTGGATGTTATTTTCTTATCTGTATTTGCACATTGAGGACAATGTTGTTCTCAACTTTGGGGGTGATTCTATGACTTTTAATTACTGTTTACTGCATGAGATTTATCTGACTCCATTCCATCTTCTATCATATTCTTTTCTGTTGTGTGTTTTTGGTGCATATGATCAATTTCAGGTTAATGGAATGGATTACTCATTGTAAGTTTTTCATACTTTGACTATGATAACCACTGATGAAATTTAATTGAGACTTGTGAATAATGTTCATCAGCCTAGAGAACTTGATTAAATTCCAATTTTAGGATGTTTAAAATTGATTAGAGAATTCCTTGAACCTAATTGCACTTAGCCAATCCCGGAAAGGTCCTGAATGCTTAGGACAAGTTTATTTTGTCCAGAAGATCGTTGTCACCTCGATAGGCTTAGGAGCTAATGAAAGAGCAAGTTTGCTTAATTGAAAATTATACTTTTTGTTAAAGTTTTTCCACTAAAAAAAAAAAGGGATAAATAAGAGGGTACTCCAACATCCTAAGTATTGTGACCAATACTTATCTTTTGAAGGATTAAACTTAGGATGCAAATAGTCTTTGACAATCTGTATGGTATCTGTGCTCGTAGTCAGATATTTTCACCACAAAGTGTTAATATGTTGGAGCGAAGGCATAGACGACTGAAGGATTCCCTCCAAAAAATAATAATAATAATAATAATAATAATGAATATGTTGTTAGTAAAATAAAGTTTAAGTTTAGGGGTGAACGAAAAACAGTGATAAAAGGTAAAAATTTTCTGATTATGTAAATGAGCTGAAAATTTGGAGCCTAGGGCCAGTGTAGAGGGAAAATGAACAGAGGACTCAATAAGGTTATCTTGGGCTTATAAGGACTAAACTTGAAAATGCTATCACACACCCACTCAAGGAATAATTTGATTTAATTTTAAAATCTTATTATGTAGTTTTTAATCCATGTTACCTTTTTGATGAATTTATTCTTCGATTCATACAATTCCTGAGGTTTGAGTCTGTAGTATGAAACTTACTTTGATATGATCCATATTTTTCTTATTTTTGCTCGAGGACTAGAAATTGTTTAAGTTTAGGGGTGTTTGATAGCACACAAAATGTGCTATCCTTAGGCTTAAATTGTGTTAGTTTTATGATAATTTCAGAGCCTTGATGTAATTAATTTGTTGAAATTCAGGTTAAAGAGCAATATGAGAATGAATGGAGAATTATGGGTGAAAAATGAGCCAAAATTGACATTAAATGGAAGAAGCAAGGTCAAAACAAGCCATCAAATTCGAGGAGATGGTGATGCAACGCCATTCATGGCGTTGCAACGCCCTGTGTGCACCCATCTACTATGGAAGTGCTTACCGATGGTGTTGCAATGCTGCTTTGCAGCGTTGCAACGCTTCACACGCAGAAAAGACGCCATGAAGATCCGTAGCGATGGCGTTGCAACGCTACTTCGATAGCAGAAGACACGTGAGGGCAGCAGCGTTGCAACGCTAACTCTCGCTGTTACAGTCATTGCTGATATTTTCCATTTATGGTTTATTCGCTAGGGCACGGTGTTGCAACGCCATGCCCAACGTTGCAACGCCGTCCTATTGATATAAAAAGGAAAATATGCATCTTGGATAGGGGGGCCTTTTTGGAGAGATTTTGACACCATTTTTTAGACATATTTGTGAGAGATTGTAAGAAGATTTTTTGGAGATTTCAAGAAGGAGACTTTTTGAAGCTCGGAGTTCGTGATAGGTGTCGGGATCATTGTCGTTCACGCCACGAGAGTTCCTTCTTCGTTCTTTTCACTTTTATTGTTGAACTATGGTTTTGTATTTGAGTTTAGTAGGATTTATAGTGAATATGAGTAGCTAAACTTGTTATCTTAGGGATAGATGTAGCCTTTTAATTATGTTATTTTGTTGAATTGAGTTCCTTTGGTTTATTGTAATACTTTTATTCATGCAATTGCATCCTTAATGCTTATAGACTCTTGATCACAGTTTATTTGTTCTTAGTTCTGAATTTATTCTTGAGAAAGATACTTTAGATCTGATCTCTTTTGCATGACTGATAGTTACTTTGACATGAGAATGATTGAAGTGTTATTAGAAACCCATAAGAATTGAACTTAGTGCCATGTTTGATTTTTAGGTTGAACAGAGATGTTGAATTCTATGTCTTGCATGAGATTCACTTGCCTCGAGAGAGGTTATTTGTTATCTTAGTTTCTTGATTTATAAAAGCAGTGCAATAACCCATTAGCATGACCTCAATAAAATAGTTAATTAATTGGTGAAATCTAGTCCCTAAGATATTCGTCTCTCCTGATTATTCTCAACTTTCACTCTTTGATTTTGTGTTTTCACCTCACATTAAAGTCTAATTTTCTAGATAAAATTGAGTGGTGTTATTGATAGGAATTAATTGAATTAAATACTCAATTCTGTGGACAATACTCGTACTCAAATTCACTATATTAAAACTTTACCCGTACACTTGCGGTATTGCAAAATTTAGGCAACATTTGTCCACTACACACCGTTCAAGTTCTTAGTTCTCTCATAATATAATGACCCTGGAGCTTAGTTTATTGGATTAAGTTTATGAAAAATGTGAGACACAAAGTCGAATAAATAACACTTATTTATTTACAACAATGAAATATTACAAATTTCACGAGATTAGGACATACATCCCATCAAACTCCCACTTGGACTAAGATAGTGAAGTACATAATACGTTTCTCAAATGAACAGTAATACAATAAACTAGGGCATTGAATACCCTTTACAATACTCCCACTTGCCCTCGTCAGGAAGTACTCGAAGACCTAAACTCTCTAGGTGACCCTCAAACACCTTAGTCGTGAAGGCCTTTGTAAATGGATCAACAATGTTGTGGTATGAAACTATCTGCATGACTGTCACGTCTCCTCGGTTCACAATCTCCCGTATCAGGTGATACTTACACTCAATGTGCTTACCCCTCTTATGACTCCGAGGTTCTCTCGAGTTGGCTCTTGCACCACCAAGTGTCACAAAACAAATCACCGGCAAGTTCATATTTGGAACAACTTCCAGATCCAGCATGAACTTCCTAAGCCAAACAACTTCCTTTGCAGCTTCACAAGCCGCACCATACTCGGCTTCCATCGTGGAATCAGCGATGCATCCCTGCTTGATGCTTCGCCATACTACAGCTCCATCATTCAGAATGAAAGTTGCCCCGAAGTGGATTTTCTAGAATCCTTATCGGTCTGAAAGTCAGAGTCTGTGTATCCCGTAAGGATCAAATCCCCAATTCCATACACAAGGTTGTAGTTTCTCGTTCTCCTAAGATACTTGAGGATTGCCTTTACGGTTGCCCAGTGATGTAATCCTAGATTGGATTGATACCTATTGACAATCCCAACTGCATAATAGATGTCGAGCCTAGTACACAGCATGACATACATCAGGCTCTCAACAGCTGAAGCATAGGGGATTCGTCTCATATCCTCAACTTCTTGAGGTGTCTTAGGACATTGATCCTTAGACAGGTGAATACATGCCTGAAAGGCAACAAGGCCGTCATGGAGTTTTGCATCTTATATATAGACAACATCTTGTGAATATAAGATGCCTAAGACATGGCTAGCGTTCTGTTCGTCCGGTTCCGGACTATCTAGATACCTAGAACATACTGTGCCTCTCCAAAATCTTTCGTTTGGAATTGTGAAGCCAGCCATTCCTTAATGCCAGTAAGAAATCCTACCTCATTCCTAATGAGCAGGATATCATCCACAAACAATATTTGAAATGCGACAGTATTGTTGACGATTTTCATGTAGACATAAGGCTTGTCAACATTTTGATCAAACCCATAAGATTTGATCGACTCATTAAACCTTATATTCCAAGACTTCGAGGCTTGTTTCAATCCATAAATAGACCTTTGAAGCCGACAAACCTTTGAAGGGATTTTGAATTCCCGCAGCGGAAGACGTTGTGAAACGTCGTTGATCCGTTGTGTAAAAAGTGTCTTAAAATTGCATCTATCTCATAGATCCTAGGCTTAACATGCAAATAGGAGAAGAAAACAGTAAGGAATTACAAGTTACTTACTTGTTGAAGAACTCTTCTTCAACGCTTTCCTCCTCTGGTCACGATCTCTCTCGATCCAACGATCTCCTCGAACACGAACCTCGATCCGAACAGGGAGACACCTCCAAAGGGTCTTCTCGGTTGTTCTCGGGAGGTTGAGGGAGAGTGAGTGGGACTCCCTTTGGTTTTGGGTGAGGAGAGAATTTTGGAGAATTGAGAGAGTTCTAGAGAGAAAACACTTGCTCTCTTTGGATGGAAATCCAAAAAATGGCAAAATGGCACACCAAAGGCTTCTTGCAAAGCCTTTAAATTCTATTGTGTGATGGAGTTAAAACCTCCACCAAATCACAATTTTACCACAACCATATAATATACAAATCACATTTGCATATTATATAATATAAGGTATCTCATACCTTATTATACAAATCTCATTTGCATAAATGTGGAATTATAAATTGAATCACATTCAATTTAATTTCTCTCAATTCAATTTCTCCAATTAGCACTAATTAATCAATTAGGCTATACTATGTTTATTATGAATCTCATTCACATAAAACTATATATTATGTCATCTATATCTCATATAAACGACATAAATACCCAAATAATGAATTTGAACACTTCAAATTCACACCAAACTGTAAACCCTAAATTTGTCCAATTTGAGCCAACCGAGGGACCAAATGGACCTACACGTGACGAGCTCCAATGATCCGAGACTAACCTGTCAAACTCTTTGACTCGGTTATTCAACATTCATTAGCTACGGTAACACTCCACTAAAGCCCGTAGCTGCACTCTCATCATTGTAGGACAAGTTGTGTCCATCGATATAACCAATACCCATGAGTCAACCCTTCACAGGTTGTTCGTAGTCACAGCTGTGTCAAATTACCGTTTTACCCCAGTTCTACCTCTTGCTCCTTAAGTCCCACTGCTCCTCTAATGAACAACTACGTTGCATGGTCCAACCATAAACAACAACCCTCTCAGGCCAATGAGAGAGTGCGGCCCCGTTGTTTAAGCCCTGGGGACAGCACTTAAGGGAACAACCTTTCTAGTTTCCCTAAGTCGGGAACGAGTGAATTCCTTCTTGCGTAGTCAAGTTCCCAGCTCCCCACGTGGTCCTGCCCCTGAGAAGGTAGGCATATTGGGCGAGCAACAGTGGCCACCCTTACCCGTACAAGTCAAAGGACAGACCCCCGGAGACAGGAGTCTGTGACACGCTCAGGATTAAGGTCGAGTCACTAATGGTCATCTACGAATTTATTAGCTCTATACTGTTAACGGTGTTACATTAGATAGTCTAATAATTCACGGTCCGATCTTGTACAATCTCATTACACAGGATGCCCCCACTCGCATGTCAACCACATGAACGAGTCAGATCACCTCGTTTGTATCTAATACAAAGCGGACCGCATCCACAGTGTATCCAGGATTAGGTCTCCAACCCTATCCATATACTGTAGACCGTTTGGGTCATTAACTCGAACGTGATCTTCCCTGTGTGTCCACTACACACCGTTCAAGTTTTTAGTTCTCTCATAATGCAATGACCCTGGAGCTTAGTTTATTGGATTAAGTTTATGAAAAATGCGAGACACAAAGTTTAAATAAATAACTCTTATTTATTACACAATGTTGAAATAAATAACTCTTATTCATTTACAACTTGGAATATTATAAACTACACGAGATGATACATTTCCAACAAACTCCCACTTGGATTAAGCTAGTGGAGTACATGATACATTTCTCAAATGTACAGTAAAGTAATAAAGTAATACAATAAACTAGGGCATTGAATACCCCTTTAGAATACTCCCACTTGCCCTAGTTAGGAAGCACTCGAAGACCTAGACTCTCTAGGTGGCCCTCAAACACCTTAGCCGTGAGGGCTTTTGTAAATGGATCAACAACGTTGTGCTCCGAAGCTATCTGCGTGACTGTCACGTCTCTGCGGTGCACAATCTCCCGTATCAAGTGATACTTACGCTCTATATGCTTGCCCCTTTTATGACTCCGAGGTTCTCTCGAGTTGGCTACTACACCACTATTATCACAAAACAGTGTGATTGGCAAGTTCATATTTGGAACAACTTCCAAATCCGACATGAACTTCCTAAGCCAAACAGCTTCCTTTACAGCTTCACAAGCTGCAACATACTCGGCTTCCATCGTGGAATCAGCGATGCATCCCTGCTTGATGCTTCGCCACACTACAACTCCTCCATTCAGAATGAACGTTGACCCCAAAGTGGATTTCCTAGAATCCTTATCGGTCTGAAAGTCAGAATCTGTGTATCCCGTAAGGATCAAATCCCCACTCCCATACACAAGGTTGTAGTTCCTCATTATCCTAAGATACTTGAGGATTGCCTTTACGGCTTTCCAGTGATCTAATCTTGGATTGGATTGATACCTACTCACAATCCCAACTGCATAACAGATGCCGGGCCTAGTACACAACATGGCATACATCAGGCTCCCTACAGCTGGATCATAGGGGATTCGTCTCATATCCTCAACCTCTTGAGGCGTCTTAGGACATTGATCCTTAGACAGGTGAACCCCATGCCTAAAAGGCAGCAAGCCCTTCTTGGAGTTCTGAATCTTATACCTAGACAACATCTTGTCAATGTAAGATGCCTGAGACATGGCTAGCGTTATGTTCTTCCGGTTCCGGACTATCTGGATACCTACAACATACTGTGCCTCTCCCAAATCTTTCATTCGGAATTGCGAAGCCAGCCATTCCTTAATGTTAGTAAGAAATCCTACCTCATTCCCAATGAGAAGGATATCATCCACATACAATATAAGAAACGCGACAGTACTGTTAACGATTTTCTTGTAAACACAAGGCTCGTCAACATTTTGATCAAAGCCATAAGATTTGATCGCCTCATCAAACCTTATATTCCAAGACCTCGAGGCTTGTTTCAGTCCATAAATAGATCTTTTAAGCCGACAAACTCTTTGCTTTTGGCCTTGGGCAATGAACCCCTTGGGTTTGTCCATGTAGATGGTCTCGTCAAGGTTGCCATTCAGAAAGGCGGTCTTGTCATCCATCTGCCATACCTCATAGTCAAAATATGCGGCAATGGCCAGAAGGATTCTAATCGACTTTACCATGGCAACAGGTAAAAAGGTTTCCTCATGGTCAACCCCTTTCACCTGGGTAAAACCCTTTGCCACTAGTCGAGCTTCAAAGGTCTGCACCTTCCCATCTATGCCACGTTTACACTTGTAGATCCACTTGCAACCAATAGGTTTAACCCCATCCGGTTGGTCCACAAAGCTCCCGCATTTAATTGAAGTACATCGACTCCATTTCCTGGTCCATGGCTTTAATCCATTCGTCTTTGTCAACGCCTGCCATTGCCTGATCATAGGTCAATGGATCCTCGCAGTCATCATCAGGAGTGACAACTTGGGTTTCAGCTAAACCCATGTAACGTTCAGGTTGTCTCACAACCCTCCCACTACGTCGAGGCATTCCCAACTCTTGGGAATGGACTTGACTAGACGAGCTAGGGTCAACAACACTTGTTGACGTACTAGCACCATCAGCAACTCTTGCTGATGAACTGTCAATTTCATTCAACACAATCTTACTCCTTGGTAAGTGATCCCTGATGTGGTCTTCCTCAAGGAAAGTGGCGTTTATCGACACAAGCACCCTATTATCCTTAGATCGTAAAAGTAACCACCTCTAGTCTCTTTTGGGTAACCTACAAAGAGGCACAACTTTGAACGGGGTTCCAACTTCTTCGAGTTTGACACCAACACATTGGTCGGGCATCCCAAAATTCTGAAATGACGTAAATTGGTTTTACGACCATGCCAGAGTTCGAAAGGTGTTTCACAAACACTCTTCGACGGAACGGTGTTCAAAATGTAAACTGCAGTCTCCACTGCGTAACCCCAAATAGAATCAGGGAGACGAGCATAGCTCATCATCGACCGAACCATGTCCAAAAAGGTTCTGTTTCTCCTCTCCGATACACCATTCTGCTGTTGGCATACCAGTGCTGAGAGTTGGGACGTAATTCCATGTTCTATCATATAGTCCTGGAATTCAGTGTCCATATACTCTCCACCTCGATCCGATCGAAGTGTTTTAAGCGATTTACCTAAGAGGTTCTCAACCTCAGTCTTGTACTCCTTGAACTTTTCAAGAGTTTCAGACTTCTTGCATTAGGTAAATATACCCATATCTGGAGTAATCGTCTATGAAAGACACGAAATACTCATAACCGCCCCAAGCTTTAATATTCATCGGACCACAGAGGTCATAATGTACTAACTCAAGAGGCTCTTTGGCTCTATATCCTTTTCCACTAAAAGGAGGTTTGGTCATTTTGCCCTCAAGGCATGACTCACACACCGACAGTTTTCTTCCAACTCGTTTAGAAGTCCACTCTTCACTAGTTTCTCAATCCTATTGAGATTAATGTGGCCTAACCGAAGATGCCAAAGATGGGCACTTTCTTTTGGAGAAACTTTTAATCTCTTAGTTCGCGTTTCAGCTGTTTTAAACAATTCGGTGTTCAAAACACTTTTGACCGAATTAGGGTTCAAAACAAATAAATTGCTCTCAAGCAAAGCAAAAATCAAATTTCTATTTCGAGAAATAAACGCTTTATTACTCTTGAAAGAAACAGAAATATTTTGTTCTAATAGGCAGGAAATAGAAACTAGGTTTCTCAGTAAACCCGGAAACTATGTACATATTATCCAATAATAAGTACTTCCCACCAAAGAACAAACTTCACTGTGCCTATTCTGCCGCAAATGAGACAAGTTCTCTGAATCCAACCACCGAGTGTTATCTCATCCTCTTGCACTGCGCCAGGAACTTAATCCTTGAAAAGAAGAGCAAACATGGTTAGTGGCGCCTGAATCCAATATCCAAGCAGAGTCATTACTCTCCACTAAACAAGTTTCTGTGACAAGTAAATCACATTTACCTGTCATCTTCTTTTCATCAAGGAACTTGGGACAACTCTTTTTCAGGTGTCCGTCCCCTCGTGCAGATGAAAACACTTTCTCGCAACATCCTTGATTTCCTTGCCTTTTAGAGCAAGTGTGCAGTCAACCTAACATCCTTCAACTTCTCATTCTTCCCTTAGGGCTCAAGAGTCTACAAACTTTATCCTGCAGGTCATACCCACGTGAAAAGGTCTTAAGGCAACACTTGCCTCGACTTCCCCGTCCCCTAGTTTGCACCAAGGATCAAAGGTTTGTAGATGGTTGAATAGGATCATTGAACCGGGCACCGAGGACCTCCTCGGTGAGCGCGAACTCTTGGTCGCCATTTACCAAAATCGTGTCTATATTGTTTTTCCACGAAATACTAACGCCGACTAACTTAACGGAAGCTAAAGGAGCGTTAAAAGCGTTTGACATTTTGTTGCTGAAATAAAATGAAAAACGTTGTATTAGTCTCGCAAAAACTTTTGAAAATCCAATCGGGTTTTAGCAAATTTTTATCCTATGATCCCTAGGTCATTTAAAAATTTGCAATGATACCCTAAAGGTTTAGAATGACCGCCACCATAGGGTAGACAAACCCACTTCTCCTCTAGGACGAGACTCTCTCGACCAGACCCTAATACCATAATAACTCTTATTCCATTATGCATCAAGTTACCATTTTTTGATCAGAATCCATTAACTCTTAATGAATTCCGTGAGTGTCACCCTCAATCATTAAGTTTCCAAGCATCCGTCCAAACAATAGCAACCGAAAGGTGAACCAATAAGGAAAACCAACCAGGAAACTGTATCCCTTTCGGGAATTCACGGTGTTCCGACTCCCATGATCAGGCCCTCCGTAGGGATTGTCTGGTCCATGCCAAACTAGCAGGCGGATCATAGGCGTCTCACGGTGTGAATCCAAAGAAGAGACCGTGGGTCCCGTTTTCACAGGTCCCGCTCCCACTCACTATAAGTACTCTCTCCATTCACGTTGATATTGACCCATACAAATGCCACCCGTAGAGGGACGCTCCCATTTGCGCCACGAGGCCGAGCATGGATCTCACGGTGCGAACTTTACGGAGATTTGTGGATGGAAAATTAAATGTATTTCATACACTTTATTTCCTCCCACTCAGCACTTTAAAATAATCGGGATTGACCTAGATAAACCGGCTAAAATTTACCTAAGTCTACCAATATAACTCTTATATTGGATTAGCCTAAGTCTATAATCACATTATTGACTTAGGTCTATGTGAGTAAATTAATTAACTCTTAATTAACAAAGACTCACGAGAATATAACCTAAGAATCTCCTGACCGAATTCACTCCTGTGTCGGTTTCTGTAGGGGTGTTCATGGCGTCCAACTTAAATACCTCAGCCTTAGACAAAACCTTCCTTAGATAGAGTTACTTATCAGTCTCTATTCAAAGGTTATATTTGATTTCCTAATTCTAATCTTATTAGAGCTAGAAAACCTAAGTCTAATTATTCAAGTTCTAAACCATTTAAAACATATAATTAACTTAGGTTATCCGCATTTGTATATAATAATACTTGATCGTTCATCACATGAATAATTAAACTATATAATATGCATACATCTCATGTATAAATGCATGCCCATGCTTTTAATCTAAGAAATATAACACTTATATTAATTAAATTAAAACATGAACACATTATATTATAACTCTTATAATATAACCCTATCATGCATACTATAGATTATAACTCTTATAAATATGATGCATGAAATGTTTAATCTAAGTTGAGATTTTAATCTATATGGCATACATTATGCACATAGAGAAATAAATCATACAACAATTGCATAATTTAATAAATAGCATTATTGGACCAATTTTTTTGGCACCCTAGGGACATAAATTTAATTAAGTAATATTAATATTCATTAAAATTAAATAAATTAATTAAATACTTTTTTCAAAGAAATAAAATTAAATTAAATTAAAACCGGCAACACGTCTCGAACTGCCCACCTTGATGTCCCACTTGCCACTAACCGCAAACTGCACGCTGGAACCACCAACTACGCGGCAGCGTTGCAACACCGTGGCCACCGTTGCAATGCTGCAGCGTTCAGCATCACATTTTGCATTCTCAACGCCCACAGCATTGCAACTCCGCGCATAGCGTCGCATCGTTGTGCCTGCAGCGCGCCTGGATCTGCACGGACAACATTGAGACGCCAAAGAACAACGTTTCAACGTTGTCGATAGAACAACAAACTCCTTTGTTGTTCTTCGTCGTTTTTCGCCCGCTTCCGCTTCGATTTCTTCGAACATCTCATGCCACGAACGACACGAACTTACAGACTCGATTTACATTAAAAATTGCCCAAAACACTAGACCCTTACATTGATCTCATCAACTTAATGTAAATCTAACTAAGTGCCAAAAACTGAAAACATCCAAAAACACAAACCACTAACAATCAGCTTGTGAAAATAAATGCTACCCACCTAATTTTAAGATATCACAGAATACACAACGAAGAGCAACGATTGGCTCTGATATCAATTGAAGGGATTTGGAATTCACGCAGCGAAAGACGTTGTGAAACGTCGTTGTTTCGTTGTGTAAAACGTATCTTAAAATTGAACCCATCTCATAGATTCCTAGGCTAAACATGCAAAAAGAGAAGAAAAACAGAAAGTAACATGTTACTTACTTGTTGAAGAACTCTTCTTCAAAGCTTTCCTCCTCCGGTCACGATCTCTCTCGAACCAACGATATCCACGAACTCGATCCTCGAACCAAACAGTGAGACACTTCCAAAATGTCTTCTTGGTTGTTCTCGGGAGGTTGAGAGAGAGTGAGTAGGACTCCATTTGGCTTTTAGGTGAGGAGAATTTGAGAGAGAATGAGAGAAGTGCTTTTTGCTCTCTTTGGATGAAAATCCAAAAAATGGCAAAAGTTTCACCAAAGGCTTCTTGCAAGCCCTTTAAATACTATTGTGTGATAGAGTTAAAAACTCAACCAAATCACAATTTTACCACAACTATATGATATGCAAATCATATTTGCATATCACATAATATAAGGTATCTCATACCTTATTATACAAATCTCATTTGCATAAATGTGGAATTTAAATTGAATCACATTCAATTTAATTTCTCTTAATTCAATTTCTCCAATTAACACTAATTAATCAATTAGGCTATACTATATTTTATTATGAATCTCATTCATATCAAACGATATATTATGTAATCTATATCTCATATAATTGACATAAATACCCAAATAATGAATTTGAACACTTCAAATTCACACCAAACTGTAAACCCTCAATTTGTCAAATTTGAGCCAACCGAGGGACCTAATGGACCTACTGGATGACGAGCTCCAATGATCTGAGACTAACCTGTCAAACTCTTTGACCCGGTTATTCAACATTCATTAGTTACGGTAACACTCCACTAAAGCCCGTAGCTGAACTCTCATCACTGTAGGACAAGTTGTGTCCATGGATATAACCACTACCTTGAGTCGACCCTTCACAGGTTATTCGTAGTCACAGTTGGGTCAAATTACCGTTTTACCCCTATGTCTACCTCTTGCTCCTTAAGTCTCACTGCTCCTCTAATGAACAAATACGTTGTATGGGTCTACCATAAACAACAACCGTCTCTGGCAAGTGAGAGGGTGAGACCCCATTATTCAAGCCCCGGAGACAACACTTAAGGGAACAACCCCTCTAGTTTCTCTAAATTGAGAACGAGCGAATTTCATCTCGCGTAGTCAAGGTTCCAGCTCCCCACGTGGTCCTGTCCCTGAGAAGATATGCATATTGGGCGTGTAACTGTGACCACCCTCACCCGTACTAGTCAAAGGACAGACCACTGCAGACAGGAGTGCGTAACACGCTTAGGATTAAGGTCGAGTCAGTAACGGTCATCTACGAATTTATTAGTCCTATACTGTTAACGGTGTTACATTAGTAAGTCTAATAATTCACGTTCCGGTCTTGTACAATCTCATTACACAGGATGCCCCCACTCGCATGTCAACCACATGAACGAGCTGGATCACCTCGTTTGTATCTAATACAAAGCGGGGCGCATCCACAACGTATCCAGGATTAGGGCTCTAACCCTATCCGTATATTGTAGACCGTTTGGGTCATTAACTCGAACGTGATCCTCCCCGTGTGTCCACTACACACTGTTCAAGTTCTTAGTTCTCTCATAATATAATGACCCTAGAGCTTAGTTTATTCAATTAAGTTTATGAAAAATGCGAGACAAAAAGTTCGAATAAATAACTTTTATTTATTTACAACTATGAAATATTACAAACTTTACGAGATTAGGACATACATCCGAACACAACGTTGTTCATCAGCGTTGCACGCCACTGCGGCAGGCGCGTGGCTGAAGAGATGACAGCGTTGCAACGCCATCCTTGGCATTCCAATGCCGAAGGCGTTATGCAACGCTGAAGCTAAGGCACGCTCCAACGGGCAGAAACATACAACCATCAGCGTTGCAACGCTGGTATCAACATTGCAACGCCGTAGGCGTTTGACGGAAGGATGAGCAACGAACAACGTTTTGTTTTTTTAATTATAATTTATTATAAAATATTTTTTATTTATTTTAATTTATTTTAAGTCCATGTACTCTCCACATCGATTGGATTTTAAGTCCATGTATTATCAAATAGTTCTGGAATCTTAAGTCCATGTACTCTCCACCTTGATCGGATCGCGAAGTGTTTTAATGGTTTTCCTTAATGCATTCTCAACTTCAGCTTTAAACTTTTTGAAATTTTCAAGAGCCTCAAACTTATTATGCATTAGGTATAGATAACTATACCTTGAATAATCATCTATAAAACAGATGAAATATTTATACCCTCCTCTAACTTTTACATTCATTGGACCACAAAGATCTGAATGTATAAGTTCTAAGGGTACTTTGGCTATATAACCTTTTCCTATAAAAGATATTTTAGTCATTTGACCTTTTAGACATGATTTGCATGGAGGTAACGAATCATCTACTAACTCGTTTAGAAGTCCATTCTTTACTAGTCTCTAAATTCAGTTGAGATTTATGTGACCTAGTCTTATATGCCAAAGATAGGTATTTTTGTTTGGAGAAATCTTTTTCCTTTTACTTTGAGTATTAGCAGTTTTAAACATTTTTTGATTTAAAAGTGCTCTTGTTTCGATCGATCTTAACACATACAAATTGTTTTCTAGTTTGGCTGAACAAATATTAACACCTTTCTTCGAAATGAGCGCTTCATTAACTTGGAAAGAAATATAATATCCTTGTTCAAGTAAACATGAGATAGACAACAAGTTTCTCTTAATCTTTGGAACTAAATACAAATTTTCTAAAAATAAGTATTTATCTCTAAAAAATAATTTAACATCTCCCACTGTACGAGCTGAGACGACGTCTCCCGTTCTGACCCTGAGCGTTATCTCACCCTCATTGAGCTCCCTAAAGGAACTAGTTTCCTGAAAAGAAGAACAAACGTGGTTAGTGACCCCTGAATCAAGTATCTAGGTTAAGTCATCACTTTCCACCAAACATGTTTCTAGAACGAATAAATCATATTTACCTTTCTTCTATTTGAGCTCAACAAGGTACTTTGGGCAGTTGCGCTTCCAGTGCCCATCCATGTTGCAGTGGAAACGTTTTCCTTTATCTACAACTTTGGCCTTTCCCTTTTCTTTGTCAGCAATGGCAGGTGCCTTTCCCTTCTCTCCTTTCCTTTTCTTTTGGGTCTTCTTAAGGCCAGAAGAGTGATTGCAGGACTTAGTCCCAGAGGATGAACGCTTCTGGAACTTTCTGGAATGGGCAAACAGATTTTCCTCTCCCTCTAGCGACCCCTTATTTTTCATAAGAGAAAGATAAGTCTGCAGCTCATTGCGGAGGATAGTCAGGTTGTATTGTATCTTGTTCATCACCGCATTACTGCGAAATTCCAAGAAACTCTTCGGAATAGATTCCAGGATGAACGAGACCTGACTTTGCTCGCCTATGACTGTCCTATTCATCTCAGCCACGTTGAAGTGAACCATCAGATCGAGAACATGTTCTCTCACTGAAGTCTCCTCCTTCATACGTGTGTTATAAACGTATTTGAGGGATTTGTGCCAAATCTGTCCAGTCGGTTGTCCAAACATATTCTGCAGAGAATTCATGATCTCACGAGCTGAGACTATGCCCTCATGCTTCTTGGCTAAAGACCTCAGATATGCTAGCCAGGATGTAGACCTTGGCCTTGTCATTGGCCTTGGTCCAGCGGTCATACGCGCCCTTAACTGTTTGAGGCGTGTTACGGGCAGGGATTTGAGGACATTACTCGGTTAAAACAAATCAAAGGTCGTCAACAACCAGAATCGTATTTAGGTTGGACTTCCACGTAGCATAATTATCTCCAGTTAATTTTTCACTTACTAAGTAATGCAATTATCAAGGACGACATGCTGAAAAAAATTGTTTTAATTAGTTATGCCTTAACGCCATTAAAAACCCAATCAATTTTAGCAAAATTGTTACAAAGAACCCTAGTGTTTAAACTTAAACCTTATAATTTTGCAATGATACTTCAAGGGTTTAGAATAAAAGCCACTATAAGGAAATAACTACTTAAAAGAAAGATAAGAAAATTTAAAGCATGGATTCTGAAAATTAGATATGTTGTGAGTACTTCCAAACTATAAGGAAATAGGATTTACCTTTGTAGTTTCAATTTGAGCAACCCTTTGGAAATTTCTCAACTTGTACACAACACAACAACTCAACAACTCTCTTCTTCCTACAGGACACTACCAATAGATTTAACTCCATATGTCTCTGAGTTCTCTTAGATCAAGCTTTGGTGGAAAAGCTCCAACAAATTGGAATTTGAGAATTTTGTGAGAGAAAGAGTTTTGTTATCTTGCAACCATTCAGAAACACTAGCCAAAATGTACTCCTTGGTCTTATCATTGACCTTGATCAAGCGGTCATACGGATCCTTAACAGATTAAGGGGCGTTAAGAGCAAGGACCTCAGGACATTCCTCAGTAAGTACGAATCGAAGGTCATCTACAACCGGAATCGTATTCAGGTTGGACTTCCACGTTGTGTAGTTTTCCCCAATTAAAAGTTGACTTTTAAGTAAGGTTATTATTGGAGGTGACATGCTGAAATAAAAGGTAGTTCTAATTACTTATGCCTCTTTAACCCATTACAAAACCAATCTAATTTAGCAAAATTATTGAGAACCCTAGCGTTTAAACTTAAACACTTTCAATTTTGCAACAATACTTCAAGGGTTTAGAATAAAAGCCACTGTCGGGTGGTCAGTCACTCCTCCCCTGAATTGAGACTATCTCAGCTAACCATCACTACCAGAACATCTCATGTCCTAATGATTTTTAGTTACCAATTATTTTATCAAGGACTCGTTAACTAACTTAACTTATCCCGTAAATGTGACCCTAACATTTTCAGATCCAATAGGTCCGAGCCAACAAGCTACTATTAAGAAAGACAACTATTGGTAAATTACCTACAAAACTCTATCAATTTCTAGAGTTCGCAGTGTTCAGGTCCCTATAGTCAGGCCCTACGTAGGGTTTGGTTGCTCCAGGGCAACCTAGCAGGTGGACAATAGAAATCTCACGGTGCAACCTAATGGTGGAGACCATAGGATACGTTGACACGCATCCTGCTCCTATTTACTATGGAGACTTCCCTCATTCACCTTGGTATTGAACCATGCAAACACCATCCGTAGGGGGATGTCCTATTGACACCGCGAGGTCAAGCATGGAACTAACGGTATGAACTCTTGAGGACGTGAAAGTAAACTCGATACGAACATCTTGTTTTCTCCCACTAAACTTCCTAAAAGTTATGGTGTAGGATTATCTTAGTTGGATTATGGCTAAAAGAATCTATCTAAGTCTATGTCTATTATAACTTTTATAACTAGGTCTTTTAGCTTATGTCTAGGTGAATTAACACTTTAATAACCTAGATATAATGCATGCTAACAAGAATATGGTTAATTCAACTCATGTTCTGGGTCAGTTCTCCGGTATGAGGCGTTCCGTTAACCATCAGCTTAAGTACCCTCAACCTTAGACAGACATCACCGATAGAGTTCTCTAATAACCAAAGTCCTATTTAGTCCTACTATACTTTAAACTATTTAAAATACTATGTAAGATTAATTTCTAATCCTATTAGAAATTAGATTGAGGTCTAATTAATTTTAAGCATTTTAAAATTAATTATATCCTATGTTTGCATGCAACTCTTTGTTATAAGTTAAGTTTTCTAAAACCAATTTATAATTTTTAGAAATTTTAATAATTAACCTATGACATGAAACTATAGTATATTTCCAATAATCACATTCAAATTGGAAAAATTAATGTCATTCAACTATTTGAAACATGCACATTACTCAAATAATATAACACATTATATTATACTAAGTAATTTCATGCTCCATGCTCTTCATTTCTTATATAATTAAATTGTAACACTTATAACTAATTACTCATGAAAATTTTCATACATTTTCATCATATTCATATAACACTTATATAAATTAAATGCATGAACATGCTTATCCTATGGTGGGAAGTCATCTAAATGACATTCATAAAACATAGCTTATCCTATGGTGGGAATTCATGTAAATGACATTCATAAAACATAGCTTATCCTATGGTTGGAATTCATCTAAATGACATTCATAAAACATAAATAGCTATTAAAATGGAATTTTTGGCCCTAATGTGCAAATAAATATAAAATTACACTAATTTTATAAACCCCAACAATTATAAGACTAAAGGTCGATTACTTTTCTTTTCTATTATGTTATTGGGAATCTTAAGTTCCAATTTTTGTCTTGATTTGGTTCCATTGGCACTCTGAAATTTGAGTCACATGATTGTGTTTTCAATAACTTAGCTATATGAGTGATGAGTTGACATTCCCATGTTAAAAGGAAATTGTTGAATGGGATCATAAGAGCAAGAAAAGTGGGAAAACGCACGTTTGTTGCAATGACATTCATGTCACAATGCTTCTTGGAGCTACTAAGTTACTTCAGCACAAAAAAAAAATGAGCTAAAGGTAATATACAAATATTTTTAGCTATTCCAATCTGTTCACACGAGATTTCAATAAAGAAAATTAATACGTGTAAATAACTTATATTTGTATTAATTTAAGGTATTGTGAGTACAATCTCTAATATTTGATCCTCTAATTCTCTCCTACTTGTATATTTTGATCGAGGGTTGAACATCTTGTTCTCGATGTTAAAACCTTCAATGGATTCGTGGAGTGTTTTTTACGATCCCCTTGAAGTGTTCTTCGTTCAGACGATGTTTGATCTCCATGAGCTTCTGGAGAGTTCACAACTTTGTTTCTGAATTCTCTCTAAGCTTCTTCAGTTCTGAATTTCTTGAAATGAAGGAGGAAGATCTCTATTTATAGAGTTCCTCTGGGCTTCCAAGTGGGCTTGGGGTTGTTGGACTAGGCATGATTGAAATTGGGCCAACCCTTTGACATGGGTCTGATTGGCTTTGGGCCAGTCATTTAGGATTGGGCTTGGTTGATTTGGGTCTTTGCCTCTCGATTGGACTTAGTTGATTGGGGCCTTCGCCTCTGGATCAAGCTTGCCTAATTTGAGCCTTCCCCTCTAGACTGGACATTGTTGATGTTAGGCCTCGCCTCTAGGCTAGGCTAGGACTTTGTAAATTGGGCCTTCAATTTGAGTTTTTGTCCATCAAATTTTAAGGAACCTAAATGTGTAATTAAACTTGTCATGATTTAATCTAGGGATTCTTGAAAATTTAAATTATCCCTAATTGAATATAACTTTATCATCAATATCTGGTGATGACATGACAATTTTGGTTTTCTCGAAATTTCTATTCCAACATCTATTCAGACGAGATTTCAACAAAGAAATTTAGTACATGTAAATAATTTGTATTTGTATTAATTTCAGGTATTGTGAGTACAATCTCTAGTAGTTAATCCTCTGATTCTCTCTCCAACGTGTGTACTTTGATTGAGGGTTGAACAACTTATTCTCGATGTTGAAAACTTTAATGGATTCGTGGTGTGTTCTTGACGATCTCTATGAAGTATTCTTTGTTCAAATGGTGTTTGATCTTCAGTAGTTTTTGGAGACTTCACAGCTTTGTTTTTGAATTGTCTCTGAGCTTTTCCAGCTCTGAACACCATCTAAACGAAGAATACTTCACGGAAATCATCAAGAACATACCACGAATCCCTTGAAGTTTTCATCACCGAGATCAGGTTATTCAACCCTCGATCAAAGCACACATGTAGGAGAGAGAATCAGTGGATTAAATACTAGAGATTGTACTCACAATACCCGAAATTAATACAAATACAAATTATTTACACATACTAAATTTCTTTGTTGAAAACTCGTGTGAACAGATTGGCATGTCCAGTAGGACCACTCTACCTCTCATCTCTTTCTCCTTCAAAGAAAATTACGTCATGACATCAAAGAAAGTTGTGTCAAATATTACTATTGTAAGCAACACCTACTTGGGACCTTTTCGCAATCATTCAAAAGGGGTCGAGACGAGTGAAGATCAAACTTCTTATGCAACGGTAAGAAACATCATGAAACTACTCGATAAAGTTTCAAATGGCAAAGTTGTCATTAAGGATAATTTGTTGTTTCGCCAATCTGCTCCTGCTCTCAATAAGTTGAAGGAGACGTCGAATCAAGACGTAATGTCAGTCATGATGGCTTATGTAGTCCCTGATGAAAGAAGACAGAGATGGAAAGAAAAATCAATCTTCTGATGAAGGCGGTAGAAGAAAGAGATCTCGAAATCGCCTATTTAAAAAATCAAGTCCAAAACAAAGAAACGGTTGACTCCAACTAAACTCTTGCAGTAAGAAACAACAAGGGAAAAAATATCATCTAAGAGGAGAAGCCGCCACAACTAGCTTCAGTTGCTTATTTATTTGTCCAACAACTGTAAGACATGATCATGAATTCTATTAGAGTTAAGTATGGCGAGCGCGCTCAAACTTCTCTCATGTTCTCCAAACTGTACACCAAGAGGATTGACAACTTAAGGATAGCTACAAGGTACTAACCTCAAAAGTTTCAACAGTTCGACGGGAACGACAACCCAAAGCAACACGTTGCAAATTTCGTTGAAACTTGTAAAAATGTAGGGACACACGGTAATCTCCTGGTGAAGAAATTTGTGCGTACCTTTAAAGGAAATTCTTTTGACTGGTACACTGACTTAGAGCTAGAGACATTTGACATCTGGGAGCAGCTCGAGAGAGAATTCCTGAATCGTTTCTACAGTACAAGATGAACAGTTAGTATGAAGAAACTCATCAATGCTAAACAGCGAAAGGCGAACCTATCTATTATTAAATAACCCGCTGGAGGACTCTAAGTCTCGATTGTAAAGACCAACTCATAGAGATTTCGGTTGTTGAGATGTGTACCCAAGGTATGGCTTGAGGACTACTTTATATTTTGCAAGGAATTAAACCTCGCTCTTTTGAGGAACTAGCAATCGTGCTCATGACGTGGAGCTAAACATAGTTTCTAGAGGGAATAAAGACCTCCTAGTCCCATATGTGAAGAAAGAGAAGAAAGAATTTAAAGGTGTAGAGAAGACTACGAAAAGTGCTGCCAAAGAGTCAATGGTTGTCAATACGACCACTCTGAAGTTCTCATTAAAAGGAAAAGAAGCTAAGCTAGAAAAGCAACAAGAAGTGGGTGAACAATGTCGCCCATCTTTGAAAGAAAGAGAAAAAAAAAAGTTTATGAAGGAATTTGAATTCCCTTGAGCAGCGGAAACGTGAATTAGATCGTATTTGCATGTTTTGATCTGGTTTACTTCAAAAAACAATACATTGGTAAAAACAACAGAGATAAGCAAATTTAAAGCATGCATTCTACAAATTAGATATGTTGTGAGTACTTCTAAAATATATGGAAATAGGATTTACGTTTGTCGTTTCAATTTGAGCAACCCTTTGCAAAATTCTCAACTTTTACACACCACAACAACTCAACTCCTCTCTTCTTCCAACAGGACACTACTAGTAGAGTAAACTTCCTATGTCTCAGAGTTCTCTTAGATCAAGCTTTGGTGGAAAAGCTCAAACAAATTTGAATTTGGGAATTTTGTGAGAGAGAGAGTTTTGTTATCTTTCAACCATTCAGAAACACTAGTCAAAATGTAGACCTTGGCCTTATCATTGACCTTGATCCAGCGGTCATACGGATCCTTAACAGATTGAGGGGCGTTACAAGCAAGGACCTGAGGATATTCCTCAGTCAGTACGAACCAAAGGTCGTCCACAACCAGTCGTATTCAGGTTGGACTTCCACGTAGTGTAGTTTTTCTCAGTTAAAAGTTCACTTTTAAGTAAGGCTATTGTTGAGGAAGACATGCTGAAATAAAAGGGAGTTCTAATTAGTTATGCCTTTTTAACCCATTACAAAACAAATCTAATTTAGCAAAATTATTAAGAACCCTAGCGTTTAAACTTAAACCTTTCAATTTTGCAACAATGATTCAAGGGTTTAGAATAAAAGCCACCGTCAGGTGGTCAGTCACTCCTCCCCTGAATTGAGACTATCTAAGCTAACCATCACTACCAGAACATCTCATGTCCTAATGATTTTTAGTTACCGTTTATTTGGTCAAGGACTCGTTAACTAACTTAGCTTATCCCGTATGTGACCCTAACATTTTCATATCCAATAGGTCCGAGCCAACAGGCTACTATTAAGAAAGACAACTGTTGGCAAATTACCTAGAAGACCCTATCCATTTCTAGAGTTCGCGGTGTTCCCGTCCCTATAAAGTGTATGTCGATCGGTGTGTCAGGGCTAACAAAAAAGTCAGGGTCTACATAATTTCCAGCTTGTCTGAAGTTTTGGCAAAGAAGCATGAGGTTATGGTCACCGCGAAGGAGATCATGCAGTCGTTGTAGGACATGTTTGGACAACAATCCTTTCAGGTTCGGCACGATGCCCTCGAACACGTGTTCAATGCAAGGATGAAGGAGGGAACGTCTGCCCGTGAACATGTTCTGGATATGATGACCCACTTTAACCTGGCAGAGATGAACACGGCTTCGATCAATGAGTCGAGCCAGGTCATCTTTATAATGGGGACTCTTCCGAAGAGTTTCCTTCAATTTCGTAGCAACACTGTTATAAACAAAATTAGCTACACACTGCCCACCTTACTCAATGAAATGCAAAACTTCCAGTCTCTAATGCGAGTCAGGGGACCGGAAGCTGAGACAAATGTTGCCTTCAGGTTCTTTCACAGGGGTTCGACCTCTAGTACTAAATTTGTAGGTTCTTTAGGCTCGAAAGGGAAGAAGAAGAAATTAAGAAAGGATAAAGTTGACTACGTTGTCGCCTAGAAGGGAAAAAAGATCAACGAAGTTGCGGAGAAAGGAAATTGTTTCCACTGCAACGGGGATGGTCACTGGAAGAGAAACTGTCTCAAGTTGTTTACCGACAGAAAGAAAGAAGGTAAATGTGATTTACTTGTTACAGAAACTTGTTTAGTGGAGAGTAATGACTCTATTTGGATATTGGATTCAGACGCCACTAACCATGTTTGTTCTTCTTTTCAGGGAATTAGTTCCTGACAACAGCTGCAAGAAGGTGATATAACGCTTCTGGGTTGGATCTGGGGAGGTTGTCTCTGCTGTAGTGGTCGACACGGTGGAGCTCTTTTTTAGTAGGAAATACATTTTTATTAGATAATATGTATATAGTTTCAGACTTTACTAGAAACCTTGTTTCCATTTTCTGTCTTCTTGAACAGTCTATTTTCGTTTCATTCATGAGTAATAAAGCGTTTATTTCTCGAAATGGAAATTTGTTATGTTCTGCTTCACTTGAGAGTAATTTATACGTTTTAAAGCCTAATTCGGTCAAAAGTGTTTTGAATACTAAATTGTTTAAAACGATTGAAACACGAACTAAAAGATTAAAAGTTTCTCCAAAAGAAAGCGCCCATCTTTGGCATCTAAGGTTAGGCCACATAAATCTCAATAGGATTGAGAGACTAGTGAATAGCGGACTTCTAAGTGAGTTGGAAGAAAACTCTTTACCGGTTTGTGAGTCATGCCTTGAAGGCAAAATGACCAAATGTCCTTTTAGTGGAAAAGGATATAGCGCCAAAGAGCCTTTTGAGCTTATACATTCTGACCTATGTGGTCCGATGAGTGTTAAAGCATGAGAAGGTTACGAATACTTTGTATCTTTCATAGATGACTATTTGAGGTATGGGTACGTTTACCTAATGCATAGGAAGTCTTAAACTCTTGAAAAGTTCAAGGAGTACAAGACTGAGATTGAGAACCAGTTAGGTAAAACGATTAAAACACTTCGATTGGATCGGGGTGGAGAGTATATGGGAACTGAATTCCAGGACTATATGATAGAACATGGAATTACGTCCCAACTCTCAACACCTGGCATGCCACGGCAGAATGGTGTAACAGAGAGGAAAAACAGAACCTTGATGGACATGGTTCGGTTGATAATGAGCTATGTTGGTCTCCCTGATTCTTTTTAGGGCTACGCAGTGGAGACTGTAGTTTACATTTTGAACAACGTTCCGTCGAAGAGTGTTTCAGAAATCTTTCGAAATTTGGAAAGGTCGTAAAGGCAGTTTATACCATTTCAGAATTTGGGGATGCCTGACTCATGTGTTTGTGTCAAACCCGAATAAGTTGTGTCTCTTTGTAGGTTACCCGAAGAAGTTGGACTTCTCAGTCTCGAACTCTATCACCTGAATCTCGCCTATGAAAGTGATTGTATTACCAATGTCTACCTCACAAACCTGTTTCTTGTGTGTTTCAGTCTCCTCCACCTCATCCTCACTATCATATGAATAACTTCTTTTAGGTGGCTCCTCCTCACTGGTAAGAATAAGGAATTGCTCCTGTAAGGCTTTAAGGGAAATTACTAATTGATTAAGATAATGAGTTCTTTCATGTACTATTCCCTAAATCTCTACCACCTTAGCTTCTAACCTATCCAACCTTTCTAATTCATCATGAACCAAATTTTTTATTTTTAACTCTGACGTATATTCCATTAATTGGTCCACAAGAGAAGATTTTTCTATAGATTGGTCAGGGTACGAGAAATTATGGTTCCAAGTGCCTAAATTACCATCAAAATAATTTTTATCAATCATAGATTCAGAATGGTAAAAATTAGACAAATGGTATCCAGAAAAATCATGATGTACATACCTAGGATCCTGAGAGGGACAATACAATGATGAAGAATCAAAGTCATGCAAATTCATACTTAAAAAATCATCAACACAACCAAAAACAGGAGATAAAGACTCAAAAACACACAAAGCTAAAATAAGACAAATAAGGAAACAAATAAAAAACACACAATGAAACAAATAAGGAAAGACAACACAAATAAACTTTAGATCTAAAATCTCAAATTTTCTCTTGATTTTAATTAATCTAAATAATCGTCATTCCCCGCAAACGACCCCAAAAACGTTTTGCGTAAAATTATGATAATGCAATACCGCAAGTGTACGTGTCAAATTTTAGTATAGTGATTTAAGAGTCCAAGTATCATCCTCGGGAATGGGTTTCTAGATTAATTAATTACCAAGATACTAATTCTCAATTTTAGCTAAAGAAACATAACATGGATAGGTGGTGAATGTAAAGACAAACAATAAACAAACAAATGGAGACACGAATTAATAGATTTTGAAGAAAGTGACTTCACAAGTTAATGACTTAATTAACACATGCAATGAACTAATGTGATGGATTTACAAACAAGAAGTAGATTACCCATGAAAATCTCTCGATTCTTAGTGAGCCTCGCACCTGCAATAAATTCTATAGTCTCCATATGAACCTACAACATGCATGACATTAAGCAATTTCTTTATGTGTTTCTCTTAGACTTCTATGTCATTCTCATGCTAGACTTTTAAGAGTTTTGACAACTTATCTCTAATCTAAGCTTTATCTCTCGAGTCCACTTAAACCAACAATATCAAAAAGTGAAAGAACGAATTGCCAAAAATAAAGAACAAAACATACTTCAATACATAACAAATAAGTCTTAACATGCAAATCAAATCCTAAATACAACATTTAGCTACTCTCAATCACAATAAAACCAAACTAAAAGTGTAGAAGACGTCTTAGAACAGTGTTACAATCTGAAAGAAATAGGAAATAAACTTATGTGTTGATGTCGGTCTTTCATCTCTGAGCTCCCGTCTCGATCTCGAACCTCCACGAATGCTTTGGCTCAAAGGAATGCTCACTTTTCTCTTCTCACAAAGTGTATTTCGAAATTAGGGTGAATTCTCTATCAAATTCAGCTCCCTTTGCAAGAAGACATAAGGTTCTATTTATAGGCACAATCAACACAGCGTTGCAATGCTAGGGACAGTGTTGCAATGTTGTATCCTAGGCGGTTGGCGTATATGGAATGTCTCGATGGCGTTGCAACGTTAAGGGGAGTGTTGCAACGCCGCTACCCTAACGTGCGCGCCTCTTATCAATCTGGTGTTGCGACGTTGCAAGGCAGCGTTGCAACGCCCTTTGCACGGGTCTTCAACTTGGTCTTCTTATCGAGATAGCATTGCGAGGCTGCCTTGAACTCTTTAATTAATATCAAATTAAATATCATATATTTAATTATGATTAAATCACATTTAATCATTTTTCCCTTTAACCTATAGTTTTAATGTACATCTTATGCACATTAAATTTTAACCTTTAGTTTTAAATATGAATCTAATTCACATTTAAATAATATTTGAACTCTTTCAAATATTTAATTCTCTCAATTAATTTAATATGAATCATATTCAAATTAAATTTATAATATAAAGTTTTTAATGCACGTAAAGACTTTATATTATAATGTAGCTATATACATCATGCTTATTCCCTAGTTGAACTTTAACATTTCAAATTCAAATGATCTAGAAACCATTTACGAGCTAGGAACTGGATCTAATGGATCTACAGATCCGAAGCTCCAACGATACAAGATTATACAGTTAATCTCATTAACCTCCTAATCAACATTCGTTAACTGAGGGAACATTCCACTAATGTCCTGCAGTTGCACTTTTCTCACTTCATATATATTTCTATGTCCACAAATATCGTGTTGGGATGTTTGTCCTAATCACGTATTGTTTGTAAATTACTATTTGAAATT
This sequence comes from Trichosanthes cucumerina, assembly GCA_036507285.1. Classification (NCBI taxonomy): domain Eukaryota; kingdom Viridiplantae; phylum Streptophyta; class Magnoliopsida; order Cucurbitales; family Cucurbitaceae; genus Trichosanthes; species Trichosanthes cucumerina. The sequence goes on along the minus strand of CM071845.1, from coordinate 46,597,091 downwards.
AATAAGAGTTATTTATTTCATCATTTTGTGTCACGCATTTATTACAAACTTTGTCCAATAAACTAAGCTCCAGGGTCATTGAATACATGAGAGAACTAGAACTTGAACGATGTGTTGTGGACAAACAGGGAGGATCACGTTCGAGTATATGACCCGAACGATCTACAGTACATGGATGGGGTTGGAGACTTAATCCTAAATACACTATGGATGTGGCCCACTTTGTATTAAGATACAAACGAGGTGATCTGACTCGTTCATGTGGTTGACATGTGGGTAGGGCCATCCTGTACAATGAGATTGTACAAGACCGAACCGTGAATTATTAGACCAACTGATGTAAAACCGTTAAGAGTATGGACTAATAACTTCGTAAATGACCATTAGTGACTCGACCTGAATCCTGAGCATGTTACAGACTCCTGTCTGCGGGGGTCAGTCCTTTGACTAGTACGGGTGAGGGTGCTCACAGTTACTCGCCCAATATGTCTATCTTCTCAGGGACAGGACCAAGTAGGGAGCTGGGAACTAAACTACGCGAGATGGAATTCACTCGTTCCTGCCTTTAAGGAAACTAGACAGGTTGTTCCCTTAAGTGTTGTCTTCAGGGCTGAGACAACGGGCGCCCACCCTCTCACTGGCACGAGAGGGTTGTTGTGTATGGTTGGACCATTACAACGTTGTTGTTCATTAGAGGAGCAGTGGGGACTTAAGGAGCAAGAAGTAGACACAGGGGTAAAACGGTAATTTGACCCAGCAGTGTCTACGAACAACCTTTGAAGGGTCGACTCATGGGCTTTGATTATATCAGTGGACACGTAATATCTTGCACTAACGGGAGTGCAGCTATGAGCTTTAGTGGAGTGTTACCGTAGCTAATGAATGTTTATTAACCGGGTCGAAGAGTTTGATAGGTTAATCTCGAATCATTGGAGCCCGTCACTATAGGTCCATAAGGTCCCTTGGTTGGCTCAAACTAGATTAAAAGAAGGTTTACAATTTTGGTGTGAATTGAAGTGTTCAAATTCACTAAAGGGTATTTATGTCATTTATATGAGATATGAATGATATAATATATAGTTTAATGTGAATGAGATTCATAATAAACTATAGGTTAGCCTAGTTGTTGAATTAGGACTAATTTGGAGAAATTAGATTGAGAGAAATTAAATTGGATGTGATTCAATTTAAAAATCCACAAGATTGCAAATGTGATTTGTAAAATGAGATATGAGATATCTTATAATATGTGGTTATGCAAATATGATTTGCATAACCTATAGCTGTGGTAAAATGGTAAATAGGTGGAGATTTCAACTCCACCTATCTCCATTATATAAACCCCTTTTGCAAGAAAGGTTGTAAGGACTTACTCTCATTTTTTGAAATCTCACCAAAAGAAGAGTTCTCTCATCTCTCAATTCTCTTTAAAAAACTTCTCCTCCCAAACCAAAGAAGGAACCCACAATTCTCATTCTTCCTAAAGAAGACAAACCGAGAAACCAAGTGGTGGTGTTCGTTTGGTGTTTGTGAGTAGAGTTCAAGATCGTTGAGATTGAAGAAAGCACGAAGAGTTCGTGGATCTAGAAAGGAATCTTGAAGAATGTCTTCAACAAGTAAGTACTACTTATAATCTTACTGATTTCTTTCTTAAATTGTATGTTTAGCCTATAGTTATGTGATAATTAGTTTTAACGTAATTTAAGTTGCACAACTTCACCACGACGATTCGATCGTCTTCCGCTGCGCGAGGAGTTTCATTCCCTTCATATCGTCCAATAATAGCAAGTCAATCCTTCACGAATGTTCATAACGCCAGTTGGGTCAACTTACCATTTTACCCCTGGGTTACATCTTTTACCTTAAGTCTCAGTGTTTCTCTAATGAACAACCTGTTTATGGTCCTACCATTAAACAGAAGTCCCTATCGGGCCCATGAGAGGGTCGGGCCCTTTGTTCAAGTCCTAGAGACACCACTTAAGGGAACATTTATTTACTTACCCTAAAGGCGGGAATGAATGAATTCCTTCTTGCTAGGTTAAGTCCCCAGTCGCCTGCTCTGTCTTGTCCCCAAGAAGGTATGCATATTGAGTCGGCTTCTCGGGCCACTCTCACCCATACTAGTCAAAGGACAATCCCTCGAAAACAGGAGTTCGTAACCTACTCAGGATTGAGATCAAGTTGTCTAGGTCATCTTATTGAAATAGAAACCTAACTAGTCAACGGAGTTACATCTAGTGGTTATTATTTCATAGTTCGGTCTTATGCGATCTCCTCACATAGGATATCCCCACTCACATGTCGTCTACACGAACACGTTAGGATCACTGTGTTTGTATCAAATACAAAGTGGGTCATATCCATAGTATTATCAGGATGAGGTACCCAAGCCTTATCCCGTTTACTATAGACCCTTTACGTTGTATCTCGAACTGACATCCCTATATGTCCACTACATTCAGTTCAAGAGACATACAATAGCCTCGGATGTTAGTTTATTGGATTAAGGGTTAACTTAAGGCAATATAGAAAATAATGAATTAAACAATAACTCTTTAATTGATAACAATAATGCTTTCATACTATGAATTTTACCACGATGATTTGATAACAATAATGCTTTAATTGATAACAATAATGCTTTCAACAATAATGCTTTCATTATTTACAAACTATGAATTTTAGTGCATAAAACCCAACAGTTTATCCATTTTCATACTCCAACGTCTCAATTATGTTGGAGAAGCTGTTAGAGAAATAGCTCATTGAGCTACCAAAATGTAAGCGACCAGGGGAGTTCGAAAAGGTAAATGATCCGAATTATTGTAGGTACCACTGTGTTGTTAGTAATCTAGTGGAGAAATGATTCATTCTAAAGGAGTTGATTTTAAGATTGGCTCATAAAAAGAAAATTGAGTTAGATCTCGATGAGGAAGCTCAAACAACTCATGCAAGAATAATGGAAAATCCAAGCGTCCAATCTTCTGCATTCCTTTTCTGCGAGAATGATGAATACTTGATCTAGTTCGGGTCCCTTGAACCCGTTACGATTCATTCACGGAGGATCACCTCAAGTAAGGATGTTCAAGAAATAGGCCACCAAAGACAGAGCATTCAAGAGAAGTGCGAAGAAATTAAAGATGATGATGGTTGATGGACTGTCATGACCCATCACAAGAAGCGACAACAAAACTATGCTCAGATGGAAGTTCGTGTTTTTTGGGAGCGAAAGAGAATAAGTAAACTCCCGAATAGAAAAAGCAGGAAGATTAGGAGAAAGATGAAGCTGATTGTGTGAGAAAATGAAGAGTTCATCTGACCTCGGCAGACCGTTACCTCGACAGAATTCTTCCCAAACAACTTCCAAGAAGTCACCCAAGAAGAAACAATCGAGTTTGTTGCATGCCATGTCATCAACACTGATGAAAATCGGACAGCTTCGTCAAAAAGGGTAACTAAGCCAGAAGCCTCATCTACTTTTAGCGTGGAAGACTTGTTGTCACTCGCCCAAGCAGCCAAAGGTGTCCTCATCGAGGCCTTGATCAACTTCAATGGTGTAGGTGCCTCAACCTCCGTAGCACGCTCATGTGTTACATGTTCAAGGGATCGAATCTCGCAGTAGAAGCGATTGTGAATCACGTGTTCGTGGCATTGTTACATAGATTTACAACAAGAACAATATACTAAGATTAAGCATGCAATTCTAAATAGGACAACAAGAAGATTACCTTTGAAGAACGCTTTCTTCACGAGCTTCTTCTCCTACGACCACGATCTCAGCAAAACGAACTCGATCCGTGTGAAATTCCACCACTAGATCTTCTTCGTTGTTCTCTGGGTGAGGTAGGAATGTGGGTTCCTTTAGAGTGAGATGTGGAGGTATAAGAGAATTGTATTTGAAACTCTTTCCAACAATACAAAATATAGAACTCTGGGGTTGCATGAAAAAACCTCTTTCAAAGTTGCATCTTATGCAACTATTTATAGGGAAATAGGATGGAAATTACCATCCTATCCCTTTTTCATTCTCTCATTAGTATAAGTTACTTTGTGAAACTAATTCACATTAAAACTATATATAATATCAATTATATCACATATAATTGATATAACATCTCATATATGAAATTGAACACTCCAATCTCATACCTAACTTTATACCCTTAATGTTACAATGTTGAGCCAACAGAGGGACCTAATAGACCTACAGTTCATAAGCTCCAATGATGTGAGATTAACTGATCAAACTCTTTGATCTTGTTAATCAATATTCATTAACTACAAGTCACTCCACTATAGACTTGTAACTGCACTCTCCTCACTGTAGATTATATTGTGTCCATTGATATAATCACTACCCATGAGTCGACCCTTCACAGGTTGTTCGTAATCACAGTTGGGTCAAATTATCGTTTTACCCCTGTGATTACCTCTTTGTTCCTTAAGCACCACTGATCCTCTAATGAACAACAAGTCTATGGTCCTACCATAAACTTAAAACCCTCTCAAGCTAGTTTAGAGGGTGGGGCTCCGTTGTTCAAGACCTGGACTCGGTTCTTAAGGGAACAACCTATCTAATTCCTTAGTTTAGGAATGAGTGAATTCCGTCTTGCAGAGTTAAGTTCCTACCTACCTACGAGGTTCTGTCCCTAAGAAGGTAGGCTTATTGAGTCGGCTACAGGCCACTCTCACCCATACTAGTCAAATGACAAACCCCTATAAGCAGGAGTTCTTAACTTGCTCAAGATTCAGGTCGAGTCACTAATGACCATCTATAAATTATCAGTCGTATCCTGTTACGGTGTTATATTGGTTAGGCTAATAATTTGTAGTCCGGTCTTGTATGAACTCTTCATATAGAATGCCCCCACTCGCATGTCATCCACATGAATGAGTTGGATTACCTCATTTGTACTAATTACAAAGTGGGTCGCATCCATGGTGTTACCAGAATAAGGTTTCCAACCTCATTCTTATACCATAGACCATTTAGGTTATAATCTTGAACACAATCCAAATAGTGTCTACTACACTGATGTTCAAGATTCACTATAACCTTGGAGCTTAGTAATAACACACAAAATGTGTTATCCTTAGACTTAATTATTTCTAGTTTTATGATAATTTCAGGGCTTTTATGTGTGTTAATCATTGAATTTCAGGTTAAGAGCTTCAACAGGACAATTTAGGACATTTTGGATCACTCGGGATCAAACCAGAGATTTTTGGAGCTTAAAATAACATCAATTAGAAGAAGAATGTACAAACCTAGCCATTTGACCTGAGGTGATGGCGTTGCAACGCCATCCGTGCTGTTTTGAGGCGTTGAAGAATCATACCGATAGCATTGCAACGCTGCCTTGCAGCGTCGCAACACTATCTCATTAAGAAGAACAAGCAGAATTGACCGTGGCAAGGGGTTGCAACGCTGCCTTCTAGCGTTGGAACGCCAGTTTGATAGAAGAAGTGTGCGTTAAGGTAGCAACGTTGCAACGTTGTGGACACTTTCCATATATTCTACGCGCCTAGGGCACAGCGTTGCAACGTTGTCCCTTGCATTGCAACAATGTGCCGAGAAACATTATAAATAGAACATTGTATCTTCTAGCAAATAGAGACAAATTTGATAGTCTTTACACCCAAATTTCGAAATACACTCGCTAAGAGGAGAAAGGTGAGCATTCCTTGGGAGCCAAAGCATTCGTGGAGGTTCGAGATCATCACGGGTGCTCGGGGACGAGGGATCGACATCGACACATAAGTTTATTTTCTCTTTCTTTCAGATTGTAACACCGTTTTAAGACGTTTTCTATAACTTTAGCTTAGTGTTTATTGTGATTTGGGGTTTCTAATTGTTGCAGCTAGGGTTTGATTTGCATGTTAATACTTATTTACTTTTGTATTGAATAATGTTTTGACATTTATTTTTTGTAATTCGTTCTTCAATTCTCTGATTTTGTTGGTTTAAGTGCACTCAAGAGAAAAAGCTTAGATTAGAGCAAAGTTGGCAAAACTCTTAAAAGTCTGGCATGAGAATGACCTAGAAGTCAAAGCGAAACACATAAACAAGTCGCTTAATGTCGTGCGTGCTTTAGATTTCATAAGGAGACTTAGAATTTATTGTGTGTGCGAGGCTCACTAAGAATCGAGAGATTTTCTTGAGTATCTTACTTCTTATTTATAAATTCATCATGTTAGTTCATTGCATGTGTTAAATAAGTTATTAACTTGTGAAGACTTTCCATGTTTTATTGCTTTAGCTAAAATTAAGAATTAGTATCTTGGTAATTAATTAATCTAGAAACCCATTCCCGAGTACGATACTTAGAACTCTAAATCACTATACTAAAACTTGACCCGTACACTTGCGGTATTGCATATTAAATTTTACGCAATACTTAGTTTATTGTATTTAAAAAGCGAGAAGGTAATTCTATCAAATCAAATAACTCTTTATTCATTTGACTAAAATTACACAAGTTTAGGGCACATATCCCAACACATGTTGCATGTCAATAGGTTTTACCGATGAAGATTTATTGCTAGGGTTAAAACATAATAACAAGTCGTTGTTCATCTTAGGATACATTCGAGGGAAGAAGGTGGGGCACATCCTCATTGGCGATGAATCAACCGTCAATATAATGCCTAAGTCAACTATGAAATAGCTAGGCATCTCAATGGAGGAATTGACAAATAACAAATTGGTGATCCAGGACTTCAATCAAGGAGGTCAGCGACCAATTGACTGTACGGATACGATTCCCGCATCGGAAGCGATTGTACATCGCGTGTTCTTAATTTACTTACATGGATTACAATCAAGAACTAATCTAAGTAGATTAAGCATGCATTTCTACAAGATAGACAACAAGAATTATACCTTTGAAGAACTCTTTCTTCAAGGGCTCCTTCTCCCACGATCACAATCTCAGCAACACGAACCCGAACGATCACGGAGACTACCACCGAATCTTCTCCGTTGTTCTCTAGGTGAGGGAGGAAGGTGGGTTCCTTCTAGGTGAGGTGAGATGATCTTATCAAATTGTAGTTGGAACTCTTTCCAACACAATGTGGGAGAATTCTCTAGGGGTTCTCAAAGAGATTGGATTAACCTCTCCAAGTTGCATCTCATGCAACTATATATATATAGGGAAATAGGATGGAAATTACCATCCTATCCCTCCTTTATTCTCCCACTATTATATGGTTTATATATGAATCTAATTCACATTAAAACCATATATTATATCAATTATATCATATATAATTGATATAACACCTCATGTATGAAATTGAACACTTCAATTTCATTCCTAACATTATACCCTCAATATAACCATGTTGAGCCAACGAAGGAACCTAATGGACCTATACAGTTCATGAGCTCCAATGATGTGAGATTAACTAATCAAACTCATTGATCCAATTAATCAATATTCATTAACTACAAGTCACTCCACTATAGACTTGTAGCTGCACTCTCCTCACTGTAGATTATATTATGTCCACTGATATAATCATTACCCATGAGTCGACCCTTCACAGGTTGTTCCTAATCACAGTTGGGTCAAATTACCGTTTTACCCCTATGATTACCTCTTTGTTCCTTAAGCACCACTGATCCTCTACTGAACAACAAGTCTAAGGTCCTACAATAGAGGGTGGGGACCCGTTGTTCAAGACCTGGAGTCAGTTCTTAAGTGAACAACCTATCTAATTCCTTAGTGTAGGAATGAGTGAATTCCATATTGTATAGTTGAGTCCCCAGCTACCTACGAGGTTCTGTCCCTTGGAAGGTAGGCTTATTGAGTAGGCTACAGGCAACTCTCACCCATACTAGTCTAAGGACAAACCCCTATAAGCAGGAGTTCTTAACTTACTCAGGATTCATGTCGAGTCACTAATGACCATCTATAAATTATCAGTCTTATCCTCTTAACGGTGTTACAATAGTTACACTAATAATTTGTAGTCCTGTCCTGTATGAACTCTTCATACAGTATGCCCCCACTCGCATGTCAACTGCATGAATGGGTTGGATTACCTCATTTGTACTAATTACAAAGTGGGTCGCATCCATGGTGTTACCAGAATGAGATTTCCAACCTTATTCTGATACCATAGACCATTTAGGTTATATCCTTGAACACAATCCAAATAGTGTCCACTACACTGATGTTCAAGATATATTATAACCTTGGAGCTTAGTTTATTGGATTTATAAATCAAGAATATAATTTTATCAAAACAAATAACCCTTTATTTATTTGATTAAAATTACGCAAGTTTAGGGTATAAATCTCAACAATCTCCCACTTGACCTAAAGCTTGTGGAGTACTAAAACATTACAGTAATGTAAATACAATAAACTAGGGCATTTAAACCCTTTGTACAGAATACTCCCACTTGCCCTAGTTGTGGAAGACTTGTAAACCTAGACCTTATAGGTGACTCTCAAACACTTTAGTCATGAGAGCCTTTGTAAAAGGATCAACAACGTTGTGCTCCGAGGCTATCTTCGTGACGATCACGTCTTCTCAATGCACGATCTCCCAAATGAGATGATATTTCCGCTCAATATGCTTTCCCCTCTTATGACTTCGGGGTTCCCTTGAATTTGCCACGACACCACTGTTATCACAATACAGCGTGATGGGCATACTCATATTTGGAACAACTTCTAAATTCAGCATGAATTTCCTTAACCAAATGACCTCTTTAGCTGCTACATATTCGCCCTCCGTGGTGGAATTAGCGATGCATCCCTGCTTGACGCTTCGCCATACTACAGCTCCTCCGTTAAGAGTGAATATTGACCCTGATGTAGATCTCCAAGAATTTTTATCAGTCTGAAAGTCAGAATCTGTGTATCCTGTAAGGATCAAATCCTTAGCCCCATACAAAAGCATGTAGTTCCTTGTTCTCCGTAGATACTTAAGGATTGTTTTAACCGCTGTCCAGTGTTCAAGTCCTGGATTGGATTGATACTACTGACCATTCCAACTGCAAAACAGATGTCTTGCCTAGTACACAACATGGCGTACATCAGGCTCCCAACTACTGATGCGTAAGGAATCCGTCTCATATCCTCAACTCCTTGAGATGTCTTAGGACACTGTTCCTTAGACAAATGAACTCCATGTCTAAAAGGACATAAACCCTTTTTGGAGTCTTGCATCTTAAACCTCAACAACATTTTGTCGACGTAAAATGTCTGAGACAGGGCTAGTGTTTTATTCTTGCGGTTTCGGACAATCTGGATCCCAAGAACAAACTGCGGTTCACCCAAATCTTTCATTTGGAAATGGGTAGCTAGCCAATTATCAATGTTAGTAAGATATCCTACATCATTCTCAATGAGTAGGATATCATCCACATATAGAACTAGGAATGCGTCAAAACTATTGATGATTTTCTTGTAGACACAAGGTTCATCATCATTCTGATCAAAACCATAGGATTTGATTGCCTCATAAAATCCTATATTCCTGGACCTAGAGGCTTGCTTCAGTCCATAAATTGACCTTTTAAGCTTGCAAACCTTTTTCTCTTGTCCTGGTTCAATGAATCCTTTGGGTTGGTCTATGTAGATGTTTTCCTCAAGATTGTCATTCAAAAAGATTGTCTTGAAATCCATTTGTCATACCTTATAGTCATAATATGCGACAATGGCAAGTAGGATACAGATAGACTTTACCATAGCAACAGGTGAAAAGGTTTTCTCATAGTCAACCCCTTCAACCTGGGTATAACCTTTTGCTACTAGTCTAGTTTTAAAGGTTTGCACCTTTCCATCTACACCACGCTTTCTCTTGTAGATCCACTTATAACCTATAGGTTTTACCCCATCAAGTTTATCTACAACATCCCAAATAGAATTGAAGTACATAGACTCTATTTCTTGGTCCATGGCTATGATCCATTTGTCTTTGTCTTTGTCATCCATCACTTAGTTATAAGTCGATGGATCCTCACAGTTGTCATCTGGTATAACAACTTGGGTTTCAGATAAACCCATGTAACGGTCAGGTTGTGTTATAATCCTCCCACTACGTCGAGGCATACTCAACTCTTGAGATGGACTCTCTTGACTAGACAAGCTAGTATCAACAACTTTTGTTGACGTACTAGTTTTATTTGCAACTTTTGCTATTGTTCCGTCTAACTCACTCAACACAATTTTTCTTCTTTATTTGTGGTCCCTTATGTGGTCTTCCTCTAAGAAAGTGGCATTTGACGACACAAAAACCTTATCTTCGTTAGGATCATATAATAAATCACCTCTTGTTTCTTCTGGGTATCCTACAAATAGGCACAATTTTGAACGTGAATCCAACTTCTTTGGATTTGTCACAAGCAATGTGTTGGGCAACCCCATATTCTGAAATGACATAAACTATCTTTACGTCTTTTCCAAAGTTCAAAAGGTGTTTCAGAAACACTTTTTGATGGCACATTGTTCAAAATGTATACCGAAGTCTCTACTACAGAACCCCAAAAGGAACTAGGGAGATGAGCGTAACTCATCATGGATTGAACCATGTACAACAGGGTTCTATTTCTCCTTTCCGATACACCGTTTTGCTGTAGTGTACCGGGATCTGAGAGTTAGGATGAAATTCCATGTTCTATCATATAGTTCTGGAATTTTAAATCCATGTACTCTCCACCTCGATCTGATCGAAGTGTTTTAATCGTTTTACCTAATTGATTTTCAACTTCAGTCTTGAATTCCTTGAACTTTTCAAGTGCTTTAGACTTATGTTGTATTAGGTAAATATGCCCAAATCTAGAATAATCATCTATAAAAGAGATGAAATATTCATAACCTCCTCTGGCTTTAACACTTATTAGACCACAAAGGTTTGAATGTATAAGCTCAATAAGTTCTTTGGCTCTATAACATTTTCCACTAAAATGTCTTTTAGTTATTTTGCCTTCTAGGCAGGATTCAAATGTTGAGAGTTCGTGGATCGTTGGAAGGAATTTTGAAGCACGTCTTCAACAAGTAAGTACTTACTGTTTTTCTTCCATCTTTTGCATGTTTAACCTATAATCTAAGTGTTAGATTGTTTTAACGAATAATAGTTGCATAACTTCACCATGACGATTCAATCGTCTTCCGCTACGTGGGAGTTTCATTCCCTTAAATTGGTATCAGAGCCAAGTTGGTTGGTTCGATGTTGTGCATTTTTTTTCGTTAAAATTTAGGTGGGTATTGCCTTAATTCATGAGATGAATGTTGGTTTACAATTATGGATGTTTTTTATTTTAGCATTAATTTAGTTTAGAATTTTATGTTCATGTGATCAATGTAAGGACCCGTTATTTTTGGACATTTTGTTGTAAATCGAGTCTGTAAGTCCGAGTCGTTCGTGGCAAGAGTTGTTGTGAAGAAATCAGGGCGAAAACGGGTGAGAAACGATGAATAACAGCAAGAGGAGCTTGTTGTTCTGTTGACAGCGTTGAGACGTTGTTCATCGGCGTCTCAATGCTGCCATCGCGGGAGCAAGGCGCGCTGCAGGACAGCGTTGCGATGCTAGGCGTAGCGTTGGAACGGCGCTGGCGTTGGGAACGCTTGTGTGACGCTGGACGCTGCAGCGTTGCAACGCTGTACAGGATAGTGGGCAGTTCGCGAGGCGTGTGCGCGTTGATCGTGGGGCTTCATGCCTTGAGGGCATCGTGGGTGGTTTTTCCAAATTTTTTTATTTATTTAAATTAAACAATGTAATATTTATTTATTTATTTTATTTTATTAAATAATATTAATATAAAAGTTATTTTAATGTTATTTAATTAAATAAATGCCCCTAAGTGCCAAAACCGGTCCATTTTTGCTATTTAATTATTTTATGCATGTGATGTATGATTTAATTAATTTCTATGTGCATAATGTATGTCATATAGATTTAAAATCTCACCTTAGGTTAAACATTTCATGCATCATTTATATTATAAGTGTTATAATATATAGTTTGCATGATAGGTTATATTATAAGAGTTATGATATAATTAAATGCATGTTTTAATTTAATTAATATGAGTGTTATATTTTTTTAGATTAAAGTATGCTCATGCATTTTATTTCATATGATGAATTATTTATGTTATAGTATATAGTTATTCATGTGATGAATGATCAAGCACTATAACATAGAAATGCATGTAACCTAAGTTAATTATTAGTTTTAAAGTGTTTAGAACTTGAATAATTAGACCTAGGTTTTCTAGTTCTAATAAGATTAGAATTAGGAAATCAAAGTATAGTATTTGAATGGTGATTGATAAGTAACTCTGTCTAAGGAAGGTTTTGTCTAAGGCTGGGGTATTTAAGTTGACGCTTACGGAACACCCCTACCTAGAAACCGACCTGGGAGTGAATTCGGTCCGGAGATTCTTAGATTATATTTTTCGTGAGTGTCGTTAATTAAAAGGTTATTAATTTACTCACATAGACCTAAGTAATAATGTGATTATAAACTTAGGCTAAATACCATATAAGAGTTATATTGGTAGACTTAGGTAACTTTTAGCCGGTTTATCTAGGTCAATCCCGAAAATAATAAAGTGATGAGTGGGAGGAAATAAAATGTATAAGATACATTTAATTTTTCGACCACAAATCTCCGTTAAGTCCGCACCGTGAGATCCATACTCGGCCTCGTGGCGCAAATGGGAGCGTCCCCCTTCGGATGGTATTTGTATGGATCAATATCAACGTGGATGGAGAGAGTACTTATAGTGAGTGGGACCGGAACCTCTGAAAACGGGACCCACGGTCTCTTCTTTCGATTCACACCGTGAGACCCCTATGATCCGCTTTGCTAGTTTGGCTCGGACTGCATAAATCCCTTGGAGGGCCTTGATCATGGGAGTCGGAACACCGTGAATTCCCAAAAGGGATACAGTTTTCTTCTTGGTTTTCCTTCGTGGTTCACCCTTCGGTGGCTATTGTTTGGACGGATACTTGGAAACTTAAAGATTGAAGGTGATACTCACAGAATTCGTTAAGTGTTAATGAATTCGACCAAATAATGGTAACTGGACGCCTAATGGAATAAAAGTTATTATGGGATTAGGGTCTGGTCGAGAAAGTCTCGTCCTAGAGGAGGAGTGCTTTTGTTCACCCTTCTGTGGCGGTCATTTTAAACCTTTAGGATATCATTGCAATTTTTAAATGACCTAGGGATCATAGGATTAAATTTTGCTAAAACTTGATTGGTCTTCAAAAGTTTATGCGAGACTGACACAAAATTTATTTGATTGTTTCAGCTAAAAATATGTCTAGCTCAATAATCGCTTTACTAGCTTCCGACAAACTAGTAGGAGATAACTTCCAAACTTGGAAGAATAATATCAACACGATTTTAGTAACTGATGACCTGAAGTTCGTGCTTACTGAAGAGTGTCCGAAGTTGTCGAGCTCGACTGCATCACGAAGTGTTCGTGATGCATACGATCGATGGCTAAGGGCCAATGAAAAGGCCAAGGTCGATATCATTGCCAGCTTGTCTTAAGTTTTTGCAAAGAAGTATGAGTTCATGGTCACCGCTAAGGAGATCATGGATTCGTTGCAGGACATGTTTGGACAACAGTCATTTCAGGTCAAGCACGATTTGCTCAAACACGTGTTCAACGAACGGATGAAAGAAGGGTCGTATGTCTGTGAAAATGTTTTAGACACGATGACCACTTTAATCTGGCGGAGATGAACGGGGGCTTCGATCGACGAGTCCAGCCAGGTCAACTTTATTTTAGAGACTCTTCCGAAGAGTTTCCTTCAGTTTCGTAGCAACGCTGTTATGAATAAGATAAGCTACACTCTGACTACCCTCCTCAATGACCCAATCTAAGATGCCAAAGATGAGCATTTTCTTTAAGAGAATTTTTAAGTTTCTTAGTTTGTGTGTTTGCAGATTTAAATAATTCAGTGTTCAAAACCATTTTGATTGAATTAGGCCTTAAAACATACAACCCATTTTCTAATAAAGCTGAAGGTATTTGCACACCTTTCTTCAAAATAAACACTTTATTCATAGAGAAAGAAACAGAAATACATTGTTCTATAAGGCAAGAAACTGAAATAAGGTTTTTAGTAAACCCTGGTATCACTAATATATTGTCCAACAACATATATTTCTTGCCAAAATAAAACTTCATCGTGCCTATTGGTACAGCTGAGACGACTTCTCCATTTCCAATCCGGAGCATTGTATCTCCTTTCTGTAGCTGCTACCAGGAATCAATTCCCTGAAAAGAAAAACAAACATGATTAGTGGCGCCTGAATCAAGTATCCAAGCAGTTTTATCATTATCCACTAAACAAGTTTCTAAGCAAAGTAAATCATATTTCCTTCCTTCTTCTCAAACGCAATGTACTTCGGACAGTTCCGTTTCCAATGTCCGTCTTCATTGCAGTGGAAAAACTCTCATTTGTCTGCAACTTCTTTGACTTTTTTGCCCTTCTAGGCGGCAGCTTTGTCAGCTCGTTTCCCTTTACCAACCTTTTTCATGTTCTTCTTCTTCCCCTTAAGGTTAGAAGAAGATGAAGCCACTATTTTTGTTCCAGAGGTCGTACCTCTATGATAACTCCTATTGGCAACATTTGTCTCACCTTTCGATCCCCGAATTTTCATCAAAGATTGAAAGGTCTGGAGTTCATTCAGAATGGAGGTAAGATTAAAAGTAAGCTTGTTCATAACAACATTACTTCTAAACTGTAGGAAACTATCTGGAAGGGTTTCCAGAATGAAGTTGACCTGGCTTGATTTATCGATGGAAGCATCATTCGACTCCGTGATGTTAAAGTTGTTGGGATTTATGCCCTAAACTTGTGTAATTTTGATCAAATAAATAAAAATTTATTTGTTTTGATAAAATTGTATTCTTGCTTTATAAATCAAATAAACTAAGCTCCAAGCTTATAATATATCTTGAGCATCAGTGTAGTGGACAATATTTGGATTGTGTTCAAGGATATAACCTAAATGGTCTATGGTATAAGAATAAGGTTGGAAACCTCATTCTGGTAACACCATGGATGCGACCCATTTTTTAATTAGTACAAATGAGGTAATCCAACTCATTCATGTGGTTGACATGCGAGTGGGGGCATCCTAAATGAAGAGTTCATACAAGACCGAGCTACAAATTATTAGTCTAACAAGTGTAACACCATTAACAGGATAAGACTGATAATTTATAGATGGTCATTAGTGACTCGACCTGAATCCCGAGCAAGTTAAGAACTCCTTCTTATAGGGGTTTGTCCTTAGACTAGTATGGGTGAGAGTGGCCTGTAGCCGACTCAATAAGCCTACCTTCTCAGGGACAGAATCTCGTAGGTAGCTGGGGACTTAACTGTGGAAAATGGAATTCACTCATTCCTACACTAAGGAATTAGAAAGGTTGTTCCCTTAAAAACTGACTCCAGGTCTTAAACAACGGGGCCCCACCCTCTATGAGGGTATGAGTCTATGGTAGGACCTTAGACTTATTGTTCATTAGAGGATCAGTGGTGCTTAAGAAACAAAGAGGTAATCATAGGGTAAAATGGTAATTTGACCCATCCGTGATTACGAACAACCTGCGAAGGGTCGACTCATGTGTAATGATTATATCAGTGGGCACAATATAATCTACAGTGAGAAGAGTGCAGCTACAAGTCTATAGTGGAGTGACTTGTAGTTAATGAATATTGATTAAATGGATCAAAGAGTTTGATTAGTTAATCTCACATCATTGGAGCTCATGAAATGTAGATTCATTAGGTCCCTCCATTTGCTCAACATGGTTATATTGAGGGTATAAATTTAGGAATGAAATTGAAGTGTTCAATTTCATGCATGAGGTGTTCTATCAATTATATATGATATAATTGATCTAATATATGGTTTTAATGTGAATTAGATTCACATATAAACCATATAATAGTGGGAGAATATAAGAGGGATAGGATGATACTTTCCTTCCCATTTCTCTATATATATAGTTGCATGAGATGCAACTAGGTTAAGCTAAGTCAAGCAAGTGATTCCATCTCTTGAGAAATCCTAAGAGAATTCTCCCACAAAAGGTGTTGGAAAGTGTTCGAACTAGACATTTACAAAATACCTCATCTCACCTAAGGGGAACCCACATTCCTCCCTCACCTAGAGAACAACGGAGAAGATCCAGTGGTCGTGTCTTCATTTGTTCGTGTTTCAGTTGTTGAGATCGTGATCGTGGGAGAAAGGAGCACTCGAAGAAAAGTACTTCAAAGGTATTATACTTGTTATCCATCTCCTATTATATATGCTTAATCTAGTTAATTTGTTCTTGAATGTAATCCATGTAATGAAATTAAGAACGCGTGATTCACAATCGTTTCAGCAGCAGGATTCGATCCCCTTCAATTGGTATCAAAGCCCAATTGCATTCTTGATTTACGTTCTGGATTTTTCAAGAACGAGTTTGGATTTACTGTTTTGCATTAGATGTATGAACGGTTTGCAATTTAGACGTTTTCAATTTTGGCACTTAGATTTAAAATTTTCATTGAATTGTTCAATGTAAGGGCCCGGTGTTTTGGGCAATTTTAATTGTAAATCGAGTATGTAAGTCCTTGTCGATCGAGGCAAGGTGGTTGCTGAGAAGATCGGGGCAAAAACGCGCCAAAACAATGGAGACTGTTTTCTATTCTATGTGCAGCGTTGCAACGCTGTTCATCAGGGTTGCAACGCCAATGAGGCGGGTTTCATGCTGCAAGGAGACGCAGCGTTGCAACGCTCATCCCAGCGTCTCAACGCTTGGACGATGAGATGATAGCGTTCCAACGCCAGCACGAGCGTCACAAAACTGAAGGCAAGAGGCGTTTCGCAGCGCGCTCCAACGGGTAGAAACAGACAAGGCACAGCGTTGCAACGCCGAAGGCGTTTCACGCGAAGGAGCAACGGGCAAAAAACGTTTTTTTATTATATATTAAATATAAAAAAGTTTTATATTTAATTTAATTAATTTTAATTAATATAATTAGATTATATTAATTAAAATTGAATTTAGGGTGCCAAAATTGGTCTAATATTGCTATTTAAATTATGCAATTGTTGTGTAATTATTGTCATGCATAATGTATGCTTTCAATTTAGATATCTCACCTTAGGTTAAGCATTTTCATGCATCATTTATAATATAAAGAGTTATATTATATAATTTGCATGATTAATTAATATAAAGTGTTATATTAATTTATGGATAGCATTGACATGCATTATATATCATGAGATGATTATGCTATGTATGTCTTATTATTTATGAGATGAATGATCAGGCACTATAACATAGTATGCATGTCACCTAAGGTTAATTATTAGTTTTAAAATGTTTAGAACTTGGAAATAATATACCTTAGGTTATCTAGTTCTAATTATATTAGAATTAGGAACCAAGTGATTTATAAACAATGATTAAAAGAGCAACTCTGTCTAAGGAAAGTTCTGTCTAGGCTGGGGTATTTAAGCTGACGGAAACGGAACACCCCTACCTGGGAACTGACCTGGGAGTGAAATTTAATCAGAGGGTTTATAATTCATAGCGTCAGCAGGTTTATTAAGGGGTTAATAAACTAGAAATCCTAGGCTTAATATAAAGAGTTATATTAGCAAACTTAGGATAAAATCAATATAAGAGTTATATTGATTATCGATATAAGAGTTATATTGATATATATAGGTAAAACCATTAGCTGAGTTTAGCCTAAGTAAGATTCCTATAGTTCTAAAGTATCCAGTGGGAGGAAAAAGTGTATATGATACATATTTTTCCACCTACGTATCTCCGGGAAGTTCACACCGTGATACTCATACTTAGCCTCGTGGTGCAAACGGGAGCGTTCCCCTTCGGATGGCGTTTGTATGAGTCAATATTTAGGTGAATGGAGAGGGTACTTATAGTGAGTGGGAACAGGTTTAGTGAAAACAAAACCTATGGTCTCTTTAGTCGGTTTACACCGTAAGATCACTATGGTCAGCCTGCTAGTTTGGCCTGGACCAGACAATCCCTTCGGAGGGCTTGATCATAGAGGATCGAACACAGTAGACTCCCGAAAGGGGTAAAGATTTCCTTAGTCTGTTTTTCAATTTAGTCCTCCCTTCGGCGAATTTTATTAGATGGGGACTCTGGGATCTAAAGACAGAAGTTCACACTCATGAGGTACATAAGTTGTGTATGTATCCTGACTGAATAATGGTAACTAAAGCCTATAGGAATAAGTGTTATTCTAGCATAAGGTTTTGGTTAAGAATGTCTTGATTCAAATGAGAAGTGTTTTTTATTACCCTTTGGTGTCGTACATTCTAAACCTTTGGAGTATCATTGCAAATTATAAATGACCTAGGAATCATTTGATAATTAGCTAAAATATGATTGGATTAGACTTATAGCAAGAAACTCAAACAAGTTTTGTTTGTAAATTTTCAGCAAAATGTCTAGCTCAATTATTTCCTTACTGGGTGTGGAAAAATTAACCGGAGAAAACATAATGACTTGGAGGAATAGACTCAACATAATCTTGGTTGCACATGATCTTAAGTTCGTTCTCAATGAGGAGTGTCCTCAATTCCTTGCTCAAAACACATCTCAATCTGTTGAGGATGCGTATGACCGCTGGATCAATGCCAATGAAAAGGCAAAAGCCTATATCCTGGCTAGCATTCCTGATGTTTTAGCCAGGAGGCTGGAGGGCAAGGTATCAGCTCGTCAGATCATGAATTTTGTGCTAAATTTGTCTAGACAACCATCCAAACAAATTCGGCATGAAGCCCTAAAGTACGTTTATAATGCGTACATGGAGGAGGGAACGTCAGTGAGAGAACATGTTCTCAATCTGATTGCTCACTGCAACATAGCGGAATTAAACGGAGCGTTGAGAAAAGTCTGATTTCGTTCATCTTAGAATCTCATTCGAAGAGTTTTCTGCAATTTCGCAGCAATGCAACGATGAACAACATAGAGTATGATCTTACTTCTCTACTAAATGAGCTGCAGAATTATCAGTTTCTTATGGATGATAAGAGACAACAGAACGGAGAGGCAAATCTGTTTGCCCATTCCAAAAGATCTAAGAAGGGTTCAACCTCTGGAACTAAGAATTGCAGTCATACTTCTGAACTTAAGAAGATAAAGAAGAAAAAGAGAGGGAGAAAATAAAGAGCAGTCGTCTTGCAAGAAAAACTGTTATTTGATAACATGTATGTAATTTTAGGGTTTATTAGAAACCTTATTTCTTGCCTTAGAGAATATTGTACTTCAATTTCTTTTCAATTGAATAAAGTGTTTATTTTTTTGGAAAAGTATTGAATTATGTATTGCTCTTCTTAAGAATTATTTGCAATGGTTTAATTCAGTTAAAATTGTTTTAAACACTAAATTATAGCAAATATACGAACTGATTTCTCCTAAAGAAAATGCTCATCTTTGGCATCTTAGATTGGGTCACATTAATCTCAATAAGATTGAGAGATTGGTAAAGAATGGACTTCTAAATGAGTTAGAAGAAAATACTTTACCTGTATGTGAATCCTGCCTAGAAGGCAAAATAACTAAAAGGCCTTTTAGTGGAAAAGGTTATAGAGCCAAAAAACCTCTTGAGCTTATACATTCAGACCTTTGTGGTCCGATGAGTGTTAAAGCCAGAGGAAGTTATGAATATTTCATCTCCTTCGTAGATGATTATTCCAGATTTGGGCACATTTACCTAATACAACATAAGTCCGAAGCACTTGAAAGTTCAAGGAATTCAAGACTGAGGTTGAAAATCAATTGGGTAAAACAATTAAAACGCTTCGATCAGATCGAGGTGGAGAGTTCATGGATTTAAAATTCAAGAACTATATGATAGAACATGGAATTACATCCTAACTCTTGGCTCCCGGTACACCACAACAAAACGGTGTATCGAAAAGGAGAAATAGAACCTTGTTGGACATGGTTCGATCAATGATGAGTTATGTTCATCTCCCTAGTTCATTTTGGGGTTACACAATAGAGACTGCGGTATATATTTTGAATAATGTGCCCTCAAAAAGTGTTTCTGAAACACCTTTTGAACTCTGGAAATGACGTAAAGGCAATTTATGTCATTTCAGAATATGGGGTTGTCCAACACATGTGCTTGTAACAAATCCAAAAAAGTTGGATTCACGTTCAAAATTGTGCCTATTCGTAGGCTACCCAAAAGAAACAAGAGGTGGTTTATTCTATGATCCTAAGAAAGATAAGGTTTTTGTGTCGACAAATGTCACTTTCTTAGAGGAGGACCACATAAGGGACCACAAACCAAGAAGTAAAATTGAGTTGAGTGAGTTAGACAGAACAATAGAAAAGGTTGCTAATAAAACTAGTACGTCAACAAGAGTTGTTGATACTAGTTTGTCTAGTCAAGAGAGTCCATCTCAAGAGTTGAGTATGCCTCGACGTAGTGGGAGGGTTATAACACAACCTGAACATTACATGGGTTTATCTGAAACCTAAGTTGTTATACCAGATGACAACTGCGATGATACATTGACTTATAATCAAGCGATGGTTGACAAAGACAAAGACAAATGGGTCATAGCCATGGACCAAGAAATGGAGTCTATGTACTTCAATTCTGTTTGGGATCTTGTAGATAAACCTGATGGGGTAAAACCTATAGGTTGTAAGTGGATCTACAAGAGAAAGTGTGATGTAGATGGAAAGGTGCAAACCTTTAAAGCTAGACTAGCAGCAAAGGGTTATACTCAGGTTGAAGGGGTTGACAATGAGGAAACCTTTTCACCTGTTGCTATGGTAAAGTCTATACGTATCCTACTTGTCATTGTCGCATATTATGACTATGAGGTATGGCAAATGGATGTCAAGACAGCCTTTTTGAATGGCAATCTTGAGGAAAACATCTACATGGACCAACCCAAAAGGTTCATTGAACCAGGACAAGAGCAAAAGGTTTGCAGGCTTAAAAGGTAAATTTATGGACTGAAACAAGCCTCTAGGTCCTGGAATATAAGATTTAATGAGGCAATCAAATCTTTTGGTTTTGACCAGAATCATGATGAACCTTGTGTCTACAAGAAAATCATCAATAGTTCTATCGCATTCCTAGTTCTATATGTGGATCATATCCTACTCATTGGGAATGATATAGGATATCTTACTGACATTAAGAGTTGGCTAGCTACGCAATTCCAAATGAAAGATTTGGGTGAAGCGCAAGTTGTTCTTGAGATCCAGATTGTCCGGAACCGCAAGAATAAAACACTAGCCCTGTCTCAGACGTCTTACATCGACAAAGTGTTGTCAAGGTTTAACATGCAAGACTCCAAAAAGGGCCTATTTCCTTTTAGACATGGAGTCCATTTGTCTAAGGAACAGTGTCCTAAGACACCTCAAGGAGTGGAGGATATGAGATGGATTCCTTATGCATCAGCTGTTGGGAACCTGATGTACGTCATGTTGTGTATTAGGCCTGACATCTGTTTTGCACTTGGGATGGTCAGTAGGTATCAATCCAATCCACGACTTGAACACTAGACAGCGGTTAAAACAATCCTTAAGTATCTACGGAGAACAAGGAACTACATGCTTGTGTATGGGGCTAAGGATTTGATCCTAACAGGATACACGGATTTTGACTTTTAGACTGATAAACATTCTCGGAAATCTACATCAGGGTCAGTATTTACTCTTAACGGAGGAGCTATAGTATGGCGAAGCGTCAAGCAAGGATGCATCGCTGATTCCACCATGGAGATCGAATATGTAGCAGCTTGTGAAGCAGCTAAAGAGGTCGTTTGGTTAAGGAAATTAATGCTAAATTTTGAAGTTGTTCCAAATATGACTTTATCCATCACGCTGTATTGCGATAACAGTGGTGCAGTGGAAAATTCGAGGGAACCCTGAAGTCAGAAGAGGGGAAAGCACATTGAGCGGAAATATCATCTGATCGGGAGATCGTGCATAGAGGAGACGTGATTGTCACAAAGATAGCCTCAGAGCACAACGTTGTTGATCCTTTTACAAAGGCTCTCACGGCTAAAGTATTTGAGAGTCACCTAGAAGGTCTAGGTTTACAAGTCTTCCCCAACTAGGGCGAGTGGGAGTATTCTGTATAAAGGGTTTAAATGCCCTAGTTTATTGTATTTACATTACTATAAAGTTTAGTCACAAGCTTAGGTCAAGATGGAGATTGTTGGGATTTATGCCCTAAGCTTGTGTAATTTTGATCAAATAAATAAAGTGTTTATTTGTTTTGATAAAATTATATTCTTGCATTATAAATCAAATAAACTAAGCTCCAAGTTTATAATATATCTTAAACAACAGTGTAGTGGACACTATTTGGATTGTGTTCAAGGATATAACCTAAATGGTCTATGGTATAAGAATAAGGTTGGAAACCTTATTCTGGTAACACCATGGATGCGACCTACTTTGTAATTAGTACAAATTAGGTAATCCAACTCATTCATGTGGTTGACATGCGAGTGGGGGCATCATGTATGAAGAGATCATACAAGATCGAACTGCAAATTATTAGTCTAACCAGTGTCACACCGTTAACAGGATAAGACTTATAATTTATAGATGGTCAAAGGTATTATACTTGTTGTCCATCTCTTATTATATATGCTTAATCTAGTTTATTTGTTCTTGAATGTAATCCATGTAATGAAATTATGAACGTGCGATTCACAATCGCTTCTGCTGCGGGATTCGATTCCCTTCAAAAGTGTACCATCATATCAGTGACATGATCCCGAACAGATGAACCCTCTGGCATCCTTGAGTTAAATATGTACTTGAGGGCATTGTGTCGGGCCTGTGTGGACTGTTGTCCAAACATACCCTGCATTGAATCCATGATTTCCTTAGCGGTCATCATGCCCTCATGCTTCTTGGCTAATATGTCAGACATACTTGCCAGCATGTAGACCATGGCCTTATCATTGACCTTGATCCATAGATCATATGCATCACGAACATTTCGTGATGCATTCGAGCCTGGCACCTGAGGACACTCCTCAGTTAGCACAAAATTAAGATCGTCCACTACCAATATAGTGTTGAGTTTGTTTTTCCACATCATCATATTCTCTCTGGTTAACTTTTCCACACCCAATAAGAAAATTATAGAGCTAGACATTTTTGCTGAAAATTTACAAACAAAACTTGTATGAGTTTCTTGCTATAATTGTCCAATCCAATCATGTTTTAGCTAATTATCAAATAATTCCTAGGTCATTTATAATTTGCAATGATACTCCAAAGGTTTAGAATGTATGACACGGAAGGGTAATAAAAAACACTCCAACTATGGATCAAGACAATCTTGACCAAAACCTAATGCCAGAATAATTTTTATTACTATAGGCTTTAGTTACCATTATTCGGTCAGGATACATACACTACTTATGTAGCTTGTGAGTGTAACCCTCTATCTTTAGATCCAAGAGTCCCCGTCCAAACAAATCCACCGAAGGGAGGACAAGATTGAAAAACAGACTAAGGAAATCTTTATCCCTTTCGGGTGTCTACTGTGTTCGATCCCCTATGATCAAGCCCTCCAAAGGGATTGTGCAGTTCGAGCCAAACTAGCGGGTTGACCATAGTGATCTTCTGATTATAAACCGACTGAAGAGACCATAGGTTTTGTTTTCACTAAACCTGCTCCCACTCACTATAAGTACCCTCTCCATTGACCTTGATATTGACTCATACAAACACCATCCGAAGGGAGACGTTCCCGTTTGCGCCACGAGGCCAAGTATGAGTCTCAAGGTTTGAACTTCTCGGAGATACGTAGGTGTATCATATACACTTTTCCTCCCCTTAGATACTTTAAATCTATAGGAATCTTACTTAGGTTAAACCTAGCTAATGGTTTTACCTAAACTTATCAATATAACTCTTATATTGATTTTATCCTAAGTTTACTAATATAACTCTTTATATTAAGCCTAAGATTTCTAGTTTATTAACCCCTTAATAAACCCGCTGACGCTACTGTAATTTGTAAACTCTCTGATTAAATTTCACTCCCATGTCAGTTCCCACGTAGGGGTTTTCCGTTTTCGTCAGCTTAAATACCCCAGCCTAGACAAAACCTTCCTTAGACAGAGTTCCTCTTTTAATCATTGTTTATAAATTACTTGGTTCCTAATTCTAATCTAATTAGAACTAGATAACCTAAGGTCTATTATTTCCAAGTTCTAAATATTTTAAAACAAATAATTAATCATAGGTGACAAGCATACTATGTCAGAGTGCTTGATCATTCATCTCATGAATAATAAAACATACATAGCATAATCATCTCATGAATTATAATGCATGTCAATGTTGTCCATAAATTAATATAACACTTTATATTAATTAATCATGCAAACTATATAATATAACTCTTTATATTATAAATGATGCATGGAAATGCTTAACCTAAGGTGGTATTTCTAAATTAAAAGCATACATTATGCATCGCAATAATTACACAACAATTGCATAATTTAAATAGAAAAATTAAACCAATTTTGGCACCCTAAAAATAATCTTAATTAATATTATCTAATTATATTCATTAAAATTAAATATAAATAAATATAAAACGTTTTTATATTTATTATATTTAATAAATTCATTTTCTGCCCGTTGCTCCTTCGTGTGAAACACTTGTGGCGTTGCAACGCTAATACTAGCGTTGCAACGCTGCGATTTGTCCTCTTTTGTTCGTTGAAGCGGGCCTCAGCACCAATGTTACAACCTTGAGGACAGCGTTGCAACGCCATTCAAAGAACAACAACCCCATTTCAATTTGTTGCTCGTTTTTGCTCCGATCTTCTCCGCAACCACCTTGCCTCGATCGACACGGACTTACTGACGATTTACATAATTAAATGACCAAAACAATAGGCCCTTACATTGTACGATTCAACTTTAAATTATGTAAATCTAAGTGCCAAAATTGAGATTAACTGATCAAACTATTTGATCCAATTAATCAATATTCATTAACTACAAGTCACTCCACTATAGACTTGTAGTTGCACTCTCTTCACTGTAGATTATATTGTGTCCACTGATATAATCATTACCCATGAGTCGACCCTTCACAGGTTGTTCGTAATCACAGCTGGGTCAAATTACCGTTTTACCCCTATGATTACCTCTTTGTTCCTTGAGCACCACTGATTCTCTAATGAACAACAAGTCTAAGGTCCTACCATAGACTCATACCCTCTTAAGTCAGTTAGAGGGTGGGGCCCCGTTGTTCTAGACCTGGAGTTAGTTCTTAAGGGAACAACCTATCTAATTTGTTAGTGTAAGAATGAGTGAATTCTATCTTGTATAGTTAAGTCCCCAGCTACCTACGAGGTTCTGTTCCTGAGAAGGTAGGCTTATTGAGCCGGCTACAGGTCACTCTCACCCATACTAGTCTAAGGACAAACCCCTATTTGCAGGAGTTCTTAACTTACTCAGGATTCAGGTCGAGTCACTAATGATCATCTATAAATTATCAGTCTTATCACATTAATCGTATTCTGATGGTTAGACTAATAATTTCTGATCCGATCTTGTATGAACTCTTCATACAGGGATGCCCCCACTCGCATGTCAACTACATGAATGAGTTGGATTACCTCATTTGTACTAATTACAAAGTGGGTTGCATCCATGGTGTTACCAGAATGAGGTTTCAAACCTTATTCTTATACCATAGACCATTTAGGTTATATTCTTGAACAATCCAAATAGTGTCCACTATATTGATGTTCAAGATATATTATAACCTTGGAGCTTAATTTATTGGATTTATAAAGCAAGAATATAATTTTATCAAAACAAATAACTCTTTATTTATTTGATCAAAATTACACAAGTTTAGGTTACAAATCCCAATATTGACATGGTTCTCTTAGATCACATCATCGATGACTTAAAGGTCGAAACCTTGTTTCATGTCATCAACTCTAAAACCACGTACAAGTTACTGTTAGGTCACTCCTGGATCCACGGAAACAGAGTGATAACTTCCACATTGCATTAATACTTCAAATTTTACCAAGATAGCATCAAGAAAATGGAGGCTGACACAAATTTGTATTTCAGAGGTTGAGTCCCATTTTTCTTACGCAAAGTTTTACCTTTAGAGAGACAACATAGGAGAAACCGTGTCGAAGGAAGTCTCCATGATCAAAGCAAGCGAGAAGATAAAATAAGAGCCTCGTATTTATAAAGAAAAAGAAGTTGTCAAAGAAACAATTATAACTAGCCCCGAAAAAGATAAGACTTCAGCATACCTGGCAGGGGGCGAAGTTTCAAAAGACAGGGGTGTCGCAAGTCCCCCTATTTGGTGTTACGTTCCCCAATCTCGACACAAGAAGGGAAATCACCTTTTGCAGAATGTTTAGAAAATTTGAAAGTTAGTGATATTGACATTTTGAAAGAAAATTTTGCCATACCTCTCACTAAGATGACAAAGCAAGAAGCCAAGAAACTTGATGATGAACCGGCAAAGGTTGATTACCTAAAAGGCGAACGGAGGATGGATTCGACCCAAAGGCATGCAACTTCTAGCGAAAGTAGGATATGACTTTTTAAGGCACACCAAGTTCGAGAGTTTGAAGGTTGTTGACGAAAGACCTGAATTGTCTTGGATGCAAAAGAAACTATTAAAGGACGTTACACCATACCCACGTCAAGAAGCTGACTTGGATAACGGTGAATGCAGTTGATGATAAATACAAGTCAAAGGATTTCAGCTCTTAGGCGCCTTGGGTCCTAACTGTATGCACTCCAATCTCACATAGATTAGGGAAGACCACAACAAGTGAGGAAGAGTCATTGCCTAACGCCAACTCCACCCGATGCTAAGCTTTTCAGAGATTAAACAGATTTGCTGCAAAAGGAGAAAACACCTTAGAGCTCGTTTGATAAAGTTCTTGTTTCCTATTCTTTTTCTCGTTCCTCATTTTTAAGAAACAGATTTGTTTGATAAACATTCATGTTTCTTGTTTCTATTTTTTTTTTAGAAAAAAGTGGCAGATTTTGAGAAACTACAAAAAGTAGTTTCTCAAATTATGTTCCTGTTTCTTTTCCGAAGTTTCATGCATGTATCCCTACTCCTACTCTCTACACCCATCTCTCTTCCCTCTTCTTTTTCCCTCTCCCACTCTATTTTTTTCTTTTAATACTTTTTTCTTTTAGTTTTTTCTCTCTTGTTTCTCTCTCTTCCATCCTAATATTTTTTTCTTAGTTCCTTTTTTTATTTTCTCTTTTATTTTATGTTTTTCTCTTTTCTCTTTTCGTTATTATTTTTTATTTAAATCTCGATTATTTTTTCTTTTATTACGATTAAATATAAAAAAATATATGTATTCTCTCTTTTTTTATGATTTTACTTTGTGTGTGTTGGAATAGAAATTTTGACAAATCCAAAATTGTCATGCCATCCCCAAGTTTGATGGCGAAATCATATTTAATAAGGAATTATTTAAATTTCAAGGATCCCTAAATTAAATTATGGCAAAATTCAGGTACACATTTGGGCTCTACCCAAATTGAAGACCTAAATTAGTCAATTCTAGCACAAAGTCCAAGCCCAATCTAGAGGCGGAGGACTAAATCAACCTGACCCAGTCTAACAGATTGGTCCAAAGTCAAACAGGCTCAACCCAGATGACTGGCCAAAAGTCAAACAGGCTCAACCTAAAAAATTGACCCAACATCAACTTGGCCCAGTCCAGCAGGCCCAAGCCCATTAGGAGGCCCAGAGGAACTCTATAAATAGAGACCTCTCTCCTTCATTTTAAAGGTTCAGAACTGAAGAAGCTTAGAGAGAATTCAGAAACAAAGCTGTGAAGTCTCCATAAGCTCTTGAAGATCAAACACTGCCTAAATAAAGAACACTTCACGGAGATCGTCAAGAACACGCCAGGAATCCATTGAAGTTTCCAACACTGAGAACAAGCTGTTTCAGCCCTCAATCACAACATACAAGTAGGAGAGAGAATCAGAGGATGAAACACTAGAGATTGTACTCACAACACCTGAAATCAATACAGATACGAAATTCATTTACACGTGTCTCGTTTCTATTCGTTGGTTGAAGTCTCGTGTGAATAGATTGGCACGCCCAGTGGGACAACTCTACCTCTCATATTTTTTCCCTCCCAATCAAAGCAAACCAATGCAATCAAAGAAAGTTACATCAACTGTTGTTGTTGCAAGCAACATCTACATGGGGTCGGTAACTCGTAGTCGTTCCAAAGAGGTCGAGACAAGCGATGATCGAACTCCTGATGCAATGGCAAACCACCTCATCAAATTACTGAATGAAACTTCCAAAGCTAAGGTTTTCATCAAAGACAACCCCTTGTTTTACCAATCAGCTCCTACTCCAAATCCACTGAAGGAGACGATGGATAAAGATATAATGTCAATCATGATGGTTGATGTAGACCCTGATGAAAGTATGGCTAAAGTGGAAAGAAAAATCAATCTCTTGATGAAGGCGGTGGAAGAAAAAGATCTTGAAATCGCCTACCTCAAAAGTCAAATTCAGAGCAAGGATACAGCTGAATCCAGCCACACCCCTACAGCAAGAAATGGTGACAAAGGAAAAGTTGTCATTCATGAGGAACAACCATCACAACCTGCTTCAGTTGCTTCTTTATCCGTCCAACAGCTGCAGGACATGATCATGAATTCTATCAGAGCTTAGTACGGTAGACCCAGTCAAAATTCTCTCATGCACTCCAAACCATACACCAAGAGGATTGATAACCCAAGGATGCCCACAGGCTACCAGCCTCCAAAATTTCAACAATTCGACGGGAAGGGCAACCCAAAGCAACACATTGCACATTTCGTTGAAACCTGCAAAAACGCAGGGGCGGGTGGTGACCTCCTAGTGAAGCAATTCGGTACCTTGAAAGGAAATGCTTTTGACTGGTACACCAACTTAGAGCCAGAAACAATCGATAGTTGGGAGCAGTTCGAGAAAGAATTCTTGAATCGCTTCTACAGCACAAGGTGAACGGTCAGTATGATGGAACTCACCAATACCAAACAACGCAAAGGAGAGCCTGTCGTTGATTACATCAACCGCTGGAGGGCTCTAAGCCTCGACTGCAAGGATCGACTCACAGAAATATCGGTCGTTGAGATGTGCACCCAAGGTATGCATTGGGGACTACTTTACATTTTACAGGGAATCAAACCTCGCTCTTTCGAGGAACTAACGACTCACGCTCATGACATGGAGTTACGTATCGCTGCTAGAGGGAATAATGACCTCTTACTCTCAGAAGCAAAAAATGAGAAGAAAGAATTTAAAGGCGCTGAAAAGACTATGAAAAGTGTTGCCAAAGAAGCAATGGTGACCAACACAACCCTTCTGAAGTTTTCCTCAAAGGGAAAAGAAGTTAAACCAGTAGGGCAGCAAGAAGTGGGCGAAAGACGTCGCCCAACTCTGAAAGAAAGGCAAGAGAAAACATATCCATTTCCAAACTCGAATGTCCCAGATATGTTGGAGCAGCTACTAGAAAAAACGTCTTATTGAGCTCCAAGAATGTAAACGACCAGGAGAGCTCGGAAAGGTAAATAATCCTAATTATTGTAAGTACCACCAAGTTATTAGCCATCCAGTGGAGAAATGCTTTGTCCTAAAGGAACTAATTTTATGATTGGCTCGTGAGAAGAAAATTGAGTTAGACCTCGATGAGGTAGCTCAAACAAACCATGCAGCAATAGTGACGAATCCAAGCGTCCACTTGCCCGCAGTTCCTTTCGGCGAGAATGCAAAATGTTTGATCCAGTTCGGGTCTCTCGATCCCATTGTGATTCAGTTCAGAGGATTTTATCAAGGAAGGACGTTCAAGGGATAAGCTGCAAAAAACAAAGCATTCAAGAGAAGAATGAACAAATTGAAAATGACGAAGGTGGATGGATTGTTGTAACCCGACGCAAGAAGCGACAACAAAACTATGCTAAGAAGGAAGCACACATTTTTCAGGAGCGAAAGAGAAGAAGTAAACTCCTGAAAAGAAAAAGCAGGAAAATTACTAGAAATTCGAAGCTGGTTGTGCAAGAAAATGAAGAGTTCATCCGACCTCGGCGGATCGTCACTTTGGCAGAATTCTTCCCAAGCAACTTCCAAGAAATCACCCAACAAGAAGCAGTCGAGTTTGTCGCATGTCATGTCATCAAAATTGATAAAGATCCGACAGCTCCGTCAAGAGGAGCAACTGAGTCAGAAGCTTTATCTACTTTCAGCATAGAAGACTTGTTGTCTCTTCCCCAAGCGGCCAAAGGCATTCTCATCGAGGCCTTGATCAACTTCAATGACACAAGTGCCTCAACCTCTGTTGCACACTCATGTGTTACGTGTTGCTTGTCAATAGGTTTTACCGACGAAGATTTATTGCTAGGGTCAAAACCTCATAACAGGCCATTGTTCGTCTCAAGATACATCTGAGAGTAGAAGATTGGTCGCATTCTCATCGACGATGGATCAACCGTCAACATAATGCCCAAGTAAACTATGAAATAGTTAGGCATCTTGATGGAGGAATTGATGAATAGCAAATTGGTAATCAAGGGATTCAACCAAGGAGGACACCGAGCAGTTGGCATGGTTCGCTTAGAGCTCATCATTGGTGACCTAAAAGCCGAAACATTGTTTCATGTCATCGACTCCAAAACCACCTACAAGTTATTGCTAGGTCGCCCCTGGATCCATGGAAATGGGGTGATAACTTCGACGTTGCATCAATGCTTTAAGTTCTACCAAGATGGCGTCAAGAAAGTGGAGGCTGATACAAATCCATTCTCATAGGTTGAATCTCATTTTGTTGATGCGAAGTTCTATTTGAACGGCGACAACATAGGGGAAGTTGTGAAGGGAATGAGAATCCCCGCGCAGCGGAAGACGATCGAATCGTCATGGTATCGTTATGCTACTTGATTTCACTAAAATTAATTATCTAATAGTTTATGCTAAACATGCTCAAAAAAAGAAAGGAAAATAGCAAGTAGAACACTTACTTGTTGTAGACGTGCTTCGACTTTTCCTTTCCGGTCACGAACTCTTCGTGTTCTCCTAACGAATTTGAATTTCTCGAACTCTTCTCCCGATCAATAACGAACACAACCAACCGGAGTCTCGGTTGTTCTTCTTTTGGAAGAAGGAAAGTTGTGGGACTTTGAGTTTTGGTGAAGGAGGAGAAAATGAGAGAGGATTTGAGAGAAAGTCAAGTCTCTTCTCTTTGGTGAAATCCAAAAAATGAGAGAATGAACTCATTTCCTTCTTGCAAGAAGGGTTTAAATAGTGGAAAATGATGGAGTTAAAATCTCCACATTATTACCACTTTACCACAATCATAGGTTATGCATATTTGCATAACCATATAATATAAGATATCCCATATCTCATTTTACAAATCACATTTGTAAAATTGTGGATTTATTAAATTGAATCATATTCAATTTAATCTCTCAATTAATTTCTCTAATTAGCCCTAATTCAACAATTAGGCTAACCTATAGTTTATTATGAATCTCATTCACATTAAACTATATATTATATCATTCATATCTCATATAAATGACATAAATGCCCTTGAAGTGAAATTGAACACTTCAATTCACACCAAAACACTAACCCTTCTTTTAAACCAGATTGAGCCAACCGAGGGACCTAATGGACCTATAGTGACGAGCTCCAATGATCCGAGATTAACCTATCAAACTCTTTGACCCGGTTAATCAACCTTCATTAGCTACGGTAACACTCTACTAAAGCCTGTAGCTCACTCCCGTCAGTGCAAAATATTACATGTCCACTGATATAACCAATGCCCCATGAGTCGACCCTTCACAGGTTGTTCATAGACACTGTTGGGTGAAATTATAATTTTACCCCTGTGTCTATTTCTTGCTCCTTAAGTCCCCACTACTTTTCTAATGAAAAACAACGTTGTAATGGTCCGACCATACACAACAACTCTCGCGTGCCAGTGAGAGAGTGGGTACCCGTTGCCCAAGCCATAGAGACAACATTTAAGGGAAAAACCCCTCTAGTTTCCGTAAAGGCGAGAACGAGTGAATTCCATCTCGCGTAGTTAAGTTCCCAGCTCCCTACTTGGTCCTGTCCCGAAAGGTAGGCATCTTTGGGCGATAGTAATCGTGACCACCTCACCACACATTACTAGTCAAAGGACAAACTCCATGCAGAGTGAGTCCGTAACACGCTCAGGATTCAGGTCGAGTCACTAATAGTCATCTACGAAGTTATTAGCCCTTACTGTCAATAGTGTTACATCAGTAGGTCTAATAATTCACGGTCCGGTCTTGTAAAATCTCATTGTACATGATGCCCCCACTCGCATGTCAACCACATGAACGAGTCAGATCACCTCGTTTGTATCTTAATACAAGGCGGGTCGCATCCACAGTGTATCCAGGATTAGGTCTCCAACCTCATTCATATATTGTAGACCGTTCAGGTCATTTACTCGAACGTGATCCTCCCTGTGTGTCCACTACACACCGTTCAAGTTCTAATTCTCTCATGTATTCAATGACTCTGGAGTTTAGTTTATTGGTCAAAGTTTGTATAAAATGTGAGACACAAAATTAAGAAATGAATAACACATTATCAATTTAAAACAGTAATTTACAAACACGAGATTAGGACAAAAATCCCAACAAGTTGTGCAGGTGGGAGCCTCCATGATCGAAGCCAGCACAAAGAGCGAACCAGAACCTTGCTATTTGGAGAATAAGATTGTGGCCAAAGAGAAAAATGTGACTAACCCCGAAAAAGATCAGACTGTTGGGATGTATGCCCTAAAACTTGTGTAATTTTAATCAAAGAAATAAAGAGTTATTTGTTTTGATAAAATTACAGTCTTGCTTTATAAATCCAATAAACTAAGCTCCAAGGTTATAATATATCTTGAACATCAGTATAGTGGACACTATTTGGATTGTGTTGAAGAATATAACCTAAATGGTCTATGGTATAAGAATAAGGTTGGAAACCTCATTCTGGTAACACCATGGTTGCGGCCCACTTTCTAATTAGTACAAATGAGGTAATCAAACTCATTCATGTAGTTGACATGTGAGTGGGGGCATCCTGTATGAATAGTTCATACAAGACCGGACTGCAAATTATTAGTCTAACCAGTATAACACCGTTATCAAGGTAAGACCGATAATTTATAGATGGTCATTAGTGACTCGACCTGAATCCTAAGCAAGTTAAGAACTCCTGCTTATAGGGGTTTGTCCTTAGACTAGTATGGGTGAGAGTGGCTTGTAGCCGATTAAATAAGCCTACCTTCTCAGGGACAGAATCTCGTAGGTAGCTGGGAACTTAACTGTGCAAGATGAAATTCACTCATTCCTACACTAAGGAATTAGATAGGTTGTTCCCTTAAGAAATGACTATAGGTCTTGAACAACGGGGCCCCGCCGTCTTTGAGGGTATGAGTCTATGGTAGGACTTTAGACTTGTTGTTCATTAGAGGATCAGTGGTGCTTAAGGAACAAAGAGGTAATCACAGGGGTATAACGGTAATTCTACTCAGTTGTGATTACGAACAACCTATGAAGGGTCGACTCATGGGTAATGATTATATCGATGGACACAATATAATCTACAAATGAGAAGAGTGCGATTTACTACAAGTCTATAGTGGAGTGACTTGTAGTTAATGAATATTGATTAACTGGATCAAAGAGTTTGATCAGTTAATCTCACATCATTGGAGCTCATGATCTGTAGGTTCATTAGATCTTTTCGTTGGCTCAATATGGTAATATTGAGGGTATAAAGTTAGGAATGAAATTGAAGTGTTCAATTTCATACATGAAGTGTTATATCAATTATAATTGATATAATATATGGTTTTAATGTGAATTAGACTCACATATAAACCATATACTAAAGAGAGAATAAAGGAGGGGTAGAATGGTCATTTCCATCCTATTTCCCTATATATATGGTTGCATGAGATGCAACTAGGTTAAGGAATTTTAAGCCTATGTTGTGTTGTTGGAAAAGTTCCAAAACACACACCTCTCTCTCACAACATCTCATCTCACCTAAAGGGAACCCACCTTCCTCACTCACCTAGAGAACAACAGAGAAGATCTGGGGGTAGTGGTTGTGTCTTCATTCGTTCGTGTTCCAGTTGCTGAGATCGTGATCGTGGGAGAAAGGAACACTCAAAGAAAGGTTCTTCAAAGGTATATTTCTTGTTGTCCGTATTCTGTTTTTTATGCTTAATCTAGTTATTTTAGTTCTCGAATGCAATCGTAGTAATGAAATTAAGAACGCGGGATTCACAATCGCTTCCGTTGCGGGATTCGATTCCCTTCAGAGACTTCAACAAATCTGGCAGGGGGCAAAGTTTCAAAAGATAGGGGTGCCACAAGTCTTCCTATTTTACGTTACATTCCCCTATCTCAACGCAAGAAGGATGAGGTACCTTTCGCGGAATGTTCAAAAAATCTAAAGGTTGGTGATGTAGAGATCCTGAAACAAAACTTCGTTATGCCTCTCACAAAGATAACAAAACAAGAAGCTAACAAACCTGATGATGAGCAGGCAAAAATAGTGTTACTTGAGAGACGAACGAAAGATGGATTTGACCCAAAGGCATACAAGCTTCTAGCAAAAGCAGGGTATGACTTTTCAAGGCACACCAAGTTCCAAAAGTTGAGGATTGTTGATGAAAGGCCTGAATTATCTTCGACGTAAAAGTAACTGTTACAGGATGGTTACGCCCTACCTACATCAAGAAAGAGACTCGATATAAGTCGCACGAGCAAGTTCGCGTAACCAGAAGGGGAAAAGCAAAGGTGGTCGATGTGAATCACATAACGGTGAATGAAATTGATGATACAAAAAATGAGAAATACACAAGTCAAAGGATTTCAGCTCTCAAACGCCTTGGATCATCAACTGCATGTGTTCTGATCTCATAGAGATTAGGTGAGACTACAACAAGTGAGGAAAAGCCACTATCTAATGCCAACTCCACCCGACGCTTAGCTTGTCAAAGGATGAATAGGTCTACTACAGGAAAAGGCAACATCTTAGCGAATCAAACTTCTGATGTTATTCGACCTTCAATATTCCAGATACTAAATATGCCTGCAAGCAAAGAGAATGGTGTTGAAGGCGACCCAACCATGGTAAGGTCATCAACCTTTCAAAGGTTAAGCGAGCCCAAGAAGGAACG
Source organism: Trichosanthes cucumerina (assembly GCA_036507285.1). NCBI lineage: Eukaryota > Viridiplantae > Streptophyta > Magnoliopsida > Cucurbitales > Cucurbitaceae > Trichosanthes > Trichosanthes cucumerina. The sequence continues at coordinate 46,561,820 of CM071845.1, read as the reverse complement.
AAAGAAATTACTTTCAGCTTCGTTTGTGACACGACCATCAGCTTTTCAAAGGTTGAGTGTGACCATGACAAGAAATGAAGGGGTTGCCGCATCGGTTTTTTATCGAATTCAACCTGAAAGATCGGTGAAGACTTCAAAGGATGTGTCATATAGCAAGAAGGGAATTGATGAAGACATCCGCAGCGTTGTTCCTTCTCGAATGAAAAGGAAGACTTTTGTCACAGTCAACGCGGAAGGTTTCTTGAGGGTAAAGCGACGTGATGTGGTCATTACCAACCCCACAAAAGAAGACTTAGAGCAAGATGAAGGTGAGACATCTTGCCACCACATCACATTTGAAGAGGAAGCAGAGGCAGAAATGTCTGAAGTAAATATGGACGAAGCCCCACCATCACTCGAAGATGGTAGCCATTCAATAGTAGATTAACTCAAAGAAATAAATCTTGGGACGAGGGAAGAACCACACCCTACCTTTATAAGTTCATCACTTACTCGTGAAGAAGAAGGTGATTATATGAATCTCCTCACTGAGTATAAAGATATTTTTGCTTGGTGGTACAAGGAGATGCCAGGATTAGATCCGAAAGTCGCGGTACATCGCCTTGCAACTAAACAGGGGCATAGGCAAATCAAACAGGCTCAAAGGCGATTTCGGCCTGAACTCATTCCCCAGATTGAAGTAGAAGTTAATAAACTAATTGAGCCAGGCTTCATTCGCGAGGTTAAGTATCCAACATGGATAGCAAACATTGTCCCTGTTAGAAAGAAGAATGGACAACTTCGTATTTGTGTCGACTTCCGTGATTTGAACGACGCATGTCCGAAGGATGATTTCCCACTTCCTATTACGGAAATCATGGTGGATGCCACCATGGGCCATGAAGCTCTATCCTTCATGGATGGATCATCAGGATACAATCAAATCTGAATGGCTCTTAAAGATGAAGAGAAGACAGCCTTTAGAACCCCAAAAGGGATATATTGCTACAAGGTGATGTCATTCAGATTAAAGAATGCAGGTGCCACTTATCAACGTGCAATGCATAAAATATTTGACGACATGTTGCATAAGCATGTTGAGTGTTATGTAGATGACCTTGTGGTCAAGTTAAGAGAACGACAAAATCACCTTATAGATCTCAAAGTTGTCTTTAATCGCCTCAGGAAATACCAGTTGAAAATGAACCCTCACAAATGTGCATTCGGCGTGACTTCGAGGAAGTTCCTTGGCTTCTTTGTAAGGTATAGAGGAATTGAGATAGATCAATCTAAGATTGATGCCATTTAGAAAATGCTAAACCCCATAAACTTACATGAGTTGAGAAGTCTTCAAGGTCGTTTGGCCTATATCAGGAGGTTTATTGCGAATTTAGTTGGCAGATGCCAACCTTTTCAGAAGCTTATGAAGAAAAATGCAAAATTTTAGTGGGATGAAGCATGTTAGAATGCTTTTGATAACATCAAACGATATCTGCCGAATCCTCCGGTTTTAGGTGCTCCAGTACTTGGAAAGCCGGTAATACTTTACATCGTTGCACAAGGGAGATCTATTGGGGCATTATTAGCACAAGAGAGAGAAAAGTGCAAAGAACAAGCCCTCTACTACCTAAGTAGAACTTTGACGGGAGCTGACCTAAATTACTCCCCAATTGAGAAGATGTGTCTCGCCTTATTCTTTTCCATTGACAAATTGAGGCATTATATGCAAGCCTTCACTGTACATTTGGTGGCAAAAACTGATCCCATAAAGTATATTTTGTCGAGACCTATTATTTCAGGACGTTTGGCTAAATGGCGATTATATTACAATAGTACGATATTGTGTACATACCTCAAAAAGCGGTAAAAGGACAAGCAGTGGCTAATTTTTTAGCCGATCATCCAACTCCTTCTGATTGGAAATTATGCGAGGATTGTTGGGATGTATGCCCTAAAACTTGTGTAATTTTGATCAAAGAAATAAAGAGTTATTTGTTTTGATAAAATTACAGTCTTGCTTTATAAATCCAATAAACTAAGCTCCAAGGTTATAATATATATCTTGAAAATCAGTGTAGTGGACACTATTTGGATTGTATTCAAGAATATAACCTAAATGTTCTATGGTATAAGAATAAGGTTGGAAACCTCATTCTGGTAACACCATGGAAGCGACCCACTTTGTAATTAGTACAAATGAGGTAATCCAACTCATTCATGTCGTTGACATGCGAGTGGGGGCATCCTGTATGAAGAGTTCATACAAGACCGGACCGAAAATCATTAATCTAACCAGTGTAACACCGTTAACAGGATAAGACTAGTAATTTATAGATGGTCATTAGTGACTCGACCTGAATCCTGAGCGAGTTAAGAACTCCTGCTTATAGGGGTTTGTCTTTAGACTAGTATGGGTGAGAGTGGCCTGTAGCCGACTCAATAAGCCTACATTCTTAAGGACAGAACCTCATAGGTAGCTGAGAACTTAACTTTGTAAGATGGAATTCACTCATTCCTACACTAAGAAATTAGATAGGTTGTTCCCTTAAGAACTGACTCCAGGTCTTGAACAACGGGGCCCCGCCCTTTATAAGGGAATGAGTCTATGGTAGGACCTTAGACTTGTTATTCATTAGAGGATCATTGGTGCTTAAGGAACAAAGAGGTAATCACAGGGGTAAAATGGTAATTTGACACAGTTGTGACCACGAACAACCTGTGAAGGGTCGAATCATGGATAATGACTGTATCAGTGGACACAATACAATCTACAGTGAGGAGAGTGCAACTACAAGTTTATAGTGGAGTGACTTGTAGTTAATGAATATTGATTGACTGGATCAAAGAGTTTGATCAGTTAATTTCACATCATTGGAGCTCATGAACTGTAGGTCCATTAGGTCCCTCCGTTGGCTCAACATGGTAATATCGAGGGTATAAAGTTAGGAATGAAATTGAAGTGTTCAATTTCATATGTGAGGTGTTATATCAATTATATATGATATGATTGATATAATATATAGTTTTAATGTGAATTAGATTCACATATAAACCATATACTAATGAGAGAATAGAGGAGGGGTAGGATGGTCATTTCCACCCTATTTGCCTATATATATAGTTGCATGAGATGCAACTAGGTTAAGTAAGTGAAGCTAAGCACTTGGTGAAACCCTAGCCTCTCTCACATTGTGTTGGAAATAGTTCCAACTACATTCTCACAAAACACCTCACCTCTCCTAAAGGGTACCCACCTTCCTCCCTCTCCTAGAGAACAACGGAGAAGATCTGGTGGTAGTGTCCGTGATCACTTGGGTTTGTGTTGCTGAGATCGTAGCAATGGCAGAAGGGGCACTCGAAGAAAGGTTCTTCAAAGGTATATTTCTTGTTGTCCATATTATGTTTTATGATTAATCTAGTTAAATTTATTCTTGAATGAAATCTAAGTAACGAAATCAAGAGCGCGTGATTCACAATCGCTTCCGCTGCGAGACTCGATTCCATTCAATTGGTATCAGAGCCCAATTGTGTTCTTGATTTGCGTTCTGAATTTTTCAAGAACGAGGTGGGATTTACTGTTTTGCATGAGATGTATGAACAGTTTTGCAAATTAGATGTTTTTGATTTTGGCACTTAGATTTATAATTTTTCCATTGAATCGTTCAATGTAAAGGCCTGGTATTTTGGGCATTTTTAATTGTAAATCGAGTCTGTAAGTCCGTGTCGATCGAGGCAAAGTGGTTGCTGAGAATATCCGAGCGAAAACGAGCAAGGAATAGGAGATTCCATGTGTTATGCGTAATGCGCGTTACAACGCTGCTTCATTGGCGTTACAGCAGCTGCGCTTGCGGAAGGAGCGCGCAGAGAGACGCAGCAGCGTTAACGCGCAGCTAAGCTGCTAAGGCGCGTTTCAACTGGCAGAAGAAGACAAGGAGCAGCGTTGCAACGCTTATAGAAGTGTTGCAATGCCACAGACATTTCACGCAAACAACAACGGGCAGAAACAGATTTTTTATTATATATTAAATATAAAAACGTTTTATATTTAATTTAATTTATTTTAATTAATATAATTAGATTATATTAATTAAAATTGATTTTAGGGTGCCAAAATTGGTCTAATTTTGCTATTTGAATTATGCAATTGTTGTGTAACTATTGTCATGCATAATGTATGCTTTTATTTTAGAAATCTCACTTTAGGTTAAGCATTTTCATGCATCATTTATAATATAAAGAGTTATATTATATAGTTTGCATGATTAATTAATATAAAGTTGTTATATTAATTTATGGACAGCATTGACATGCATTATATATCATGAGATGATTATGCTATAAATGTTTTATTATTCATGTGATGCATGATCAAGCACTATAACATAGTATGCATGTCACCTAAAGTTAATTATTAGTTTTAAAATGTTTAGATAATAGACCTTAGGTTATCTAGTTCTAATTAGATTAGAATTAGGAACCAAGTAATTTATAAGCTATGATTAAAAGAGGAACTCTGTCTAAGGAAGGTTCTGTCTAGGTTGGGGTATTTAAGTCGATGAAAGCAGAACACCCTAGTGGGAGAGCTCGACCTAGGAGTGAAATTTAATCAGAGAGTTTATAAATTACAGTAGCGTCAGCAGGTTTATTAAGAGGTTAATAAACTAGAAATCCTAGGTTTAATATACAGAGTTATATTGAAAAACTTAGGATAAAATCAATATAAGAGTTATATTGATTATCGATACAAGAGTTATATTGATAAAGTTAGGTAAAACCATTAGTCGGGTTTTAGCCTAAGTAAGATTCCTATAACTTTAAAGTATTTAGTGGGAGGAAAAGTATATATGATACATATTTTTCCACCTACGTTATCTCCGAGAAATTCACTCCGTGAGACTCATACTTGGTCTCGTGGCGCAAACGGAAGCGTCCCCCTTTGGATGGTGTTTGTATGAGTCAATATCAAGGTGAATGAAGAGGATGCTTATAGTGAGTGGGAGCAGGTTTTGTGAAAAACAAAACCTACGGTCTCTTTTGTCAGTTTACACCGTTAGACCATTATGGTCAGCCTACTAGTTTGGCCTGGACCAGACAATCCGTTTGGAGGGCTTGATCATAGGGGATCGAACACAGTAGACACCCGAAAGGGATAAAGATTTCCTTAGTCTGTTTTTCAATCTGGTCTTCCCTTCGGTGGATTTTATTGGATGGAGACTCTGGGATCTAAAGACAGAGGGTTACACTCACGGGGTACATAAGTTGTGTATGTATCCTGATCGAAAAATGGTAACTAAAACCTATAGGAATAAGAGTTATTCTTGCATTAGGTTTTGGTCAAGAGTGTCTTGATCCATAGGAGGAGTGTTTTTTATTACCCTTCGGTGTCATACATTCTAAACCTTTAGAGTATCATTGAAAATTATAAATGACCTAGGAATCATTTGATAATTAGCTAAAACATGATTGGATTAGAGTTATAGCAAGAAACTCATACAAGTTAGTTTGTAAATTTTTCAGCAAAAATGTCTAGCTCTATTATTTCCTTATTGGGTGCGAAAAAGTTAACCGGAGAGAATATGATGACTTGGAAAAACAAACTCAACACTATATTGGTAGTGGATGATCTGAAGTTTGTGCTCACTGAGGAGTGTTCTCAGGTGTTAGGCTCGAATGAGTCACGAAATGTTCGTGATGCATATGATCGATGGATCAAGGCCAATGATAAGGCCAAGGTCTACATGCTGGCAAGTATGTCTGACATATTAGCCAAGAAGCATGAGGGCATGATAACCGCCAAGAAAATCATGGATTCTGTGCCGGGTATGTTTGGAGAACAGTCCACACAGGCCCGACACAATGCCCTAAAGTACATATTTAACTCAAGGATGCAAGAGGGTACATCTGTTCGGGATCATGTCCTGGATATAATGGTGCACTTTAACGTCGCAGAGTCGAATGGTGCTTCCATCGATGAGTCGAGGCAGATCAGCTTCATTCTGGAAATCCTTCCAGATAGTTTCCTACAGTTTAGAAGTAATGTTGTTATGAACAAGCTTAGTTTTAATCTTACCTCCCTTCTGAATGAACTCCAGACCTTTCAATCTTTGATGAAAATTCAAGGATCGAAAGGTGAGGCAAATGTTGCCAGTAGGAGTTATCACAGAGGTTCGACCTCTGGGACAAAAACAGTGGTTTTATCTTCTTCTAACAAGAAAGGGAAGAAGAAGAACATGAAGAAGGTTGGAAAAGGGAAACAAGCTGACAAAACTGCCGCCCAGAAGGGCAAGAAAGTCAAAGAAGTTGCTGACAAATGAAAGTGTTTCCACTGCAACGAAGACGGGCATTGGAAACAGAACTGCCCGAAATACATTGCAGAAACGAAGAGGGAAGGTAAATATGATTTACTTTGCCTAGAAGCTTGTTTAGTGGATAATGATAAAACTGCTTGGATACTTGATTCAGGCGCCACTAATCATGTTTGCTCTTCTTTTCAGGGAATTGATTCCTGGCAGCAGCTACAGAAAGGTGAGATAACACTCCGAGTTGGAAATGGAGAAATGTCTCAGTTGTAGCAGTAGACACGATGAAACTTTATTTTGACAAGAAATATATGTTGTTGGACAATATATTAGTGATACCAGGGTTTACTAGAAACCTTATTTAAATTTCTTGCCTCATAGAATAATGTATTTTTGTTTCTTTCTCAATGAATAAAGTGTTTATTTTAAAGAAAGGTGTGGAAATATGTTCAGCTTCATTAGAAAATGGATTGTATGTTTTAAGGCCTAATTCAGTCAAAATTGTTTTGAACACTGAATTATTTAAAACTGCAAACGCACAAACTAAGAAACGTAAAATTTCTCCTAAAGAAAATGCTCATCTTTGGCATATAATATTGGGTCGCATTAATCTCAATAGGATTGAGAGATTGGTAAAGAATGAATTTCTAAATGAGTTAGAAGAAAATACTTTACTTGTACGTGAATCTTGCCTAGAAGGCAAAATGACTAAAAGACGTGGAAAAGGTTATAGAGCCAAAGAACCTCTTGAGCTTATACATTCAGACCTTTGTAGTCCAATGAATGTTAAAGTCAGGGGAGGATGTGAGTATTTCATCTTTTTTATAGATGATTATTCTAGATTTGAGCATATTTACCTAATGCACCAACAGTCTGAAGCACTTGAAAAGTTCAAGGAATTCAAGACTGAGGTTGAAAATCAATTAGGTAAAACCATTAAAACACTTCGATCGGATCGAGGTGGAGAGTACATGGATTTAAAATTCTAAAACTATATGATAGAACATGGAATCACGTCCCAACTCTCAGTTCCCGGTACACCACAGCAAACGGTGTATCGAAAAGGAGAAATAGAACCTTGTTGGACATGGTTTGATCAATGATGAGTTATGCTCATCTCCCTAGTTCCTTTTGGGGTAACGCAGTGGAGACTGCAATATACATTTTGAACAATGTGCCCTCAAAAAGTGTTTCTGAAACACCTTTTGAACTCTAGAAAGGACGTAAAGGTAATTTATGTCATTTCAGAATTTGGGGATGTCCAGTACATGTGCTTGTGACAAATCCAAAGAAGTTGTATTCACGTTCAAAACTATGCCTATTCGTAGGATACCCAAAAGAAACAAGAGGTGGTTTATTTTATGATCCTAAGGAAGATAAGGTTTTGGTGTCGACAAATGCCACTTTCTTAGAGGAGGACCACATAAGGGACCACAAATCAAAAAGTAAAATTGTGTTGAGTGAGTTAGACGGAACAATAGCAAAGGTTGCTAATAACACTAGTATATCAACAAGAGTTGTTCATACTAGCTTGTCTAGTCAAGAGAGCCCATCTCAAGAGTTGAGTATGCCTCAACGTAGTGGGAGGGTTTATAATACAACCTGACCGTTACATGGATTTATCTGAAACCCAAGTTGTTCTATCAGATGACAACTGCAAGGATCTATTGACTTATAATCAAGTGATGGTTGACAAAGACAAAGACAAATGGGTCATAGCCATGGGTCAAGAAATGTAGTCTATGTACTTCAATTCTGTTTGGGATCTTGTAGATAAGCCTGATGGGGTAAAACCTATAGGTTGTAAGTAGATCTACAAGAGAAAACATGGTGTAGATAGGAAGGTGCAAACCTTCAAAGCTAGATTAGTAGCAAAGGGTTATACCCAGGTAGAAAGGGGTTGACTATGAGGAGACTTTTTCACCTATTGCTATGGTAAAATCTACCCGTATCCTACTTGCCATTGCCGCATATTATGACTATGAGGTAAGGCAAATGGATGTCAAGACAACATTTTTTAATAACAATCTTGAGGAAAACATCTACATAGACCAACCCAAAGGGTTCATTAAACCAGGACAAGAGCAAAAGGTTTGTAGGCTTAAAAGGTCAATTTATGGACTGAAACAAGCCTCTAGGTCCTGGAATATATGATTTGATGAGGCAATCAAATCTTATGGTTTTGACCAGAATGATGATGAACCTTGTGTCTACAAGAAAATCATAAATAGTTCTGTTGCATTCCTAATTCTCTATGTGGATGATATCCGACTCATTAGGAATGGTGTAGGATATCTTACTGACAGTAAGGATTGGCTAGCTACGAAGTTCCAATTGAAAGATTTGGGTGATGCGCAGTTTGTTCTTGGGATCCAGATTGTCCGGAACCGCAAGAATAAAACACTAGCCTTGTCTCAAACATCTTACATAGACAAAGTGTTGTCAAGGTTTAAGATGCAAGACTCCAAAAAGGGCTTGTTACCTTTTAGACATGGAGTCGATTTGTCTAAGAAACAGTGTCCTAAGACACCTCAAGGAGTTGAGGATATGAGACGGATTCCTTATGCATCAGCTGTTGGGAGCCTGATGTACGCCATGTTGTGTACTAGGTCTGACATCTGTTTTGCAATTGGAATGCTCAGTAGGTATCAATCTAATCCAGGACTTGAACACTGGACAACGGTTAAAACAATCCTTGAGTATCTTCAGAGAACAAGGAACTGCATGCATGTGTATGGGGCTAAGGATTTGATCCTCACAGGATACACGGATTCTAACTTTCAGACTGATAAAGATTCTCGGAAATCTACATCAGGGTCAGTATTTACTCTTAACGGAGGAGTTATAGTATGGTGAAGAGTCAAGCAAGGATGCATCACAGATTCCACCATGGAGGTCGAATATGTAGCAGCTTGTGAAGCAGCTAAAGAGGTCGTTTGGTTAAGGAAATTCATGCTAAATTTTGTAGTTGTTCCAAATATGACTTTGCCCATCAAGTTGTATTGCGATAACAGTGGTGTAGTGGCAAATTCGAGGGAACCCCGAAGTCACAAGAGGTGAAAGCACATTGAGCGAAAATATCATCTCATCCGGGAGATCGTGCATAGAGGAGACGTGATTGTCACGAAGATAGCCTCATAGCACATCGTTGTTGATCCTCTTACAATGGCTCTCACGACTAAAGTATTTGAGAGTCACCTAGAAGGTCTAAGTTTACAAGACTTCCCCAACTAGGGCAAGTTGGAGTATTTTGTACAAAGGGTTTAAATGCCCTAGTTTATTGTATTTACATCACTGTAATAGTACTCCACAAGCTTTAGGTCAAGTGGGAGATTGTTGGGATGTATGCCCTAAAACTTGTGTAATTTTGATCAAATAAATCAAGAGTTATTTGTTTTGATAAAATTACAGTCTTGCTTTATAAATCCAATAAACTAAGCTCCAAGGTTATAATATATATCTTGAACATCAGTGTAATGGACACTATTTGGATTATATTCAAGAATATAACCTAAATGGTCTATGGTATAAGAATAAGGTTGGAAAACTCATTCTGGTAACACCATGGAAGTGGCCAACTTTGTAATTAGTACAAATGAGGTAGTCCAACTCATTCATATAGTTGACATGCGAGTGGGAGCATCCTGTATGAAGAGTTCATACAAGACAAGAACGCAAATCCTTAGTCTAACCACTGTAACACCATTAACAGGATAAGACTAGTAATTTATAGATGGTCATTAGTGACTCGACCTGAATCCTGAGCGAGTTAAGAACTCCTGCTTATAAGGGTTTGTCCTTAGACTAGTATGGGTGAGAGTGGCACATGCCGACTCAATAAGTCTACCTTTTCGGGACGAACCTCGTGAGGTAGTCGGAACTTAACGTGTAAGATGGAATTCACTCATTCCTACACTAAGGAATTAGATAGGTTGTTCCATTAAGAACTGACTCCAGGTTTTGAACAACGGGGCCCCGCCCTCTATGAGGGAATGAGTCTATGGTAGGACCTTAGATTTGTTGTTCATTAGAGGATCAGTGGTGCTTAAGGAACAAAGAGGTAATCACAGGGGTAAAACGGTAATTTGACCCAATTGTGATCACGAACAACCTATGTAGGGTCGACTCATGGGTAATGACTGTATCAGTGGACACAATACAATCTACAGTGAGGAGAGTGCAACTACAAGTCTATAGTGGAGTGACTTGTAGTTAATGAATATTGATTAGATCGGATCAAAGAGTTTGATCGATTAATTTCACATCATTAGAGCTCATGAACTGTAGGTCCATTAGGTCGCTCCGTTGGCTCAACATGGTAATATCGAGGGTATAAAGTTAGGAATGAAATTGAAGTGTTCAATTTCATATATGAGGTGTTATATCAATTATATATGATATGATTGATATAATATATAGTTTTAATGTGAATTAGATTCACATATAAACCATATACTAATGAGAGAATATAGAAGGGGTAGGATGGTCATTTCCACCCTATTTGCCTATATATATAGTTGCATGAGATGCAACTAGGTTTAGTCAGTGAAGCTAAGCACTTGGTGAAACTCTAGCCTCTCTCACATTGTGTTGGAAAGAGTTCCAACTACAATCTCACAAAACACCTCATCTCTCCTAAAGAGAACCCATCTTCCTCCCTCTTCTAGAGAACAACGGAAAAGATCGGTGGTAGTGTCCGTGATCACTTGGGTTCGTGTTGCTGAGATCGTAGCAGTGGGAGAAGGAACACTTGAAAAAAGGTTCTTCAAAGGCATATTTCTTGTTGTCTATATTATGTTTTATGCTTAATAGTTAAATTTGTTCTTGAATGAAATCTAAGTAACGAAATCAAGAGTGCACGATTCACAATCTCTTCTGTTGCGTCAATCCCCTTCAAGGATCTCCCGGACGAAGAAGTTTTCTACGTTGAAATTGCAGAGCCTTGGATTATGTACTTTGATGGTGCATCACGAAGAAGTGTGGCAGGTGTCGGCATAATCTTCATCTGACCTGAAAAATACATGTTGTCGTTTAGTTTCACCTTGAGTAAATTGTGTTCAAACAATGTAGCAGAATATCATGCTCTTGTCATTGGCCTTCAAATAGCTTTGGAATTCGGGATTGTGCACATGGAAGTCTTTGGTGATTCAAAGTTGAAAATAAATCAACTCTTACTCCAATACGAGGTGAAACATGAATATTTAAAGCCTTATTTCATTTACGCAACCAACTGTTGGAGAAATTTTACAGCATAGTATTGGAGCATGTCCCTAGAATGGAAAACATGAAGGCAGATGCTCTGGAAAACTTGGCCACTGCTTCGACTGTGACGGACAATGTCACCATGAACATTAATCTTAGCCAAAAATGGATTGTTCCATCAGCGGAAGATCAATGTGAAGAAGTCGACCTCATATCCATCTACGTAATTGAGGAAGAAGATTGGCGGCAACCCATTATAAATTACTTGCAGTATGGAAAACTCCCCACTAACCTTCGACATAAAGCTGAGATACGAAGGAAAGTTGCACAGTTCATCTACTATAAAGGTATTCTCTATCGACGATCTTATGAAGGTTTTTTCCTGTGATGCTTAGGAAAAGAAGAATCTTTAAAGGCACTAGAGGAGGCGCATTCAGGTATTTGTGTTGCCCACCAGTCCGAATCAAAGCTTCAGTTCCAGTTGGAAAGAATGGGCTACTACTGGCCTACAGTGGTAGCCCATTCTTTACATCTATGACTCTATGGAATATGCAAAGAAATGTGAGGCTTGCCAGTTCCATGCCAACTTCATCCATCAACTATTAGAGCCTTTACATCCGACTGTTGCTTCTTGGCCCTTTGAAGCTTGGGGGCTTGACCTCGTTGGTCCAATAACACCTAAATCTTCGACAGGTAACTCTTATATTCTGATAGCGACAAACTACTTTTCAAGATGGGAAGAATCAATTGCGTTAAGGGAAGTAAAGAAAGAAAATGTGGTAGAATTTATTCGAACACACATAATTTATCGTTATGGCATCCCACATCGCATTGTGACGGTTAATGGAAGACAATTTGCCAACAACCTAATGGACAAACTATGTGAGAAATTTAAATTCAAGCAATACAAGTCGTCCATATATAACGCCGTGGCAAATGGTTTAGCAGAGGCTTTCAACAAGACTTTATGCAACCTACTGAAGAAGGTGGTTTCCAAGACAAAAAGAGATTGGCAAGAAAGGATTGATGAAGCACTCTGGGCTTATAAAACTACGCAGCGCACTCCTATAGAAGTCACGCCTTACTCGCTTGTCTACTGGGTGGAAGTTGTTCTCTCTTTGGCAAGAGAAATTCCGTCGTTAAGGATGGCCATACAAGAGGGGCTGACAACTGAAGATAATGCGAGGTTGCGCCTTCAAGAGTTGGAAGCACTTTATGAAAGAAGACTTGATGCTCAACAGGCATTGGAATGTTACCAAGCTCGAATGACTAAAGTCTTCGACAAGAATATCAAGCATCGATCTTTCCAAGTCGGCGATCTAGTACTTGTTGTTCGATGACCCATCATCACTACGCGACATACGGGAAGTAAATTCACATCCAAATGGGGCGGGACCTATGTTGTTAAAGAAGTCTACACCAATGGGGCATACAAGATTATCGACAAAAATGGCATGAGGAATGGTCCCATCAACGAAAAGTTTCTTAAGAAATTTTATGTTTAAAATGTTGTAAACACTCCTAATCGTAAGAGTATAAACTACATGATGCTCCTGGCCCGCATGAGCTTAAAAGGTGAACGACCCATATATTATTCATGAGTTGTATTAAGTCATGAGTTGAATAAAAAAAAAAGAGAATTTAAGTCATACGTTGAATTCAACGATATATTATGCCTAAGCAAATGGGGGTTGAAATTTACAATATGGAAAAAAAAAGCATAGCTAAATCATCCACTTGTAATCTTGCAATTCTTGATGAGTACCCTCTAAATATTCGCAGAGCACTTTGAGACTCTCAGTGCCTTGTTCACTCGCAACAGGAGTGTTCTCAACTGCGTTCATCTCTTCCCGTATCTTGGAGATCTCTAATTGTCGTTGAGCCGATAAATTTTCTTCTTCTGAAATTAGAAGCATGGTCTTTTCATGATGAGCTTCTAAGGCCTTAAGCTGGGCTTTGAGTCTTTCAAGCTCAAGAAGTGTCTGCTCAGACTCCTGTTGGTACATATTTTTCTTTTTAAGAGAATGATTATCACTAGTCGTGATGTCATCAATCCTACTCCGAAGCTCAGCTAAGCTTTGATCTTTTTGAGTTGAAGTTAGTTTTGAAGAATTCAGCTGATTCAACTCACTGTACTTTCCCACATGGCAAAAGTAATCACCTGCAAATTGTTGAAAAGTCGGCAAATTGGTCGCATCAACGCCTGCGATGGTTTGAAATATTTTAATCATTTCTGGTTCAAGAGAAGGAACTTTCTCAAAAGATGCGCGAGCAAGTTTATTCCTTACAGCCTCCCACATGGTCTATGCAGCCTGGCGTTGTATGCTAGAAAAATGCGAAATCATCTCGTCGACATTGAAGATGGAAGCCTCCGGACCGAACTTTGCACCTCTTGTTGAGGTTGTATACTAACAATTGTAGAGGTGATCAAAGTCATCACTTGGTTGGTTGGTGCTTCGAATGACCCAATCTGCGCCGGAAGAACATCGAGAATATGACGACTTGTTGGTGACTGATCTCCCAAAGATTCCTATACAAGGTGGAACGAGTGTTAGTAATATATAAAGATGAATCCTTAAACAACTTAAAGAAAAGGTCAAAAGAAGGAGGTGCTCACCTGAAGACTGGGAGGCTCAAGCGGAGGAAGAACGTTTGAAGTACCTTCAAGTAAGTTATTATTAGGAGTCGATAGCCTCCCCATTTTTTTCGGTCTCTTCCAATGGCAATCATCATTGCTACTTTGGCTAGCATCATCACCACCAGAGGGGCCCTCTTGGTCGATTGGTGTCTCTGTTGGAGCCTCGTGAACGCTTTTACCTTTATTACTAGCACTTGGGTCTTCAATTGTAACTTTGCAGACAGTCTCACAGGCGCCATTATCTCCTGGATCTCTGAGAGATTTCTGTTTACTTGGAGAAGGGGGCATGCTATTCACCAAAAGTTGTCGGCCTTCTACGAGATAGTAGTCATGCTTACGCGACCACCAACTCTTGTAAGCTTGAGTTATTTGAGAGCGAGGGTTCAACTCAAATGGAGGTAGATGTACGTAAGATGAAGTCAATGTCTTAGTGTAGAGGCACCAGTGATGAATAACATTTTCCAAGCTAACGTGCGGAAGGTCCCCATATAAGTCATTTGGCACGTCTTGGTAAAATCCAAACTAACGGCCAAAACGATATGGGCTATAAGCTTCGATGGTCATCAATTGGCCATGGCGAGAAGATAAATAACATGACCGAAGACTTATGAAAAAAGAGGAGGTGCCAAATGACAAACCTTTGACATCTCGCAAGGTTTTGGGTTTCTTCCTAGAGACAACATTTACATCCCACATTATGGATACACCCTCATCAGTCTACGAGCTTCATGTGGGTCGAAGCATTTTGCACCACCCTCTCTCGAGTAGTCGACCATCTAGGGCCCCTTCAACAACGTGGTGTGCTTATGATGCGTGCCAAAGTAATGAGCAAGCCATCCATACACGTAATGAATGGGAAAACAAATCTCTGAACACCTCGTTTTGTGAGGAGTATTATAAATTTGACCAAGACAATGATAAATGTTGAACAATACTGGAACAGTAAGGTTGAACAATCTTCCCTCCGCCATAAGTGATGCAACTTTAAAAACACCAGGGCGAAGCAAACCTATGCTTTTGTAAGGGAAGACAAAAACACACAACCAACAAGAGAGAAAAGCGGCCAGGAAAGTTTGCTCCTCCCATTCTTTGTCCACTCCAAGGAGTTGAAACACCTCCTGTTCCTCAGCAACCCACTCACGCACATCAGTGTTAGAGCCATCGCGATTATAAGTGGAGAGAGGGCGACCCTTCCTTGGTCTGCGTGATGGAGGCTTGGAATACTTTAATTTACCTTTAAACCAAAAGGAAATCCACTGATGCACAGAAAATTTGTTGCCTTTCCATTTGTTGAGACGCAAGATGGTGATAAGCGTGGAAGAGGTAACTACAACTCTTCGGTAGAGAGTCGGTCTGGTTGCGCATCCCCACCAGTTCTCCGCGAGAGGGGATAACCTCATCATAAAATCTTCCCTTGATGGGAAGGCCTCCAAATTTCCACATATCCCACAAAGATAGGGATATCTCTCCGGCCGCAGTATGGAGCGTGTTGGTGGCAGGACACCAAGCTTCGCAAAAAGCTCGGATGGTGTCTTGATTACTATCATAAGTGTATAGTGAAGCCATCACAGCCCCCAACATATTGGAACCTCGCAAGACTTTTTGGTTCCGAGCCACGACAAGTTCAAGCCATTCCCAATAAAGGGGAATATAGCCAAACTCCCCGTTTAATTTCAGGTAATAGCTCCAACAACGAACCTGAGTTTCAATGATTCGACGCAACACTGGATCGTCATTTGACTTCTTCTTGTGAAGGGAAGGTCGTAAAATCCACACTCGGTTGTTAGAGTTCTCGTCTAAAGGTTTGTCGACAGATAAGGTGGACAAAAAACATGTATCGTCTGACTCAAGTCTCGACTCCTTGACTGATTCTCCTACTGGAAGGACGGTTCCGCTATTTGCAGGTCGACTCTCGTCATCTAAAATAACAAGTCGTCTCGTTTCCTCATCTAAAACTTCCGTAAAGAACACCATGACCCCTACAAAAAAAAAAGGTTAAAAAGAAGCGGAGCTGCAGGGAGCGTGAGCAATCCACTCACCTCCAAGGCACAAACTGAGTAGCGGGGAACATGAGCAATCAACTCACCTCGAAGGCATGAACTGAGCTGCAGGGAGCGTGAACAATCCACTCACCTCCAAAGCACGAACAGGGAGCGGGGAGCGTGAGCAATCCACTCACCTCCAAGGCACGAACGAAGCTACGGAGACTCCTCGAGATTGGTGACTTAAAGACGCGAACCGAGTTGCGGAGAGTGTGAGCTAATTCATTAAAAAAATAATATATTAAAAAAAAAGGAAGAAAAAGGGGTGCTTCACGGAACCCCATGAATTTTTATTATTTTATTATTTTTTCTTTCTTTTCTTCTCTCTCCCCATCACTTCTTTCCATCATTTTCTCTCTCCCCATTACTTCTCTCCAATCACTCTTTCTCTCTCCATCATTATTTCACTATCTCTCCCTCCATTCTCTTTCACTTCCTCTCATTTTCCCTCTTTCTTCTTCCTTCCTCTCTCCCTTTTCACTCTCTGTTTCTTCTCCCTTTTCACTTTTTTTTCTTTTCTTCCTCACCTCACGTCCTCCACTCCAACAACACACAGTGACGAGAGTGGCGCCTCACCAGCGACTGTGCTTTGATCGGAGGGTATTGCTCGACAACACGCAGTCGATTGGATGGCGGCTTGTAGTGATTCGACCCACGATAATCTGAACAGATTCGTCAGCTTCGGAGATCTACGGCGGCTTATGGGCTCGAATCAGTGTCTGGCGGTTCAGCGAAAATAAGATCAACTCAGCGGCTACGATGCTTCAACGCTCAGATCTTCGAGTATGAAGCTTCATCCAATGTTGCTTGAGAAAACTCGTGCATAGTATGGGTATATATAGGAAATCTTTGGAGAAGATTTGGGCTTTTGTTGCTGAGTTTGCATATAAATCTCAACTAAAGTTCAAAGAAGAAATTTGATTTTAAGATGAGAGTTTGAAAGTCATAGAATTAAGAGCTCAAATCGAGCTCATTTGTTGCTTTTCGGTTTGAATTTGGACTTTTATGAGCTCTTCTCTTAATTAAAAAATTGGGCTCACCTAAAAAAAAATTTTAAAAAAATCAAAATAGAGATAAACCAAAATTTCATTAAAAAAAAGTTTTTTTTTCTCTCTTTCAAAATTTTGATCAAAATTGATTTTTTTAAAAATTTTTTGGTATATATCAAAGTTTTTGTTTAAATTTTAAATTAAGCCCCTTTAAATTTTGGGTTTAATTTAATTTTGGTTGAATCTAAATTTTGGCTATATTCCAAATTTAGCTTTTCTAAGTCAAAACTTTGGCTTTGAATTAAAATCACAAACTAAATTTTGATGAAATTCTCAATTATCTCATGATTAATTTTGTCTCAAACCAAAGTTGGAGTAAATTTTACCAAATTCAAATAAAATGTTTGTGCAAAATTTCAAAATTTAATCAAATTTTAAAAAAAAATGTGGATAGAATTTTCAATATTACCCAAAATTGTTTTGAATTAAAGTAGAACATAAACTCTACTAAATTCAAATCAAAATTTCATGCCAAATAAAAAAAATCAAAATATTTACACAAATTCATATTTTGATAAATTGGCCAAAAAAATGTCAACAAAACAAAAAAAATCAAGTTATGAACAAAATTACGTTTGACACATAAATGGAATTCAAACTAGGAGCAAACTTCGTTAAAATTTAGAACAAGCCTCTTAAGTCTTGATTTCAAAGTAACTTTTTCGAAATTCACCCACATATACTTGTGTATAAATCTCGAAAATGGGGCATTTGTTGGAATAGAAATTTTGACAAATCCGAAATTCTCACGTCAAGTTTGATGGTGAAATCATATTTAATAAGGGATTATTTAAATTTCAATGATCCCTAAATTAAATTATGGCAAAATTCAGGTACACATTTGGGCTCTACCCAAATTGAAGACCCAAATTAGTCAAGTCTAGCCCAAAGTCCAAGCCCAGTCCAAATGTAGAGGACCAAATCAACCTGGCCTAGTCCAAAAGACTGGTCCAAAGTCAAACAGGCTCAACCCAGATGACTGACCCAAAGTCAAACAGGCTCATCCCAGATGACTGCCAAAGTCAAACAGGCTCAGCCTAGATGACTGGTCCAACATCAACTTGACCCAGTCCAGCAGACCCAAGCTCATCAGGAGGCCCAGAGGAACTCTATAAATAGAGACCTCCCTCCTTCATTTTAAAGGTCTAGAACTGAAGAAGCTTAGAGAGAATTCAGAAACAAAGTTGTAAAGTCTCCAGAAGCTCTTGAAGATCAAACACTGCCTGAATGAAGAACACTTCACGGAGATCGTGAAGAACACGCCACGAATCCATTGAAGTTTTCAACACTGAGAACAAGTTGTTTCAACCCTCGATCACGCCACGAATCCATTGAAGTTTTCAACACTGAGAACAAGTTGTTTCAACCCTCGATCACAACATACAAGTAGGAGAGAGAATCAGAAGATCAAACACTAGAGATTGTACTCCCAACACCTGAAATCAATACAAATACGAAATTCATTTACACGTGTCTTATTTCCATTCGTTGGTTGAAGTCTCGTGTGAATAGTGTGTATGACTAATTCATTTTTAAAGGGAAAAAAGGGTTTATTATTAAATTAAAGAAATGTGTGTATGCTAGATTGACTAACCTTACAATTCATAAATTAGTTTAATTGAACTAACTTCTATAAGCCAAAATAGTATAAAGTGAATTGATTTGAGTGATAAATGAAATTACAAATCAAATTTGAACCAGATAAAATTTATTATTATTATTAAGTTTATGTTGGTTTGGAATAAAATACTGTAAACTTTTTATGATTATTTTTTATTTATTTTAACGCAAGTTATACATTTTATTATTTTCTATGTACTAAATTTATTTTTACTAAACAAACCAAAAACAAGAAATAGTTATCAAACAAATGTCTGTTTCTATTTCTTTTTTTAAAAAAACAAGAAACAGAAATAGTTATCAAACATGTTTCTGTTTTTAATTTTTAAGAAACGTGAAATATGAAACAAGAAACAGAAACAGGAAATAGGAAACGAGAAACGAGAACGTTATCAAACGGGCCCTTAACAGCTCAAACCTTCGATATCATCCGGCCTTCGGCATTTCAGAGGCTAAGTATGCTTGTATGCAAAGAGAAGAGTACCTCATTAGGGCAAACTCTGGTGCAGTCATCTGCCTTCCAGAGGTTAAGCGTGCCTAGTGATAACTCACCATAAGTGAGTTATTTTACTAGAATTTTAGTGTTTAATCCACTTGAATTGCATTCAATTTAGTGATCCTCATGTTCTTTTATCCCTAAATTATGTGTGTTAGCTTTAAAATCTTGAATTTACGCATTAGGTGCAAAAAGAATTAATTTTGATGTTTTTGTGTTTTAATTCAAGAAATTTTGGAAAATAAGCTAACAGTTAATTAAAGACCAAAATTTGAGATTTTTCTTAACTCCAAAAATTCTTGCGTATTTTGATTTATAATTGACTTCATATATTTATTTGGGATTTTTCTGTGTGCAGGAGATTAAAAAAATTACAAGAATCCCTAAGGGCATTTTAGATATCTTACCCGAAGGGTAAGATGGTCTTTCTACCCCTAAGGGCATTTTTGTAATTTGTGGAATTAGGGCAACACCATCTTATATAAGAAGGCTAGGGTTCACAAGTGCAAAAGGGGGAGAGAAGGAGTAGTCGCAAAAGAGGAAGAGACCGAGAGAGAACGGGCGATTGCTACAGCAAAAGTGTGCATTGGAGAGGAAAATCGTGAAGGTTCCATTGCTGTAGCAATCGTAGGAGTTAGAAAAAATTGAAGATTCATAGTGTTATTGCTGTAGCAAAACCGAGAGGCCATTGTTGTAACAAAATTGAGAGTGCAGTTCGATTTTCACAGATGTCATTCACGAAATTTGTGATTACCGGCGATCCAACCGTTGGATTTTACTAAAACTTTGTCAGCCTGTTGAGGACTCATAGAGCTCCCATTTGAACGGTTGGATCGTGGTTTCGAGCTTTCCTGTTTCAGATATCGCAGTCACATTGGGCGACAACAGCAGTTCGGTTTTTCACAGACGATGCTCACAAAGTTGTCGTTTCCGGAGTTTCAACCGTTGGACCGTGCTGAAATTTTGCCAGATTATTTGCAACTCATAGGACTTCGTTTTGAACGGTTGGATCGTCGTTCTGAGCTTCGGTGGATGAGATATCGCTGTCGCACAGAACCTGCAAAACTAAAATCTGCTACTATGGTCTGCTGTCTTTGGTGGTATCTTTTGCTTCGTGTCATTACCTCTCCTAATCTCTAATTGTTAATGTTGTTTTTCCGCTATTGGACACATATTTAAGACTATTTTTGTTCACTATTTTAGACCGAATTCGTGACTGTTTTTAGGCTAGAATTGTGACTGATTTATGATAAATTTGTGAACATCATTTGGTTGTTTTCTTGAATTCTTTGATGGATAAAAACATGCATCAATTAGAAGTTTGTGAGTTGATTCCTATCGTGAACTAATTTGTCTTAGGCAAGGGTTAGGTTGTTTTAATGTAATTTTGGAATAAATTTATAGTTGATGCCATTAATTGAATTTATGAAATTTTATTGAATTTAACATTGCACGAGAATTAAAATTGGCCTCTTTAATTTCTCTAGAATTCACGAACTTAATAGAGCTAGTGAATTAGAAAACTAAAATTTCATTCTAGGATTATTGAGTTGATTAGAGATGATTAACCCACCTAGAACCTTAAATCATGAGCATAATTTAGATCTTAATTGAGAGATTGTAGGTTTTAAAACTTAGTGATTTTGAAAGAAATCATTTGAATACATGTGTAGGTAAATTCAAGGCATCACTCAAAATTCATTCCAATTGAATACGAAAACTCCAACCTTACCCGAGCCTATATTTTTCATTAAAAAAATCTCATCTCTTGCATCTTCCCTCTTAGTTGCATTCTCCTCTCCCCGCATTTAAATTCAATTATTTTCTTTTGTCTTATCTTATCTTTCTTACTCATCAATTTATTTATTTACAATAGTAATTTGCACACTCATGCATTGCACTAAAATAAGAAAATTTGCTAGGACACTCATTGATTTAGGTTTAGCTAGTCCTCGTGGGATCGATACTTTAACTTATCACTTGCTGCACTCGATCGTGTATACTTGCACGTCGTAGAAGTGTCAGAGTCTCATTCTAATTTGCATTAGTTTAGGGCACTGATATTTTCGCATCACCTAAGAAGGAAAGAAAAAAAATACATTAAGTTTCGCCTGGGACGCGACCGTCAGCTCTTCAAAGGTTGAGTGTGACCACACCAAGAAATGAAGAGCCTACCACATCAGTCTTTGATCGAAATCAACCTGAAAGATTGGTGGAGACTTCAAAAGATGTATCCTATAACAAGGAAGAAATCGATGAGAATATTCGCAGCGCTATTCCCTCTCGAAAGAAAAGAAAGACTTTTGTTGTCATCAACACAGAAGGTTCATTGAGAGTAAAAAGACGTGACGTGGTCGTCACCAATCCTGCAAAAGAAGACTTAGAACAAGACAAAAGGGAGGCTTCTTGCCACCACATTACATTTAAAGAAGACAATGTTTGAAAATGATGCAGATGATGCTCCACCGTCGTGGACGAACTCACGACGAACTTAAAGAAGTGAATCTTGGGACAATAGAAGAACCATGTCCCACTTTTATAAGTTCGTCACTTACTCGCGACTCGCGAAGAGGAGGGTGATTATATGAATCTTCTCACTAAATATAAATAAATTTTTGCTTGGTCATACAAGAAGATTCCAGAGTTAGACCAAAACATAACAAGGGTTTCGACCAATCAACTCAAAGACGCTTTCAGCCCGAACTCATCCCTCAGATCGAAGTGCAGGTCAATAAACTCATCGAAGCAGGATTTGTTGTGAAGTTATGTCTGAAAGACAATTTTCCACACCTATTACATAAATTATGGTGGACGCCACTATGGGTAAATTATGGTGGACGCCACTATGGGTAAATTATGGTGGACGCCACTATGGGTAAATTATGGTGGACGCCACTATGGGTTATGAAGCTTTATCCTTCATGGATAAATCGAATGGCTAAGATGAGGACGATTTTTCGAACCCAAAAAAGATATATTGCTAAATTCTACTAATTCAAATAAAAATTTTATGCCAAAAAAGGGAAATCAAAATATTGACCAAAATTCATATTTTAATAAATTGACATAAAAAAGTGTGTAAAAAAAATCAAATTATGAACTAAAATCAGTATTTTGATTAAATTAACACATCAAATGGAATTCAAATTACGAGCAAACCTCATCAATCAGCCCGATCTAGAAAGGTTGACCCAGTTCAAAATGGTTAGCCAACCAAGCCCATTCCAAAATGGTTAGCCAACCAAGCCCATTCCAAAGGAACTGGCCTAATGCTAGAAGACTCTTTGAAATGATGGGATACTTTCTTTACCTCGAGAATAAGCTCTTCAGCTCTTGAGAACGAATCAGAGGATCAAATACTGTAATCACAAATACTAAAATTAATACAAATAAAAGTCATTTACACATACTCAAATACTAGAGATTGTACTAATTAATACAAATAAAAGTCATTTACACGTACTAAGTTTCTTGGTTGAAATGATGTGTGAACACTCTCTCTCACCACTCTCCAATCTACCAGCGCTCGACCCACGACAGCTTGAACGGAAGGCGACGACATCTCGATGACGAGTGGAATGAACAGACGGTTGACGACGGCTTTAGAGATCTACAGTGGTTGGAGCTCGACGCCGACTCGATGTTGCTGCACAAACTCGACACACGACGACGGCAGCTTCTACCTCAACTCTGGCTTCAACTTGAGAGTACGGTGGCAGGAACGACCTTGCGGAATCCGAAAACGATGGCAGGTTCTCGCGCTCAATTGTTGATTCTTACCCGCATTGCTCCGATCGATATTTATAGGAAAAATTGGAAGAGACTTGTTGTTTGATTTCGGATAAATCTAAACTGAAGTTTGTTTAAAAAATAAATAAAAGTGGTAAATCTCAACTGAAGTTAAAGAGGTGTGGTTCAAAAATGGGGTTTTGAAAATCTATGAGATGTCCTCAATCATTTCAGCTTGGACAACTTCATCAACTCAAAAAAATTAGCTCAAAAACTAAAATTTTGTTTTAAAATACCACGGTAATATCTAAAATTAGATTAAGTTTTTTTTTCACGGTCAAGATTGAGAATGAAATAAAAGATTCATTAAAAAAAAGTTTCTAAAGTTTTGGACATAACTTAAACTTTTATCCCAAACTAATTTTTTTGCCCAATTTTAAATTAAATTTCTTAAATTTTAGGCATAAATCAAACTTTTGTCTAACTTAAATTTTACCAAATTTCAAATTGGGTTTCTCAAAATTTGTGCTTAACTAAAATTTTTGTCAAAAGCTAAAATTTTGCCAAATTTTTAAATTAAATTTCTCAAATTTTGAGCATAAATCAAACTTTTGTCCAATCTAAATTTTGGCCAAATTTCGAATTGGCTTTCACAAAATTTTGGTCTAACTTAAATTTTTGTTCAGAACTAAATTTTTGCCAAATTTTTAAATTGAATTTCTCAAATCTTTGACAGAAATCAAACTTTTGTCCAATCAAAATTTTGACCAAATTTTAAATTAGGTTTCTCAAAATTTGGACCTAATTTAAACTTTTGTCAAAACTAAATTTTGGTCATATTCCAAATTAAATTTCTCAAACAAAAATTCAATCTAAATTTTGTCTTAAACAAAAGTTAGAGTAAATTTTAAATTTTATTCCAAATTCAAACGAAAATTGGATAAATGTCCAGCCTCTAATCGAATTTCAAATTTTTGGGATAGAATTTTTAATATTACCATAAATTTAGATTTTAAATTGAAGTAGAGCATAAATTCTGCTAAATTCAAATTTTATGGCAAAAAAGAAAATCAAAATATTGACTCAAATTCATTTTTTGGTAAATTGACATAAAAAAGTGTGTATAAAAAAATCAAATTATGAACCAAATTCCATATTTTGTTTAAAATTGATTCATCAAATAGAGTCCAAATTAGGAGCAAACACCTTAAGTTTTGATTCCAAAATAAATTTTTCGAAATTCATACTTGTGTATAAATCTCAAAAAAGGTATTTGTTGGAATAAAAATTTTGACCAACTTAAAATTGTCACGTCATCGCCCAACATTGATGACAAAATTATATTTAATTAAGGGATTAATTAAATTTACAAAGATCCCTAAATTAAATTATGACAAATCCAAGTATACAATTGGATTTGGAAGTCAAAAGCCTAAATTCAAAGCTCAAATAACAATGTCCAAATCCAGTGCAGAGGTGAGACCCAAAATCAACCAGACCCAATCGAGAGGCAAAACCCAAATTCAACCAAGTCCAGTTCAGAAAGACGGACCCAAAGTCAATTAGGCTCAGTCCAAAATGGTTGCACAGAGCAAACCAACCCCAGTCCAATGGTCCCAAACCCACCTTGAGCCCCTGAGGAAATCTTTAAAGAGAGAGTTTTCTCATTCATTTTCAAGGGTTTGGAACTGAATAAGTTCATAGAGAATTTAGAAATGAAGCGGTGAAGTCTCTAGAAACTCTTGAAAATAAAATATAGTCTGAGCAAAGAACACACAAAGATCAACAACATTCCAAGAATCCAATGAAGTTTCAATCCCAGAACTAAAGAAGTTCAAAGAGAATTTAGAAACGAAACTGTGAAGTCTCCAGAATCTGTTGAAGATAAAACTCCAAGAATCCATTGATAACAAGCTTCTGAGAACAAGTTTTTAGCCCTTTAGCAATGCATACAAGTATGAGAGTTCTCAGAGAATCAAATATTAGAGATTATACTCACGAATACTGAAATTAATACAAATACAATTATTTACACATACTAAATTTCTTTGTTAAAATCTTGTGTGATACATATTAAAAAATTATTTTTAAATTAATCATATTCAAAATAAAAAGATAAATGATTTCTCTTTCCAAACTTAATAAAATAAAATTATTACAATAATTAACATAAATATATAGTAACGTGAATAAAAGTATATATGATATTTATTTTGAATGGTGTTAAAAAATATATATTTATTTCGAATTTAATTATTTTAATATTATTTTTAACTGAGTTATTTTAAAACTTCAAAGAATATATTATCTTCAAATTAATCAAACTTTAGATAATTCATTACATTTTTTTAGTACAATATAGATTGGAGAATTCGAACCACAGATCTTGTGATCGTTAATAACATTCCTTATGTCAGTTGAACTATGGCTAGATAATCCATTACATCCATTAATTAGAAAAATAAAATCTTAAATTATACTAGAAAAAGTATTTAACAAAATTGTAACATAATCATAAAATAATATAATTTAAAAATCTCAATTTTATGATTGGTGAAAATAAATATATATCACTTCTAGAATTTAGAGAATAAAAACATGAAAATCTTGAAGTTTATTCAATCCCTCTAAATAATGGATTGAAAATTTTTCGAATCCCATATGTATTTAAAAATATATGGTAAAACTTTGTTTTATTTGAAAACTATCTAAGACAAATGAATAAGTAATGTGAGAGATATTGAAAAAAGAATGTTAGGAATTTTGTTCGAATTTTTTTCTTTACAGAAATTTGTAAAATATACCTAAGTTAATAAAAAAAAAACTCACTCTTAGAATTTATGGAATTAAATTCTTAATAATGAAAATTTGAAAAATGGTAGAAAAAACTTGAAAAAAATAAAAATATAAAGTTAACTCAAACTTCAAGACTTCAAATTTAACAAATGTGCACTCTGACACACAGATTTTTCGTAACTCCTACTTCTTACAACTCTGTACCCTAAACACACACTTTCTAATTCTGACTTTATAATTCCTTAGATTTATTAACTCCTATTCCACTTCTTGACCCGAAGAACTTTTAAATGTTAATCTAAATATAGATCAGGGTTAACCTTCGAAAAATGATGTCAACTCCACTTGCAATGGTTGAACTAGAAAAAAATAAAAATAAAAATGTCAGCTATTTAATAATATTCATGAATCAAAACCTGCCATCTGTAGTAGTCGAATCCCAACCTTTCTACAAACGGGAAAAATTGAAAAGACGGATCAACCTTATGCGTTCCTTATCTCTTTTCCATTGAATTTTGAGTAGACTTCCATTCCTCAACTTTTATATTGGTTTGATCTTGCTTTTTGAGATATTGAATTTGGAAGATTGTATTGGTTAGAAAATTGAGTGTGCATGTTGTCATTGTTCTCATTGTTCTCATCGTGACTTAGAAATTATTACTTATGCATTTTCAAATTCACAAATCCCAACTGCTCTCCTCCGATTCATTTGGCTTTATCCACCACATGCATTCCATTTCTTGATCTATTCTTTTATTACTTCCCTCCGCGATTGAGTACTCTTGCATTTTCCCTTTTGGGTATCTCAATTATCGATTCAATTCTTGGCTGTCACTACAGCAGAACTTACGTACTCCTCTGATCTCATCCATGGCCGATTCGCCCAAGAAGATTATCATCGACACGGACCCTGGCATCGGTAATGTTTTTCTTCTTCTTCTTCTTCTTTTTTTTGACTTGGGTATTAAAGATTACATTTAATTGTGCCTTTAATTGCTTGATCTCTATTCATTTTCGATCCTAACTGAACGAATTCCTCAATTCGATCCGGTTGGGGCAGTATTTTTCTGATTAAGTTATGTATCTGTAGATGATGCTATGGCGATTTTTCTGGCTTTACAATCGCCAGAGTTAGAGGTGCTTGGATTAACAACTATTTTTGGGAATGTTTATACTACTCTCTCCACAAGAAATGCCTTGCACCTGGTGAGTGATTGATGAATAGATAAGATAATTGCTCTTCAATCTAAACCTTTGCTTAAGATTGTTTATCTCTTGCGTGTTTTTCCTTTCTCCTACTTTTTTAGTTCCCCTTTTGTAATCTGATGTTAGTTTTTGATTGTTCATCAGTTGGAGATTGCTGGTAGGACTGACATCCCAGTGGCTGAAGGGTCGCATGTCACAATAACTGTATACTCATTATCTTACATTGAGTGGTTCTCA
Organism: Trichosanthes cucumerina; assembly: GCA_036507285.1. Lineage (NCBI taxonomy): Eukaryota > Viridiplantae > Streptophyta > Magnoliopsida > Cucurbitales > Cucurbitaceae > Trichosanthes > Trichosanthes cucumerina. Next base: position 46,534,527 of record CM071845.1, on the reverse strand, counting down.
TATCATATACTACTTGTCTAGTGGAGTTTTTGACTTGGACAGTTACAATAGGGCTTTCTTTTTGTCAAGGTGCTTTGTTTAACCTCTGCCCATTCTTCACCCTTTTGGTCCAACACTAAACTTGTAAGAGAAATCTGTGGATTACAAATGGTTAAGGGTGTGTGCAGTTAGTGGGAATTTGAAAACAAGGAATCTAATGGAAAAAGAGTTGTATGTCATATTTTTACTGTGTTTGAATATATGTTTGATAGCAAATTCAGAACTTAAGACCACATTAATGTTGGTTTCAAAATTTTTACTCATGTCACATAATCTTTTGAGAAATAAATCTACCAAACAAAAAATTACTGTTGATGGGAATGTCAACAAGTTTTAAAATACCAAATTGGAAATGTTGATATTCATGGGGGGAGGGGGAGTGGATATTGATTACTAGTATTTATATTCATATAGCTTACATTTTTTTGTTCATTTCATTTGATATTTCAATGACATTTTGAGCAATAGATATCGACTCTTCATATCAAAGTTGAACCCTCTGAAAGTCTTGATATATAATGGAAATTTTACGCATTTAATCATTAAAAGTCTTTGGAAGCCAAATCTGTAGTTAGAATAGAATTGTAGTATTTTCTACATGGTATTAACCACATTAATTGTTAATGCAGCACCTAATTATGATTTTTTTTTTTCATATTTTGGCATGCGAGATGTTAATGCAAAAATGTAACTCATTGATGATTGAATGTTCTCTTTTTGGTTTGTAATATTTGTTAACTTGATATGTTATTCCTATGAAGAAAGGTACAAAACTTCGTGTTGCTGATTTTGTCCATGGGGTCGATGGACTTGGTAACCAAAATTTTCCACCTCCAAATGGGAAGCCAATTGACCAGTCGGCAGCTGATTTTCTTGTTCAAAAGGCAAATCTTTACCCTGGAGAAGTAACAATTGTGGCACTAGGACCACTTACAAATATTGCACTGGTCTGATTCTAAATTCCTAGGAAAAATGTATTTTTCACATTACTTCAGTACAATTTACCCTCATAAACTTGATATAGGCTTTGCAATTGGATTCTGGATTTCAAAAGAAAATTGGGAAGATTATTATTCTTGGTGGTGCATTTTTCGTAAATGGAAATGTAAATCCTGCAGCAGAAGCCAATGTAAGTCGCTTTACTCTTTTAATGCCATAACAACTCTTGTGAGTTCATTGTCTGCTTCCCATGTCGCCATTTATATACCTGAAACTGTGCTTCTCTACCTTTTGTATTCTACTTTTATGTTTATTCTTAAGATAAAGACACCCGTGTCATTGTCAGAGAGGTTTATGGATTTGAATCTACCACATTAAAACAGAGGACTTTATAATGCCAGAAAAAAATTCCTTTTTATTTGCTTGCATTGAAATTGAAGAAAATATCTAAAATCCTTGGTAGAAAACCAAAGAGAAGTCATAAAACGGATTTTTTCCCAACAATATCACCATCTAAAATCAAATTAACCTACCTATAACAGTCTATCCATCCTCCATAATAGTCTCCTTTTATACCTAAACTCTATTAGAGTCTGTTTGATGCTCAGATTATGATAAATAGTGAAATACTATGCACCCCAAACACAGACTATTATAACATCAGACTATACTACTCTGTATTTTAAATAATATTATATGATTCCACAAATTATAGTAACCCACAGACTATTATAACTCCCTATTATTATAACTCATTCAGTGCCCCAAACAACCCCTTAGTGTTTTATGTTTTAATACAAAAAATATGAATTGTAGGGAAGGAAAAGAGGCCATGAAAGTTTAAACGGAAGATTTGGAGAAAATTAGAATTTGGGAACAGGTAGATGAGAAACACAAAGAAAAGTGACTAGAAAGTTTTTCAGATTTCACCTAATAGAGATGCCTGTTTCTGAATCTCTAGAGAAATATTCCAAATTGTGGAGCATACTTGTTAGAAGAAAACTTAGAGGTGAGGAAGGTGGGGGGTTTTGTGAATTATTGAAGCAGCTTGGAGTATCAATGACTGAAAGTGTAGATATAAGAGGGTGGATTTGGATATGGCCGAAATTTTGTTAATGCTTGGTGCAAGGAAGTAGAAGGTACATTGCAAAAGAGCTTTATATCAGCCTTTTGGAAATATGTCTCAAAAAAATTAATATTATGGTCTAATTTGCCTTTATGGAGGGATTCGATTTGGCTGAAAGGCTTCCAAAAGGAAGACCTTATTCTCTGTTTTCAAGGACTATACAACACGAATCATTTACCTTTTTCATTGTTTCTCAAGCAGGAAAATGTGGGAGTCTCTATTTCAAGGCTTCGAGGTTTCTTGGACTCTCAACTTTGTAGGAAAAAACAACATTTTTATGTGCTTTGCGGTGGGGTCGAATAAGAAAGCTGAAATCCTTTGGATCAGCTTGGTCAACACTACTTTATTGGGTATTGAATCTTTGGAAAAAAAGATACCCCACTACTTTTGGGGTTTTTGAAAAAAAACCCAGAGAATCTTTGATGAGAATCGAGCCTTGTGAGAAGAAATATTTTAGGAATGGCAAAAACACATAACTTTAGCAACTATTGATAGAATTTAGTCGGAAAGATAATAATATTTTAATATAATTAATTTTGATTATATTGAAAATATTATTTACTCATCGGTATATTGTAATTTTAGCAACTATTACTAAAGATGTAAACCTAGAAAGTTATATCAACTAATGATTTTTATATTACCCTCGACCAAGAGGTCAACTGGTCGAATCTCTCATCTCCAAATGTTGTTGAACGTAACAAACATAAAAGGTTTTTCTATGCTTCAATACATCTTCCCATACTTAGTTTCATAGCCCACGGTACTGGTTTTTTTTGCCAATTCATTTTTGTTAGTTACACTAGGGAGAAAAATTATAAGAAATCTTTTACTGGGTCAGCATAAAACCTTGTTCACTAGGAATGTTTGAACATACCAGATAATATCAGAAACTTCCACCGTTACTATTTTATCTGATTTTAAAATTTGTTTCCTTATGGTGAAACTTAAAATGATGTATCTTTGCCATTTCATGGAAGATTACATTTGTGTACAGATATGTTGGTTTTCCTTTATAACTTTTTTATATCTTTTGTAGTATTGGTGGTGTATTATGTGTATATGTGTTATTTATATTTATATTTTTTCTTTATTAGTAGATGATCTTTTTTCTATATAAGAGAACCTTGTATTTGATTAAAAATATAGAAGAAATATAATAATCTTTTCTTCCCAAAAGTTCATATAAGAGGGTCTTTCTTATATCTTTTGTAATATTGACTTTGATACCATGTTAAATCAACACTAAACCCAAAAGCTTTAACTGATAGCTTACCGTAAATTTAATTATATCAATACTTTTAACAAAATATATTTTTGTGCTTGTTCTCTTTGCTCCACTTTTTCCCATAAAACATGAAATAAATATTAGTTTTGGTGAGTTTAATGATTTGATGACTAGCCGATACTCCTGATATTGAACAAAGAGAAATAGAAAAGGAAAAACAACTTTAATATAATGGATTTTGATTAGTAGTGATTCTAACTCTACCCCTTGAGTTTGGACAAATAGATATTTGGGGATCCTGAAGCTGCAGATATGGTATTCACAAGTGGAGCAGACGTGATAGTTGTTGGGCTAAATGTTACACATCAAGTTGTCTTGACAGGTAACCTTATTTCGTGTGAACTGCCATTAAGGTAGAAAAGCTTATTTGGTAGATTAATTTTTGAAAACTATTTCTAATACAAACAATAGAAAGGAAATAGAAATTGTATTTCGTTGTTTCCACTTGTTTTCTTCTATGTTTTTTCAATTAACCGTTAAGACATAATTATTAACTGTTCTTTTTTTAGTATAACTTGGTTTAAACGTGTGTGTTTTAAAATTAGTATGTAGAAGAAATAAATGAGAATACAACAATAAAAGATGTCTTTTCAGACAGTTTTTAAAATTAAAATAATAGAGAACAGTTTTAAAGTTCAATTTGCCATTTTTTTTTCTTTTAAATTCACTCAAACAAACTCACATTATATTCTGATGAATAAGTAAATTTTGTGAATACTCTATTCTGCATGTTTTGCGGTTGTTTTAATATAGAGCCCTTTCATGCCTATATTTAGGTAATAAGTTTGTTTTGTTGTCTAGTAATGATTTGTTTGGAAGTAATTTATTAATAAAATTAATTTTCATATAATCATTTTAATGTTTGATTTTATACTTTTAAATGTACGTGATTATGAACATGACAAGATTAAGCACTTCAAAATCACTCCCACACATGGCTCTAAATCTATGTCAAAAATTGATTAAGAAACTGGGTTGGGTGTTCTCTGTCAATTTTCTATCTTCACGCATTCTAATCTTTTACTGGAACATTTCCTGAATGCCTTTGCCATTTTTTGTCAGTTGCAATGTATTCAATTGCTTTTGTGCCACTAAACGTCTATTGTTTTTTATTAGGGCTCCTGAAGATGTTAATCTCTTTTCTGCTAAGTTTCCATAATTAAAACTTGATAGCATTTGTCTTATAAAGTCATGTTTATTTTCCCTTAAAGTTGGCTATGCTGTGTTCCACAGAGGCCGATCGCGACAAACTGGCAAGATCAGATGGGAAATTCGCCAAGTATCTCTGCAAAATTTTAGATATTTATTTCTCTTACCACAGGGATGCATATGAGACAAAAGGTGAGGCTACTGAATAAATAGGATCCAGAATAAGCCTTCAGACTCAGCTGCACATTGTTTGACTTATTGTTGCTTGCTGCTAATATGCGTGTAGGAGTTTACCTCCATGATCCAGCAACTGTGCTAGCGGCAGTCGATCCCTCACTTTTCACATACACAGAGGGCGTAGTTCGAGTCCAGATGACGGGCATCACAAGAGGACTCACAATTTTGTATAACACTCAGAAAAGGTAAATGTATTTGAGTTAGCGATCCTTTAAAAGTTTTCTGCTGTATATAACAAGTAGGTAATTGGTTAATTTGGAACAAACCAGGTTCGGCGAAGTGAGTGAATGGTGTGATAAACCCACCGTGAAGGTGGCGGTCACAGTCGATGCCCCGGCTGCTGTGAAATTGGTAATGGATCGACTTATCGACTCGTAGAGTATATAAGAATTCCAGTAGAGATTCCATATCCAGGAATGTTTTGTATTTTATGACTCAATGTGAGACAAGTTCTAGTTTCATTGCCCATGCCATGCAACGATTAAAGCTGTCTCACAGTACAAGGCCGTATGAATAAAATAAATGTTACTTGGACGTCTGCTGATTCCTTTCTTCTCTGTGTAATTTGATACTTTAAATTTGACTTTGTATTTTCTTTCCCAGGTCTGTCAAAGTCATTCCTCAAAACCTTTGACAAACACCATTCCGAAAGGATCTCACTCAATCATCCTTATATGTTGTTTTCCTTCTGTTTTGGATGATGTCTCTTCTGATGCAGAAATTTATTTGATGTAGACGAGAATCAAGTAATTTCTCTCTCTACTTTATTTTTTTAAAAAGAAAATTACATAGCAATTAACAAAGGAAATTTAGAAGTGCCAGAGGGTCTTTCCATCCAGACTTCATCTTGCTTGAACAAAACCGCTCTTTGAGCCAAATGAGATGCATGATTGAAAGACATTTCTACCCAATCTACCCAAAATCTCGAGCTTCTATTTGATCAATAGTCTTCCTTGAATCAAATTAATAGCCTCCAGAGAATTGGAATTTACAACAAGTGGTAAATTTTTATTCGTGATAGATCTCAAGCCTTTGATAATTCCACTTAACTCAAGAATTAAACTAGGCCAATTTGTGGAAATGAAATGATGTCCAACACTAATCACTTGTCCTCCCCCATCCCAAACAATCCATCCTAAACCACCAATATTCGAACTTGGACACCATGATGCATCCATATTAAGACTCCACGATCCTTGATTTGGAGGAATCCATTGGTGTGCTGTCGTAGAAGCCAAGGGTAAATGATGGCACGTAGTGGCATTTTGTACAAACTCACGAACTTGTATATGAGCGAGTGTGATCAATTTGCTTAGTTCCATTTCTCCATGAATTTTTATCTCCATGTTTCTCCAAGACCAGATTTTCCACAAAATGATCATAAAGATATTAATAAGCTCCTCAGGACTACTATTTGCCATCATTCAACAAAAGTAATCAACTGCATCCCATGAATTCCTGAAATTATAAAACAGATTTACATTATAAGGTAAAAATATTTCCACATTTGTTTTGTTACCTTACATCCCAAAAAATATAGGGATTTGTTTCTGGATATTTTTCGAATATAGGACACCATGGTGTTCTATATTTAAGCCCCTCCAAATGAGATTAGTTCTAGTAGGAAGAAGGATTTGAATTATCTTCCAATCCAACAACAAATTTTGACTTTATTTGAAATTGTCGCCTTACATAAAGTTCTCCACATGGATCACACCCCTTCACCATTCAAACTTTTGTTGGGGTTTTGCCCTAATCTCGTGTAGTTTGTAATACAGTTGATAAATGAATAAGAGTTATTTATTTATCAAACTTTGTATCTCACATTTTATAAACTTAATCCAATAAACTAAGCTCGAGGGTCATATTATATGAGAGAATTAAAACTTGAACGGTGTATAGTTGACACACGGGGAGGATCACGTTCGAGGTAATGACCCGAACGGTCTACAGTATATGGATAGGTTTGGAAACCTCATCCTGGTGACACTGTGGATGTGGTCTGCTTTGTATTAGATACAAACAAGGAGATCCAGCTCGTTCATGTGATTGACATGCTAGTGCGGGCATCCTGTGCAATGAGATTGTACAAGAACGAACCGTGACTTATTAGACCTACTGATGTAACACCGTTAACAATATATGACTAATTACTTCGTAGATGACCATTAGTGACTCGTCCTTAATCTTGAACGTGTTACGAACTCTTGTGCGCGGGGATCTGTCCTTTGACTAGTACGGGTGAGGGTGGCCAGAGTACGCCCAATATGCTTACCTTTTTGGAGACAAAACCATGTGGGGAGCTGGAAACTTAACTACGTAAGATGGAATTCACTCGTTCTCGAACTAGGAAAACTAGAGAGGTTGTTCCCTTAAGTGTTAGCTCTAGGGCTTGGACAACGTGTTGGGGTTTGTGTCCTAAAACTCGTAGTTTGTAATTATGTCCTAATTATTGTAATAAGGTGTTATTATTTCAATAAAGAGTTATTGTACATTATCTATGATATTGCCTTTTTGTTTTAACCCTAAATCCAATAAACTAAACATCTAAAGCTGTTAAATGTATCTTTAACTTAATGTAGTGTACATATAAAGGATCTCTGTTTGAGATACAACCTAAAGGGTCTATAGTTAAGGGATAAGGTTTGGGTACCTTACCTTGGTAAAACTATGGATGTGGCCCACTTTGTATACGATACAAACACAGTGATCCTAACGTATTCGTGTAGATGACATATGAGTGGGGATATCCTATGTAATGAGATTACATAAAACCGAACCACAAAATAGTAACCTCTAGCTGTAACTCCGTTGACTAGTTAGGTTTCTATTTCACTAGGATGACCTAGGCAACTTGATCTTAATCCTGAGCAGGTTACAAACTCCTGTTCGCGAGGGATTGTCCTTTTACTAGTATGGGTGAGAGTGGTCAGATTCGCCGACTCAATATGCCTACCTTCTTGGGGACAAGACCGAGTGAGCGGCTGGAAACTTAACTTAGTAAGATAAATTCACTCCTTCGCGCCTACTAGGGTAAGTAGAGGAATGTTCCCTTAAGTGGTGTCTCTGTGACTTGAACAAAGGGTCTGACTCTCTCATTGACCCGAGAGGGACTCTGTTTGTTGGTAGGACCACAAACAAATTGTTCAAATTAATGAGATTAACCGAGCAATCTCGTGTCGTTGGAGCTTCTGATCTGTAGGTCCATTAGGTCCACCTTCTAGCTCGTAAATGGTTCTTAGATCATTTGAATTTGAAATGTTCAAATTCATAAGGGAATAAACTTAATGTATATTGATACGATATAATATATAGTTTTGGAACTATATATTATAAATTTAATGTGAATATGATTAATATTAAATTATATGAGAGAATTAAATATTTGAAAGAGTTCAAATATTAATTTCAAATGTGAATGTGATTCATATTTGAAAACTATAGGTTAAAATCTAATGTGCATTTGATGTGCATTAAACTATAGATTAAGGGGAAAAATGATTAAATGAGATTTAATCATTATTTATAATATATTATTTAATTAAATATGATTTAACTTAAATAATTTGATTAATTAAATTAATTAATTAATTGGGAACGTGTCACGATGACACGTTCCCATCACTCCCCATTCCCTTATCGATAGGGAGTGGGGAGTTACCCCTGCAATCCTCTTCTTCTTCTCCAATGGTGAGAGATGAGCTTTGATCGTTGAAAATTATCTGCAATTTAGAATTGCTTCTGTAAAGAAAAAATCTCTCTCAAATTTCCTACACTCCAATAGTTGGAATCCTTCCCACAAAAGAAGATCTAAGAAGAACTCAGAGATATAGGAGGTTCTGCAAGTGGTTGTGTTCCTGCTGGAAAATACAGAGGAGTTCCTGGGTTGCTGTATTGTTGAATTCTCTAGGAGCAAGGAGTTGCTGTTCGAGGAAAAACTACAAAAGTAATCCCTTTTCTCCCTTTTAGTTTAATTGTTAAACTTAAGCATGTTTGCATGTATATCTCCATGCCTAATTAGATTAGAAAATCCATATTTGTTCTGTTTTTATCAATATACTGGTTTTTGCATTTCAACCAAAACAAACTTGCATATTACGATTCCAAACTCGTTTCCGCTGCTCAAGGGGATTAGATCTCCATCACAACGGGCACCCAACATCTCAATGGCCCGAGAGGGATGTTGTTTTATGGTTGACCCATGCAAAAAAAAAAAGTTCATTAGAGGAGCAGTGGGACTTAAGTAGCAAGAGGTAGACACAGGGGTAAAACGGTAATTTGACCCAGTTGTGACTACGAACAATCTGTGAAGGGACGACTCATGGACATTGGTTTTATCGATAGACACAACTTGTCCTACAGTGATGAGAGTGCAACTACGAGCTTTAGTGGAGTGTTACCGTAGTTAATGAATGTTGATTAACCGGGTCAAAGAGTTTGATCGGTTAATCTCGTATCATTGGAGCTCGTCATTTGTAGGTCTATTAGGTCCCTCGATTGGCTCAAATTGGACAAAATGAGGGTTTACATATTGGAGTGGATTTGAAGTGTTCAAATTCATTAAAAAGGTATTTATGTCATTTATATGTGATATAGTTGACATAATATATAGTTTAATGTAAATGAGATTCATAATAAAATATAGTAAAACCTAATTAATTAATTAGGGCTAATTTGGAGAAATTGAATTGAGAGAAATTAAATTGAATATGATTCAATTTAAAATTCCACAATTATGCAAATGTGATTTGTATAATAAGGTATGAGATACCTTATATTATATGATATGCAAATATGATTTGCATATCATATGATTGTGGTAAAATTGTGAATTGGTGGAGATTTTAACTCCACCACATACCATTATAAATAGGTGCTTGGAGAAGCACTTTGTACATCAATCTCTCACTTTTTGAATTTTGATCCAAAGAGAAAAGAGAATTCATTATACTCCTCTCTCAATTTTCTCTACATTCTCCAAACTCAAAATCCATAGGGAGTCCCACAACTCTCCCTCTACCTCTCGAGAACAACCGAGAAGATTAAGTGGAAGTGTCCGGTTGATCAGTTCGAGGTTCGAGAGATCGTTGGATCGTTGAGATCGTGATCGAGGTGAAAACACAAAGAAGAGTTCTTCAAGAGGTTAGTAACGATTTACTCACTGTTTTCTTCTCATTTAAATCATGTTTAGCCTAGAAATGTATGATATACTTTTTGTTTGAAGAGAATTAGAACAACAACGAATCAATAACGTTTCATAACGCTTCCCCTGCGGGAAATCTAATCCCTTCAATTGGTATCAGAGCCTAACGTTGCTCTTCGTTGTGTGTTCTGTATATTTCTTAAAATTAAATGGGTTGTATTAATTTTCATGTGATGATAATTAGTGGGTTACAATTGGATGTTTCGGTTTTTGGCACATAAGATAGATTTACATATTTTCGTTGATATGATCAATGTAAGGGCCCGTTATTTTGGGTATTATTTTATGTAAATCGAGTCTGTAAGTCCGTGTCGTTCGTAGCAAGAGTTGCTGTGAAGAAACAAAGCAAAAACGGGTGAAAAACAGGAAGATGTGTTGTTGTACATAGGGCAGCGTTGCGACGCTGTTCTTCGGCGTCACAACGCTATCCGTGTGGAAGGTGAAGATGCTGCAGACCAACGTTGCAACGCCGCTGGCGTTGGGCACGCTGCTTTAGCGTGGAGTAGTTTGGCATTGCAACGCTGGCCACGCCGTTGCAACGCCACTGCGTTAGTGGGCAGTTTACGTGAGCTTTTCGCGGGAGTGGCGTTCATGGGGAGTTTCTGGGCACTTTCTCAGAATTTACTTATTTATTTTATTTATTTAATTTATAAAATAAGTTTATTTAATTTATAATAATTAATATTAATATAATTGTTATATTAATATTAATTAATTAAATTAATGTTCCTAGGGTGCCAAAAACTGGTCCAATTTGCTATTTATTTTTATGCAAGTGTGTGCATAATGTATGTCATATAGTTTAAAATCCCACCTTAGGTTAAGCATTTAATGCATCATGTTTATATTATAAGTGTTATAATATATAGTATGCATGATAGGTTATATTATAAGAGTTATAATATAATGTATGTTTTAATTTAATTAATATAAGTGTTATATTATTTGGATTAAAAACATTGACATGCATTTATTCATGTGATGAATGTATGTTATATAGTTTAATTATTCATGTGATAAATGATCAAACACAATAACATAGAAATGCATGTAACCTAAGTTAATTAATTAGTTTTAAATGGTTTAGAACTTGAATTAATTAGACTTAGGTTTTCTAGTTTTAATAAGATTAGAATTAGGAAATCAAATGTAACTTATGAATGATGACTAATTAGTAACTCTTTCTAAGGAAGGTTCAGTCTAAGGTTGGGGTATTAAGCTCAAGCATTGCGGAACACCCCTACCTGGGAACCGACCTGGGAGTGAATTTGGTCAGGAGATTCATAGGTTATATTTTCGTGAGTGTCGTTAATTAAGAGTTAATTATTTATACTCACATAGATCTAAGTTAATAATATGTTTATAGACTTAGGCTAATCCAGTATAAGAGTTATATTGGTAGACTTAGGTAAATATAGCCAGCTTATCTAGGTCAATCCCGTTAAACTAAAGTGTTGAGTGGGAGGAATTATAATGTATGAGATACATTTAAATTCTATCCACAAATCTCCGTGAAGTTCACACCGTGAGATCTATACTCGGCCTCGTGGCGCAAATGGGAGTGTCCCTCTTCGGATGATATTTCTATGGGTCAATATTCAAGGTGAATGGAGAGAGTAATTAGAGTGAGTGGGAGCGGGATCTGTGAAAACGGAACCCACGGTCTGTTCTATCGATTCACACCGTGAGCCGCCTATGATGCTTCTGCTAGTTTAGTTTGGTCTGGACTAGACAATCCCTTCGGATGACCTTGATCATGGGAGTCGGAACACCGTAAATTTTCGAAAGGGATACGATTTTCTTGTTGGTTTTCCTTCGTAGTCCTCTTTTCGACGGCTATCGTTTGGATAGATACTTTGGAGATTTAAAGATAGAAGGTGACACTCACGGGGTTCATTAAGAGTTAATGAATTCAGATCGAAAAATGGTAACCGGATGCTGAAGGGATTGAGATTTTCCGCAGCGGAAGACGTTGTGAAACGTCGTTGTTTTGTTGTGTAATTCTTATCTTAAAATTGAATTAAACTACTTTAATCCTTGGCTAAACATGCAATTAACAAGAAGAAAACAAAAAATAAAACTACTTACTTGTTGAAAAACTCTTCTTCGACGTTTTCTTTTCCGGTCACGAACACCTTTCGTACCAACGATCTCTACAACACAATCTCTCGAACCAAAAAATTGGAACACCTCCGAAAGGACTTCTCGGTTGTTCTCGGTAGGTTGAGGGAGAATGTGTGGGACACCCTTTGGTTTTGGGTGAGAAGAATTATAGAGAGAAAATTGAAAGAAGAAAGAGCTCTTGGAAGATGAATTACAAAAATGAGACTTGTCTTACCAAAAGGCTTCTCACCAAGCCTTTAAATAATGGTGAGAGGTGGAGTTGAAATCTCCACCAATTCACCATTTTACCACAATTTTATAACATGCAAATCATATTTGCATATTACATATAATAAGGTATCGCATATACAAATCTCATTTGTATAATTGTGGAATTTTAAATTAAATTACATTCAATTTAATTTCTCTCAATTCAATTTCTCCAATTAGCACTAATTAATCAATTAGGCTAACCGATAGTTTATTATGAATCTCATTCACATCAAACTATATATTATGTCAATAATATCACATATAAATGACATAAATACCCAATTAATGAATTTGAACACTTCAAATTCACACCAAACTATAAACCCTCAATTTATCCAGTTTGAGCCAACCGAGGGACCTAATGGACCTACAGATGACGAGCTCTAATGATTCGAGATTAACCTGACAAACTCTTTGACCCGGTTATTCAACATTCATTAGCTACGGTAACACTCCACTAAAACCCGTAGCTGCATTCCCATCACTATAGGACAACTTGTGTCCATTGATATAACCAATGCCCGTGAGTCGACCCTTCACAGGTTGTTCGTAGACATTACTGGGTCAAATTACCGTTTTACCCATGTGTCTACCTCTTGCTCCGTAAGTCCCACTGCTCCTCTAATGACCAACAACGTTGTATGGTCCAACCATAAACAACACCTCTCTCGGGCCAGTGAAAGGGTGGGCGCCCGTTGTTCAAGCCCTAGAGACAACACTTAAGGGAACAACCCCTCTAGTTTCCCTAAGTCGGGAACGAGTGATTTCCATCTTGCGTAGTCAAGTTCCCAGCCCCACACGTGGTCCTGTCCCTGAGAAGATAGGCATATTGGGCAAGTAACTGTGACCACCCTCACCCGTACTAGTCAAAGGACATACCCCCGAAGACAGGAGTCTGTAACACGCTCAGGATTAAGGTCAAGTCACTATTGGTCATTTACGAAGTTATCATTGCATGTAACCTAAGTTAATTATTAGTTTTAAAATGTTTAGAACTTGAATAATTAGACTTAGGTTTTCTAGTTCTAATAAGATTAGAATTAGGAAATCAAATGAATTATGAATGGTGTCTAATAAGTAACTCTGTCTAAGGAAGGCTATGTCTAAGGTTGGGGTATTTAAGCTGACGCTTTGCGGAACACCTCTACCTGGGAACCGACCTGAGAGTTAATTTAGTCAGGAGATTCATAGGTTATAGTATCGTGAGTGTCGTTAATTAAACATTGATTAATTTACTCACATAGACCTAAGTTAATAATGTGATTATAGACTTAGGCTAATCCAATATAAGAGTTATATTGGTAGACTTAGGTAAATATTAGCCAGTTTATCTAGGTCAATCCCGATCAATTTAAAGTGCTAAGTGGGAGGAAATAAAGTGTATAAGATACATTTGATTTTTCGACCACAAATCTCCGTTAAGTTCACATCGTGAGATCCATACTCGGCCTCGTGGCGCAATGGAAGCGCCCCCCTTCAGATGGTATTTGTGTGGGTCAATATCAACGTGAATGGAGAGAGTACTTAGAGTGAGTGGGAACGGGACCTGTGAAAAGGGGACCCACAGTCTCTTCTTTCGATTCACATTGTGAGACGCCTATGATCCGCCTGCTAGTTTGGCCTGGACCAGACAATCCCTTCGGAAGGCTTTGATCATAGGAGTCGGAACATGATGAATTTCCGAAAGGGATACACTTTCCTTGTTGGTTTTCCTTCTTGGTTCACCCTTCGGTGGCAATTGTTTGGACGGATACTTGAAAATTTAAAGATTGAGGGTGGCATTCACGGGATTCATTAAGAGTTAATGGATTGAAACCGAAAAATTGTACTGGACACCTAATGGAATAAGAGTAATTCTGGCATTAGGGTCTGGTCGAGAAAGTCTCGTCACGGGTTTCATTATTGTAATTTTATTGTACATTTGAGAAATGTATATTTTACTCCACTAGCTTAGTCCAAGTTGGAGTTTGTTGGGATGTATGTCCTAATCTCGTATTTGTTTGTAATATTCACGATTGAAATAAATAAGAGTTATTTTTTCATGACTTTGTGTCTCGCATATTTACAAACTTTGTCCAATAAATTAAGCTCCTGGGTCATTGAATTATGAGAGAACTAGAACTTGAACGGTGTGTAGTGGACACACAGGGAGGATCACGTTCGAGTTAATGACCCGAACGGTCTACAATATACTGTTAGGGTTGGAGACCTAATACTGGATATGTTGTGGATGTGGCCCGCTTATTATTAGATACAAACGAGGTGATCCAACTCGTTCATGTGGTTGACATGCGAGTGGGAGCATCCTGTGCAATGAGATTGTATAAGACCGGACCGTGAATTATTAGACCTACTGATGTAACACCGTTGACAGTATGGGACTAATAACTTCGTAGATGACCAATAGTAACTTGACCTTAATCCTGACCGTGTTACGGACTCCTGTCTGCGGGGGTCTGTCCTTTGACTAGTACGGGTGAGGCTGGTCACAGTTACTCACCCAATATGCCTATCTTCTCAGGGACAGGACCACGTGGGGAGCTGGGAACTTGACTACGCGAGATGAAATTCACTCTCTCCCAACTTTAGGGAAACTAGAGGGGTTTTTCCCTTAGGTGTTGTCTCTAGGACTTGGACAACAGACACCCACCCTCTCACTGGCCCGAGAGGGGCATTGTTTATGGTTGGACCATACAACGTTGTTGTTCATTAGAGGAGCAGTGGGGACTTAAGGAGTAAGAAGTAGACACAGGGGTAAAACGATAATTTGACCCATGAGTGTCTATGAACAACCTGTGAAGGGTCGACTCGCAAGCATTGGTTATATCAATGGACACAACTTGTCCAACAATGATGGGAGTGCAGCTACGGGCTTTAGTGGAGTGTTACCGTAGCTAATGAATGTTGATTAACCGGGTCAAAGAGTTTGATGTAGTGAATTCCATCTCGCGTAGTCAAGTTTTCAGCTCCCCACGTGGTCCTGTCCCTAAGAAGATAGGCATATTGGGCGAGTAACTATGACCACCCTCACCCGTAATAGTCAAAGGACAAATCCTCGCAGCCAAAAGTCCATAACACACTCAGGATTAAGGTCGAGTCACTAATGGTCATCTACGAATTTATTAGTCCTATACTGTCAACGGTGTTACATCAGTAAGTCTAATATTTCACGGTTCGGTCTTGTACAATCTCATTCCACAGGATGCCCCTAGAACGAGTTGGATCACCTCATTTGTATCTAATACAAAGCGGACCGCATCCACAACGTATCCAGGATTAGGTCTCCAACCCTATCCGTATACTGTAGACCGTTCGGGTCATTAACTCGAACGTGATCCTCCCTGTGTGTCCACTACACACCGTTCAAGTTCTTAGTTCTCTCATAATACATTGACCCTGGAGTTTAGTTTATTGGATTAAGTTTATAAAATATGCTAGACACAAAGCATTGAAAAAATAACTCTTATTTATTTTAACTTGGAATATTACAAACTTACACGAGATTAGGACATACATCCCAACACGCTGAGGTTTCTTGCCAAAGCTTGGGTCAATTCCCTTTGATATAATTGTCTTCTACTCCATGCAATCACATTTCGAATGATGATTCATATTCAGAAGGATGATACTTCAGCTTCAATTGGCGAAACCACTTTTATGCCATATATAAAAAAAGGAAACTGCCCCAGTTGACATGTAAATTGGCATATAATAACCATATACTAGCCTTTATACTCGACTGCCATTTTGTTGACAAAAATCTCGTGATACTTGGTTAGTTGCTCCCAATACACCAACTCAATTTTAAGCACACAAGAAATAATGCTTCAGAACCATTTGTATCCAGATTTGAACTCATGAAGTGGAGTTTTGAGGCTCAAATAAACAGGTTTTGTAGACAAAATGTCAATTTAACTACTTCTAGAAGTTCCTAGCATGACATGGTTTCTTTCCTCTGGTTTTATATATTTCAGTTACTTGGGCAACGTATCACATGCTTCACTTAAGATCAAAGATGAACTTTGAAATTAATCCACAAATCGATGTCATTTCCAATCCTAATGTCCTTATTATTTAATGCCCCAAATTCGCTCTCTAGTTACAAAATTCTGTCAAAAGGAACACACAACTATAACCACAATATACTCTTTACAGAATAGTGGCTACTAATATATTAGTTTATCAGACACTCAAATTTTTGTTGGAGCTCAACCATTCCTTATTACCAATGTTCTCATTCTTTTGCACTTAATATAAAAATGTTTAGCTTGTACTCAAACTTCACAGCTTGTCTAACTATTTACTCAGTCATTGAACTCACTGTGCAGACTTTAAACTTCGATATAAGAACTTTTAATCCCCTTACTCCCCAACTCTTCAAGTAAGTACTCTTATTTTTTTTTTTTTATGCACTCAAAGAATCCTTCAGGTCATAGTCTTTCTTCTTGGAATTACAACATTGGTGATGAAGTTTACCCTTGCTTCTAGGCTTATGACCGATTAGGCAAAACACTCATTCTCCTAATTTTCTTTTCTTTAGGCCCAACCCTCTTTTTGTAATCCCCTTAGTTCTCAAAGTGGTGACATCTTTGTATGAAGCTCACCTATGCATTGGGAGGTTTGCAACAATCAGGTAATCACTCATCCCTTCTTTTATTCAATGTTTTTTCTTCTTTTTTCTTTAAAGGGAGAGGAGTGAGTCCTCAAGAGAAGAAGAGTGCTCTTCAAAGTGTATTTTTTTACAATAGATTTTTTGTAGCGTCACCTTATCCCAAACAACTTATCACTGACCCTTAATGAGTTGAAATCAATAGTAAAACCCCCAAACTTTTTTCTTTTTTTTCTTCCCTTTTTTTGTTTTAAGAAATAAGAAGATTAAAAGTTCTTAGTTTAAAGCTAAAGGAGCAAGTTCTCTTGATATCAGTAGCTGTCAAGCGTGAAACATAGAGACTTGCTAGATTCTTTTTAGATTAGGCACAAAAGACCAAGGTTGGGGGCATAAGCTAGATTGAGCTATTTAGAAAAATTGAATAAACAAGCACAACATAAAATAAGCCAAGATTTTTTCTAAGTACAGAGGGCCAATCATGCAGTATTTAAGTGCCACCGTTACAAAGACATTAACACCACCTTAGACAAAACCGATGGATATTATTCTTGCATTTCTTCGACAATTGACAGTTTATTTCAAATTTAAATTACATAGCTCAAAGTCTGGCGAACTTGTAAGGAATAGTCATTTCTGGGATCAAACACAGTTGCTTTGTGTCAACATCTCATAGACATTGATGTTTTCTTCTACCTGTAGTGTTTCTTTTAGAAGACCCAACCTTCTTATACCGCCTAAATCTTCAGAACTTCTACTGCAATTCTCAATGTGTGGAGTGAACATTAAAACACTCTCATGCCTATTTTATTGAAGGACTTGATCAAGAACTTGGTTAGAAACGTAGGGTACGACGCCATTCTTGCTGATTGTGGATTTGATGGTTTTAAGGTGTAGATCCTAGAGGATAAAGAAAGGTATCGTCTTATACTTGGTTCCATCACATTTCTACTTGTAACAATGCCCCTATCACTAATTTTCCTTTTTTATTTTTTTTTGCAGTGAGAATTTTCTAAAATATTTGCCATTTTCTCTTTTAACTCTTCCATGCTCGGTTGGACTAGTCATTAATCTAATCTTTCATGATCCTTACTTTCCTTCTAATCCAATAATGATGATGGAATGGAGATATATTCAAACTATTTTGTAACACTTTGACATTTTTAATCTTTTTATTTTTTTAAAAAAGAGAATGATTGAATTAATTATAAATTTCTTATGACTAGCATGAAATGTATGTATGCAAAGTTTCACAACCTAATGTTTATTATAATGACCATGCTAATTCTATAAAAAGTCTAAGATGGATGGATACTCAATGATGATTCTAATAGAAAAATACCACAATGACTGATGACTAAGTAGCCTAATGGTGACACAAAAAGCATATGAATGTTTAACAATCTAGGGTTATGCTTGATACATAATGAAATGACTTTCAACTTAATTAGGCCATGTAAATGTCAATGACAGGGTATATGTATGAAAGAAAGAAACAAATGATATAAAAACCAAAGAGAACAAACATAAGGAGATGACAAGGGTAGAGCAAACTAAACACACAGGGCAAATAAAAGCCCTAAACAAGTGAAGTTAATTCTAAAGTCCTAAATGACAAAAGCCTTCAAATTGGTCATAAAGTCAGACATATGATAAATAACTAAGTTGAGCGAGGATTTTTCGTGTGCCTGCACGAAAGCATATGCTCCTCGAAGGTCGATACTACTCCATCCTCAATTCTAATCCTATTAGGAAAAACCTAATAAGGATAAGAGTGTGTATTAAGGAGAAATTATAAAAACACACAAAACTATAAAGATAAGAGTGTGAAATTAGATCTACAACATATCTTTCTAGATCGTGAATCCAAAAACTCCCTTGATCTCCACACTGAACAACTTCTAGATCTACGATGAGACACTTCTGAAAGATCTTTCCTGTTATTCTCTTGGACAAAATCTAGCTTGTGGGAGCCAATACTTTTGGAAGAATTTCTAAAGAGAAAAAATGGTATTTCTCTAGAATAAGGAATATGGAGAATTTTGGAGAGAAGATGTAAATTTTAGAATCACTTTGTCTCACAAAGTTGCTAGGTTTTCTCAAAGCCTTCATCTTCACATGCATGCATATGCATGTTTACGTATAGTGAATAGGATGTAGGTTACTTCCTCCATCTATTTATTATTCCATAACATATAAGTTATTATTCCATCATTTATAATTCCATAACATACAAACTTAAATCTGTAGTTACAATTTAATTAAATATCATATATTTTATTAAATCTATTTCTCTCATATATAACATGTAGTTTGAATATGATTTCAATTCATATTATTATTTGATTCTAATCCAAATACACTATATAGTTTAATTATGAATCTTATTCATTGTTAACTTTATGTTATAAATTATATCTCATATAATTAATATCCATATAATTAATGTTGAAGACCTGAAGTCAGCACTTAAGAGACCAAATCTTGTACTTTTCCTAAATTTTGGAAGGAGTGAATTCCATCTCGTGAAGTTACGTTCGCAGCTCCCTATTCGGTTTTGTCCCCAAAGTGGTAGGAATATTGAGTCACCAACTCATGCCACTCCCGCCCTTACAAATCAAAGGACAATTCCTTATAAACAGGAATCCGAAACCCACTCAGGGTTAAGGTGGAGTTACTAATGGTTATCTAAGTGAAATAATAATCTCTTAATTTAACAGTGTTACAAGGGGACATATTATTTCATGGTCCAGTCTCTACATGAACGAATTTGATCAATTCATTTCTATCTAATACAAAGTGGGTCGTATCCATATTGTTGCCAAGATAAGGTACCGAGCCTTATCCATATACTATAGACCATTTAGTTTATTACTTGAACATGACTCACAAGTATGTCCACTACATACTGTTAAAGTTACATAAATAACCTTGGATGTTTGTTTATTGGATTTAAGTTTAAGCGAGTCTAAAAAATGAATAAAATAACTCTTATTTATTGAAAAATAAATTATATTTACAAATCCACAAGTTTAGGAACATAAATCCCAACAATCTCCTACTTGACCTAAAACTAGTGGGATGTATAATATAATACAACAAAGTATCATACAAATACAATAAACTAGGGCATGAATATACCTAGTACATAACTCCCATTGTCCTTAGTCAAGACGATACTTATCTCCTAGACCTAAACCTTCTAGATGACTCTCAAACACTTTAGCAGTGAGAGCCTTTGTAAAAAGATTAACAGTATTGTGCTCCGGAGCTATCTTTGTGACGATCACATCTCCTCTATGCACAATCGTCGGTATCAAGTTATATTTCCTCTCTATGTGCTTGCCTCTCTTATGAATTCTAGGTTCTCTCAAGTTCGTCAGTGCACCACTTTTATCACAATAAAGTGTGATGGGAAAAGTCATATCTGGAACAACTTCCAAATCTGTTAAGAACTTTTAAGCCAAACAACTTCTTTAACAGCTTCACAAGCAACTATGTACTTAACATCCATCGTGGAGTTTGCTATGTATCCTTGCTTCATGCTCTGTCAAACTACAACTCCTCCATTCAGAGTGAACACTCAGCCTGATGTGGATTTCCTAGAATCCTTAGCAGTGTGAAAGTCAGAGTCAGTATATCTGGTAAGGAGGCAAACACAAGCATATAGTCCCTCGTTCTCTTAAGATACTCTAGGATTGCTTTAAATGTTTTCCAGTTATCAAATCCTAGATTAGATTTATATCTACTGGCAATCACAATTCCATGTTGGATTTTATGTCCTAAAACTCGTAGTTTGTAATTAGTTTACTATAATCTTGAATCCAATAAACTATGACTTCGAGACTATTTATTGTAGACTTGAACTTTACGTGATGACATAAAACATGGATCAAGTTCGAGTATATAACCTAAAATGGTCAATAATATAGGGATAAGGTTAGGCGCATTATTGGGACACAATGGATGCAACCTATGTCACACTCCCTCCCGAACTACCTGCTAACTTAACCCGGAAGATGGTGTGAAATCAACATACATCGTTTACCTCTCTAACGATACCTGTTGACCCTGTTATACCTGATAAACATACTATACTGGTATATGAAATACTTTAAACACAACACAACGGAACCTTGAAAATTACTCTACATACGTAAAGAGTAGCTTTACTTAAACCTCACTCAAAAACTTAAACATGTAGAGAGCACTACAACAAAAAACATACCCAACCATGATTTACACAATTACAGCCTCTAGTGCATACACGAACATAGCTATACAGTCCTTTCAAAATATCTACAATATATACGAACTTGCTATACAACCCCACCCATGTACAAAATATCAAACTCGTAGAGCTTTCGGCAGACTATGGCAGGATTTCAGGCACCAGGAGCTCGATCTCTACCTGAAAAGTTGGAAAACATTGGAAGAATGAGCTATGTAACTCAGTGAGTGACTAAGTTTAAAACTATTAACTCGCAATTTATCTCACTTGATAATCTATGAGCATATGGATCTGTAATCAAGCGTAAATATAAATGTGTAATCATAATAGCTTTTTCAGAAATCCAACAAGTATGTCATTAAAATTTCGCAAGGCATATCAAGAATATTAACCATTTAAACACATATGACAATCTACGTTGTGTAGGGCACACCCAGTACAACCAACGTTCACTCTACGATGTAGTGGGGTCCACCCAACACTTCCATCGTCTTTGTCGTAGTGCGGCCTGTCCAGCACTCACGACAGCATTGTTGTCACGGAGTACACTCAACGTCGACAACTGAAAATGACATGTGTGCACACGGTACTATACAACCTCGGGCTCAATATCTCAGTCATTTACTCATTCCAGTCTCAGAAAACACATGAAAATACTTGAACATGCCTGCTTATCTCTTTTTTACGTACAACTCAAGCTCACTCAGTTTGTTCGTGAAAACGGAAAATCTTTAAACAATACTTGCTAGTACATGCTTGCTTGAAATTATAACATTTCCACTAAATTTCAGAAAATCAATAAACATATGCTCACATGTAAATTTCGTTAGGAAAATCTAAGCTCACAACGAGCGATTGAAATCATTCCTAGGAACCCATGTATGCTCATAAGTATGTGTTGAAGAAAAGAATCATAAAACATTCAAGCTAATTCATTCTTAGGAAGTCTTGTATTTCCATAAGCATAAAAGTCATCTTCGAAATTTGTTTTGTCACTCATAGCGTTAAAACTAGATCCTCGACCCGTATACTTGACCTATTTCCTCTTAGCCTTTCAAACAAACCAAAACCAAGCATTGGAACTTTAATCTCATGAATTTCAAACTTAGGATTACAAATATCATTCCATCTATTTTCCAACATTCTACAAATTTCATACCCTAATTTCACATGCTCATAACTTCTTCATTACTTGGCAAAAAATGATGTACTTTACACCAAACTCTTCCTTTTTGAACCCTCTAAAACGTATCTTAAGAAATGAAATTAAAATTCCCAAAGGATGTATCCATAAATACCTCGAAACTACTTCCCTAAAATTAAGCTTCTGTTATTTCCAGAATTATTTTTCTGCTGCACACCACACTTGACCTTAATTGTAAAGCCACTTTTAATCATTTTTTTACCCACGACTTTTTCATGAAAGTTATAGGAAATTAAATAAGCTTTCCAACCATACCTAACGGAGCTTCTAATTCAAACTCTACAGATCAACATGTCTCAAACACCAGAGATTTCTCAGATTTGACAATAAATTCTCTCCCCTGAATTCCTCTTCACAAATGAATAACTTAAAGTCAGATTTCCCTCAAGTTTCCTTCACAAAATTTGTTCGAAAATGAGTTATCTTTCAGGAAAATTAAACCTCACCTCTTAACTCTTCTTGTGGAGCTCAAATAGATTTAAAAATCAGTAGTGGGTAGAGTTGATCACCTAGCTGCCATAGAAGCTTGTGTTGAGTTTCTCCCTTTCTTCTTCAACCCTAAATTTCAGCATGAAAGAGTGTGTATTAAGAAAGCGGAAGGAATTTTGGATCTTGAACACTCTAAGTTGATCAATTTTACAAAATAAAAAACATGCTCAAATCTGGGAAAACAAAGAATAAGAACTCATACCTTTGTAGCTCAAAATTCTCCTAATCCGTGGGCAATTTCTTGTCACAAACACTTTGTGGACAACCTCAAGTGTCTTCCCTACTATCCTCATGCCTTAGAATAGATTGTGAGATCTTTGATAGAGAAAATTGAAGAGAGATGGGAGAAAGGTCTGAAAAATGCAAATCAGAAAAATTTTGATAAATTAAAGCAAACCAAAAGCTTCTTCAATCAAGGAGAAGATGACAACATGAAGATGATGAGGATTTAGCAAGAAGGAGGTGCTCAATTATGGTGAATTTCAAATTCAAAGAAGCTTGTTCACCATATATGAGTTTGGTCCAACTGAAACTTCAAAATTGAATTTGAATTTTCATTTAATTTTAATTCAAAATTAATATAAAATTAATTTTAAATTAAAATTAATTTATTAATTTAATTAATTAAAAATTTTAATTAATTAAATTAAATTTAATATCAAATATCAAATTAAATAATTGGATCAATCTCGATTTCTTAAATCGACCGTTCGAACATGAATCCCCATTCATGTTATAAACCAAACCAATATTTAAATCATATTTAAATACGTTCGCCTCTTCTTTATCATAGTTTAATTCATAATTAATCTATGACACATTAAGTATATCACATATAATTAACGTTTTCTCCCAAAACCGAATTTGAACAATTCAAATTCTTTTCTCTCAAATGTTACAAGGCTTAGTCCGAGCTAGTAAGGGGACCTAATGGACCTAAAGATCATGAGCTCCAACGATACGAGATTAACCGACCAAACTATTTAGATTAGCTAATCAACATTCGTTAACCACCGGGACACTCCACTAAAGCCTAGTGGCTACACTCTCCTCACTGTAGATATATTTATGTCCACTCGATATAACCATAATTCGTAAGTCGATGCTTCACAGGTCGTCGTTATTACAGCTGGGTCAAAATTACCGTTTTACCCCTATAATTACTTCTTGTTTCTTAAGTCCCACTAATCCTCTAATGACTAATTGGTTTGTGGTCCAACCAACAAACCGAATCCCTCTCGGGGCAATGAGAGGGTGGGCTCTTTGTTCAAGACCCAGAGTCAGCACTTAAGGGAACAACCTCTCTACTAATCCGTAAAGCGGGTAGGAGTAAATTCCATCTTGCAGAACTATGTTCCCAGCTATCTATCTGGTCTTATACCTGAAATGGGAGACTTATTGAGTTGGCAATCTCAGGCCACACTCACCCATACAAATCTAAGGATAATCCGAATAAACAGAAGTTCATGGAACGCTCAAGATTAAGATCGAGTTACCTAGGTCATCGTATGAATATAGTCAATTAAGACAGTAAACAGAGTTATAAAGTCTAAGTGAATATTTCTCCGTCCAGTATTATGCAAACTCATTGCATAGGACACACCCACTCGCATGTCTCTACATGAACAATATAGGATCACATCGTTTGTACTTTACAAAGTGGACGCGTCCATAGTGTCCTGAGGATTAGGTATCGAACCCTATCCCTATACTATAGACCGTTCTGGCTATAACTTGAACTTGATCCACTTTTATGTCACACATAAAGTTCAAGTATACATCCTATAGCCAAAGGTTCTTCATTGTATTAAGGTTTCAAAATATACAATTCACTTTATTCAATAACATCTTTACTGAATAAATCTCAATAACATTTTTATTCCAAAATAAAATATACATTCAGTTTACAAAACCACGAGTTGTAGGACATACAACCCAACACAACAAACTCTCTCTTCTTCTTCCTTCAACCCTCTCCCACGAAATACTCTGGTTTTCTTTAGTGAATGAGAGGCAAATGGGAGAGAATGTGTTAACTTAATGGAGTTTGGCGGTGGTGCTCCATTTAACCATTTTCACTTTTTTTTTTTTTAAACAAAACATATCAACATTTCCTAATTTCTCATTACTTTATTTTTATTTTTAAATCAAAACATATCAAACACCATCTCCACATTCTTTTTCTCTCTCTCTCTTTTTTTTATCTCTTTGTTTTTGTTTTGTTTTTTTAAAGAAATTTCAAGGAGAAATCTCGGGTTTACAACTTACCTCCCTCTTAAGAAATTTCGTCATCGAAATTTAGTAGTCCTTAAGTGAAAAGCGTCGGGTAACTCTTCCTCACTTGGTCATCTAACTCCCAGGTTGCCTCCTCCACTCCGTGATGTTTCCAAAGAACCTTCACGAGTGCGATCGTCTTGTTTCTTAAAACTTGTTCTTTCCTGTCGAGGATTTGACCTGCATCCTATATGTAATTCAAGTTTTCTTTCAGCTCAACTGGTTGCGCTTGCAACACATGTGTCAGATCTGGAATATACTTCCTCAACATGAAAGCTGATCAAGTGTAGACGTTGCTTTAATCGGTACAATTCGTGTTTTCTTAGTGAGTCTATCCACTACTACCCATATACCATTATGTCCACTTGAAGTACGTGGTAATTCAAACAGAAAATCCATAGTGATATGCTCTCATTTCCACTCCGGCACTGGCAGTGGATTAAGGAGTCTTCCTGGCCTCTTTCTATCTGGTTTATGTTGGAATTTATGCCATAAACTTGTGTAATTTTGATCAATTAAATAAAATGTTATTTATTTTGATAGAATTACAGTCTTGCTTTATAAATCCAATAAACTAAGCTCCAAGGTTATAACATTTATCTTGAATATCAGTGTAGTGGACACTATTTGGGTTGAGTCCAAAATATAACCTAAATGGTCTATGGTATAAGAATAAGGTTGGAAAGCTCATTCTGGTAACACCATGGATGCGACCCACTTTGTAATTAGTACAAATGAGGTAATCCAACTCATTCATGTAGTTGACATGCGAGTGGGGGCATCCTGTATGAAGAGTTCATACAAGATCGGATCGCAAAATTATTAGTCTAACCAAAGGTAACACCAAGTAATGTGATAAGACTATTAATTTATAGATGGTCATTAGTGACTCGACTTTGAATCTCGAGCAAGTTAAGAACTCCCGCTTATAGGGGTTTGTCCTTAGACTAGTATGGGTGGGAGTGACTGTGAGCCGACTCAATAAGCCTACCTTCTCGTGACGAGAACCTCGTAGGTAGTCGGGAATTTAATCTGCAAGATGGAATTCACTCATTCCTACACAAAAGAATTAGATAGGTTGTTCCCTTAAGAACTGACTCCAGGTCTTGAACAACGGGGCCTCACCCTCTATGAGGGTATGAGTCTAAGGTAGGACCTTAGACTTGTTGTTCATTAGAGGATCAGTGGTGCTTAAGGAGCAAAGAGGTAATCACAGGGGTAAAACGGTAATTTGACCCAGTTGTGATTACGAACAACCTGTGAAGGGTCGACTCATGGGTAATGACTATATCAGTGGACACAATATTATCTACAATGAGGAGAGTGCAACTACAAGTCTATAGTGGAGTGACTTGTAGTTAATGAATATTGATTAACTGGATCAAAGAGTTTGATCAGTTAATCTCACATCATTGAAGCTCATGAACTGTAGGTCCATTAGGTCCCTCCGTTGGCTCAATATGGTAATATTGAGGGTATAAAGTTAGGAATGAAATTGAAGTGTTCAATTTCATACATGAGGTGTTATATCAATTATATATGATATAATTGATATAATATATAGTTTTAATGTGAATTAGATTCATATATAAACTATATACTAAAGAGAGAATAAAGGAGGGGTAGGATGGTCATTTCCATCCTATTTCCCTATATTTATGGTTGCATGAGATGCAACTAGGTTAAGTGATTCCAAGCTTTTGTTGTGTTGTTGGAAAGGTTCCAAGACACAAACATCTCTCTCACAAAACACCTCACCTCTCCTAAAGGGAACCCACCTTCCTCCCTCACCTAGAAAACAACGGAGAAGATCCGGTGGTAGTGTCGGTGTTCGTTCGAGTTCGTGTTGTTGAGATCTTGATCGTGAGAGAGGAGGAGCACTTGAAGAAAGGTTCTTCAAAGGTAACTTTATTACTGTTCATTATGTTCATATGCTTAATCTAGTTATATATGTTCTTGAATTAAATCGTTGTAACTAAATCAAGAGCGTGCGATTCACAGTCACTTCCGCTGCGAGACTTCGATTCCCTTCAATTGGTATCAGACCCCAATTGCGTTCTTGATATATGTTCTAGATTTTTCAAGAACGAGGTGGGATTTACTATTTTTGCATGAGATGTATGAACGGTTTTGCAAAATTAGATGGTTTCAATTTTGGAACTTAGATTTACAATTTCCATTAAATCATTCAATGTAAGAGCCCGGTGTTTTGAGCATTTTTAATTGTAAATAGAGTCTGTAAGTCCGTGTCGATCAAGGTAAAGTGGTTGCTAAGAAGATCAGAGCGAAAACGAGCAAGAATTGGAGAATTCTCTTTCTTTTGTGTGTGCGCGGCGTTGTAAATAACTGCGGAAGGGAGAGGCGCGCGGAGAGGCGACATTGCAACGCAGCCTTGACGTTACAGTAACGCCGGGCGTTTCACAACGCGCAGAAACGGACAAGGCACAGCGTTGTAGTGCCACATACGTTTCACGCGAAGGAGCAACGGGCGAAAATTTATTTTTATTATATATATTAATTATAAAAACATTTTATATTTAATATATTTAATATATTTAATTTTAATTAATATAATTAGATTATATTAATTAAAATTATTTCTAGGGTGCCAAAATTGGTCTAATTTTGCTATTGAAATTATGCAATTGTTGTGTAATTATTGTCATGCATAATGTATACTTTTATTTTAGAAATCCCACCTTAGTTTAAGCATTTTCATGCATCATTTATAATATAAAGAGTTATATTATATAGTTTGCATGATTAATTAATATAAAGTTGTTATATTAATTTATGGACAACATTGACATGCATTATATATCATGAGATGATTATGCTATGTATGTCTTATTATTCATGTGATGAATAATCAAGCACTATAACATATTATGCATGTCACCTAAGGTTAATTATTAGTTTTAAAGTGTTTAGAACTTGGAAATAATAGTCCTTAGGTTATCTAGTTCTAATTAGATTAGAATTAGGAACCAAGTAATTTATAAGCTATGATTAAAAGAGGAACTCTGTCTAAGGAAAGTTCTGTCTAGGCTGGGGTATGCTGACGGAAACGAAACACCCCTACCTGGGAACGGACCTGCGAGTGAAATTTAATCAGAGAGTTTTATAAATTACAGTAGCTTCAGCAGGTTTATTAAGGAGTTAATAAACTAGATATCCTAGGTTTAATATAAGGAGTTATATTAACAAATTTAGGATAAAATAAATATAAGAGTTATATTGACAGAGTAGGTAAAACCATTATCCGGGTTTTTTAGCCTAAGTAAGATTCCTATAACTTTAAAGTATTCAGTGGGAGGAAAAAGTGTATGAGGTACATATTTTTCTACCTATGCTATCTCCTGGAAAGTTCACACCTTGTGAGACTCATACTTGGCCTCGTGGCGCAAACGGAGCGCGCTCCCTTCTGATGGTGTTTGTATGAGTCAATATCAAGGTGAATGGAGAGGGTACTTATAGTGAGTGGGAGCAGGGTTTAGTGAAAACAAAACCTACGGTCTCTTTGTCTGTTTACACCGTTAGACCACTATGGCCACCGCTAGTTTGGCTCGGGACTGCACAATCCCTTCTGAGGGCTTGATCATAGGGGATCGAACACGATGAGACACCCGAAAGGGATAAAGATTTCCTTAGACTATTTTTCAATCTAGTCCTCTCTCTTCGATGGATTTTATTGGATGGAGACTCGGGATCTAAAGACAGAGGGTTACACTCACTGAGGTATGTAAGTTGTGTATGTATCCAGACCGAAAAATGGTAACTAAAACCTATAGGAATAAGAGTTATTCTGACATTAGGTTTTGGTCAAGAGTGTCTTGATCTAGAGGATGAGTGTTTTTGATTACCCTTCGGTGTCATACATTCTAAACCTTTGAGTATCATTGCAAATTATAAATGGCCTAGGAATCATTTGATAATTAGCTAAAACATGATAAGATTAGAGTTATAGCAAGAAACTCATACAAGTTTGTTTGTAAATTTTTCAAAGAAAATGTCTAGCTCTATAATTTCCTTATTGGGTGCGGAAAAGTTAATCGGAGAGAATATGATGACATGAAAAAACAAACTCAACACTATATTGGTAGTGGATGATCTAAAGTTTGTGCTAACTGAGGAGTGTCCTTAGGTGCCAGACTCGAATGCGTCACGAAATGTTCGTGATGCATATGATCGATAGATCAAGGCCAATGATAAGGCCAAGGTCTACATGCTGGCAAGTATGTCCGACATATTAGCCAAGAAGCATGAGGGCATGATTACCGCCAAGAAATCATGGATTCTATCACGGTATGTTTGGACAACGATCCACACGTATCGACATAATGCCCTAAAGTACATATTCAACTCGAGGATGCCAGAGGGTACACCTGTTTGGGATCATGTCCTGGATATGATGGTGCACTTTAACATCCCGGAGTCGAATGGTGCTTCCATCGATGAGTCGAGCAGTCGACTTCATTCGGAAACCCTTCCGGATAGTTTCTGCAGCTTTAGAAGTAATGCTTTGTTATGAACAAGCTTACTTTTAATCTTACCTCCTTCCGAATGAACTCCAGACCTTTCAATCTTTGATGAAAATTCAGGGATCGAAAGGTGAGGCAAATGTTGCCAGTAGGAGTTATCACAGAGGTTCGATCTCTGGGATAAAAACAGTGGCTTCATCTTCTTCTAACCTGAGAGGAAAAAAGATGAACATGAAGAAGGTTGGTAAAGGAAAACAGGCTGAGAAAGCTGCCGCCCAGAAGGGCAAGAAAGTCAAAGACGTTGCTGACAAAGGAAAGTGCTTCCATTGCAACGAAGACGGGCATTGGAAACAGAACTGTCTGAAGTACATTGCAGAAAAGAAGAAGGAAGGTAAATATGATTTACTTTGCCTAGAAACTTGTTTAGTGGATAATGATAAAACAACTTGGATACTTGATTCAGGCGCCACTAATCATGTTTGCTCTTCTTTTCAGGGAATTGATTCCTGGCAGTAGCTACAACAAGAAGAGATAACGCTCCGGGTTGGAAATGGAGAAGTCGTCTCAGTTGTAGCAGTAGGCACAATGAAGCTTTATTTTGACAAGAAATATGTATTGTTGGACAATATATTAGTGATACCAGGGTTTACTAGAAACCTTATTTCCATTTCTTGCCTTATAGAACAATGTATTTTTGTTTCCTTTTCTATGAATAAAGTGTTTATTTTGAAGAAAAGTTTAGAAATATGTTCAGCTTCATTAGAAAATGGATTGTATGTTTTAAGATCTAATTCAGTCAAAATGGTTTTGAACACTGAATTATTTAAAACTGCAAACGCACAAACTAAGAAACGTAAAATTTCTCCTAAAGAAAATGCTCATCTTTGACATCTAAGATTGGGTCACATTAATCTCAATACGATTGAGAGATTGGTAAAGAACGGACTTCTAAACGAGTTAGAAGAAAATTCTTTGCCAGTATGTGAATCCTGCCTAGAAGGCAAAATGACTAAATGACCTTTTAGTGAAAAAGGTTATAGAGCCAAAGACCCTCTAGAGCTTATACATTCAGACCTTTGTGGTCCGATGAATGTTAAAGCTAGGGGAGGATATGAATATTTCATCTCTTTTATAGATGATTATTCTAGATTTGGGCATATTTACCTAATGTACCACAAGTCTGAAGCACTTGAAAAGTTCAAGGAATTCAAGACTGAGGTTGAAAATCAATTAGGTAAAACTATTAAAACACTTCGATCGGATCGAGGTGGAGAGTATGTGGATTTAAAATTCCAGAGCTATATGATAGAACATGGAATTACATCCCAACTCTCAGCTCCCGGCACACCACAGCAAAACGGTGTATCGGAAAGGAGAAATAGAACCTTGTTGGACATGGTTCGATCCATCATCTCCCTAGTTCCTTTTGGGGTTACACAGTGGAGTCTGCAGTATACATTTTGAATAATGTGCCCTCCAAAAGTGTTTCTGAAACACCTTTTGAACTCTGGAAAGGACGTAAAGGTAGTTTATGTCACTTGAGAATATGGGGTACATCCAAACATGTACTTGTGACAAAATCCAAAGAAGTTGGGTTCACGCTCAAAGTTATGCCTATTCGTAGGATACCCAAAAGAAACAAGAGGTGGTTTATTCTATGATCCTAAGGAAGATAAGGTTTTTGTGTCGACAAATGCCATTTTCTTAGAGGAGGACCACATAAGGGACCACAAACCAAAAAGTAAAGTAGTGTTGAGTGAGTTAGACGGAACAATAGCAAAGGTTGCTAATAAGAACACTAGTACGTCAACAAGAGTTGTTGATACTAGTTTGTCTAGTCAAGAGAGTCCATCTCAAGAGTTAAGTATGCCTCAACGTAGTGGGAGGGTTGTAATACAACCTGACCGTTACATGGGTTTAGCTGAAACCCAAGTTGTTATACCAGATGACAACTGCGAGGATCCATTGACTTATAATCAAGCAATGGTTGACAAAGACAAATACCAAGAAATGAAGTCTATGTACTTCAATTCTGTTTAGGATCTTGTAGATAAGCCTGATGGGGTAAAACCTATAGGTTGTGTGGATCTACAAGAGAAAGCGTGGTGTAGATGGGAAGGTGCAAACCTTTAAAGCTAGACTAGTAGCAAAGGGTTATACCCAGGTGGAAGGGGTTGACTATGAGGAGACCTTTTCACCTGTTGCTATGGTAAAGTCTATCCGTATCCTTCTTGCCATTGCCGAATATTATGACTATGAGGTATGGCAAATGGATGTCAAGATAGCCTTTTTGAATGACAATCTTGAGGAAAACATCTACATGGACCAACCCAAAGGGTTCATCTGTACAGACAAGAGCAAAAGGTTTGCGGTGCTTAAAAGGTCAATTTATGGATCAAACAAGCTTCTAGGTCCTGGAATATAAGATTTGATGAGGCAATCAGATCTTATGGTTTTGACCAGAATGATGATGAACCTTGTGTCTACAAGAAAATCATCAATAGTTCTGTCGCATTCCTAATTCTCTATATGGATGATGTCCTACTCATTGGGAATGATGTAGGTTATCTTACTGACATCAAGCGATGGCTAGCTACACAGTTCCAAATGAAAGATTTGGGTGATGCGCAGTTTGTTCTTGGGATCCAGATTGTCTGAAACCGCAAGAATAAAACACTAGCCTTGTCTCAAGCATCTTACATAGACAAAGTGTTGTCAAGGTTTAAGATGCAAGATTCGAAAAAGGGCTTGTTGCCTTTCAGACATGGAATCCATTTGTCTAAGGAACTGTGTCCTATGACACCTCAAAGAGTTTAGGATATGAGACGGATTCCTTATGCATCAGCTGTTGGGAGCCTGATGTATGCCATGTTGTGGACTAGGCCCGACATCTGTTTTGTAGTTGGAATGGTCAGTAGGTATCAATCCAATCCAGGACTTGAACACTGGACAACGGTTAAAACAATCCTTAAGTATCTTCGGAGAACAAGGAACTACATGCTTGTGTATGGGGCTAAGGATTTGATCCTTACAGGATACACGGATTCTGACTTTCAGACTGATAAAGATTCTCAGAAATCTACATCAGGGTTAGTATTCACTCTTAACGGAGGAGCTGTAGTATGGCGAAGCGTCAAGCAAGGATGCATCGCTGATTCCACAATGGAGGCCGAATATGTAGTAGTTTGTGAAGCAACTAAGGAGACTGTTTGGTTAAGGAAATTCATGCTAAATTTGGATGTTTTCCCAAATATGACTTTACCCATCACGTTGTATTGCGATAACAGTGGTGCAGTGGCAAATTCGAGGGAACCCCGATGTCACAAGAGGGGAAAACACATAGAGCGAAAGTATCATCTCATCCGGGAGATCGTGCATAGAGGAGACGTGATTGTCACGAAGATAGCCTCAGAGCAAAACATTGCTGATCCTTTTACAAAGGCTCTCACGGCTAAAGTTTTTTAGAGTCACCTAGAAGGTCTAGATTTACAAGTCTTCCTCAACTAGGGCAAGTAGGAGTATTTTGTACAAAGGGGTTTAAATGCCCTAGTTTATTGTATTTACATTACTGTAATGTTTTAGTACTCCACAAGCTTTAGGTCAACTGGGAGATTGTTGGGATTTATGCCCTAAACTTGTATAATTTTGATCAATTAAATAAAATGTTATTTGTTTTGATAGAATTACAGTCTTGCTTTATAAATCCAATAAACTAAGCTCCAAGGTTATAATATTTATCTTGAATATCAGTGTAGTGGACACTATTTGGGTTGAGTTCAAGAATATAACCTAAATGGTCTAGGGTATAAGAATAAGGTTGGAAACCTCATTCTGGTAACACCATGGATGCGACCCACTTTGTAATTAGTACACATGAGGTAGTCCAACTCATTCATGTAGTTGACATGCGAGTGGGGGCATCCTGTATGAAGAGTTCATACAAGACTGGATCGCAAATTATTAGTCTAACCAAAGGTAACAATCGCTAACGTGATAAGACAAGTAATTTATAGATGGTCATTAGTGACTCGACCTGAATCCTGAGCAAGTTAAGAACTCCTGCTTATAGGGGTTTGTCCTTAGACTAGTATGGGTGAGAGTGACCTGTAGCCGACTCAATAAGCCTACCTTCTCGTGGGCGTAACCTCGTAGGTAGCCGGGAACGAATCATGCAAGATGGAATTCACTCATTCCTACACTAAGGAATTAGATAGGTTGTTCCCTTAAGAACCGACTCAGTGTCCGGAACAACGGGGCCCCGCCCTCTATGAGGGTATGAGTCTT
Source organism: Trichosanthes cucumerina (assembly GCA_036507285.1). NCBI lineage: Eukaryota > Viridiplantae > Streptophyta > Magnoliopsida > Cucurbitales > Cucurbitaceae > Trichosanthes > Trichosanthes cucumerina. The sequence goes on along the minus strand of CM071845.1, from coordinate 46,500,601 downwards.
AGGTAGGACCTTAGACTTGTTGTTCATTAGAGGATCAGTGGTGCTTAAGGAGCAAAGAGGTAATCACAGGGGTAAAACGGTAATTTGACCCAGCTGTGATTACGAACAACCTGTGAAGGGTCGACTCATGGGTAATGACTATATCAGTGGACACAATATTATCTACAGTGAGGAGAGTGCAACTACAAGTCTATAGTGGAGTGATTGTAGTTAATGAATATTGATTAACTGGATCAAAGAGTTTGATCAGTTAACCTCACACCATTGGAGCTCATGAACTGTAGGTCCATTAGGTCCCTCCGTTGGCTCAATATGGTAATATTGAGGGTATAAAGTTAGGAATGAAATTGAAGTGTTCAATTTCATACATGAGGTGTTATATCAATTATATATGATATAATTGATATAATATATAGTTTTAATGTGAATTAGATTCATATATAAACTATATACTAAAGAGAGAATAAAGGAGGGGTAGGATGGTCATTTCTATCCAATTTCTCTATATATATGGTTGCATGAGATGCAACTAGGTTAAGTGATTCCAAGCTTTTGTTGTGTTGTTGGAAAGGTTCAAAGACACACATATCTCTCTCACAAAACACCTCACCTCTCCTAAAGGGAACCCACCTTCCTCCCTCACCTAGAGAACAACGGAGAAGATTCGGTGGTAGTGTCGGTGTTTGTTCGAGTTCATGTTGCTGAGATCTTGATCGTGCGAGAGGAGGAGCACTTGAAGAAAGGTTCTTCAAAGGTAACTTTCTTGATGTTCATTATGTTCATATGCTTAATCTAGTTATATATGTTCTTGAATTAAATCGTTGTAACTAAATCAAGAGCGCGCGATTCACAGTCGCTTTCGCTGCGGGACTTCGATTCCCTTCAGTTTAACCTCTTCGCAAATCAAATATCTATCAGCACATTCAGCTATCTCCCATTTCTTACCGGCCACCAATACGTCCTCTTCAAAGTTTTGTTCAACTTGGTGCTTCCTGGATGCATAGCGTAAGCTGAACTGTGACCTTCCTCTGGTATAGCATCTTTAAACTCACTAGTACTCAAAACGCATAGTCTTCCCTGCTTAACTATGGCTCCGTCTGTTCTCATCTTAAATTATGCCTTGGGGCCTTGTTTGGAGTTTCCAAACATCTTCTGCAAGTTACTATCCTCTAACCGTCTTCTCACAATCTCTGTTACGAGCGAAAACCTGACCTGAAATTGAGCTAAAAGACTCCCTGAATTCTCTATAGTCATAACCGTCTTAGAATCCCTTAGCACACTTAAAAAGGTTGCTCGAATACCACACAAGGCATCCCTAGGAAATCTCGACTTCCTGCTTAATGCATCTGCTACTACGTTCGCGTTACCTGGATGGTATTCTATAGTACAATCATAATCTTTAATCAGTTCTAGCCATCTTCTTTGTCTCATATTCAACTATTTATGATCACAAACATATTTCAAACTCTTATGATCCGTGAAGATGTGACACTTCTCACCGAACAAATAATGCCTCCAAATCTTCAATGCTAATGTTGGGGTGTTTGCCCTAATCTCGTTCTGTTTGTAATATAGTTGATTTAAATGAATAAAAGTTATTTATTTATCAAACTTTGTATCTCACATTTTATAAACTTAATCCGATAATCTAAGCTCCAGGGTCATATTATTTGAGAGAACTAGAACTTGAACGGTGTGTAGTTGACACACGGGAAGGAGCATGTTCGAGTTAGTGACCCGAACGGTCTACAATATATGGATAGGGTTGAAAACCTCATCCTGGTGACACTGTGGATGCGACCCACTTTGTATTAGATACAAACGAGGTAATCAAACTCGTTCATGTGGTTGACATGTGAGTGGGGGCATCCTGTGCAATGAGATTGTACAAGACCGGACTGTGAATTATTAGACCTACTGATGTAACATCGTTAATATTATAGGACTAATAACTTCGTAGATGACCATTAGTGACTCGTCCTTGTTGCGTAAAATGATATTTCAATATCGCAAGTGTACGGGTCAATTTTTAACATAGTGATTTGAGTACAGAGTATCGTCCTCAGGATTGAGTTTCTAGATTGATTAATTACCAATATACTTATTCCAAATTTAGCTAAAGCAACAAAACTTTGATAGATAGGTGAAAACAAAGATAGAAAAGTAAATATACAATTGGAGACACGAATATGATAGAATTGCAAGGAAATTGATTCCACAAATTAATTCCTTATTTAACACATGTAATGAACTATGGTTGCGAATTTATAAACAAGAAGTGAAAATATTCAAAAGAATCTCTCGACCCATGGTGAGCCTCATGCAAGCGATAAATCCTACAGTTTCCTTATGAATTTTAAAAGCACACACGACATTAAGCAACTTCTTTATATGTTTTCCAAAGAATTCAAAGTTACTCTCGTTCCAGATTTCTAAGGATTTCGACAACTTTGCTCTAATCTAAACTTCTTTCTCTCGAGTCCACTTAAACCAACAAGATCGATGAATTTAAGAACGAATTGCCAAAAATAAATAACACAACAAAGTTCAATACATAATTAAATAAATCCAAAACATGCTAATCAAATCTCAACTACAACATTTAGCTACTTAAAATCACCATAAAAACTAGCTAAAGTCATCGAAAAAGTCTTTAAACTCAATTACAAGCTAAAAGAAAGAGAAATAAAATTATGTGTCGATGTTGGTCCCTCGTCCCCTAGCTCCCGTCACGATCTCGAGACTACACAAACGCTTTGGCTCCTAAGGAATGCTCTTCTTTCTCTCCTTAGAGTGTGTATTTCGAAATTAGGGCTAAAATCTATCAAATTCGGCTCCTTTTGCAAATGGTACAACATGATATATTTATTGTAAAATTCGGCACGACGTTGCAACGCTGTGCTTGTTGCCAGCCAGCCCATTACAACCATTTTTGTCATATCTTTTTGCTCGGGTGTTCGAATGACCTCCGATTTGATGTGTTGGAATCATGATTCGATGTAAAATCTCCCAATATATTTATTATACTCAAAATACATCTATATTTTTCTTGGGTCTTCAATTAAGCATACACATGTTCAAAATTGCACCAAAATAGCCTCAAAACACTCGATTTTTGCTTCTCAAGCTCAGTTTCCTGAAATTAACCATAAAATGCCATGAAAGCCCATGTTTTAATTATAAAAACTAGCTAAAATATAAGAAATAAGATAGCATATTTGCAAGCCATCAATTCTTAATCCTGAGCGTGTTACGAACTCCTGTTTGTGGGGGTCTATCCTTTAACTATTACGGGTGAGAGTGGCTAGAGTATGCCCAATATGCCTGACTTATTGGGGACATGACCACGTGAAGAGTTGGAAACTTAACTACGCAAGAAGGAATTCACTCGTTCCCGAGCTAGGAAAACTAGAGGGGTTGTTCCCTTAAGTGTTATCTCCAGGGCTTGGACAACGGGGCACCACTCTCTCACTGGCCCCAGAGGGATGTTGTTTATGGTTGGACCATGCAACAAAATTGTTCATTAGAGGAGCAGTGGGACTTAAGGGGCAACAGGTAAACACAGGGGTAAAATGGTAATTTTATCCAGCTGTGACTACAAACAACCTTTGAAGGGACGACTTACGGGAATTGGTCCTATCGATGGACACAACTTATCCTACAATGATGGGAGTGTAGCTACGGACTTTAGTGGAGTGTTACCGTAGTTAACGAATGTTGATTAACCGAGTCAAAGAGTGTAACGACCCAGAACTCCAAGTACCTGTTGAGTTGTGTTTTGGATGAATTCATTGGAAAATATTTGAACTAGGTCTTTAAATTAGATAAATTGATTTAGCAATCCTGTGAAAATTAAAGAAATTAAATACATGGTGGTTTTATTTAAGCATTGGGGCATTTTTGTGGTTAGGAGTGAAAGGAAGGGCTTTGTTGCAATTTTATTGTTAAAGAAGGGGATTAGGGTTTCATCCTTAAGGGGCACGTTTTCCAAGGAATATCTCATCTCCTCTCTCCACTTTGTTCTTCACGTTAAACTACCCAAGGTGACAATCCTTCTTGTCGTCGATCAACTCACAGCTGTTAGAGAGGAGTCCTAGCCGTTCGAAGACGCCGTAGAATCGGACGCCGCCACAAGCAGCATCAGGCCTTCGACTGGAGCCATACTCGGGTCACGTTAGGTGAACCAGCTGCAGCAACACTTCATCGTTCGTCCACCGTCGAATCCACCGCCATTTTCTGACTGCAGTCACGTCGATAGTGTCGTCCCCTCGCTGGAAGAGCCGCCTTCGAACTGCTACAGACAAGCATCAACGACCCTTGTTCGCGCACGCTTGGGGTTAAACTGCCATCTTGGTTCGATCGGTTCGTCCATTTTTCGATCGGTTTTTGGGATTTTAAGATCGGTTCCGAATAGATCGGCTCACGAACTTCTCGGATCTAACCTCCACGTGCCGAAACGCGCCGCCACCTGCCGGTCAACGGTAAACAGTCAGCACCGCCTTCCGAAGTGGCCCAGTTCGATAAGTTCGACCCTTCGAGCCTGTTTTGACCATCCGTTTGTGGTAATTTAGGCTAACTATTATTGGATTCGAAAATAAGATTATTTTGGGTGTGATGTAATTAAGAAAAGTGGATTTGATTTAAGGGATTCATGTATTGAACACAATTGGAAGGATTGCTGAGTCAGAGATTTAATTACAAGAGAATCTCGGAGCTAAGGCTAAGGTAAGGGACCTTGTGCCAAACTTTGTAAAATGGGATAAAAAAGAGTTTTGTTACTTTAAGTCAAAAGTATTTTATTATTTACACTTTTGAAAACCTATTATGTTCTAAAGTATTATTTCAGTCAAGTTATGAAAATTTATGCCATGAATGTTAGCTTATTGTCCTCTCATGATATGTGTGTTATAGTCATGATAAATAAATGGGATCCCATACATTATGTATGTCATGAAAGAGTTGAAAGGGCGGGGGCGATATGTCTCTTGAGGTTATGCATGGTCAACATGCTGAAAGTTATGTTATAGTTCTGATTGATTGATTTTAAGTTTAAATGTTATGAAAATGTATGCTATGATATATGATTTACCGTGATTCTATGACATGTGCATTATAACATATGATAGAATGAGGAGACCTCATGCATGATTGTGAGTTCATGAAATAGTCGAGTGACTGTGGTAATTATTTCTCCATATGACACTAGGGGTTTGAGAGGACTCCACATTTGATAATGGTCTTCGGACCTAACATGCTCCCAGGGTTTCGAGAGGACCTTTAGTACAAGAGTTTGCGGACTCAATATGATTCAGGAGCCTTCAGACTCAACATGCTCTCGGGGTTTTGAGGGGACCCCATTGGATAGGGGTCTTCGGACTAAACATGACTCAGGAGTCTTCGGACTCAACATGCTCCCCGAGTTAGAGAGGACTCCATAGTACAAGAGTCTTCAGACTCAACATGCTCTCAGGAGAATTTAATTTACCACTAAAAGCCAAAAAGGAATAGTTATGATAGTCATGAGAAAGTTAGGTCCCATGCAGAAAAGTTTTATAGTCATGATTGTATGTGTATGCATATCCCAAAACCTCGGTAAGCGAGGTCACTTACTGGGTATTATTATTATAATACTCAACCTTTCTTTTTAAAATGGTTTCAGGTAAAGGCAAGGGCATACAAGGCGTGTGACGGGATGCGTTACGAAGGCCATGGGGACTCAGTCATGTTTTCCGCATTTATTTGGACTAGTAGTCATTTTAATTAATTTTGTTTTCCGCCTAAGTAGTCTAGAGATTTAAAACTGAGGCCAGACATTATTTTTACATTACTTAAATGTTTTGATGTATCTTGGGATCCCCTAAAAGCAGTTTTGATTTGTGGTTTGAACTATTTTATTCATGTTATACTTATATGGCCTAAAACTTCATGCATGAGTAGTAATGTCCATAGGAAACGAGTGTTAGAAAAGTAGGGGCGTTACAGTTGGTATGAAAGCCCTAGGTTAAGGGTTATGTAGACTTGCTTACACTGTTGATGGAGTTCTGATCTCCTTGAGCAGCGGAAACGTGTTTGGGATCGTAATTTACTCGATTATTTTAGTTGAAACAAAAATCAATACATTGACAAAAACATACAGAATAAACATGCTCTTCAATGTAATTAAACATGAAGGTTTACATGCAAACATGCTTAGTTTAACAATTAAACTAAAACGAATAGAAATGATTACCTTTGTAGACTCGCAGCAACTCCTTGCTCCAAGCGTTGTACAACAACTCAACTTCTATGTTTTCCAGTAGGACACCACCAACAGAGTACACCTTTTATATCTCTGGGTTTTTAGATCTTCCTTGGTGGGAAGGATTCCAGCAATTGGAAGTTTTGGGAATTAGAGAGTCAGAGAGAGAATTCTAGGAAGTTGCAATCCTTCAATTGCAAAAAAATTGATCGATAAAAAAATCATCCTGATCCATCAACCCCCTTCTCCCTGTTAAACTATCGATAGGGAGAAGAAGAGAGGTAGTGGGAACGTGTCTAGAAGACACGTTCCCTTATTTTATTATTAAAATAATAATAATAAAATAACAATTAAATCAAATATAATTAATAATTTAAATCACATTTAAATAAAAAAATTAAATATCATATCTTTAATTTGGATTAAATCACATTTAATCAATATATCCCTCTAACCTATAGTTTTAATGTACATCCAGTGCACATTAAATTTTAACATATAGTTTTCAAATATGAATCACATTCGCATTTGAATTTAATATTTGAACTCTTTCAAATATTTAATTCTCTCAAATAATTTAATATGAATCATATTCACAATTAAATTTATAATATATAGTTCCAAAATTATATATTATATCGTATCCATATACATTAAATATATTCCCTAATGAATTTGAACATTTCAAATTAAATGATCTAAGAACCCTTTACGAGCTAGAAGGTGGACCTAATGGACCTACAGATCAGAAGCTCCAACGATACGAGATTGCTCGGTTAATCTCATTAACCTCCCAATCAACATTCGTTAACTGCAGGAACACTCCACTAAAGTCCCGCAGCTGCACTCTTCTCACTTCAGATATAATTCTTTGTCCACGAATATTGACCAATAAGAGCAAGTCAATCCTTCACGAATGTTCGTAACACCAGCTGGGTCAAATTTCCGTTTTACCCCTGGGTTACATCTTGTGTCTTATGTACCAGTGCTCCTCTAATGAACAATTTGTTTGTGGTCCTACCAACAAACAGAGTCCCTCTCGGGCCAATGAGAGGGTCGGGCCCTTTGTTTAAGTCCCGGAGACACCACTTAAAGGATCATTCCTCTACTTACCCTAGTAGGCGGGAAGGAGTGAATTCCATGTTGCTAAGTTAAGTTCTCAGCCGCTCACTCGATTGTGTCCCCAAGAAGGTAGGCATATTGAGTCGACGAATCTGGCAACTCTCACCCATACTAGTCAAATGACAATCCCTTGCGAACAGGAGTTCGTAACCTTCTAAGGATTGAGATCATGTTGCCTTGGTCATCCTAGTGAAATAGAAACCTACTAGTTAACGGAGTTAGAGCTAGAGGTTCTATTTCATGGTCCGGTCTTATGTAATCTCATTACATAGGATATCCTCACTCACATGTCATCTACACAAACATGTTAGGATCACAGTGTTTGTATCAAATACAAAGTGGGCCACATCCATAGTTTTACCAAGGTAAGGTACCCAAACCTTATCCCCTAACTATAGACCCTTTAGGTTGTATCTCGAACCGAGATCCTTTATATGTACACTACATTCAGTTACAGATTCATATAACAACCTTGGATGTTTAGTTTATTGGATTCAGGGTTTAAATAAAGGCAAACTCATAGATAACGAACAATAACTATTTATTGAAATACTAACACTTTATTACATTAATTAGAACATAATTACAAACTACGAGTTTTAGGGCACAAAACCCAACAACTGTAAGCACACATAATCTCATGGTTGAGTAACAAGTTCCAGACTTTCCAGATGACCCTAGGGCATCCATCCCAAAAACAGTGGTTACAAGAGATAGAAATACAACAAACTAGAGCATCCATATACCCTATTACATATCTCCCACGTGCCCTAGATTAGCCTATGTACATATCCCGTAGACCCAGACTTTCCAGATGACCCTCGAACACTTTAGTCATGAGAGTCTTTGCAAACGGATCAACAATATTGTGCTTTGAAGCGATGTTCGTGACTGTCACATCTCTTCGTTGCATATTTCTCGTATCAGGTGATACTTTCTCTTGATGTGCTTACTACGCTTATGGCAGCGAGGTTCCTTCGAATTGGCTACCGCACCACTGTTGTCATAATATAAGGTGATGGGAAATTCCATATTTGGAACAACTTCCAAATCAGTAAGGAATTTCCTTAGCCAAACAACCTCTTTAGCTGTTTCACAAGCAGCGACATACTCAGCCTCCATCGTGGAGTCAGCGATGCATCCTTGCTTGATGTTTCGCCATACTATAGCTCCCCCGTTAAGGGTGAAAACTAATCCCGATGTGGATTTCCGAGAATCCTTATCGGTCTGAAAATCAAAATTAGTGTATCCAGTAAGGATCAAATCCTTAGTCCCATACACAAGCATATAGTCCCTCGTTCTCCTAAGATACTTGAGGATATTTTTAACTGCTGTCCACTGGTCTAACCCTGGATTGGATTGGTACCTGCTGACTATTCCCACTGCATAACAAATGTTTGGCCTCGTGCACAGCATAGCATACATTAAGCTACCTACTGCAGAGGCATAGGGAATATGTCTCATATCCTCAACTTCTTGAGGTGTCTTAGTGTTGGGTTTTATGTCCTAAACCTCGTGGTTTTATAAACTGAATGAATATTCTATATCACAATAAAGTTGTTATTGAAATTTATTCAGTAAAAGTGTTATTGACTATTGTGTATTGTGTTACCTTAATCCAATAAAGAACCCTTGGCTATAGGATGAATACTTGAACTTTATGTGTGACATAAAAGTGGATCAAGTTCAAGTTATAGCCAGAACAGTCTATAGTATAAGGATAGGGTTGGGGACCTTATCCTGGGGACACTATGCACGCGACCCACTTTGTAGAGAACAAACGATGTGATCCTTAATCGTTCATGTGGAGACATGTGAGTGGGGCGCCTATGCAATGAGTTTGCATAAGACTGACCGCGCAATAGTCACTTAGACTTTATAACTCCGTTTACTGTCATAACTGACTATATTCATCCGATGACCTAGGTAACTCGATCTTAATCTGAGCGTTCTATGGACTCCTGTTTATTCGAATTATCCTTAGATTTACATGGGTGAGAGTGGCTCGAGACTGCCGACTCAATAAGCCTGCCATTTCAAGGATAAAACCGGGTAGATAGCTAGGAACATAGTTCGGCAAGATGGAATTCATTCCTACCCGCTTTATGGATTAGTAGAAAGGTTGTTCCCTTAAGTACTGACTCCGGGTCTTGAACAATGGGCCCATCCCTCTCATTGGCTCGAGAGGGATTTGGTTTGCTGGTTGGACCACAAACCAATTGTTCATTAGAGGATCAGTGGAACTTAAGGAACAAGAGGTAATTACAGGGGTAAAACGGTAATTTTGACCTAGCTGTAATTACGAATGACCTGTGAAGGATCGACTTACTAATCATGGTTATATCGAGTGGACATAAATATATCTACAGTGAGGAGAGTGCAGCCACTGGGCTTTAGTGGAATGTCCTGGTGGTTAACGAATGTTGATTAGCTAGGCTAAAGAGTTTGGCTAGTTAATCTCGTATCGTTGAAGCTCATGATCTGTAGGTCCATTAGGTCCTCCTTACTAGCTCGGACTTAGCCTTATTACTTTTTGAGAGAAAAGAATTTGAATTGTTCAAATTCAAGTTTGGGAGAAAGCGTTATTTATATGTGATATATTTAACGAATCATAGCTTAATTATGAATTAAACTATGATTAATAAGAGGTGGATATATTTAAATATGATTTAAATATCGGAATCGGTTTATAGCATGAATAAGGATTCATGTTCGAAAAATCGATCGAGATCGGGCAATTTATTTAATTTAATATTTGATATTAAATTAAATTTAAAAATTAATTAATTAAATTAATTTTGAATTATTTAATTAATTATATTAATTTTAATTAAAAATCAATTTAATATTGATTTTTGAATTAAAATTAAATGTAAAATGAGGGATTTTCATGATTTTCATGAAAAACAAGTTGCCAACTTGCCCAATCTTACTCATCTTCAAAATTCACCAAAATTGGCCACCTCCATCTCAAAACATCCTCATCACCCTTGAGTTGTCACTCCATTGAAGCTTTTTGAAGCTTTATATAATGGTGATTTGGGGTGTTTAGAGAGAATTACACAGAAAATTCAATATTCCCGAATTAGTGACCTTTGAGGTCTTTTCTTCCAAATTCTCTCAATCTAGGATCCCACAATCCGTTCTAAGGCCTGAGGGTAGTAGGGAAGACTCTAACGGTTGTCCACGAAGTGTTCATGCTGAAAACCATCAACCGGGTGAAGAGAATTTTATCTTCAAAGTTGAGTTTTCTATCCCTCTGTTTTTCCACTTTGAGCATGTTTTTATTTTACAAAATTGATCAACTTAGAGTGTTCAAGATCCAAAATTGCTTCCGCTTTCTTAATCTAGACTCTTTCAATTGGTATCGAGCAGCATTTTGAGCACTCAATTTGATCAATTGTGTTATGTGGTGGGTGTTTTATGAAATACAATTTTTCCGGTATCTAAAGTGTTCTTCTGACTTTGGCATTTCAATTGAGCATCTATTTGTGCTTTATTTTCAAATTGCTCAAGTGTATTTGAGCATTAATGTGTGTAGAATAAGCTGTAAAAATTTCAAGTTGATTGGAGTTCGGGAAGGCCTTCAATTTGAAGAAATAAGCTCGGAAGGTCACAAAAAGCTGGAAAACAGAGGTTGCTTGTAAATTTTTTTCTCTCAAATCTGCAGCTCCAGCCCGTGTTTTCCAAATTCATGAAGAAGAAGTTGACTTTGATCGGACCGTTGACCATTGACCGGTTCAATGGTTTTTGGACCGGTTTGGCTCGATTTTGGTCCGAGTTCGGTTGGTTTTAGACCGGTTCGACTATTTCGAGGCCGTTTTTCCATTTGGAGGTCCGTTTCACCAATTGGAGGCCCGGTTCATCCTTTTACAGCCCGGTTTAACCTTATGAAGGTCTGTTTCACACATTTGCAAGCTGGTTCGACCCAAATTTGAAGTGTTCAAGTGGTTTGATATCAATTCTAGATTATTATTGTAATAATTTAGTAGTTTGCTTGCATTAGATGCCAAAACCAGTCCACTTTAGTGTGTTTAATTAATTATGCATTGTGAATGTATGTTTTAATTAAATTCTCTAATTATATGTGCATAAAGTATGCCATATAGATTTTAAAATCCCACCATAGGAAGCATGCTCCATGCATTGAAAGTATGTTATAAGTGTTATAATATATTGTATGCATGTTAATTGGTTTCATGAGAATTAATATAAGAGTTATATTAATTTATGAAATAAATATTATATGTTTTAATTATAATTAATATAAGGGTTATATTAATTAAAAATTAAACATATAATTGCTATGCATTTATTCATGTGATGAATTTGTTATAAATGTATGTTTATTCATGTGATGAATGATGAAATAATTTATAACATAGAAATGCATGTAACCTAAGGTTAATTAATTAGTTTTAAAATGGTTTTAGAACTGAAATTAATTAGATCTAAGGTTATCTAGTTCTAATAAGATTAGAATTAGGAAACTAATAATTTATAAACTTTGATTAAAGAGGACTCGACTAAGGAAGGTTCTGCTGGGTTGGGGTACTTAAGTGACGGGCACCTAACACCCCTACCGGGCCGACACAGGAGTGAATTTAATCCATAGGTTTATAAATTATCTTTCGTGAGTGGCGTTTATTAAAAGTTAATAAATTAAACTCATAGACCTAGGTTTATTAAAAGGTTAATAGACTTAGGTAATTCCATATAATTGTTATATTGGTAGACTTAGGTGATATTATTTTAGCCTTAATATGCCTAAGTAAAAGTATACCCAAACTGCTTAAAATACTTAGTGGGAGTGAAAGGTATATATGATATATCAATTTCCTCTTACGCTCTCCAAGTTCACACCATAAGATTTATGCTCGGCCTCGTGATGTCAATAGGGCATCCCCATTCGGATGGTGTTTGCATAAATCAAGAGCAAGGTGAATGGAGAAAGTATTTATAGTAAGTGAGTGAAGAAAGTGTGTCAACACATCCTACGGTCTCCTCCATTAGGTTGGACCGTGAGATTCCCATGTTACGCTGCGCAGTTGCCCGAAGTAGCACCATCCATTCGGAGGGATGTAACATGGGATTGAGAACAACTCAAACTCCGAGAAATGGATAGGGTCTCTTAGGTCCATTCCCAGCTTTGTCTCTCCAGTTTGGTAACATTGTTGGGGCCGACCTCCGAGGTCCGAAAATGGCGGGTCACACTTACAAGAATTGCTAAGTGTTAGTAAGTTCTTGACCAAAGTAGCGATAACTAGAATGTTATAGGAATAAGAGTTATTAGGTATTAGCATTTAGTCAAGAATGTCTTGGTTCGGTGAAGGAGTGATTGACCGCTTCTGTAGTGGTTGCTCGACTCACTGAAGTATCGTTGCAAAAACAATAATGAGTTTATGGGTACATTATTACTTTTGCTAAATTCTTAAATTGGATAGGTTACAAACAATTCACTAATAGAATTCATTATTTTTCAAAGATGTCGAACTCTTTTATCCAATTAGTCGCCTTCAATAAACTTAGCGGCGATAACTATGGAACACGGAAGTCAAACTTGAATACAATTCTTGTTCTTGATGATCTGAGGTTCGTCTTAACGGAGGAATGTCCTCCCCTCCCATACTCAACCGCAAACCCAATGGTTCGGGATGCTTATGAAAGATGGATTAGGGCTAATGAGAAGGCTCCGAGTCTATATCTTAGCCAACATATCCGATGTGTTGTCTAAGAAACATGAGACCATGGTCACGAAGAAAGGAGATCATGGGATCATTACAGCGATGTTTGGACAACCGTCCTCATCGGTCCATTATGATCTTTGTCAAATCGTTTACAACTCCCGTATGAAGGAGGGAGCCTCATAGGGGAACATGTCCTTGACATGATGACTCACTTCAACGTGGTTTGAAGTAAATGGGGCAATCATAGATGAGAGAAGTCGTAACTTTTATTATGGAATCTCTTCCAAGAGTTTCTCGCCATTCCGCACAAATGCGGTAATGAATAAAATAGAGTATAACTCGACTACTCTCCTCAACGAGCTGAGACTTTTGAGTCCCTCATGAAATCAAAAGGAAAAGAGAAAGAGGCAAATGTTGTCACTTCGAAGAAGTTCCTTAGAGGATCGTCCTCTGGGACCAAGTCTGGTCCTTCTTTTTCTAAAAATAAGGGTATTCAGAAAAAGAAGAAGAAGGACAAAGGGAAGGGACAGGCTCCCACACGCAAGGCCAAAGCCACAGGAAAATGTTTCCACTGTTGTGGTGCAGGCAGAACCTTTGGAAGAGGAACCGCCCAAATACCTTGCGAGAAAAGAAAGGCGAGAAAGAAAAACAAGGTAAATATGATTTACTCGTTTTTGAAACATGTTTAGTGGAACATGATGATTCCGCTGGATATTAGATTCAGGAGCCACTAACCATGTTTGTTCTTCTTTTCGTGAAACTAGTTCTGGCAAAGACTTTGCGATGGGGAGATATCTCTCAGGGTTGGAACGGGAGAGGTTGTCTCAGCCAAAGCAGTGGGAGCAGTGAAGCTGTTGTTTAGAGATAGATTTGTTTTATTAGAAAATGTACTTTTGGTTCCCGAATCAAAAGAAATCTTGTATCTATCTCTTGTTTGCTTGAACATATGTATAAAGTATCTTTTGATCATAATGAAGCGTTCATTTGCAAAAGAGGTGTACGAATATGTTCTGCTAAACTTGAAAACAAATTTATATGTGTTAAGACCAACAGAGTAAAAAGTCATTTTGAACACCGAGATGTTTAAAACAATGATACTCAAAATAAAAGGCGAAACTTTCTCCTAGTACCTATCTTTGGCACTTGAGACTAGGTCACATTAATCTCAATAGGATTGGGAGATTGGTCAAGAGTGGTCTCCTAAGTCGGTTAGAGGACAACTCTTTACCACCATGTGAGTCCTGTCTCGAAGGAAAATGACTAAAAGACCTTTTTCTCAAAAAGGTTATAGAGCCAAAGAGCCCTTGGAACTGCGTGCATTCGGACCTTTGTGGTCCTATGAATGTCAAGGCACGAGGAGGATATGAATACTTCATCGGTTTTATTGATGATTATTCTAGGTATGGTTATCTTTACCTAATGCGTCATAAGTCCAAAACCCTTGAAAAGTTCAAGGAATATAAGGCGAGTTTGAGAATACATTAGGTAAAACGATTAAAACACTTCGATCGGATCGAGGTGGAGAGTATATGGATTTGAGATTCCAAGACTATATGATAGAATATGGAATCGTATCCCAACTCTCAAAGACTGTACACCTCGCCAGAATGGTGTATCGAGAGAGGAGAAATAGAACCCCGTTAGACATGGTTCGATCCATGATGAGCTACGCTCAGCTGCCTAGTTCGTTTTGGGGATATGCAGTAGAAGCTGCTGCATATATTTTGAACATGGTTCCCTCTAAGAGTGTTTCAAAAACACCCTATGAGTTATGACAACTAGAGTTTCAGCTAAACCCAAGTACCGGTCAGGTTGGGAAACAACCCTCCCACTGCGTCGAGGCATTCCCAACGATAGAGAAGGACGAGACTGACTTGAGGTGCTTGCTTTTCCATCAACTCTTGATGAAGGTCCAGCTTGATCTATAACTCTTGTTGGTTCATGTGTAGCTTCATTTAGTACTAATTTACTACGCGGTTTGTGGTTCCTCATGTGATCTTCCTCCAAGAACGTGGCGTTTGTCGATACAATCACCTTGTTTTCTTGTGGGTCATAGAAAATACCACCTCTCATTTCTTTGGGATAGCCAACAAATTGACACAATCTTGAATGAGGTTCCAGTTTCTTTGGGTTTGTCACCAGCACGTGTGCTGGACAACCAAAAATCCTGAAGTGTTGTAAACTAGGTTTACGCCCCTTCCACAACTCAAAAGGTGTTTCTGAAACACTCTTTGATGGAACAGTGTTCAAGATTTGAATCATGCCTCTCACTCTGCGTATCCCCAAAACGAGGCAGGCAATTGAGCATAGCTCATCATAGAACGAACCATGTCCAACAAGGTTCTATTTCTCCTTTCTGACACACCATTTTGATGTGGTGTATTAGGTGGTGAGAGTTGAGATTTAATTCCATGTTCTATCATATAGTCGTGGAATCTCAAATCCATATACTCTCAGCCTCGATCGGATCGAAGTGTTTTAATGGGTTTCCATAATGAATTCTCTACTTCAGCCTTATACTCTTTGAACTTTTCACGAGTCTCAGACTTGTGATGCATTAGATATAGATAACCATACCTCGAATAATTATCTATGAAAGAGATGAAATATTCGTACCCTCCTCGAGCTTTAACATTCACCGGACCACAAAGATCCAAATGTACAAGTTCTAAGGGCTCTATGGCTCTGTAACCTCTTCCAGTAAAAGGTCGCTTGGTCATTTTACCTTCTAAGCAATACTCGCAAGGTGGTAAATAATCATCTTCTAACTTGTTTAGAAGTCCATTCTTAGAGAGTCTCTCAATCCGGTTGAGATTAATATGACCATGTCTAAGATGCCATAGATAGGTATTATTATTTGGAGAAATTCTTTGCCTTTTATTTTGAGTATTAGCATTTTTAAACATCTCATGATTTAAAATTGCTTTGGGTTTATTCGATTTAAGTACATACAAGCCGTTTTCTAACTTAGCGCAACAAATATTGACATCTTTCTTTGAAACGAACACTTCATTAAATGAAAAGATAATACAGTAGCCAAGTTCAATTAAACAAGAGATAGAAATTAAGTTCCTCTTAATTTTAGGAACTATATACAGATTTTCTAAAAATAAAAATCTATCTCTAAAAAAGCGACTTGGCATCTCCCATCGCATCGCAGTGAGGAGACGACGTCTCCCGTTCCGATCCTAAGCGTCATCTCACCCTCTTTGAGCTCTTTGAAGGAGCTAGTTTCCTGAAACGAAGAGAAAACATGATTAGTGGCTCCTGAATCAAGTATCCAAGTAAAATCATCATTTTCCACTAAACAAGTTTCAAGAACAAGTAAATCTAATTTACCTTTCTTCTCTTTGAGCTCAGCGAGGTATTTTGGGCAGTTTCGCTTCCAGTGTCCATCCACGTTGCAGTGGAAATATTTTCCTTTATCTGCAACCTTGGCTTTTCCCTTGCCTTTGTCAGCAACATGTGCCTTCCCTTTCCCTCCTATCTTCTTCTTTTGGGTCTTCTTAAGCCCAGAAGATGAACCGCAGGACTTAGTCCCAGAGGATGAACCCTTCTGGAACATTCTGGAATGGGCAAACAGATTTGCCTCTCCATTAGCCTATCCCTTATTTTTCATAAGAGACTGGAAAGTTTGTAGTTCATTGAGGAGAGTAGTCAGGTTATACTCTATCTTGTTCATCACCGCATTCCTGCGGAATTGCAGGAAACTCTTCGGAAGAGATTCCAAGATGAACGAGACCTGACTTTGCTCGTCAATGACCGCTCCGTTCATCTCAGCCACGTTGAAGTGGACCATCAGATCGAGAACGTGTTCTCTCACAAATGATCCCTCCTTCATACGAGAGTTATAAACGTATTTGAGGGATTCGTGTCGAATCGGTCCAGACGGTTGGCCAAACATAACCTGCAGCGAACTCATGATCTCACGAGCTCAGACCATGCCCTCGTACTTTTTGGCCAGAACTTCAGAAACACTAGCCAAAATGTAGGCCTTGGCCTTATCATTAGCCTTGATCCAGCGGTCGTACGCCTCCTTAACTGATTGAGGAGCGTTACGAGCAGGGACCTGGGGATGTTCCTCAGTCAGTACAAACCGTAGGTCGTTAACAACGAGAATCGTATTCAAGTTGGACTTCCACGTAGTAAATTTCTCACCAGTTAAACGATCGCTTTTAAGTAAGGCTATTATTGAGGACGACATGCTGAAAAACCAAAAATGTTATAATTAGTTATGCCTATTAACCCATTATAAAACCAATCATATTTAGCAAAATTATTAAAGAATCCTAGTGTTTAAACTAAAACTAATGTTTAAATTAAACCTTTAATTTTGCAACGATACTTCAAGGTTTAGAACAAAAGCCTCCGTCGGACGGTAAGTTATTCCTCCCTTGAATCGAGACTTTCTCAGCCAATTCTCACTACTAGAACATCTCATGTCCCAATGGTTCTTAGCTACCGTTTATTTGGTCAAGGACTTGTTAACTAGCTTAACTCATCCCGTAAATGTGACCCTACCATTTTCAGATCCAATAGGTCCGAGCCAGTAGGCTACTATTAAGAAAGACAACTGTTGGTAAATTACCTAAGAGACCCTATCCATTTCTGGAGTTCGCGGTGTTCCGATCCCTATAGTCAAGCCCTCCGTAGGGTTCGGCTGTTCAAGGACAACCTAGCAGGCGAACTATAGAAATCTCACGGTGCGACCTAATGGAGGAGACCGTAGGATACGTTGACACGCGTCCTGCTCGCATTTACTATGGATACTTCCCTCATTCACCTTGGTATTGAACCATGCAAACACATACCGTAGGGGGACACCCTATTGACGCCACGTAGCCGAGCATGGAACTCACGGTGTGAACTCTTGAGGACGTGAGAGTAAACTCGATGCGGACATCTCGTTTTCTCCCACTGAATCTCCTAAGATTAGGGTATAGGTTTAACTTAGTCGGATTCTGGCTAAAAGAATCTATCTAAGTCTATGCCTATTTTAACTAGGTCTTTTAATCTTATGTCTAGGTGAATAAGCATTTTAATTACATAGAGATAAAATAGAACTAAGGTTAATTCAACTCAAGTTCTGGATCAGTTCCCAGGTTGGAGGTGTTCCATTAACCGTCAGCTTAAGTACCCCCAACCTTAGACAAAACTTCACCAGTAGAGTTCCCTTATAACCAAAATCCTAATGTCCTACTAGATTTTAAACTATTTAAAAATACTACGTAAGACTAATTTCTAATCCTATTAGAAATTAAAACTTAGGTCTAAATTAATTTTAAACGATTTAAAACTAATTTAAATTTTAACCCAAGTTCCTATGTTTGCATCCATTTCTTTATTATAGGTTGTGGTTTCTAAAACCCCTTTAATTAATAATTTTTATAAATTTAATAATTAACCTATGATAAAGAAACTATATTATAATTCCAACAATTATTTTTCAAATTGAAATTATAAAAAAAAAATCAACTAATTGAATAGTAAAATTACTGAAATTAAATAACATTTATTTTAAACTAAGTAATTTCATGCTCCATGCAATTTATATTCATATAATCTAATTATAACACTTATAATTAATTACACATGAAATATAAATCAATCATGCATTTTCAACCATATTCATAAAACATTTATACAAATAAAATGCATGAACATGCTTATCTCAAGGTGAGAATAATGTAAATGACATTCATAAAGACATAAAGCTAAAAAACTGGAATAATTTGGCCCCTAAAGTGCAAAAAAATAAAATTACATTAATTTTATTACATAAAATCGGTCCAAAAATACCTTGAATCGGCCTTGAACCGCTCGAACCAGACCAAAAAACGAAACAGCTGAACTGGCCTGCATCTGCTTGAAAGGCATCACGGCGTTGCAACGCTGATGCAAGCGTTGCAACGCCAGCTTCATCCTTGCGCGCGCCTGCTATTGGGGTGGCGTTGCAACGTTGAGGGGCAGCGTTGCAACGCCGCTAACCCCTTGAACGCCCGTGTCGATAGGGGACACTAGCGTTGCGACGCCGTTCTTCAACGTTGCAACGCTGATGAACGGCGTTGCAATGCCGCTGGTTGCATTCCAACGCTGCTGCTTCGGCAGTAGGAGAAATCCACGAACACAATAGCTTCCAATTGCAATTTCTCCTTCAATTCTCCACTGAATTTCTTGAAACTGGTCCCGAACGACACGTAACTCAAAAACAGACTCAATAATGCACTTTTTGCCCAAAAACGTTGGGGCCTTTATATACAAATTGATCAAATCAAAAGAAGTAAACTATGGCAAAAAACTCCTAAACAGTTTTACAGCAACCAAATGCATTTCCCAACTCAACTTCTCTGTTTTCCAGCAAGACACAACCAACAGAGAACACCTTCTATATCTCTGGGTTTTTAGATCTTCCTTGGTGGGAAGGATTCCAACAATTGGAAGTTTTGGGAATTAGAGAGTGTGAGAGAGAATTCCAGGAAGTTACAATCTTTCAATTGCAAAAAAATTGATCGATAAAAAAATCACCCTGATCCATCAACCCCCTTCTCCCTGTTAAACTATCGATAGGGAGAAGAAGAGGGGTAGTGGAAACGTGTCTAGAAGACACGTTCCCTTATTTTATTATTAAAATAATAATGATAATAAAATAACAATTAAATCAAATTTAAATCACATTTAAATAAAAAAATTAAATATCATATATTTAATTTGGATTAAATAACATTTAATCAATATATCCCTCTAACCTATAGTTTTAATGTACATCCAGTGCACATTAAATTTTAACCTATAGTTTTCAAATATGAATCACATTCGCATTTGAATTTAATATTTGAACTCTTTCAAATATTTAATTCTCTAACATAATTTAATATGAATCATATTCACATTAAATTTATAATATATAGTTCAAAAACTATATATGATATCGTATCCATATACATTAAATATATTTCCTAATGAATTTGAACATTTCAAATTCAAATGATCTAAGAACCATTTACGAGCTAGAAGGTGGACCTAATGGACCTACAGATCAGAAGCTCCAACGATACGAGATTGCTCGGTTAATCTCATTAACCTCCCAATCAACATTCGTTAACTGCGGGAACACTCCACTAAAGTCCCGCAGCTGCACTCTTCTCACTGCAGATATAATTCTATGTCCACGGATATTGACCAATAACAACAAGTCAATCCTTCACGAATGTTCGTAACACCAGCTGGGTCAAATTACCGTTTTACCCCTGGGTTATATCTTGTGCCTTAAGTACCAGTGCTCCTCTAATGAACAATTTGTTTGTGATCCTACCAACAAACAGAGTCCCTCTCGGGCCAATGAGAGGGTCGGACCCTTTGTTCAAGTCTCGGAGGCACCACTTAAAGGAACATTCTTCTACTTACCCTAGTAGGCGGGAAGGAGTGAATTCCATCTTTCTAAGTTAAGTTCTCAGCCGCTCACTCGATCTTGTCCCCAAGAAGGTAGGCATATTGAGTCGGCGAATCTTGCCACTCTCACCCATACTAGTCAAAGGTCATCCTAGTGAAATAGAAACCTAACTAGTCAACGGAGTTACAATTAGAGGTTACTATTTCGTGGTCCGGTCTTATGTAATCTCATTACATAGGATATCCCCACTCACATGTCATCTACACGAACACGTTAGGATCACAGTGTTTGTATCAAATACAAAGTGGGCCACATCCATAGTTTTACCAAGGTAAGGTACCCAAACCTTATCCCCTAACTATAAACCCTTTAGGCTGTATCTCGAACCGAGATCCTTTATATGTACACTACATTCAGTTAAAGATTGATATAACAACCTTGGATGTTTAGTCTATTGGATTTACGGTTTAAATAAAGCCAAACTCGTAGATAACGAACAATAACACTTTATTGAAATAATAACACTTTATTTAATTAATTAGAACATAATTACAAACTACGAGTTTAAGGGCACAGAACCCAACAACTGTAAGCACACGTAATCCCATGGTTGAGTAACAAGTTTTGGTCACCGCTAGGTACGCTTCTAAGATTTATAAGTACAATAAGTTATTGTAATACAAACATGTTTTATATGTGAGACTGAACTAAAGATTTAAATGTGATCATGCCTTACAATTAGAAGTTGATGAGACTAAATTAAAAAAAAATCCTCTGTGTTGTAGTATTGAAAACAAAAAAAAAAATGCCATCTAGAGGACGAGGAAGAGGTAGGGGTCGGAGAACAGGAGGAAATGATAATCTACTACCAGAGTTGCCACTAGAACAGGAAGAGATTACCCCACCCATGTCGGATCTTCCAAAGGATCAACCAGATCGCCAAGGAGATCCCCTATAGTAGCCCCAACACCAGATCAGGGTAACCCAAATGTCACGACCATGATGGTGGAGGCGATGCATGCCTTAGTACGGGCTACAGTGGCCACCCAGTTGACCCAAGCAGGTCAGGCCCGAAACGATGCAACTGTAGAGTCCCGGTATTTGAAGGATTTCAGGAAGTATGACCCTCGACCTTTTGATGGGTCTTCTAGTGACCCCACTATGGCTGAATTGTTGTTGTCTTCCATTGAGACCATTTTCAGACTGATGAACTGCCCAGAGGACGAAATGGTGTCTTGTGCAGCTTTCATGCTGAGGAATGACACCTATTTGTGGTGGGAGTCCGTCCAAAGGACCATGGACACCAACGGAGGGTCGATCACCTGGAATTTATTTAAGGAAGCATTTTAGCAAAAATTTTACCCGACCGCAGCTCGTTACAGGAAGCAAGCAGAGTTTCTACAACTCTGTCAAAACAAGAGGGCAATTGAGGTCTACGAAGAGAGTTCACTAGACTGTTACGTTTTGCTGCCGAGTTAGTGGACACAAAGGCGAAGAAAATAGAACGTTTCATTATGGGCCTAGATGAGAATATCCGAGGCTTAGTCACCGCACTCGCCGCCTCTAGATTATGCTTCAAAGAAAGAGAGTGGCTGAGTTGATTGTGGTCCTAACACAAAATGTTCAACAGACAACAGTTAACCCGAGTCAACCACCTTCAGGTCAGAAAAGGAAATGGGATCAGGAAGACTCTGACCCCCATCACTACCAGCGACCTTCGAGCCTATCTAACGATTCACGTTCCACTCCCAACCAGAGACAACAAGGTCGATCAGGAAAGGATGGTGGTGAGAAACCACGTTGTAGCAAATGTGGAAGATATCATTGGGGTAAATGTTTGGCTCACTCGGGAGAATGTTTTAGATGTAAGAAAGAGGGGCACAGAGCAGAGAATTGTCATAATCAAGGTATCAAAGATGATCAACCTCCTAGATCGAGTGGAGTTTGATCTTTTGAACAAATGATCAAACAAGGAAGAGCTTTTACTAGTACAAGTAGAGACACCAACAACTTCGATTCAACAATCACAGGTACAAATTCCGTACTTAGATACTTTATTTTAGTATTCCTTCAGGATATATGCACTCCATGTTTACTGCATGTCGGTAGGATGAGTCAAGCTAGAGTTAGAACTGTTAAACTTTTGTATTGTGGTTGCCACGTCGATGGGAGTGAGACGATTGACCATTGAAGTGATTAAAGTTTTAAGTTGAGGGTCTCCATAGTAAAATCTAGAAAGGACATAGAGTGTTGGCGGGCTAACTCTAGTTTAAGGGTAACTTCAACCATAGAACTCAAGACAGGAACATAAGTGAATTAAAGCCCTAGGGAAGGATTCAGTGGAATTGAAGGGGACACCAACTAACAGGGATAAGAGGAGATTTCGTAATCAACGAACCAAGTTTAATCAAGGTACTATGAAAAAGCCATTAAGTAGAAGGAGCTTTTTGGAAACGAGAGGCAAAAGTGTTGGTTAAGTATCTATAGCTATTTCAAGATTATGACCTTTTGAGGACGAATGTTCTTAAGAAGGGAAGATTGTAACGACCTAGAACTCCATGTACCTGTTGAGTTGTGTTTTGGATGAATTCATTGGAAAATATTTGAACTAGGTCTTTAAATTAGATAAATTAATTTAGCAATCCTGTGAAAATTAAAGAAATTAAATAAATGGTGGTTTTCTTTAAGCTTTGGGGCATTTTTGTGGTTAGGAGTGAAAGGAAGGGCTTTCTTGTAATTTTATTGTTAAAGAAGGGGATTAGGGTTTCATCCTTAAGGGGCATGTTTTCCAAGGAGTATCTCATCTCCTCTCTCCACTTTGTTCTTCACGTTAAACTACCCAAGGTAACAACCCTTCTAACCATCGATCAACTCACAGCCGCCAGAGAGGATTCCTAGCCGTTCGAAGACGTCGTAGAATCGGACGCCGCCACAAGCAGCATCTGGCCTTCGATTGGAGCCATACTCGGGTCGCATTAGGTGAACCAGCTACAGCAGCACTTCATCGTTCATCCACCGTCGAAGTCGCCATCGAATCCACTGCCGTTTTCCGACTGCAGTCGCGTCAATAGTGTTGTCCCCTCGCCGAAAGAGCCGCCTTTGAACTGCTACAGACAAGCATCAACGACCCTTGTTCGCGCACGCTTGGGGTTAAACTGCCATCTTGGTTTGATCGGTTCATCCATTTTTCGATCGATTTTTGGGATTTTATGACCGGTTCCAAATAGATCGGCTCACGAACTTCTCGGATCTAACCTCCACGTGTCGAAACGCGCCGCCACCCGACGGTTAACGCCGCCGCTCGCCAGTCAACAGTCAACACCGCCTTCTGAAGATGCGCAGTTCGATAAGTTCGACCCTCCGAGCATGTTTTGACCATCCGTTTGTGGTAATTTAGCCTAACTATTATTGGTTTAAAAACAAGATTATTTTGTGTGCGATGTAATTAAGAAAAGTGGATTTGATTTAAGGGATTCATGTATTGAACACAATTGGAAGGATTGCTGAGTCAGAGATTTAATTACAAGAGAATCTCGGAGCTAAGGCTAAGGTAAGAGACCTTGTGCCGAACTTTCTAAAATGGGATAAAAATGAGTTTTGTTATTTTATGTCAAAAGTATTTAATTATTTACACTTTTGAAAACATATTATGTTCTAAAGTATTATTTCAGTCAAGTTATGAAAATTTATGCCATGAATGTTAGCTTATTGTCCTCTCATGATATGTGTGTTACAGTCATGATAAATAAATGGGATCTCATACATGTATGTATGTCATGAAAGAGTTGAAAGGGCGGAGGCAATTTGTCTCCTGAGGTTATGCATGGTCAACATGCTGAAAGTTATGTTATAGTTATGATTGATTGATTTTAAGTTTAAATGTTATGAAAATGTATGCTATGATATATGATTTATCGTGATTCTATGACATGTGCATTATAACATACGATAGAATGAGGAGACCTCATGCATGATTGTACGTTCATGAAATAGTCGAGTGACTGTGGTAATTATTTCTCCATATGACATTAGGGGTTTGAGAGGACTCCACATTTGATAGTTGTCTTCAGACCTAACATGCTCATAGGGTTTCGAGAGGTCCCTTAGTACAGGAGTCTGCAGACTCAATATGATTCAGGAGTCTCCGGACTCAACATGCTCTCGGGATTTTGAGGGGACCCCATAGGATAGGGGTCTTCGGACTCAACATGAGTCAGACTCAACATGCTCTCAGAGTTAGGGACGACTTCATAGTATAAGAGTCTTCAGACTCAACATGCTCTCAGGAGAATTTAATTGACCACTAAAAGTTGAAAAGGAATAGTTATGATAGTCATGAGAAAGTTAGGTCCCATGCAGGAAAGTTTTATAGTCATGATTGTATGTGTATGCATATCCCAAAACCTTTGTAAGCGAGATCACTTACTGGGTATTATTATTATAATACTCACTATTTTTTTTTAAAATGTTTTCAGGTAAAGACAAGGGCATACAAGGCGAGCGACGGGATGCGTTACGAAGGCCATGGGGACCAAGTCATGTTTTCCGCATTTATTTGGACTAGCAGTCATTTTAATTGATTTTGTTTTCCGCCTAAGTAGTCTAGAGATTTGAAACTTAGGCCAGACATTATTTTTACATTACTTAAATGTTTTGATGTATCTTGGGATTCACTAAAAGCAGTTTTAATTTGTGATTTGAACTATTTTATTCATGTTATACTTATATGGCCTAAAACTGCATGCATGAATAGTAATGTCCCTAGGAAAGGAGTCTTAGAAAAGTAGGGGCGTTACAAAGAGTTTGATCGGTTAATCTCGCATCATTAGAGCTCGTCATTTGTAGGTCCATTAGGTCCCTCGGTTGGCTCAAATTTGACAAAATGAGGGTTTATAGTTTGGAGTGGATTTGAAGTGTTCAAATTCATTAAAAGTGTATTTATGTTATTTATATGTGATATTGATGAGTAGAAATTAATTATACTTATTATATCTAATTTCCTTACATTCTAAGTGAATAATATGTTTAATTGTTTAAATCGTGTCCAATTTAGTTTAGTTGACAAATTATCATTTTTTAGTGGAACTAGTCTAAAAAGCATACTTTAGTTCAAATTTGTAAATTGAAATAAAAATTAAAAAAAAATAGAAAAACAAAAGAATGAGAGAATTGAAAATAACAAAAGAATTAAATCTATAAAAAAACATAAAAAGAATGAAAAGGAAAAAAAAGAAAAGCTTATTATCTAATTTTTTCTTTTGTTTTTGTTTTTTCTTCCTTGTGTAGGTGGCATACATGCATGGAGTCTTCCATGAGAAATGAAAGGGAGAAATTATCTTGTGGCTTGACACACATTTTGGAGAAAGAAATGACACATATAAAGGACCTATTTCTGGTCATTTTCAAGTATAAAAGGAGGGCAATGCATTAAGTAAAGGAGTGAAGAG
This sequence comes from Trichosanthes cucumerina, assembly GCA_036507285.1. Lineage (NCBI taxonomy): Eukaryota > Viridiplantae > Streptophyta > Magnoliopsida > Cucurbitales > Cucurbitaceae > Trichosanthes > Trichosanthes cucumerina. The sequence goes on along the minus strand of CM071845.1, from coordinate 46,474,717 downwards.
TTTTAGTGTTCTCTACAAAAACAAAAGTTTAGAGAGTGTTCTAGTTCTTTATTTTTATCCTTTTTATTTTATGTTTTCTCCCCTTTACAGTTATTCTTGCTTTTCCACCATGTGTGGTTAAGCTTTAATTTCTGATTCTAGGGCCATTTCATTTCCAATTGTGATTTTGTGGGGCTTTAGACCTAATTGAAATTTTGTTTCTAATTTAAAAATTCTTTTTTTCTTGTTTCATTTTTATGATTGATCGTGACTAATTAAATTGACGCCTTAATTTAGTTTCAATCAATTTATTGCTATCCATGATTTTGTGATCCATAATTGTCACAAATGATTGAAAAAATGTAGCAAGGAGTTGGCTTATGTGTGTGTAGTTAATGGCTTTTCCATTTTACATAGCTTGCATAATAGACTCTAGGAAACCAATAAACAAAATTAATTAATTTGTAGTTATCTCAATTAGTTAATTTTGGTTTAGTTCTCTCATTGCTTTAAATGCTATTATTTAATCAATATGGAACGCTATCGTACCCAATGGATTAAATTATAAGTTTTGATTGTGATGTTTGGTTAAGATCAATTAAATTAGGAGAGTTTATATTTATTGCGGCTTTTTCGAGTAAATTGACTTAGTTTTTTAATTAGTAAAATTAAAATTGATTTCTTTTGTTTCTTTTGAAGCCTATAATCAAGATTACAATTAGATGAAATTTACTATAGTCTAGCGTAATTAATTAATTAGGGTTAATTTAGAGAAATTTAATTGAATATGATTCAATTTAAAATTTCACAATTATGCAAATGTGATTGTATAATAAGATATCAGATACCTTAAATTATATGATATGCAAATATCATTTACATATTATATAGTTGTGGTATTTCGGTGAATTGGTGGAGATTTTAACTCCACCACACACCATTATATATAGGTGCTTTGAGAAGCACTTGTTGATCTCACTCTCTCATTTTTTGGATTTTGATCCAAAGAGAAAAGATAATTCTCTCTACTCCTCTCTCAATTCTCTCCACATTCTCCAAACCCGAAATCCAAAGGGAGTCCGACAACACTCCCTCATCCTCTTGAGAACAACCGAGAAGCTCAAGTGAAGGTGTCCCCTTGCATCGATTTGTGGTTCGTGTTGGGAAGTTCGTTGGATCGATGAGATCGTGATTGGAGAAGGGAAAAACTTGAAGAACGGTTCTTCAAGAGGTAGGTTTATAAAACCTTTATGTTTTTTCTTCTAGAAATTGCATGCTTAGCCTAGAAATGTATGAGATACTTTTTGTTTTAAGAAAATTAGAACAACAATGAATCTACGACGTTTCACAACGCTTCTGCTGCGAGAAATTCATTCCCTTCAATTAGTATCCAACCCTAACGTTGCTCTTCGTTGTGTGTTGTGTAATTTTCTTAAAATTAGGTGGGTTGCATTAATTTCATGTGATGAATTTTAATGATTTGAAAAATGAATGTTTCGATTTTTGGCACATAACTTAGATTTACATTAATGTTGATGAGATCAATGTAAGGGCCCTTTGTTTTTGGGCATTATTAGTGTAAATCGAGTCTGTAAGTCCGGGTCGTTCGTGGCAAGAGTTGCTGTGAAGAAACGGAGCGAAAACAGGCGAAAAATAGCAAGGTGTGTTGCTGTACAGAGCACGATGTTGCAACGCTGTTCATCGGCGTTGCAACACCATGCGAGCGGAAGAATGGCGCACTGCAGACCAGCGTTGCAACGCCGTCTGGAGTTGAGACGTGGGCGCTGACGCACGACGGGGTAGTTTGAAAACAGTTTTTTCGATTTCTTGGTTATTTTATTTTTTTAATTTGTAAAATAAGTTTTTTAATTAATTTAATTAATTAATATTAATATTAATATAAATATTATATTAATGTTAATTAATTTAATTAAAGTCCCTAGGGTGCCAGAACCGGTCCAATTTGCTATTTATTTTTATGCAAGTGTTGTATGAAATATTATGTGCATAATGTATGCCATATAGTTTAAAATCCCACCTTAGGTTAAACATTTCGTGCATCATATTTATATTATAAGTGTTATAATGTATAGTATGCATGATAAGCTATATTATAAGAGTTATAGTATAATGTATGTTTTAGTTTAATTAATATAAGTGTTATATTATTTAGATTAAAAGCATTGACATGCATTTATTCATGTGATGAATGTATGTTATATATTTTAATTATTCATGTAATGAATGAGCAAGCACAATAACATAGAAATCCATGTAACCTAAGTTAATTAATTAGTTTTAAATGGTTTAGAACTTGAATTAATTAGACTTAGGTTTTCTAGTTTTAATAAGATTAGAATTAGGAAATCAAATGTGACTTATGAATGGTTACTAATTAGTAACTCTGTCTAAGAAAGGTTTTGTTTAAGGCTGGGGTATTAAAGCTGACGCTTTGCGGAACACCCCTACCTGGGAACTGACATAGGAGTGAATTTGGCCCGGAGATTCATAGGTTATATTTTTCGTGAGTGCCGTTAATTAAGAGTTAATTAAATATACTCACATAGACCTAAGTTAATAATTTGATTATAGACTTAGGCTAATCCAATATAAGAGTTATATTGGTAGACTTAGGTAAATATAGTCGGTTTATCTAGGTCAATCCAGATAATAAAAAGTTCTAAGTGGGAGGAATTATAGTGTATGAGATACTTTTAAATTCCATCTACAAATCTCTGTGAAGTTCACACCGTGAGATCCATACTCGGCCTGATGGCGCAAATGAGAGTGTCCCCCTTCAGATGGTATTTGTATGGGTCAATATTCAAGGTGAATGGAAAGAGTACTTATAGTGAGTGAGAGCGGGATCTGTGGAAACGGAACCCACGGTCTCTTCTATCGATTCACACCGTGAGACGCCTATGATCCGCCTGCTAGTTTGGCTTGGACAAGACAATCCATTCGGAGGGTCTTGATCATGGGAGCGGAACATCGTGAATTCCCGAAAGGGATACGATTTCCTTGTTAGTTTTCCTTCGTAGTCCTCCCTTCGGCAGCTATTGTTTGGACGAAAACTCTGAAAATTTAAAGATAAAGGGTGACACTCAAGAGATTCATTAAGAGTTAATGAATTCATACCGAAAAAATGGTAACTGGATGCCTATAAGAATAAGAGTTATTCTGGTATTAGGATCTGGTCGAGAAAGTCTCGTCTTGAAGGAGGAGTGATTCTATCTACCCTTCGGTGGCGGTCATTCTAAACCTTTGGGGTATCGTTGCAATTTTTAAAATGACCTAGGGATCATAGAATAAAATTTGCTAAAAAATGATTGGATTTTTTCAAAAGTTTTTACGAGATCTAATACAAAGTTTTTATTTTCAGTAAAAATGTCGAGTTCATTAATAGCCCCTTTAGCTTCCAATAAGCTCGTAGAAGATAACTATCATACATGGAAAAACAATATAAACACAACCGTAGAAGAAAGAAGGTAAATGTGATTTACTTGTTACAGAAATCTGTTTAGTGGAGAGTAGTTACTCTGTCTGGATACTTGATTGAGGGACCACTAACCATGTTTGTTCTTCTTTTCACAAAATTATTTCCTGGCATCGACTGCTGGAGGGTGAGATAACACTCAGGGTTGGATCCGGAGAAGTTGTCTCAGCTGTAGCGATTGACACACTGAAGCTTTTCTTTGGCGGGAAGTACTTATTATTAGATCATTTGTACATAGTTCTAGGGTTTACTAGAAACCTAGTTTCTATTTTCTCCCTTATTGAACACTGTATTTCCGTTTCTTTTGAATAGTAAAGCGTTTATTTGTCATAAAGGAAATGTATTGTGTTCTACTTCACTTGAGAATAACTTGTATGTTTTAAAGCCAAATTCGGTCAAAAGTGTTTTGAATACTGAATTGTTTAAAATGGTTGAAACACGAACTAAAAGATTAAAAGTTTTTCCGATAGAAAACACCCATCTTTGGCATCTAAGATTAGGCCACATAAATCTCAATAGGATTGAGAGACTAGTGAAGAGTGGACTTCTAAGCGAGTTAGAAGAAAACTCTTTACCGGTTTGTGAGTCATGCCTTGAAGGCAAAATTACCAAACGACCTTTTAGTGGAAAAGGTTATAGAGCCAAGGAGCCTCTCGAGCTTATACATTCTGACCTATATGGTCCGATGAATGTTAAAGCACGGGGAGGTTACGAATAATTTGTATCTTTTATAGATGACTATTCAAGATATGGGTATGTTTACCTAATGCATCGAAAGTCTGAAACTCTTGAAAAGTTCAAGGAGTACAAGACTGAGGTTGAGAACCAATTGGGTAAAACAATTAAAACACTTCGATCGGATAGAGGTGGAGAGTACATGGACATTGAATTCCAAGACTATACGATATAACACGGAATTACGTCCCAACTCTCAGCACCTGGTATGCCACAGTAGAGGTTCGATCGATAATGAGCTATGCTCGTCTACCTGACTCGTTTTGGGGTTACGCAGTGGAGACTGCGGTATACATTTTGAACAATGTTCCGTTGAAGAGTGTTTGTGAAACACCTTTCGAACTCTTTAATGGTCGTAAAGGCAGTTTAGGTTATTTCAGAATTTGGGGATGCCCGAGCCATATGTTGGTGTCAAACCCGAAAAAGCTGGAGCCTCGTTCGAAATTGTGCCTCTTCGTGGGTTACCCAAAAGGGACAAGGGATGGTCTATTTTTCGATCCTAAAGAAAATAGGGTGCTTGTGTCGACAAACACCACATTCCTTGAGGAATACTATTAGGGATCATAAACCTAAAAGTAAGATTGTGTTAAACGAAATGGAAAATTCATCACCAAGAGTTGCTGATTGTGGTAGTACATCAACAAGTGTTGTTGATCATAGCTCGTCTAGTCAAGTATGTTCTCAAGAGTTGAGAATGCCTCGACGTAGTGGAAGGATTGTGAGACAACCTGAACGTTACATGGATTTGGCTGAAACCTAAGTCGTCATACCTGATGATGACTATGAGGATTCATTGTCCTATGATCAGGAAATGAAGGACATTGACAAAGACGAATGGATTAAAGCCATGGACCCGGAAATGGAGTTGATGTACTTCAAATCCGTCTGAGAGCTTGTGGACCAACCGGATGGGGTTAAACCTATTGGTTGCAAGTGGATCTACAAGTGTAAACGTGGTGTAGATGGGAAGGTGCATACCTTGTTGGGATGGATGTCCTAATCTCGTTTAGTTTGTAAATTTAACATTTGAAATTAATAAAAGTTATTTAGTTCATCATCTTGTGTCTCCCAAATTTTACGAACTTTGTCCAATAAACTAAGCTCCAGTGTCATTGAATATATGAGAGAACTAGAAGTTGAACGGTGTGTAGTGGACACACAGGGAGGATCACGTTCGAGTTAATGACTTGAGCGGTCTACAGTATATAGATGGGGTTGGAGACTTGATAACACATAAAATGTGCTATCCTTAGGCTTAATTATTGCTAGTTTTGTAATGATTTCAGAGCTTTTACGTGTTTAAATTGCTCAATTTCAAGTTAAGAGTACAAACAAGACAATTGGAGACATTTGGATCACTCGGGATCGAAACAAGGCTATTTGGAGCTAAAAATAACATCAATTGGAAGTAGAAGGATTAATTCAAGCTTGAAGACTCGAGGTGAGGGCGTTGCAACGCTATCCATAGCGTTGCAACGCCGAGCGTGCGACTTTGGTGTGTTGAAAGCATATGCAGGTAGCGTTGCAACGATATCACGATAAGAACAATGAGTAGAAGACCCGTGCAGAGGGCGCTGCAACGCTGCCTTCGAGCGTCACAACGCCAGATCGATAGGAATGCACGCGTTAGGGTAGCAGCGTTGCAACGTTGTCCCTAGTGTTGCAACGCTGCCGACTGTTTCCATATATACCACGCGGTTAGGGTACAGCGTCGCAACGTTGTCCCTAGCGTTGCAACGCTGTACCGATTGAGCCTATAAATAGAACATTATGCATTCTTGTAAAGGGAGCCGAATTTGGTAGATTTTTGCCCCTATTTTCGAAATACACTTTGTGAGAAGAGAAAAGAGAGCATTTTTTGGAGCCAAAGTATTCGTGGAGGTTCGAGATTGAAGATGGGAGCTCGGAGACGAATGACCGACATCGACACATAAGTTTAATTGCCTTTCCTTTTAGATTGTAATACCGTTTTAAGACATTTTCCACATGTTTAGCTTGGTTTTCATGTGATTTAGAGTAGCTAAAAATGTTGTAGTAAGGATTTGATTTACTTGTTAAGACTTATTTGCTATATATTGAAGCATGTCTTGTTCTTATTTTTAGGAATTCGTTATTTAACTCTTAAGTTTGTTGGTTTAAGTGGACACGAGAGATAAAACTTGAATTAGAGCAATGTTGTCAAAATCCTTAGGAATCTGGCATGAGAATGACTAAGAAACCTAAGGGAAACACATAAAGAGGTTGCTTAATGTCGTGCATATTTTAGGTTCATATGGAGACTATGGAGTTTATTGCATGTGCGAGGCTCACTAAGAATCGAGAGGTTTTCTTGAGTATTTTACTTCTTGTTTATAAATTCATCTCATTGGTTCATTGCATGTGTTAGTTAAGTCATTAACTTGTAAAATCACTTTCCTCAAATCTATCAATTCGTGTCTCCACATGTTAGTCTGTTGTTTGTCTTTTACTTTCATCACCTATCCATGTTTTGTTTCTTTAGCTAAAATTGAAAATAAGTATCTTAATAATTAATTAACCTAGAAACCCATTCCCGAGGATGATACTTAGACTCTTAAATCCGAAGAGAATGAAACTCCCACGCAGCGGAAGACGATCGAATCGTCGCGGTGATGTTGTGCAACTTAAATTTCGTTAAAACAATCTAACTCTTAGAACTAGGTTAAACATGCATCAATTGGAAAGAAAATACAACAAATACTTACTTGTTGAAGACGTGCTTCGAATTTTCCTTTCCGATCACGAATTCTTCGGTTCTCCCAACGATCTCGAACTACTCGAACTCTTCTCACGAACGAAGACCGAACACCACCACTTGGCTTCTCGGTTGTTCTTCTTTTGGAAGAAGGAAGATAGTGAGATCTTCTTTGTTTTGGTGAAGGGAGGAGAATTCTAGAGAGAGAATTTGAGAGAAGGATGATCTCTTCTTTTGGTGAGATTTCCAAAAATGAGAGAATGATTAAAGAACCCTTCTTGCAAAGGGGTTTATATAATGGAGATAGATGAAGTTAAAATCTCCACCTTTTTACCATTTTACTACAACTATAGGTTATGCAAATCATATTTGCATAACCACATATAATAAGATATCTCATATCTAATTATACAAATCACATTTGTATAATTGTGGATTTTTAAATTTAATCACATTCAAATTAATTTCTCCCAATCCAATTTGTCCAAATTAGCCCTAATTAGACAATTTAGGCTAACCTATAGTTTATTATGAATCTCATTCACATTAAACTATATATTATATCATTCATATCTCATATAAATAACATAAATACCCTTTAGTGAACTTGAACACTTCAATTGACACCAAAACAGTGAAACCCTTCTTTTAATCCAGTTTGAGCCAACCGATGGACCTTATGGACCTACAGTGACGAGCTCCAATCATCTGAGATTAACCTATCAAATTCTTTGACCCGGTTAATCAACATTCATTAGCTACAGTAACACCTCACCAAAGTCCGTAGTTGCACTCCCGTCAGTGCAAGATATTACGTGTCTACTGATATAACCAATGCCCATGAGTCGACCCTTCACAGGTTGTTCATAGACACTGCTGAGTCAAATTACCGTTTTACCCCTATGTCTACTTCTTGCTCCTTAAGTCCCACTGCTCCTCTAATGAACAACAACGTTGTAATGGTCCATACGCAACAACTCTCTCGTGCAAGTGAGAGAGTGGGTGCCCGTTGTCCAAGCCCTGGAGACATCACTTAAGGGAACAACCCCTTTAGTTTCCCTAAAGGCGGGAACGCGTGAATTCCATCTCGCGTAGTTAAGTTCCCAGCTCCCTACTTGGTCCTGTCCTTGAGAAGATAGGCATATTGGGCGAGTAACTATGACCACCCTCACCCGTACTAGTCAAAGGACAGACCCCCGCAGACAGGAGTCCGTAACACGCCTGTGATTTGTGTCGAGTCACTAATGGTCATCTACGAAGTTACTAGTCCATACTGTTAACGGTGTTACATAAGTAGGTCTAATAATTCACGGTCCGGTCTTGTACAATCTCATTGTACAATATGCCCCCACTCGCATGTCAACCACATGAACGAGTCAAATCACCTTGTTTGTATCTTAATACAAAGCGGGTTGCATCCACAGCGTATCCAGGATTAGGTCTCCAACCCTATCCATATATTGTAGATCGTTCGGGTCATTTACTCGAACGTTATCCTCCCTGTGTGCCCAATACACACCGTTCAAGTTCTAGTTCTCTCATGTATTCAATGACCCTGGACCTTAGCTTATTGGTCAAAGTTTGTATTAAATGCGAGACACAAAATGATGAAATGAATAACTCTTTATTAATTTCAAATAGTAATTACAAACTATACGAGATAAGGACAAACATCCCAACAAACTCATACTTGGACTATGCTAGTGGAGCAAATACATTTCCGAAATGTACATAAATTACAATGAAGTAATACAATAAACTAGGGCATTAAATACCCGTTTACATATCTCCCACTTATCCTAGTCAGGAAGTACTCGAAGACCTAGACTCTCTAGGTGACCCGCAAACACCTTAGCCGTGAGGGGCTTTGTGAATGGATCAACTACGTTGTGCTCCGACGCTATCTGCGTGACTGTCACGTCGCTGCGGTGCACAATCTCCCGTATCAGGTGATACTTCTACTCATTGTGTTTGCCTCTCTTATGGCTCCGAGGCTCTCTTGAGTTGGCTACTGCACCACTGTTGTCACAAAATAGTGTGATTGGCAAGTTCATATTTAGAACAACTTCCAAATCGATCATGAACATTCTAAGCCAAACAACTTCCTTTGCAGCTTCACAAGCTGCAACGTACTCCGCTTCCATAGTGGAATCAGCGATGCATCCCTGCTTGATGCTTTGCCATACTACAACTCCTCCATTCAGAATGAAGGCTGACCCCGAAGTGGATTTTCTAGAATCCTTATCGGTCTGAAAGTCAGAATCTATGTATCCCGTAAGGATCAAATCCCCACCACCATAAACTAAGCTGTAGTTCCTCGTTCTCCTAAGATACTTAAGGATTTCCTTTACGGCTGCCTAGTGATCTAATCCATGATTGAATTGATACCTACTGACAATCCCTACTGCATAACAAATGTCGGGCCTAGTACACAACATGGCATACATCAGGCTCCCTACAGCTGAAGCATAGGGGATCCGTCTCATATCTTCAACCTCTTGAGGAGTCTTAGGACACTGATCCTTAGACAAGTGAACCCTGTGCCAGAAAGACAACAAGCCCTTCTTGGAGTTCTGCATCTTATATCTAGACAACATCTTGTCAATATAAGACGCTTGAGACATGGCCAACGTCCTGTTCTTCTTGTTCCGGACAATCTGGATACCTAGAATATACTGAGCTTCTCCCAAATCTTTCATTTGGAATTGCGAAGCTAGCCATTTTTTTACGTCAGTAAGAAATCCTACCTCATTCTCAATGAGAAGGATATCATCCACGTATAATATCAGAAATGCGACAGTTTTGTCGACGATTTTCTTGTAGGCACAAGGCTCATCAACATTCTGATCAAAGTCATAAGATTTGATTGCCTCATCAAACCTTATATTTCAAGACCTTGAGGCTTGTTTCAGTTCATAAATAGACCTATGAAGCCGGCAAACCTTTTGCTCTTAGCCTTGGGTTATGAACCCTTTGGGTTGGTCGATGTAGATGGTTTCGTCAAGGTTGCCATTCAGAAAGGCAGTTTTGACATCTATCCGCCATACCTCGTAGTCCTAACACGCGACAATGGCTAGAAGGATCCTGATCGACTTTACCATGACAACAGGTGAAAAGGTTTCCTCATAGTCAACCCCTTCGACCTGGGTAAAACCCTTTGCCACTAGTCGTGCTTTGAAGGTCTGAACCATCCCATCTACGCCACGTTTACGTTTATAGATTCATTTACAACCTATAGGTTTTACCCCATCAGGTTGATCCAGAAACTCCCAGACAGAATTGAAGTACATCGACTCCATTTCCTGGTTCATAGCTCTAATCCATTCGTCCTTGTCAACATCAGCCATAGCCTGATTATAGGTCAATGGATCCTCGAGTCATCATCAGGATTGACGACTTGGGTTTCAGCTAAACCCATGTAACGTTCAGGCTGTCCAGCAACCCTCCCACTACGTCGAGGCATTCCCAACTCTTGGGAACGAACTTGACTTGACGTGCTAGGATCAACAACACTTGTTGACGTACTAGCCCCATCAGTAACTCTTGCTGATGTACTGTCCATTTCGTTTAACACGATTTTTCTTCTAGGCAAATGATCCCTAATGTGGTCTTCCTCAAGGAAAGTGGCGTTTGTCGACACAATCACCATATTTTCCTTAGGATCGAAAAATAGACCACCTCTGGTCTCTTTTGGGTAACCTACAAATAGGCACAATTTTGAACGGGGTTCCAGCTTCTTCGGGTTTGACACCAACACGTGGGCCGGGCATCTCCAAATTTTGAAACGGTGTAAACTGCCTTTACGACCATTCCAGAGTTCGAAAGGTGTTTCACAAACACTTTTCGACGGAACATTGTTCAAACTATACACCGCATTCTCCACTGCGTAACCCCAAAAGGAATCAAGGAGACGAGCGTAGCTCATCATCGACCGAACCATGTCCAACAGGGTTCTGTTTCTTCTCTCTGATACACCATTCTGCTGTGGCATACCAGGTACTGAGAGTTGGGACGTAATTCCATGTTCTATCATATAGTCCTGGAATTGAGTGTCCATATACTCTCCACCTCGATCCGATCGAAGCGTTTTTATGGTTTTACCTAACAGATTCTCAACCTCAGTCTTGTACTCCTTGAACTTTTCAAGAGTTTCAGACTTCTTATGCATTAGGTAAAGATTCCCATACCTCGAATAATCATCAATGAAAGTTACGAAGTATTCATAACCGCCTCGTGCTTTAACACTCATCGGACCACAGAGGTCAGAAAGTATAAGCTCAAGGGGCTCCTTGGCTCTATATCCTTTTCCACTAAAAGGATGTTTGGTCATTTTGCCTTCGAGGCATGACTCACACACCGGTAAAGAGTTTTCTTCCAACTGACTTAGAAGTCCACTCTTGACTAGTCTCTCAATCCGATTGAGATTAATGTGGCCTAACCTTTGATGTCAAAGATGTGCATTTTCTTTTGGAGAAACTTTAACTCTCTTAGTTCGCGTTTCTGCAGTTTTAAATAACTCAGTGTTCAAAACGCTTTTGACCGAATTAGGCTTTAAAACATACAAGTTAGACTCAAGTGAAGCTAAACAAATCAAATTGCCTTTGAAAGAAATAAACGCTTTATTATAATCAAAGGAAATTGAAATACACTGTTCAATAAGACAGAAAATAGAAACAAGGTTTCTAGTAAACCCTGGGACTATGTACAAATTGTCTAACAATAAGTCATTCCTGTCGAAGAAAAGCTTCACTTTGCCGATAGCTGCAGCAGAGACTATCTCTCCGGATCCAACCCGTAGAGTCACCTCACCCTCTCGCAGCTGCTGCCAGGAATCAATTCCCTGAAAAGAAGAACAAACGTGGTTAGTGGCACCCGAATCTAAAATCCAGGCAGAGTCACTACTCTCCACTAAGCAAGTTTCAGTTACCATTAAATCGCATTTACCTTGATTCTTCCTCTCGGCAAGGAACTTGGGACAGTTTCTCTTCTAGTTGTCGTCCCCATTGCAGTGGAAACACTTTCCTTTCTCTGCAACTTCCTTGACCTTCTTTCCCTTTTAAGCGGCAACTCGGTCAGCTTTACCCCTCTTCATTTTCTTCTTCCCTTTCGGGCGAGAAAGGGCAACAGATTTGGTCCCAGAGGTCGAACCCCTGTGATATGATCTATAGGCAACATTTGCCTCAACTTCCGGTGTCTTAATCCTCATCAAGGACTGGAAGTTCTGTAGCTCATTGAGGAGGGTAGTTAGAGTGTAGCTTATCTTGTTCATAACAGCGTTGCTACGAAACTGAAGGGAACTCTTTTGAAGAGTCTCCAGAATAAAGCTGACCTGACTCGACTCGTCGATCGAAGCTTCGTTCATCTCCGCCAAATTAAAGTGGGTCATCATGTCTAGAACGTGTTCACGGATAGACGCCCCTTCTTTCATTTGGGTGTTGAAGACGTGTTTGAGTGAATCGTGCCTGACCTGAAAGGACTGTTTTCCAATCATGTCTTACAACGACTCCATGATATCCTTGGCAGTGATCATCAACTCGTGCTTCTTTGCCAAAACTTCAGATAAGCTGGCAATGATGTAGACCTTGGCCTTTTCATTGGCCCTAATCCATCGATCGTATGCATCACGAACACTTCGTGATGCAGTCGAGGTCGGCAATTGAGGACACTCCTCAGTAAGCACGAAATTCAGGTCGTCAGTTACTAGAATCGTGTTTATGTTATTCTTCTACGTTCGGAAGTTATCTCCCACTAATTTTTCGAAAGCGAGTAAAGCGATAATTGAGCTAGATATTTTTGCTGAAAAATTCAAAAATAATTTTGTGTCAGTCTCACATAAACATTTGAAAACCAATCAAGTTTTAGCAAAATATAATCCTATGATCCCTAGGTCATTTATAAATTGCAATGATATCCTAATGGTTTAGAATGACCGCCACCGAAGGGTGAACAGAAACACTCCTCCTCTAGGACGGAACTTTCTCAACCAGACCCTAATCCCAGAATAACTCTTATTTCATTAGGCGTCTAGTTACCATTATTTGGTCGAATTCATTAACACTTAACGAATCCAGTGAGTGTCACCCTCAATCTTTAAGTTTCCAAGTATCCATCCAAACAATAGCCACCGAAGGGTGAACCACGAAGGAAAACCAACAAGGAAACTGTATCCCTTTTGAGAATTCATGGTGTTCCGACTCCCATGATCAAGGCCCTCCGAAGGGATTGTCTGGTCCAGGCCAAACTAGAAGGCGGAACATAGGGGTCTCACGGTGTGAATCGAAAGAAGAGACCGTGGGTCCCGTTTTCACAGATCCCACTCCCACTCACTATAAGTACTCTCTCCATCCACTTTGATATTGACCCATACAAATACCATCCAAAGGGGGACACTCACATTTGCGCCACGAGGCCGAGTATGGATCTCACGGTGCGGACTTAACAGAGATTTGTGGTCGGAAAATTAAATGTATCTTATACACTTTATTTCCTCCTACTGAACACTTTATAATTTTCGAGATTGACCTAGATAAACAAGCTAAAAATTTACCTAAGTCTACCGATATAACTCTTATATGGTATTTAGCCTAAGTTTATATTCACATTATTACTTAGGTCGATGTGAGTAAATTAATCAACTTTTAATTAACTAAGACTCACGAAAAATATAATCTAAGAATCTCTGACCGAATGCACTCCCTGTGCCTGTCCGTAGGGGTGTTCCGCAAGAGTCAACTTAAATACCCCAGCCTTAGATAAAATTTTTCTTAGACAGAGTTACTAATTAGTCACCATTCAAAGATTACATTTTGATTTCGTAATTCTAATCTTATTAGAACTAGAAAAACCTATGTCTAATCATTCAAGTTCTAAACATTTTAAAACTAATAATTAACTTAGATTACATTCATTTATACGTTATAGTGCTTGATCATTCATCACATGAACAACTATATACTATAACATAATATTTCATCACATGAAAATAAAATGCCCGTTCGAACATGAATCCCTATTCATGTTATAAACTGAACAAATATTTAAATCATTTTTAAATATTTTCACCTTTTCTTTATTACAGTTTAATTCATAATTAAACTTTGACACGTTAAGTATATCACATATAATTAACGTTTTCTCCCAAAACTGAATTTGAACAATTCAAATTCGTTTCTCTCAAAATGTTACAAGGCTTAGTCTGAGCTAGTAAGGGGACCTAATGGACCTACAAATCATGAGCTCCAACGATACGAGATTAACCGACCAAACTCTTAGCCTACCTAATCAACTTTCGTTAACCACCGGGACACTTCACTAAAGCCTAGTGGTTGCACTCTCTTGACTGTAGATATATTTCTGTCCACTCGATATAACCATGATTACTAAGTCGATCCTTCATAGGTCGCTCAGTAATTACTACCAGTCAAAATTACCGTTTTACCCCTGTAATTACTTCTTGTTCCTTAAGTCCCACTGATTCTCTAATGAACAATTGGTTTGTGGTCGAACCAACAAACCAAATTCCTCTCGGGCCAATGAGAGGGGTGGGCCCTTTGTTCAAGACCTGGAGTCAGCATTTAAGGGAACAACCTCACTACTAATCCCTAAAGCGGGTAGGAGTGAATTTCATCTTGCAGAACTATGTTCCCAGCTATCTACCCAGTCTTATCCCTTAAATGGGAGGCTTATTGAGTCGGCAATCTCAACCACTCTCACCCATGCAAATCTAAAGAAAATACGAATAAATAGGAGTTCATGACACGCTTAGGATTAAGATCGAGTTACCTAGGTCATCGTATGAATATAGTCAGTTAAGATAGTAAACGGAGTTATAAAGTCTAAGTGGCTATTTCTCGATCCAGTCTTATGCAAACTCATTGCATAGGACGCCCCCACTCGCATGTCTTCACATGAATGATTCAGGATCACATCGTTTGTACTTTATAAAGTGGGTCGCGTCCATAGTGTCCGAGGATAAGGTACCCAATCCTATCCCTATACTATAGATCGTTCTGGCTAAAACTTGAACCTGATCCACTTTTATGTCACACATAAGGTTCAAGAATACATCCTATAACCATGGGTTCTTTATTGGATTAGGGTTTCAAAATTTACAATTCACTTTATTCAATACGCAGCAACTCCTGCTCCAATTGCACAGCAACACAGCAACACAAAAACTTCTTCTCTGTTTTACAGAACACTACCACTCTGAGAACCTCCTATTCTCTGAGAAACTTAGATCTACCCTTTGTGGGAAGGGATCCAACAATTGAAAGGGGAGGAGAAGGGAATTTTGTTTAGAGTGAGAGTTCTTTTAACTTCTCAAAATAATTTTGATCGATCAACCCATTCCTTCTCCACATCAGAGAACAAATATAGTCTGTGAGGGATAACTCTCCACTCCCTATCGATGGGGAGTTGAGACACATGGAACGTGTCCTCCTAACACGTTCCCCTTATTTATTTAATTTAATTATATTATAAATTAAATAATCAAATTATTAATTTAAATCATATTTAATTAATCTTAAATTAAATATGATATATTTAATTTGGATTAAATCACATTTAATAAATTTTCCCTCTAACCTATAGTTTTAATGCACATCTTATGCACATTAAATTTTAACCTATAATTTTCCAAATATGAATCTCATACACATTACTATGTGAACTCTTTCAAATATTTAATTCTCTCATATTAATATAATATGAATCATATTCACATTAAATTTATAATATAAAGTTCCAAAACTTTTTATTATAACATATCTATATATATTAAATTTATCCCAAATGAATTTGAACATTTCAAATTCAAAAGATCTAAGAACCCTTTATGAGCTAGAAGGTTGACCTAATGAACCTATAGATCAGAAGCTCCAACGATACGAAATTATTCGGTTAATATCATTAACCTCCTAATCACCATACGTTAACTGCGGGAGCACTCCACTAAAGTCTCGCAGCTGCACTATTCTCACTACAGATATATTTCTGTGTTCACGGATATCGACCAATAACAACAAGTTAATCCTTCACGAATGTTCGTAACACCAGCTGGGTCAAATTATCGTTTTATCCCTGGCTTACATGTTGTACCTTAAGTACCAGTTCTCCTCTAATGAACAATTTATTTGTGGTCCTACCAACAAACAGAAGTCCCTCTCGGGCCAATGAGAGGGTCGGACCCTTTGTTCATGTCCTGGAGACACGACTTAAGGGAACATTCATCAACTTACCCTACCAGGCGAGAAGGAGTGAATTCCATCTTTCTAAGTTAAGCCCCCAGCCGCTCACTCGGTCTTGTCCCCAAGAAGGTAGGCATATTGAGTCGGCGAATTTGGCCACTGTCACCCATACTAGTCAAAGGACAATCACTCGCAAACAGGTGTTCGTAACCTGCTCATGATTGGATCATGTTGCCTAGGTCATCCTAGTGAAATAAAAACCTAGCTAGTCAACGGAGTTACATCTAGTGGTTACTATTTCGCGGTCTGGTCTTATGTAATCTCATTACATAGGATATCCCCACTCACATGTCATCTACATGAACACGTTAGGATCACAGTGTTTGTACCATATACAAAGTGGGCCACATCCATAGTGTTATCAGGGTAAGGTACCAAAACCTTATCCCATTACTACAAACCCTTTAGGTTGTATCTCGAACCGAGATCCTTTATATGTATACTACATTCAGTTCAAGAGACATTTTACAGCCTTGGATGTTTAGTTTATTAGATTTAGGGTTAAAATAAAGTGCAATATCGTAAATAACGAACAATAGCTCTTGATTACAATAATTAGTACAAAATTTACAAACTACGAGTTTTAGGGCACAAACCCCTACATAAACACCATTGATCCTCTAATGAACAACAAGTTTATGGTCCGACCGTAAACATTATCCCTCACGGGCCAACAAGAGGGAGGGAGGGGCCCCGTTGTTCAAGACCTGGATTCAGCTCTTAGGGGAACAACCTATCTAGTTACCCTAGAACGGGAACTTGTTAATTCCTTCTTGCGAAGTTGAGTCCCCAGCTCCCTACAAGGTTTCATCCCTAAGAAGGTAGGCATATTGAGTCGGAAACTCTGACCATCTAACCCGTACAAGTCAAAGGACAATCCCCGACACACAGGACTTCTCAACTCGCTCAGGATTTAGGTTGAATCACTATTCGTCATCGTTTGAATTATTAGCCCTAATCTATCAACGATGTTACTGGATTGGTCTAACAATTCTTGGTCCAGTCTTGTACAAACTCTTTGCAAAGGATTACCCCACTCGCATGTCAACTACATGAACGAGCTAGATCGCCTCGTTTGTATCAAATACAAAGTGGGTCGCATCTATAGTGTTAACAGAATGAGATTCCCAACCTAATCCATCTACTATAGACCATTCGGGTCATATTCTAAATGTGACCCTAGAACTTAGTTTATTAGATTAAAGTTTGTAATTGTGAGAATACAAGTTTAAAAGAAAAATAACAACTTTATTCATTTCCTCAAATAATTACAAATTCACGAGTTTAAGGCATAAATCTCAACAGAGTGTTCTCAAGTGCCAGGCCCGACTGCGACACGAAGTGGTCGTGACGCATACGATAGGTGGACCAAGGCCAATGAAAAAGCCAAGGTTTAACTAAGAAAAACGAGAGCATGGTCACCGCTAAGGAGATCATGGAATCGTTGCAGGCCATGTTTGGACAACAATCCTTTTAGGTCAGACACGATTCTCTCATGCACATCTTCAATGCACGGATGAAAGAGGGAACTTCTGTCCGGGAACATGTTATCGACATGATGGTCCATTTTAATCATGCGGAGATGAATGAGGCTTCTATCGATGAGTCGAGCTAGGACAACTTCATCTTGGAGACTCTTCCGAAGAGTTTCCTTAAGTTTCGTAGGAATGCTGTTACGGATAAAATTAGCTACACTCTGACCACCCTTCTTAACGAGCTACAAACCTTCCAATCCTTGATGAAAGTTAAGGGACAGGAAGTTGAGACAAATGTTTCCTCTAGGTCCAAGTCTGCAGCTTTAGCCTCTTCAGGCCCGAAAGGGAAGAAGAAGAAGATAACGAAGGCTGAGAAAGTTGACCACGTTGCCGCCTAAAAGGGCAAGAAGGTCAAGGAGGTTGCACGTAAAGAAAAGTATTTCTACTAGAACGACAACGGGCATTGGAAACACAACTGCCCGAAGTTCCTTGTCGACAAGAAGAATGAAGGTAAATGTGATTTACTTGTTACAGAAACGTGTTTAGGGGAGAGTAGTGACTCTGTTTGGATACTTGATTCAGGCGCCACTAACCATGTTTGTTTTTCTTTCAGGGAATTAGTTCCTGGCAGCGACTGCCGAAAGGGGTGATAACGCTCAGGGTTGGATCTGGAGAGGTTGTCTCAGACGAGGAAGTGGGCACATTGAAGCTGCATTTCGGCAGGAAGCATCTTTTACTAGAAAATATGTACATAGTACAAGGGTTTATAAAAAAACCTTGTTTCTATTTTCTCCCTTATAAAACATTGTATTTTAGTCTATTTTGAATCTAATAAAGCGTTTATTTCTTTCAAAGGTGTTGAAATTTGTTCAGCTTCACTTGAGAACAACTTGTATGTTGTAAGGCCCAATTATGTCAAAAGTGTTTTGAATACTAAATTGTTTAAAACTGTTGAAACGCGGATTAAAAGGTTAAAAGTTTCTCATGAAAAAAACACCCATCTCTAGCATCTAAGGTTAGGCCACATTAATCTCAAAAGGATTGAGAGACTAGTGAAGAATGAGTTTCTAAACCAGTTAGAAGAAAATTCTTCACTTGTATGTGAGTCATGCCTTGAAGGCAAAATGACCAAACGACCTTTTAGTGAAAAAGGTTATAGAGCCAAGGAGCCTTTGGAGCTTATACACTATGACCTTTGTGGTCAGATGCGTGTTAAAGCCTGAGGAGGCTATGAATATTTCATCTCCTTTATTGATGATTATTCGAGATATCGGTACGTTTACTTAATGCATCGCAAGTCTGAAGCTCTTGAAAAGTTCAAGGGGTACAAGCCTGAGGTTGAGAACCAATTAGGTAAAACGATCAAAATACTTCAATAAGAACGAGGTGGAGAGTATATGGACCTAGAATTTCATACTATATGATGGAACATGGAATTACGTCTCAACTCTCAGCACCTGGTATGCCTCAACAGAATGGTATATCGGAGAGGAGAAACAGAGCCCTGTCTGACATGGTTCGGTCTATGATGAGTTATGCTCATCACCCTGACTCGTTTTGGGGTTACGCATTGGAGGTTTCGATATACATTTTGAACAATGTTCAATCGAAGAGTGTTTCTGAAATACCTTTCAAACTTTGGAATGGTCGTAAATGTAGTTTACGTCATTTCAGACTTTGGGGATGCTAATAACGCTACACGCAAGCACACGTGATCGATGTAATATAAATCTGGAAGTATTCAAGAGTATCGAACCCAAGGGAACAAATGCTAATAAAACTTATTGGGATGACACAAATAGTTGTCAAATCACAATTGAGCTAACCATGGGTGTAAAAAGACTATTTTCGGGTGATTTTAACTGAAGTAAAAGAATGAAAACTATGGGAAAGGCGAGGGACTCAAGAATGCGTGTGCCACTAAATTGGAAAGACAACGTAACTCTAACGCAACTGCCTTGAACTGTAGCTACATCGCAATTGTACAGTACTGCAATTGCAATGCAATTTCATGATACTGTAATTGTCACGCAATCGTATGGCAATTGCAAGGCAACTGCAAGTTCAATGGTGATTCGAACTATCTATCAAATATTGAAAATCGAGTTCTACTCCTATTTGACACTCCTTGAGGTGTCTTTAAGAGAATGAGTGATTAAACTTATATGTCGATAGTTAATCTATCCCAGGTGAATATGCATACAACTCTAAGGTTCTGGAGACCCGTCGTATGCCTAGGGTCGAAGTTTAGGACTTATGTCTAAGCCCTTTTCCTCCATTAGTTTTGGGAAATTCGCTTTAACTAGTACTTTAGATGGAGCTGAACGAGTACTTTTCGGTTTCAAGATAGAGCTGAACGAGTACTCTAGATGGTCGGCTATAGCTACCTGCATTAAAGCTCACCAAAAGTAAACTCTAGTTGAAGTTAGTCGAATTTCCTTTGCTTTGGGGCTTATTTTCTTTCCTTAGGGCATTAACATCTTGAATCCCTAAGGAAATTTAGCTCCTCATAAAAGAATGAATAAAATACAATGAAACTAATTCAAGGGAGACCATTGAAAGAAAACAAAAATAAATAATAATAATTTTCAACTTGAATCCGAAACCCAAACTTCTCTATTTCTCAAACTTTGTTTTGTATTCAAGAATAAAAATGAAACTATGAAGTAAATGAGCAATATATGAAATAAAGTAAGAGAATGAACACAAGCTAAAAATAACACAGTAATATTCCATTGACAAAATTAAAAGCAAAATCTAAAAGATCCTAATGACTCCTTATTGAAATTGAAGTATACGAACTACATGGAAAAACTCCTGGACCTCATGTTAGTCGAACAAGGTTGTGCTTTACAACTTACAATCTTCATCCAACTCGGATTGAAAGAGGATTAGAGGATTTAGGTCTAAACAAGAACATAGAAAGTAAAAAGAAAAAGAAATCAAAAACTTGTTGTCTTCTAAATGAAAAAAAAAAAAAAAAAAACAAAAACTAAATTCAACAAAACTTATAAAATCGAGCTCTTTGTTCAACTCCACCAAAAACATTCCTTCTGAATGGATTGAAGAAGAGAAGTGAGCTGAGAAGTAGAAGAAATTACAGTAGAAACTAAAAAGAAAAAATAACAAAACTGGAAAGAAAACCCAAAACTAAAAAAATGGAATCTCCCCCGAAGACAAGCTCTTTGTTCAATACCACCTCTAACTCTCGTTGTTATGGGATTGAAGAAGAGAATCAGGTTGAGAAGTAGATAAAAATACAACAGAAACTGAGAAGAAAACAATTACAAAACTGAAAAAAAACCCAAAACTGAAAAGTGGAATTCTCCTCCAAAGACGACTCTCTTTTTTACGGCTCCCTCTTCCAAAATGAAGGGAATGAGAATCCCCGCGCAGCGGAAGACGATCAAATCGTCGTGATATCGTTATGCTACTCGATTTTGTTAAAATGATTCTAACTCTTAGAATTAGGCTAAATATACATTATTGGAAAGAAAAACAACAAGTAGAAGATACTTACTTGTTGAAGACCCTCTTCAAAATCCTTTCCAGCGAATCACGAACTCTTCGTGCAATCTCGATCTCTTCAAACTCAAACTCTTCCCACGAACAAGAAAACCACCAATCGGAGTCTCAGTTGTTCTTCTTTTGGAAGAAGGAAAGTTGTGGGACTTTGAGTTTTGGTGAAAGAGGAGAGTAATTGAGAGAACTTGAGAGAGAAAACTTTCTCTTCTTTTTGTTGAAATCCAAAAAATGAGAGAATGAGCTCATTTCCTTCTTGCAAGAAGGGTTTAAATAGTGGAAAATGATGGAGTTAAAATCTCCACATTATTACCACTTAACCACAACTATAGGTTATGCAAATCATATTTGCATAACAATATATTATAAGATATCTCATCTCATATTACAAATCATATTTTTATAATTATGGATTTATTAAATTGAATCACATCCAAATTAATAACTCTGAATTAATTTCTCCAATTAGTCCTAATTCAACAATTAGACTAACCTATAGTTTATTATGAATCTCATTCACATTAAACTATATATTATATCATTCATATCTCATATAAATGACATAAATGCCCTTAAGTGAAATTGAACACTTCAATTCGCACCAAAACACTAACCCTTCTTTTAACCCAGTTTGAGCCAACCGAGGGACCTAATGGACCTACAGTGACGAGCTCCAATGATCCGAGATTAACCTATCAAACTCTTTGACCTGGTTAATCAACTTCATTAGCTACGGTAACACTCCACTAAAGCCCGTAGCTGCACTCCCGTTAGTGCAGAATATTACGTGTCCATTGATATAACCAATAACCATGAGTCGACCCTTCACAGGTTGTTCGTAGACACTGCTGGGTCAAATTACCGTTTTACTTATGTGTCTACTTCTTGCTCCTTAAGTCCCCACTACTCTTCTAATGAACAACAACGTTTTAATGGTCCGACCATACACAAAATCTCTCTCGTGACAGTGAGAGAGTGGGCGCCGGTTGTCCAAGCCCTGAAGACAACACTTAAGGGAACCAACCCCTCTAGTTTCCCTAAAGGCGGGAACGAGTGAATTCCATCTCGCGTAGTTAAGTTCCCAGCTCCCTACTTGGTTCTATCCCTGAGAAGATAGGTATATTGAGCGAGTAACTGTGACCACCCTCACCCGTACTAGTCAAAGGATAGACCCCCGCAGACAGAAGTCCGTAACACGCTAAGGATTCAGGTCGAGTCACTAATGGTCATCTACGAAGTTATTAGTCCTTATTGTCAACGGTGTTACATCAGTAGGTCTAATAATTCAGGGTCCAGTCTTGTACAATCTCATTGCACAGGATGCCCCAGTCGCATGTCAGCCACATGAACGAGTCCGATCACCTCGTTTGTATCTTAATACAAAGCGGGCCGCATCCACAGTGTATCCAGGATTAGGTCTCTAACCCTATCCATATACCGTAGACCGTTCGGGTCATTTACTCGAACGTGATCCTCCCTGTGTGTCCACTACACACCGTTCAAGTTCTTGTTCTCTCATATATTCAATGGCCCTGGAGCATAGTTTATTGGTCAAAGTTGTATAAAATGCGAGACACAAAATAATGAAATGAATAACACTTTATTAATTTCAAATAGTAATTTACAAACATGAGATTAGGACAAAAATCCCAACACAAAATATATAGGGTTTACATGCTAGGGTTTGAATCTTGGTGGGTCAACTTGTCTTGTTGAAATTATGGAGAAAATCAACTCAAAATCCCCTAGAATCACGGACATCACGATTTTCTTGCGATTTTTTGCATTTTTACATGTCTGTCTGCTATGCAATTGCATAGCAGTTGCATGTTATGCAATTGTTTAGCATTTGCACTCTCCCCAAAATTAGGGAGTTCAATTCACCCTTCAACTTCAACTCCACGCGGCGCTTCCAACTCTTTTATCCGTGATTGACGTCATTATATTAAGTTTTGAGTCTGGCGCAAGTATGCAATTGCGTTCCATTTGCATTTTGCATTCAAAACTAAAAAATATGAGATTTTGCTTTCATGTTTGCTTATTTTCTCTCATACTTCAAGAATCTTTTTCTCTTCCTTAATTATATGCAGTTGACTTCACTTTATCAACTTTTACCTAAAGAAATGAAGAAAATAATACAAGTATAACTAAGTTTAAAGGCTAAAGAATTATCATATGCCCGACCCATGTGTTGGTGTCACACTCGAAAAAGTTATAACCTCCTTCGAAATTGTGCATCTTCGCTGGTTACCCAAAGGAAACGAGAGGTGGTCTGTTTTTCAATCCTAAGGAAAATAGGGTGCTTGTGTCGACAAACGCCACATTCCTTGAGGAAGATCACATCAGGGATCACAAACCAAGAAGTAAGGTTGTGTTGAACGAAATGGGAAGTTCATAAGCAAGAGTTGCTGATGGAGCCAGTACATCAATAAGTGTTGTTTATCCTAGCTTGGCAGGTCAAGTACGTCCTTCTCAAGAGTTAAGAATGCCTCAACGTAATTGGAGGGTTGTTAGCCAACCTTACAGTTACATGGGTTTGGCTGAAATCCAAGTCGTCATACCAGATGATGACTGTGAGGATCCATTGACTTATGATCAGACAATGAATGATATTGACAAAGACGAATTGATTAAAGTCATGCCCCAACTGGATGGGGTAAAACCTCTAGGTACTAGTGGATCTACCAGCATAAATGTGTCGTAGATGGGAAGGTGCTAACTTTCAAAGCCAGACTAGTGGCAAAGGATTTTACCTAGCGAGAAGGGGTTGACTATGAGGAAACCTTTTCTCATGTTACCATGGTAAAGTCTATTAGAATCCTTCTTTCTACTGTTGAGTAAATGGGATGCATCACTGATTAAACGATGGAGGTCGAGTATGTAGCGGCTTGTGAAGCAACTAAGGAGGCTCTTTGGCGAAGGAAGTTCATAATGGATTTAGAAGTTGTTACAAACTTGAACTTGCCAGTGACCCTATACTTTGATAATAGTGGTGTAGTAGTAAACTCGAGAGAACCTTAGAGTCATAAGAGGGGCAAGCACATTGAACGAAAGTATCACCTGATACGGGAGATTGTGCATCATGCAGACGTGACCGTCACGAAGATAGCTTTCGAACACAATGTTGTTGAATTGTTTACAAAGGCTCTCACAGCTAAGGTGTTTGAGGGTCACCTAGAGAGTCTAGGTCTAGGAGTTATTCCTGACTTGGGCAAGTGGGAGTATTGTAAAGAGTATTCAATGCCCTAGTTTATTTTATTATTTTGCATTTGAGAAATGTATTATGTACTCCACTAGCTTTACTTCAAGTGTGAGTTTGTTGGAGTGTATGCCTTAAACTCGTGTCGTTTGTAACAGTTATTGTATTAATAAATAAAAGTTATTTGTTAATCAAATCTTGTATCTCGCATTTTAAACTTAATCCAATAAACTAAGCTTCAGGGTCATACTTATGAGAACTTGAGTGGTGCGTAGTGGACACAAAGGTAGGATGATTTCCGAGTTAGAGACCTGAACGGTCTACAATATATGGATAGGGTTGAGAACCTCATCCTCACAGCACTGTGGATGCAAGTCACTTTGTATTGGATACAAACAAGAAGATCGAACTCATTCATGTAGTTGACATGAGAGTGGGGGCATCATGTGCAATGAGATTGTACAAGACCGAACAGTGAATTATTAGACCAACTGATGTAACACCGTTAACAGTTTATGACTAATAAATTCGTAGATGACCATAAGTTTTGATTCTGCTGCCAAAAGTGAACGAAAATAAGTTAACGTTTTAATTAATTCATGTTAATAATTGTTTTCGTAAAAATATATTAATTTTTTTAATCATGATACTTTATTTTAAATCAATTATTTTGTGTTAGTATTGTTGCATTCTATTTTTGCAATAAAATAAAAAACAAAGAACTCAGCTTAATTTTAAAAAAATCTAAAATCAAATGGTTATACAATTGGTCTAATTTTGGCTTAGTTTGTGATTATTGTTGCTAATTGCTTGCAATGGAAGTAAGATAGTATTTTAAACCTTTTAAATTACAAAAAAAATAGTTGCAACATTTTGGTAAATTAATACAAAATTGTTGTGATTTAGTTATATGACTAAAGTAGACTTATAATTTTAATTTTTTTTTGTATTGATATTTAACTTATAATTTGTTATAAGATAATTATTTAAAAATTTATATGATTTAAATTGGATCTATTTTTATTTAATCTTAAATTATTTTATAAAAGTTTAACAAAAATCATTGCTATAACAAACTAAATCAATCAAAATTCTATTGATATAAGAGAATAGATGTGAAAATATATATATATATAAAAATTGAAGGATTAATTTGAGATGGTAGTTTTTGCATGTAAGAGAGAATTGAAAACTGATTATTGAGAGATTAATAAGTGCATGTTTGAGAGTGATTTGGAATGAACAAAATCACTTTTGACAAGTCTAAAATCACTTTCTTTTCAAAAGTGTGGTGTTTGACAGTATTGAACAAATGATTTCCTATCAATCACTTGTGAGTTGATTTTCAAGTGATTTTTATCAATTGTGATTAAAATGACTATTATTTAATTTTAGAAAAATGTATACTTTTGGTGATGGGTAAAACCCGTCATCTTTTGTAAAATTCATAAATTTCCATTAAAAAATGAATTTTCTCAAAACTGTCACCATTAAATTCATCCGTCATTTTTTACAAAATGACAAGTTTTCTCTCTCTAAAGCTTTTACAATGTGTATCTCTTACTTTATTATTTTTTTATCTTTTCATTCATTTTTCTCTATAATGGTTTTAACTTTCTTTGATTTTTTTTTATTTCTAATTTTTTTTGTTCTTTCCTATCATTTTCGTATATTTTTAAATTTTTTCTCACTAATTTTTTTATCTCTTACTCTACCATTTTTGTTATTCTTCTTTTTTGTTCCTAACTCTTAATTTTTTTTCTCTTCAATCCTCGTTATAAATTTTTTTCCTAAAATTTTTTTCATCTTACCAAATTTTTTTATCTCTCTATCTTTATTTCTCTAATTTTTTAATTCATCCATATCTCTGACATAATGATTATAAAATCCCTTTTGAATACAAACATAAATAATTTTTTTAAAAAAATTTAATTAAATTTAAATTCACTTTTACAATGTTTGAATTAAATATTAAAATAATTTATAACTAAATAATTTTTACAAAAAATTAATTGTAATTAAATCAGTAACTTAAAACACTTATTTTAAAGTCACTCCCAAACATGCCTTTTGAAAATCACTTAATTGTAGGGGTTTTTGTACGGTAGACCCCTTTTTAATATATTAAATGCGAAATGACGTGGCAATCATATATAATGAAAACTGACATATTCTGACGTGGCAAAGCACGCAAAATTACGTTGAAAGGCATCCATGATATACGCGAATGTCCATCCGCATACTTGCTCACTCGCTCAATGGAACTAGCATCTCGCTTACTCGCACTCGCTCACTCGGGATCGATCAACGCACTCGATCGCTTAGCAAACTCGCTCACTCGCTCACTCGTTTTATTAAACTCGTCTACGCTCGCTTAGCACTACTCGCTCACGCTTACCCGAACTACTCACCATTCGGACGTTCGCTCCCGATTATTATAAGTGTTTACTTGTATGATCAGACACTGTATAAAATGATATCGCTATTCATTAGCCGATGGCTCTGACAAAGGAATGATGATAATATCAATATTAAATAATATATTGAACCAGTAGACGTGCAAAACCTTTTTCGTGTGCTCGAAGTATCATATTTTCATACATGTTTTCTATTTTTCGCATACTTCTTCTTCGAAATATCCTCGTAAAACCCTACCTTTGTGCATCAACTAACACTCGTTCATAATAGGTACGTTCAAATTTGTAGCTTTCAATATTAATGGGTGCCTAATTTATTTCCTTATACGTTTCGATCGGAATGAAAACATCTTTAGGATGGTATCGTTGTTTTTGAAAAATTTCATCGTAAAACAAAGTAAATGAAAGTGTTTGAACCATTGAGTAGTGACATTGTTAGGAGTCGAGGTGAAATACGTGTTAATGAACGGGATAGCAAGAGCGTGAAGCGAGGGATAATAACAAACCCTATACGTCTGTGAGCGAGAAAGCTAGAGCGAGTCCCAATTTCCAGTGTTCTTAGTTTCATTCATTTGCTGTTGTTTATTAATATTGTTGCTATTTTTTTGTGTTTGAAAAAAGTAATTCGACTTACTGTTTATTGTAGGATGGACAAGAAATCTCTATTCATAAGATACGGTGGATGTTGGGATGAAATTGAAATCTGTTACATCGGAGATTGTCTAACAGGTGTTGTTGTGCTGGACAACATTAGGTTTGAGGAGTTGAAAAACATTATATATGATGTTACAAACATTAGCCCGATTATGTTCGACGTTATAATAAAGGTGAAGATGCCATTGCTAGAGCAATCCCCTCCAATGTATATATGAACTGACCGGGACCTTCAATTTCTTCTATTTCAAGAAAATGTCTCAAAGTTGCAGCTATTTATATCAACGGTAGAAAGAAATGATGGTAACGTACAATCGAATGAAGGCGTCCCCCATACGAGTCATGATGTTCACCGAACTTTAAATGTTTACTCTCGTAATATAAATAGAGAGGAGGTGGATATACTACCAATGAGATAGGAGTCTCACTAGCGAACGACGAGGCCAACTCTTGGAAGTCACAATATAATCATGATGTTTATGGACAATGCGAAATGGATCGGTATGAAGCATGGTTGATACCAACCCCAATACCAACTCCAATACCAACTCCAACACCAATACCAAGTCCAACTCGAATACCAAATCCAACTCCAATACCAAATCTAACTCCAACACTAAATCCAAATCCAACTTCAACTCTATGTGCAACTCGAACTCCATCTCCAAATCTAACTCTAACTCCAAAACAAATTCCAACTCCAACTCCAACTCCAACTCCAAATCCAACTATAAATCCAAATGCAACTCCTACTACAGCTCCAGGAGGACTGATAGGTAAATTGACTGAGCTATCATCGTCTGGAACTACTTGTAGTGAAGAGGTTGAGGTTGGTCAGTTGTTTGTAAGTAAGAAAGAGTTGCAGAAGAGACTCTCCATGTTGGCCATGAATAAGAATTTTGAATTTAGAGCAAGAAAATCTACGAAGGATTTGTACACAGCTGGTTGTTTGAGAGAACCTGTACATGGAGGTTACGTGCAGTACATATGGAAGGAAAAAAGTTGTTCAGAATAAACAAGTATGTACGCACACATTCATGCTCCGTTGAATTGTTGAATCATGACCGTAGACAAGCAAGTGCTTAAGTCATTGACCACATAATAAGAAGCAAGTTTGAGGGAGTTGGTCGAGTGTACAAGTCGAAACACATCATTGAGGATGTGAGGCAACAATACGGAGTTAACATCAGTTATGACAAAACATGGCGTGCTAGGGAGATGGCACATGCACTAGCCAAAGGTACTCCAGAGGAGTCATATGCCATGCTCCATGCATATGGTGAAGCCTTTAAAATTGGGCACCATCTTCGATATAGAGGTTGAAGATGAGGTATATTTTAAATATGCATTCATGACATTGGGGTCGTGCGTACGAGGATATTCCCGCATGCGAGATGTCGTCATTGTGGATGACTCCCACTTAAAAGTAAAATATAAAGGTTGTATGTTGGTGGCCGTAGGGAGGGACGAAAATAATCAAATTCACACATTGGCCTATGCGATCGTTGACAGTGAGAACGATAGGTCATGGACATGGTTCATGATGAAACTGAAATTATTTGTAAGTGACTCTCCTAGTTAGGTGATTATATCCGATTGCCATCGAAGCATTGCCAACAGTGTTCAGACGGTCTTCCAACATGCATTTCATGGAGTTTGTACTTATCACTTAGAGCTGAATGTGATGAATAATTTCAAGGACAAGGTCATAGTCCAATTGTATAAGAGTGCAGTGAGAGCGGTCCTTAAGTCTGAATTCCGGCGGTATTGGGATCAACTTCTTCTATTGCGAGGAGGTGTTGTAACCCGATATCTAGAGGGCGTAGGTATGGAGCGATGGGCAACATGTTTTCAGTTAAGTAGGCGTTACGACAATATTACGTCTAAAAATGCTGAATGTTTCAATTCACTTACTGCTGAGGCACGATTGCTCCCCGTTGTTGCGTTGTTTGAGTTTGTGAGAGGACACTTACAGGGGTGGTTCTATGAGTGGCGGATCTATTGGTTCACGCGAACAACCCTGCTTTCAGATTACGCTGAGAAACGACTTGTCACTGAATGTGATAAAGGTAGACGTTATCGTGTGGACCCAATTGACTGTTACAATTATCAGGTACGAGATGGTCATTTGGATGATATCGTCAATCTTCAAACATGACAGTGCACCTGCAGGGAGTTTGATTTGTATGAAATCCCTTGTTCGCATGTTATCATGACCGCTACAGAGCGCAACATTGCTCTGTCGATCCTTTGCAACAAAACTTATACTGTTGAAGCTCTTCAAGCGGTATATCAAGAACCAATACACCCCCTTGGTCACATATCTAAATGGTCGAAGCCATCTGGATATGTAGATGTTCAGATACGACCACCAAAACGTGTTGTTAGGGTTGGACGACGAAGGGTGCAAAGGATTCCTTCTAGTCGAGAGCATAGGCGACCATAAAAATGTGGTCGGTGTGGTAATGTTGGACACAATCGACAATCATGTAATCAACCACTCAACACTATGAACTTTGACCGACAGGATGAATCATAAGGTATTCATTATGAATTATAAGTTAATGTTTTAATAATCATTCTGAACTATTTCGATTTACATACTGTTCTGTCTATTAGAATCAGACTCCGGATCTGACCGCTCTCGTTTAACCACTCTCGTAGGACCGATCTCGTAGGACCGCTCACGTTGGATCGCTCTCGTATGAACACTCACGTTTTGTCTATCGCTCTCATATGAACGCTCTCGTTGGAACGATCACCTGCTGTTGACATCTTTATTTATTTTTTAAATGTAAAGTTGAAGAAAATACATAAATGTAACCTGTAAATACATATATTCAATGTAATATATGAACAAAACACTTTACATAATATGTATATAGTGTAAATGTACATAAGGTAAGAGCACTGTAAAGTTACATATGGAATTAAATTAAAAAAATGCAGAGCTAGGCCATAATTGACAAGCATATTGTGTCCTAAAGTCCGTCATACGGTTTTGGATGAACTATGATCTGTCTGCACCAGTTATATGATACTCAATCCACTTCGCACAAAATATACCGCAGTCAAGGCAGTTCTGCTGCAAATCTTCACATCTTGACCGAAGCAATTGCCATCTATCCTTTCGTAACCCATCCTTGTTACGTTGGACACCACAATAATACAGTAGTGACGGGATTGTATACATCAAGGGCTCTAGAAATTTATGACATCTTCGAACTTGAGATACGACGAATAGGAATCAAAAAGCATAATACATCCCCTGTTCATATCTAAACACAACAAAACCAATGCTCCTTGAGGTTTGTTGGACAGAACACAAAATCCATCTCACTCCACGTCGGTTTGTAATCATCATGCAGACCTCGGATTTATTCGGCGTACGTATCGTCTGTACTCCAAACCATAGCAGATTTGAGTTTGGGTTTATTCTTTATTTTCTGGAATAGACTATCTTTGCCCCGTGCATTTAGATGAGACTGCAAACTCATAATAGAATAACTTAGACAATGATATGTACTTAATCTTATAGAACTAAGTCAAAACATATCGAATTAACTTACCAATATCCCTGATGGAAGAATGGTATATTTGTTTATGCACATATTAGGTCGTGCGAACAACTTTTTCTTCACGAACATACATAATGTGTTCGTAGTCTACAAAGAAAACATCATGATGGACATTCACGGTACACTAAACATTCATAAAGTCATAATATACCACTTACGTCATACTCGACCCATGAGCTCGGCGTAAGGAGATCAGTGAAGAACTTTTTCCCCATCAGGATTGAAGTCGTCCCCAACCCTGGCCATATATCGTCAGTCGTGGATGATTCTTGAATCCATGACATCATGGCTTTGAATACCTTAACATCCACGTCATGTGCAGGATTGTACTGCACGGTCGGCGCATGAAGTATCGTGATTCTACCAGGGATAGGATATTTGGCCTTCTTACGCTCTAGTGTGAGGATATTCCCGGTGGTTTGACTTGTCGTCTTGTCGCTAGGCGAATAACGATGTAATGTTGTTCTTTTGCGACTGCCCTTCCTCGCAACGATTTCAATAGAAGGTCCGCAAACAGCAATAGGGACGGTGAGGTCAACATTTTCGATCTCCAAATTGGGTTCATTCACTCCCCCAGTCACAACTGATGTCGTTACCATTTTTAGACTATCCAATGTCGTAGCTGCATCTGTATCGGGATTATCTAAATCATATAGATAGTCCATTGGGGATAACATGAGCTCAGTGTGCATGGTGGAGGCATCAATTGTTGACTTCTCTGCCAATGCCTTATATGGAATGATGGCAAGGGATGTTTCAGGATGAACCGGGATGACGACGGAAGTGGTGGATGGCTCAAGTTGTGGGATGGATGTATCAGTTGTTGATGGTTCGGGTGGTGGGATGGAGGTGAATACTTCGGATTGTGGGATGTCGGTGGTAGTGGTGATTGGATCCGGTTGTGGGATAGGGGTCAATGTATCCGTGGAGTCTGGGATAGGGGTGGATTCTGTGATAGTGGTGGATTCTGTTATAGTGGTGGAGTCTGGGATAGGGATGGATTCATCGACTGGTGTCTCGGGTTGGGGGACAGTGGTGGATGGCTCGAGGGGATCTGACAGGGGGATGTGCTCCTAATGTGGGACCCCGATAGTGTCCCTATTGGCCTCATTATTAATGTTGTCGTCAACAACAATATCCATATGTTCGACGTGGTCAAACTCATCTTCTTCATCTTCGGAGTCCAACTAATCTTTTGAGTCCGTGTGAAGTCTATTATCGACAAGTGTGTCACGGTACTGCAACATCGAATGGGATGGGACCATGTCCGATACGACAACCAGTTGCAGTAAAGAAAAATAAGATTAAGTCAACTAGAAACAAAAAAATACGTGAGTTAACATCATGATCAATACATAGTTAATGTAAGTTAATAGTAAACCTTTGTCGATGCAAATACGTCTCGTTCTAACGCCTTGAACGTCACAGAGTATTTGCATAACAACCTTCGAATCTGTGGCACCGCATCATCACTAATCCGTGTAGCAATCCGATCTGCCACATATGACAGTGTCTCATACGCCCACACCTATAAACAACATTTAACAACATTTCTTTAATCACAAATTATCTAGAACAAAATAAGGAGTACTTTGTACAACTTGCAATACCTGAAACGCGGGAGGGAAACCAGGAAGGTTATACTTAAAAGTATAACGCTTCTTCGTCCGGTACTTAATTTTATACGTGTCAACCTTGCCCCACAAGGTAGCCTTCAACCCACGTATAGTCCTCTCCCATATTCTGAAACCCCAGTCGATACTATTAAAGTACTAGAGGTCTTCGATGTCACCAAACAAAGAACTTTCGATGACTGTCTGCGACTTGTTCTTCCCCATCATGGCCACCTCGCAATAATAGATTAGAGACACCTTGACTGCATCTTCGTCACTGTCAAATTTCTGTGTCTTGTACGCGGACTCAAAATCATCCGCATGTATCTCGGTCCCCATCCCATCGAAATATTTCCCTCGAAGGGCGACAAACGGTTCAGGATGTTCACGTGACTATGGGGATGGCCACAATCCAGTCATGAGGATGAAGTCCTCCTTCCCGAACTTCACAGCGGTTGCAGTCATATTGAACCGCATGACTTCATCGTTTTCATCTCCTCCATTCACCTCCCTAAGAAGGATGTGATGGACTAGTGGGCTGTTGAATATGAGGTCCACATCAACGAACGAACCGACTACTGTCCGCCTGAACAGTCCGAGTTGTGTAGGTTTCAACTTCTGCCTCAATACCTTATTAGCACTGCTGATGTGTGCTAAACTAGAGGCTTGTCTTGAAAACCAATCTCTTTCCGCTATTTTAAGGACAATTGCCATTGTAAATCTGTGCATAGAGGGTACAACAACAATTAATAAAAGGTACGAACACCATAAATTGAAAACAGTTTACAGAAGGAATGAAATTCATTCTGTACAATAGAGGAACGCTCTATCTGACTCGCTCATGCCGACTCGTTCACTATAACCCGTTCTCGTACACTCTCATCATCTTCTTCCTTTGAATTAGTACAGTCGCAACCGTAAACCCTCATTATACCCTAAACCCTAGCAACGTAAGCTCTATTCTCCCTACAAACTCGATATAATACATGTATCTCTATGACAGACAGTAACATTCACGAAACGAAACCATCATCGCAAAATTGCACACTTACGAACAAATAAAATCAAATCACAACGAAGAATAACGCAATATCGTACCGTGATGGCTAATGGTAGTTGTTGAAGACGAGCGACGGCTGACAGTGGCGGTCGGTCGTGCGACAGAGCCCGTTAGAGAGAGAGAGAGAGCTAGAACTTAGAGAGATAGAGCGAACTTAGAGAGAGGGAGTCCAAACTTAAGAGAGACAGTGAAATGAGAAACTCCTTTTATATGAAATGTTGCTCGCTCTCATTCGCTCGCTCTCGCTTACTCGTTCTCGTTCATTTCCTCACGTTGGATCGCTCTCGTTACCTCGCTCTCGTTAACTCGCTCTCGTTCGCTCGCACTCGCACTCGGCAACTCGCATTCGTTGACGCGCTTACTCGCTTATTATCAATTTATTGTAAAATGTATTAATTCCTGCTTAGGGGAACCAACCGACGCAATAATGAGTGGTTAGGACTCTTTAATTTCGACCGTTGAGTTATTTATATTTATAAACAAAGAGGCTAATACAAATTTTATCATAACACACAATTAAGCTCTCTTCATCTTCTTCATCCTCCTCAGCATGAATTCCTACACAATAGATTTGAGTTCTGAAAAAACTACATCCAACAACATTGTCGGAGTGGTTGACCAGTCCATTTCCTCTCTCACTCCACATGTTGAACAGTCATCGGAGGATAGTTTCTTGAACTATCATGGGGAGCCCCCAAGCAAGTCATCGGAGGAATCCTCTGAGGAGTCCTCTAAGAACTCAAGCGAGTCCTCCGAAGAGTCCTAAGAGGACTCAAGCGAGTCATTGGGGGAGTCCTCAAAGGACTCGCTTGAGTGCTCTGAAGTACCGTTTGGGGACTCTGAGCTTACTCCCCACGCATGCGAACCACCACAACCTCCCGTTGTCGAACAAGCGCCGTCGAAATATTTGGTCAACATTCCTACACAGCGCCCCAAAAAAAAGGCCAGACAAGATACACCATTAGTCATAATGGACTCCTCGACTGAGTCAGACTAGGGGACGAAATGGCCTTTCTATATTTTCTTTATTTTGTTTTTGTTTTGTAATTTTCAATATCAAGTCCCGTTTGTTTTTGTTCAACTTTTATGCATATCTCCTGTTGCATATTCTGTTTCAAAATTGCAACAGTAGTGCTAAGCGATCTAGTGCGAGTCAGCGAGTAATGTTAAGGGATCGAGTGCGAGTGGGCAAGTAGTGCTAGTCAAGCGAGTGGGAAAGAGCGAGTAGTGCTAATCGAGCAAGTGAGAAATAACGAGTAGTGCTATGAGTGCGAGCGAGTGAGTAAGCGAGTGAGCGATTGCGACTGAGCGAGGAAGCGAGTACGAGTCGGAGTAAGCGCTCAAGCGAAAGAGTGAGAAGTGCTTAGTCCGAGTAAGCGAGACTCGAGTCCCATCGAGCGAGTGAGCGAGTGTGCGGATGGACGTTTGCGTATAACTTGGATGCCCTTCAGCGTAATTTTGGGCGCTTTGCCACGCCAGAATAGGTCAGTTTTCATTATATCTGAGCGTCAGGTCATTTCGCATTAAATATATTAAAAAGGGGTCTTCCATACAAAAACGCCTCAATTGTATAAAATCACTATTAAAAGTGTAGAAACAAACATGAAAATGATTATATGAAAATCACTTTTAATAAATCAATTATAAAACAAATCAATTGTACTAAAATCAATATTTCTAGAATCATTCCCAAACATGCCCAAAATAATATATTTTACTGTTGCGTAAATTTTGCAAGACCGCAAGTGTACGGGTCAAGTTTTAATATAGTGAATTTGAGTACGAGTATCGTCAACAGGATTGGGTATTTAATTCAATTCATTCCTATCAATAACACCACTCAATTTTATCTAGAAAATTAGACTTAAAGTGAGGTGAAACACAAAATCAAAGAGTGACAATTGAGAACAATCAGGAGAGACGAATATCTTAGGGACTAGATTTCACCAATTAATTAACTATTTTATTGAAATCATAATAATGAGTTATTGCACTGCTTTTATAAGCCAAGAAACTAATATAACAAATAACCTCTCTCGAGGCAAGTGAATCTCATGCAAGACATAGAATTAAACATATCTGTTCAACCTAAAAATCAAACATGACACTAAGTTCAATTCTTATGGGTTTCTAACAGTACTTTAATCATTCTCATGTCAAACTAACTATCAGTCATGCAATTGAGATCAAATCTAAAATATCTTTCACAAGAATAAATTGAGACCTAAGAACAAATAAACCGTGATCAAGAGTCTATAAGCATTAAGGATGCAATTGCATGAATAAAAGCATTACAATAAACCAAAAGCAGTCAATTCAACAAAATAACATAATTAAAAGGCTACGTCTATCCCTAAGATAACAAGTTTAGCTACTCATGTCCACTATAAATCCTACTAAACTCAAATTCAAAACCATAATTCAACAATAAAAGTGAAAAGAACGAAGAAAGAACTCTAGTGGCATGAACGGCAACGATCCCGACATCTATCACGAACCCCGAGCTCCAAAAAGTCTTCTCCTTGAAATCTCTCCAAAGTCTTCTTACAATCTCTCACAATAATATTTAGACAATGGTGTGAAAATCTCTCCAAAAAGGTTCTCTCTTGTAAGATGCATCTTTTCCTTTTTATATTAACAGCACGGCGTTGCAACGCTGGGCAAGCGTTGCAACGCCGTGCCCTAAACGAATTTATTAAAAAAGGAAAATATCCAGCAGCGTTGCAACGCTGCTACCCTCGCGCGCATTTGCTTATCGAAGTAGCGTTGCAACGCTGAGAACTGTGTTGCAACGCTGCTACCCTCGCGCCTTCTGCTTATCGAAGTAGCGTTGCAACGCTGCAAGGCAACGTTTCAACACCATCTGAAGGGAATGAGAATCCCGCGCAGCGAAAGACGATCGAATCGTCGAGGTATCAATATGCAACATAGTTTTGTTAAAATTGATCTAACACTAGATCTAGGCTAAACATGCTTAAAAGAAGAAGAAAATTGCAGCAAATAGAGTTTACTTACTTGTTGAAGACTTTCTTCAAAGTTTCTTCTTCAAATCACGAACTCTTCGTGCACCTCGAACTCAACGAACACTTCCCACGAATGGAACCCGAACACAACCAAATGGCCTTCTCGGTTGTTCTCTTTTGGAGAAGGGAAGATGGTGGGATCTTTTGTGTTTTGGAGAGGGAGGAGAATTGAGAGAGAATTGAGAGAATTCCTCTTCTCTTCTTTGATGAAAAATCAAAAAATGAAAGATTAAGCTTACATCCTTCTTGCAAGAAGGGTTTATATAGTGGAATTGATGGAGTTAAAATCTCCACATAATTACCACTTTACCACAACCATGGGTTATGCAAATCTCATTTGCATAACCATATAATATAAGATATCTCATATCTCATATTGCAAATCTCATTTGCAATAATTGTGGATTAATTAAATTGAATCACATCCAATTTAATTTCTCGCAATCAATTTCTCCAATTAGCCCTAATTCAATAATTAGGCTAACCTATAGTTTATTATGAATCTAATTCACATTAAACTATATATTATATCATTCATATATCATATAAATGACATAAATGCCCTTAAAGTGAAATTGAACACTTCAATTTCATACCAAAACATTAACCCTACTTTTAACCCAGATTGAGCCAATCGAGGGACCTAATGGACCTACAATGACGGGCTCCAATGATCCGAGATTAACCTGTCAAACTCTTTGACCCGGTTAACCAACATTCATTAGTTACGGTAACACTCCATTATAGCCCTGTAGCTGCACTCCCGTCAGTGAAGAATATTACGTGTCCACTGATATAACCAATACCCATGAGTCGACCCTTCACAGGTTGTTCGTAGACACGGCTGGGTCAAATTATGGTTTTACCCCTGTGTCTATCTCTTGTTCCTTAAGTCCTCACTGCTCCTCTAATCAACAACATATTGTGATGCTCCAACCAATCACAACACCCTTCTCGGGCCAGTGAGAAGGTGGGCGCCCGTTGTCCAAGCCTGGGAGACATCACTTAAGGGAACAACCCCTCTAGTTTCCCTAAAGGTGGGAACGAGAAAATTCCATCTCGCGTAGTTAAGTTCCCAGCTCCCTACTTGGTTCTGTCCTTGAGAAGATAGGCATATTGGGGGAGTAACTGTGACCACCCTCACCCGTACTAGTCAAAGAACAAACCCTCGCAGACAGGAGTCCGTAACACGCTCAGGATTCAGGTCGAGTCTCTAATGGTCATCTACGAAGTTATTAGTCCTTACTGTCAACGGTGTTACATCAGTCGGTCTAATAAATCACGGTCCGGTCTTGTACAATCTCATTGCACAGGATGCCCCCACTCGCATGTCAACTACATGAACGAGTCAGATCACCTCGTTTGTATCTAATACCAAGCGGGCCGCATCCACAATGTATCCAGGATTAGGTCTCCAACCCTATCCATATATTGTAGACTGTTCGGGTCATTAACTCGAACGTGATCCTCCTTGTGTGTCCACTACACACCGTTCAAGTTCTAGTTCTCTCATAAATACAATGACCCTGGAGCTTAGTTTATTGGAAAAGTTTATAAATATTGCGAGACACAAAGTGATGTAATGAATAACTCTTATTAATTTCAAACAATATATTACAAACACGAGATTAGGACAAAAATCCCAACAAACTCCCACCTGGACTAAGCTAGTGGAGAAAATACATTTCTGAAATGTACATGAATTACAATGAAGTAATTCAATAAACTAGGGCATTGAATACCCGTTTGCACATCTCCCACTTGCCCTAGTCAGGAAGCTCTCGAAGGCCTAGACTCTCTAGGTGATCCTCAAACACCTTAGTCGTGAGGGGCTTTGTAAATGGATTTGCTACGTTGTGCTCTGACACTATCTGTGTGACCGTCACGTCTCCGCGGTGCACAATCTCCCGTATCAGATGATACTTGCGCTCAATGTGTTTGCCTCTCTTATGGCTCCGAGGCTCACGTGAGTTGGCTACTGCACCACTGTTATCACAGAACAGTGTGATCGACAAGTTCATGTTAGGAACAACTTCCAAATCCGTCATGAACTTCCTAAGCCAAACAGCTTCCTTTGCAGCTTCACAAGCTGCAACATACTCAGCTTCCATAGTGGAACCAGCGATGCATCCCTCCTTGATGCATCGCCATACTACAGCTCCTCCATTCAGAATGAAGGCTGACCCCGAGGTGGATTTTCTAGAATCCTTATCGGTCTGAAAATCAGAATCCGTGTATCCCGTAAGGATCAAATCCCCACTACCATACACCAAGCTGTAGTTCCTCGTTCCCCTAAGATACTTGAGGATTGCCTTTACGGTTGTCCAATGATCTAATCCTGGATTGGACTAATATCTACTGACAATTCATACTGCATAACAGATGTCGGGCCTAGTACACAGCATGGCATAGATCAGGCTCCCTACAGCTGAAGCATATGGAATTCGTCTCATATCCTCAACATCTTGAGGAGTCTTAGGACACTGGTCCTTAGACAAGTGAACCCCATGCCTGAAAGGCTGCAAGGCCTTCTTGGAGTTCTGCATCTTATATCTAGACAACATCTTGTCAATATTAGACGCCTGAGACAGGGCTAGCATTCTGTTCTTCCGGTTCCGGACAATCTGGATACCTGAAACATACTGAACTTCTCCCAAATCTTTCATTTAAAATTGCGAAGCTAGCCACTTCTTAACGTCAGTAAGAAATTCTACCTCATTCCCAATGAGAAGAATATCGTCCATGTACAACACCAAAAATGCGACAGTTTTGTCAATGATTTTCTTGTAGACACAAGGCTCGTCGACATTTTGATCAAGGCCAAAAGATTTGATCGCCTCATCAAACCTTATCTTCCAAGACCTCGAAGCTTGTTTAA
Organism: Trichosanthes cucumerina; assembly: GCA_036507285.1. Taxonomy (NCBI): domain Eukaryota; kingdom Viridiplantae; phylum Streptophyta; class Magnoliopsida; order Cucurbitales; family Cucurbitaceae; genus Trichosanthes; species Trichosanthes cucumerina. Next base: position 46,435,124 of record CM071845.1, on the reverse strand, counting down.
GCCCATAAATGGACCTATGAAGCCGACAAACCTTTTGCTCTTGGCCTTGGGCGATGAACCCTTTGGGCTGGTCCATGTAGATGGTCTAATCAAGTTTGCCATTCAGAAAGGTTGTCTTGACGTCCATCTGCCATACCTCGTAGTCATAATACACGACAATGGCCAGAAGGTTCCTGATCGACTTTACCATGGCAACAGGTGAAAAGGTCTCCTCATAGTCAACCCCTTCAACCTGTGTAAAACCCTTTGCCACTAGTCGGGCTTTGAACGTCTGCACCTTCCCATCTACGCCACGTTTACGCTTGTAGATCCATTTGCAACCAATAGGTTTTACCCCATCCGGTTGATCCACAAGCTCCATAAAGAATTGAAGTACATAGACTCCATTTCCTGGTCCATAGCTTATCAACCATTGCCTGATCATAGGTCAATGGATCCTCACAGTCATCATCAAGAGCGACAACTGAGGTTTCAGCTAAACCCATGTAGCGATCAGGCTGTCTCACAGCCCTCCCACTACGTCGAGGCATTCCTAACTCTTGGGAACGGATTTGACTACACGTGGTAGGATCAACAACACTTGTTGACGTACTAGCCCCATCAGCAACACTTGCTGATGTACTGCCCATTTCATTTAATACAATTTTACTCCTTGGTAAATGATCCCTGACGTGGTCTTCCTCTAGGAAAGTGGCGTTTGTCGACACAAGCACCCTATTTTCCCTAGGATTGTAAAATAGACCACCCCTAGTCTCTTTAGGGTAACCTACGAATAGGCACAATTTCGAACGGGGTTCCAAATCCTGAAGTGATGTAAACTGCCTTTATGTCCACTCCAGAGCTCGAAAGGTGTTTCACAAACAATCTTCGACGGAACGTTGTTCAAAATATAAACCGCAGTCTCCACTGCGCACCACCAAAAAGAATCAGGGAGACGAGCATAGCTCATCATCACTGAACCATATCCAACAAGGTTCTGTTTCTCCTCTCCGATACACCATTCTGCTGTGGCATACCAAGCGCTGAGAGTTGGGACGTAATTCCGTGTTCTATCATATAGTCCTGGAATTCAGTGTCCATGTACTCTCCACCTCGATCCGATCGAAGTGTTTTAAGCAATTTACCTAAGAGGTTCTCAACCTCAGTCTTGTACTCCTTGAACTTTTCAAGAGTTTCAGACTTCTTGTGTATTAGGTAAATATACCCATATCTGGAGTAATCGTCTATGAAAGACACAAAATACTCATAACCGCCCCGAGCTTTAACATTCATCGGACCACAGAGGTCAGAATGTACTAACTCAAGAGGCTCTTTGGCTCTATATCCTTTCCACTAAAAGGACGTTTGGTCATTTTGCCCTCAAGGCATGACTCACACACCGACAAAGAGTTTTCTTCCAACTCGTTTAGAAGTCCACTCTTCACTACTTTCTCAATCCTATTGAGATTAATGTGGCCTAACCGAAGATGCCAAAGGTGGGCATTTTCTTTTGGAGAAACTTTTGCTTTCTTAGTTCGTGTTTCTGCAGTTTTAAACAATTCAGTATTCAAAACACTTTTGACCGAATTGGGTTTCAAAACATACAGATTATTTTCGAGTGAAGCTGAACAAATAACATTCCCTTTGAAAGAAATAAACGCTTTATTCAATTCAAAAGAAACTGAAATACATTGTTCAATTAAGCAGGAAATTGAAACAAGGTTTCTAGTAAACCCTGGAACTATGTACAGATTTTCCAACAATAAGTACTTCCTGCCAAAATATAGCTTCACCGTGTCGATCGCTGCAGCAGAGACAAGCTCCTCAGATCCAACCCGTAGAGTCACCTCACCCTCTCGCAGCAGCTGCCAGGAATCAATCCCCTGAAAAGAAGAACAAACGTGGTTAGTGGCGCCCGAATCCAAAATCCAGGCTGAGTCACTACTCTCCACTAAACATGTTTCAGTCACAAGTAAATCACATTTACCTTGATTCTTCCTCTCGGCCGATAATTTGGGGACAGCTTCTCTTCCAAAGGACCGCCCCATTGCAGTGGAAACACTTTCCTTTCTCTGCAACCTCCTTGACCTTCTTGCCCTTGTGGGCGACAACACGATCAGTTTTACCCCTCTTCATCCTCTTCTTTCCTTTCGGGCATGAAGGAGCAACAGGTTTCGTCCCCCAGCAGGTCGAACCCCGTGATAAGACTCAGAGGCAACATTTGCCTCGCATTCCTTGACCACTGTTGAAGGATTGGAAGTGCAGAGCTCATTGAGGAGGGTAGTCGAGTGTAGCTAATTTTGTTCATAACAAATTGCTCTGAAATCAAGGAAACTCTTCTAAGAGTCTCCAAAATAAAATGCACTGCTCGACTCGTCGATGGAAGCCCTGTTCATCTCGGCGGATGGAAGTGGATCATCATATCTAGAACATGTTCACGCATGCATTTACCCTCTTTTTCATCCGTATGCGTTGAAAACGTATTTGAGCGAGTCATGCCGGACATGAAAGGATTCGCCATCCAAACATTTCTGCAAGGACTCCATGATCTCCTTAGCGGAAACCATCAGCTCATGTTTCTTTGCCAAGACATCAGACATGCCGGCAATTATGTAGACCTTGGCCTTTTCATTGGCCCTGATCCATCGATCGTACGTATCGCGAACACTTCGCGACGTGGTCGAGTCCGGCATCTGAGGACACTCCTCAGATAGCACGAACTTTATGTCGTCTTGTACCAAAATTGTATTAATGTTGTTTTTCCAACTCTGGTAATTATCTCTCACTAACTTATCCGGCGAGTAAAGCTATATTATTGCGCTAGACATTTTTAGTGAAAAATAAGAAAAACCTTTGTATTAGTCTCGCAAAAAACTTTTGAAATCCAATCAAGTTTTAGCAAAATTGTTTCATGATCCCTAGGTCATTCAAAATTTTGCAATGATACACTAAAGGTTTAGAATGACCGCCACCGAAGGGTGAGCAGAACACTCCTCCTCTAGGACGAGACTTTCTCGATCAGACCCTAATCCCAGAATAACTCTTATTCCATTAGACGTCCAATTACCACTGTTGGGTCGAATTCATTAACACTTAACGAATTCTGTGAGTGTCACCCTCAATCTTTAAGTTTCCAAGCATCCGTCCAAACAATAGCCACCGAAGGGTGAACCAAGAAGGAAAACCAACCAGGAAACTGTATCCCTTTCGGGAATTCACAGTGTTCCAACTCCCATGATCAAGCCCTCCGAAGGGATTGTCTGGTCCAGGCCAAACTAGCAGGTAGATCATAGAGGTCTCACGGTGTGAACCGAAAGAAGAGACCGTGGGTCTCGTTTTCACAAGTCCCGCTCCCACTCACTATAAGTACTCTCTCCATCCACGATGATATTGATCTATACAAATGCCATCCAAAGGGGGACGCTCCCATTTGCGCCACGAGGCCGAGTATAGATCTCATGGTGCGGACTTAAAGGAGATTTGTGGTTGGAAATTCAAATGTATCTCATACACTTCATTTCCTCCCACTCACCACTTTAATTTTTAATAGGGATTGACCTAGATAAACCGGCTAAAATTTACCTAAGTCTACCTATATAACTCTTATATGGTATTAACCTAAGTTTATAATCACATTATTAACTTAGTTCTATGTGAGTAAATTAATTAACACTTAATTAATGGCACTCACGAGAATATAACCTAAGAATCTCCGGACCGAATTCACTCCCATGTCGGTTTCCAGGTAGGGGTGTTTTCGCAAGCGTTAACTTAAATACCCCAGCCTTAGACAAAACCTTCCTTAGACAGAGTTACTTATCAGTCTCCATTCAAAGGTTATATTTGATTTCCTAAATCTCTAATCTCTAATCTCTAAATCTCTAATCTCTAATCTCTAATCTCTAATCTCTAATCTAATTATTCAAGTTCTAAACACTTTAAAACTAATAATTAACTTAGGTTGTATGCATTTCTATGTTATAGTGCTTGATCATCCATCACATGAATAATACTATATACTATAACATAATATAATTCATCACATGAATTAAATGCATGAGCATGCTTTTAATTTAAAAATATAACACGTATATTTAAATAAATTAAAACATGCAAACATTATATTATAACTCTTATAATATAATCCTATCATGCATACTATATATTATAACTCTTATAATATAAATGATGCATGAAATGTTGAACCTAAGGTGGGATTTTAAATCCATATGACATACATTATGCACATAGAAAATAATTAAAATATACATCTCATGCATAAAATAATTAAATAGCAAAAATGGACCGATTTTTGACACCTAGGGGCAATTATTTAATTAAATAACATTAATATAACAATTATATTAATATTATTTAATAAAATAATTAAATATAAAAATAAAATACATTTTATAAATAAAATTAATTAAATAATACAGAAAAAACCGCCCAACAAACTGATGAACTGCCCACTTCTCGCGAAAAAACTGCCAGAAACCGCCATCAACGTGTGCAGCGTTGCAACGCTGTCGCCTACAGCGTTGAGCCGCGTTCTAAATGCCAGCGGCGTTGCAACGCTACTCTGCAGTAGCGCCTCCGCCCGCGACAACAGCGTTGAGACGCCGTTGGGCAGCGTCTCAACGCCATCGACAGAACAACAAACACTTTGCTGTTCTTCCACCGATTTTCGCCTGTTTCCGCTCCGATTTCTTCACTGCAACTCTTGCCACGAACGACCCAGACTTACAGACTCTATTTACAACAAAAATGCCCAAAAACAACGGGCCCTTACATTGATCTCATCAACATAATTGTAAATCTAAAATGCCAAAAAACCGTAAACATCCATTTAAGCAAACCAAACATTCATCTCATGAATTATGGCAAAACACCCACCAAATTTTAATAAAACAGTGCATAAATGAAGAACCATCGAGATGGCTCTGATACCAATTGAAGGGAATGAGAATCCCGCGCAGCGGAAGACGATTGAATCGTCGAGATATCAATATGCAACATAGTTTTGTTAAAATTGATCTAACACTAGATCTAGGCTAAACATGCTTAAAAGAAGAAGAAAATTACAACAAATAGAGTTTACATACTTGTTGAAGACTTTCTTCAAAGTTTCTTCTTCAAATCACGAACTCTTCGTGCACCTCGAACTCAACGAACACTTCCCACGAATGGAACCCGAACACAACCAAATGGCCTTCTCGGTTGTTCTCTTTTGGAGAAGGGAAGATGGTGGGATCTTTTGTGTTTTGGAGAGGGAGGAGAATTGAGAGAATTCCTCTTCTCTTCTTTGATGAAAAATCAAAAAATGAGAGATTAAGCTTACATCCTTCTTGCAAGAAAGGTTTATATAGTGGAATTGATGGAGTTAAAATCTCCACATAATTACCACTTTACCACAACCATAGGTTATGCAAATCTCATTTGCATAACCATATAATATAAGATATCTCATATCTCATATTGCAAATCTCATTTGCAATAAGTGTGGAATAATTAAATTGAATCACATCCAATTTAATTTCTCTCAATCAATTTCTCCAATTAGCCCTAATTCAACAATTAGGCTAACCTATAGTTTATTATGAATCTCATTCACATTAAACTATATATTATATAATTCATATCTCATATAAATGACATAAATGCCCTTAAAGTAAACTGACCCTCATAGACAGGAGTCCCTGAGAAGATAGGCATATTGGGCGAGTAACTGTGACCACCCTCACCCGTACTAGTCAAAGAACAGACCCTCGCAGACAGGAGTCCGTAACATGCTCACGATTCAGGTCGAGTCACTAATGGTCATCTACGAAGTTATTAGTCCTTACTGTCCACGTTGTTACATCAGTAGGTCTAATAAATCACGGTCCGGTCTTGTACAATCTCATTGCACATGATGCCACCACTCGCATGTCAGCTACATGAACGATTCAGATCACCTCGTTTGTATCTAATACAAAGCGGGTCGCATCCACATTGTATCCAGGATTAGGTCTCCAACCCTATCCATATACTGTAGACCGTTCGGGTCATTAACTCGAACGTGATTCTCCTTGTGTGTCCACTACACACCGTTCAAGTTCTAGTTCTATCATAAATACAATGACCCTGGAGCTTAGTTTATTGGAAAAGTTTATAAATATTGCGAGACACAAAGTGATGAAATGAATAACTCTTATTAATTTCAAACAATATTTTACAAACACGAGATTAGGACAAAAATCCCAACACCATTGCCACGGATCTTCAAGGCGTAGTTGCTACGTGTTGGGCGTTGCAACGCTACAAAGCAGCGTTGCAACGCCATCGGCATGGATTCTTATGGTTGAGTAGCTGCACACAGGGCGTTCAACGCCCTGAATGCCGTTGCAACGCAATCTCCACGGATTTGATGGCTTGGTTTGTCCTTCCTTCTTCCATTTAATGTCAATTTTAGCTCTCTTAGGCAATCTTTGGCTCCTTTTTCACCCATAATTCTCCATTAATCCTTATATTGCTCTTTAACCTGAAATTCAACAAATTAATTACGTGAAAGCCCTTAAATTATTACAAAACGAACATAATTTAAGCATAAGGATAGCACATTTTGTGTGCTATCAAACACCCATAAACATAAGCAATTGCTAGTCCTCGAGCAAAAATAAGAAAAAGAAGGATCATATCAGAGTAGGTTTCATACTACAGACTCAAACCTCAGGAGTTGTATGAGTCGAAGAATAAACTCATCAAAAAGGTAACATTGATTAAAAACTACATAATAAGATTTTAAAATTAAATCAAACTATTCCTTGAGTGAGTTTGTGCTAGCCTTTTCCAGTTTAGTCCTTATAAGCCCAAGATAACCTTATTGAGTCCTCTGTTCATTTTCCCTCTACTCTGGCCCTAGGCTCCAAATCTTCAGCTCATTTACATAATCAGAAAATTTTTACCTTTTATTGTTGTTTTTCTTTCACCCCCAAACTTAAAATTTATTTCACTAACAACATATTTATTTATTTTTTTTTGAGGGAATCCTTCAGTCGTCTATGCCTTCGCTCCAACATATTAACACTTTGGGGTAAAAATAGCTGACTACGAGCACAGATACCATACAGATTGTCAAAGACTACTCGCATCCTAAGTTTAATCCTTCAAAAGACAAGTATTGGTCACTATACTTAGGATGTTGGAGTACCCTATTGTTTATCTTTTTTTTTTTGAGTGGAAAAACTTTAAAACGGTATAATTTTCAATCAAACAACTTGCTCTTTCATTAGCTCCTAAGCCTATCGAGGTGAAAACGACTTCTGACAAAATAAACTTTCCCTAAGCATTCAGGATATTTCCGGTATTGGGTCAGTGCAGAAAAAACTTAAAGGAATTTTCTAATCAATTTCAAACATCCTAAAATTAGAATTTAATCAAGTTCTCTTAGCTGATGAACGTTATTCACAATTCTCAATTAAATTTCATCAGTGGTTATCATAGTCAAATTAGGAAATACTGACAATGAGCAATCCATTCCATTAACCTGAAATCGATCAAATGCACTAAAAACACACAACAGGAAATAATATGATAGAACATGGAATGGAGTCAGATAAATCTTATGCAGTAAACAGTAATTAAAAGTCATACAATCACCCCCAAAATTGAGAACAACATTGTCCTCAATGTGCAAATACAGATAAAAAAAATACAGACAAATCAACTAGAGAAACACTGGGGGAGAGAAAAGAACTGTACTGCCCTGAGCACGAAAAAGTCTCATTCCTCATCAGAAGAGGCGTAAGGAGGCATAGGGCCCGGAAATAATGGATCTGAGCCATGAATGTGCCGGAGACAGTCATAAAGATGGTGGTGAGAGACCTCACTATACTGCAAATGTCTCATGATCCGGCGGACCTCCCGACGACTCTGAGTCTCGTGTTGGTCAAAACGCTGCTCTAGTCTAGCCATGGCCTGAACCAGATCCTGGTACTCCTGTGGGGCAGAGCGCTGTGGTGACTCATGTTGCCCCTCCTCTCCCATCACACCCTCGACTGCGTCAAGGAAAAATTTTGGCTCGTCTGCTGGCATCCCCGCAAGTATTCCTTGATCATGATCCCGAAGACCCATGATATAATTTTTATCCATCACCCCCTTAGGGTGAATCAACTCCTCCTCGGAGGTCCAGGTGACTCCGACAAGACGACAAAGGGCGGTGATGCGAGAGGGATGGCCTTGTCCACCCGTGGTCGTGCCTCGTCGCACGTGGTCGTGCCTCGCCACACGTGCCTGATGTATCGACTGATGACTTTGCCTACATCAATCGTCTTTCCAGTGACAATGGCGTACAAGAGGATGGCGCGATCCTTCCTCACGTCACTCATCTGTGCAACCGGCTGGAATCTAGCACAGATAAAACTGTGCCACACTCTGCTGGACACGGTGAGGTCCGCTGTCCGGAGTTTGGAGACCTCGCCTCTCCTTGTTACCCATTGGGCCCCGGGCCGTGCTAACGTAGCAAGTACCTGTGCAGGGTCGAACTGTGTCCTGGCATAGATAGTGTACTCATCAGTCTCATAATCAGGTATGTGAAAATACCTGTTAATGGTCACAGCGTCAAACGGGATGCGTTTCCCTCGCACGGTGGTATGGTAAGCCTCCAGAGGCATGTTGGCGTAAAATTCCCGCACAAGGGGGACCAGGCCTACCTCGGGTTGTTGCACCAACAACTCCCAATGTCGCTGCTGAATGGTAGTGTAGATGTCCTTGTGATGGGAGTCATCAGGAGCAATGCCCCGCTCGGGAACCAGAGCGCGATGCACTATATAGCTCTGGTAGCGACTCATAGCTTCAACATCCACGAACCGTTGTCTATCATATTCGGAACTAGAGTCGGCTGTTGTCTTTACCCTTTTTGGTGTCATATGTGATCAGTGCAAAATAAAGAACTAGACAATGGCAAGTAACAAAGTTAGTGCAAACAAAAAGGGAAAATAATGAGATGGCCTATGGATGGTGCATGAAGTATAGATAAAAATAAACTTGGAAGTTCTCTACCAAAGGATGATGTAAACGGGGGAGAAAGATAAGAACCCAATGACTCTCGCCACCTATCCATAAAGAACAAGAAATGGAAATACAACGCAAGAAGGCCGTGTACAAAAGTAGACCACTTCATCATAGCCATACAAGGAGCAAGGGTAAAAATAGGCATAAACCCAAAGACAATCCAAGCAAGACAATTATACATGCCCGCATCCAACAATAAGATAAAGTTCCCAATTAGCAAGTGAAGACATCCAAAGGACCAAATTGACATACTAATGCACTACAAGATCAACCAACTCATCACATGATCATGTAAGAAGAGTAGTCCAAAGAGAAAGCACAAACACAACTAATGAGCAAGGATTTGTTTTACCAAAATTAATGAGCAAGGATACACCCACACAACCAATTCATGTAGCCATCAAAATGCACAACTAATGAGCAAGGACTTGTTTGACCAAAATCAACGATTTCAATACCCCCAAACTTAAAGATTCAAGTCTCTCAAGAGTAAGAATGCCCAAAGATGAAAAACAAATTGGAAACTAACATCAGTATAGCATGAAAACACATCTAGTGCACTTCCATTAAACTACCAAAATCCTCTAATCTCAACAATAGGCTATGTAAATTCATCTAAGGCCAAGATTCATCACCGTAAACAATAATATAGCAAAACAAACAACAAATCTTAGGCCTGATTACATAAACAACACAAAAATCGGAAAGAAAAGGGTAGAGAAATAGTTATCCATGATTTGCCTTCAAATGGGTATGAGGTTTGTCCCAAAATGCCCAATATAGAACAAAATAGGAAGAAAAGTGAGTGGGGAAGGGTTAAAGTGAACACTCTTGAGGAAATTGTGAGAGAGATTGAAAGAAAAAAGAGAGAAAATAGAGGAGAAGATGAAATTTTGGGGTTGTTCGGCGAAATCTGGAAATTTAAAATCCCAGATTTCACGACTGCGTTGCAACGCTGAGGGCATCATTGCAGCGCTGTCCTCACGGGTCGCGTGACTGATAAAGCGCGCGACGTTGCAACGCCAGCGCAAGGGTTGCAATGCTTGGTTAAGCGTTGCGACGCCGTTTCGAGTCTTGACTTTTTTTTTTTTTTACAATTTCACCTGAAAAATAGAAAACAAAAAATATCAACAAACTAAGAAGGAAGTAAAATAAAATAAATGAAGAAAAAGACGAAATAATTAAAATACAACGGGTTGCCTCCCGTTCAGCGCTTTCTTTAACGTCTTTTAGCTAGACCATTTTTCCTTTTTTTTTTACTTTTTTTATTTTTTCACATTTGAAAACAAAAAGAACAAGAAAGATCAAATAACCAAAGAAAGCAGAAATCATCACAGGATACGTAGATAAATCTCTTCAGAAAGTGTAATGAAGGTGTGCAAGTAATTGTTTCAACTCTAGAACATGAGGTTTTGTTTCTTCTACCTTATTGACATGCAGTTGTGAAAATTGTTTATATTGAAGTTTAGGCAATTGTTCAGTGATTCATTACAATAAGTAACTTCATGATCCAAAATTTCTAACTGATCTACCATTGAATTTGTCATGCAAGTCTCTAAGGGGTCAACAGATAAAACTAGCTCTCTAGGTGAATTCTCAGCAATATCCAGAATATCGATCATGTGACAGGTACTTAGCTCATTAGGGTACTTCAAGGATCGAAAAATGCCAAATACAACCTTGTCCTCACCAACCCTTAGAGTTAACTTACCATCCTACACATCTATCAATGCTCTTCTAGTGGCCAGGAAAGTTCGCCTCAAAATAATTGGGATCTCAGAATCTTCCTCCATATCCAGGACCACAAAATCTGCAGGGAAAATAAACTGTTCAACCTTGACCAATACATCTTCTAGAATACCTCTGGGATATTTGATAGAACGGTCCACCAACTGCAGTGAGATGGTTGTAGGTTGCACCTCCCCAAGACCTAGTTTTCTGTGAATAGATAAAGACATCAAATTAATACTAGCCCTTAGATCACATAAAGCTCTATCAACCAAAATACTACTAATATTGCAAGGAATAGTAAAACTCCCTGGATCTTTCAATTTTTATGGTAGTTTCCTCTGGAGTACAACACTGCATTCTTCAGTGAGATTGACTGTCTCATATTTGTCAAACTTCTTCTTTCTTTGTATCTTTCCCAACATACCAAGAAATTTAGCAAAGTCAGAATCAATCTTTTTCTTTTGAAAGCGCTGAGGATAAGGAATAGAGTTAGGAACAATAGGAATAGAGAAATCAGAAATCTTCTCTGTTTGTTTCGATGTGCTTGCTTCCTCAACCACTTCCTATGTATCCTCCTTGGCATCACAATTGAGCTGCTCTTTAGAATTTACCTTTTCAGTTTCAACAAGCTCCTTACCACTTCTTAGGGTCACAGCTTTGCACTATTCCCTAGGATTCACCTCAGTGTCACTAGGAAACTTACCTTTCTGAAGCGTGTTTAGGGTGGTTGCCATCTGACTAATATGTACCTCTATGTTCTTAATGGTTGCTCCATGTGAGTTCACTGTGTTGCTCAAACTTAGCACTACATTTTCCAACTTGTTGGTTCTATTCCTGGATTCAGTGATGAATGAATTCATCACGTCCTCCAGAGATTGTTTGCCCTCAGCTGTAGATGTAGATGCATAACCTGGAAGAGGCTGCAAAATATTTTTCTGATTAGCATAAGAATAATTTTAATGATTGCGCAAACCTGTATGATAATGAGTGGGCAACTCATTTTGATTCTTATTTCCACGGTACCCATAACCTCTATTGTTCACATATTGAGCCTGCTAAGGTTCCAGATCTTCAACACCTGCATGTTTGTTAGCAACTGCAACTGCAGCTATGGGTTCACAGTTACTTGTACCTGCAAGTTTATTCAAAGCACTAGTTAGGGAAGCCATATGGAACTTGATGGAACTTACCTCATCTATCTCGTACATCTTTGCCACAGGTTTGGCAGTTGATCTTTCAGAATGCCAATTATAACTAGTGGCAACCATCTCCTCAAGCAAAGTACGAGCATCCTCTGCAGACTTGGAAAATATTGATCCCCCAGCAGCTGCATCCAAAAGAGATTTATTATTTCTAGATAATCCATTATAGAATAATTGAATTTGCAACCAGTCAGGATAAGCATGTTGTGGGCATTTTCTAAGTAAATCTTTGTATCTTTCCCAACCCTCAAACATTTGTTCTCCATCCTGTTGTCTGAAAGTGCCAATCTCAGTGCGCAGCCTCGTAGTCTTGGCAGGTGGGAAGTATTTAACCAAGAATGCCTTAGCTAATTCCTCCCAAGTACTAATATTACCTGTGGGCAATGACTCCAACAAGAATTTTGCCTTATCCTGCAGAGAAAAAGGAAACAATCGTAAGCGAATAGCATCAGGAGATACACCATTAATTTTTACCGTGCCACAGATTTCAGCAAAGGATCTCAGATGCAGATTGCGATCCTTAGTGGCATGTCCTCTGAAGGCATTTTCTCAAACAATCTGGATAAGACCCGTCTTTATCTCAAAATTATTAGCCTTAATTGGAGCATAAATAATTCCAGATTGGTTTCCAACAAAAGTGGGCTGGAAGTGCTCTATAATGGGCTTATACTCTCCCTGTTGCCCCTCCATGATTCTGACCTTGTCCTTAGTCTCCTTAAGCTTCCTTCTGAAAGTTCTATCAACTTAAGGATCAAAAGGAACTAGATCAGTTTCTGAGTTACTTCGCATGCAATGCATCACAAAAAACAGTAAGTTTAAAACTAACAAAAAAAAATACAAAACTAAAAGAAACACAAAACTCAACAAAAAATCAAAAGAAACAAAAAAAAAAACAAAAACAACAAACGAAAAAAAAATCAACTCTAGATTAAGACCAAGTGACTTCTTAATAGTATCAAAAGAATTAAATAAACGTCAATCCCCGACAACGGCGCCAAAAACTTGTTGCCTAAATTTTGCAAGACCGCAAGTGTACGAGTCAAGTTTTAATATAGTGAATTTGAGTACGAGTATCGTCCACAGGATTGGGTATTTAATTCGATTAATTCCTATAAATTACACTACTCAATTTTATCTAGAAAATTAGACTTAAAGTGAGGTGAAACACAAAATCAAAGAGTGACAATTAAGAACAATCAGGAGAGACAAATATCTTAGGGACTAGATTTCACCAATTAATTAACTATTTTATTGAAATCATGCTAATGGGTTATTGCACTCCTTTTATAAGCCAAGAAACTAATATAACAAATAACCTCTCTCGAGGCATGTGAATCTCATGCAAGACATAGAATTAAACTTCTCTTTACAACCTAAAAATCAAACATGGCATTAAGTTCAATTCTTATGTGTTTCTAATAGTACTTCAATCATTCTCATGTCAAAATAACTATCAGTCATGCAATTGAGATCAGATCTAAAATATTTTTCACAAGAATAAATTCAGACCTAAGAACAAATAACCGTGATCAAGAGTCTATAAGCATTAAGGATGCAATTGCATGAATAAAAGCATTACAATAAACCAAAAGCAGTCAATTCAACAAAATAACATAATTAAAAGGCTACGTCTATCCCTAAGATAACAAGTTTAGATACTCATGTCCACTATAAATCCTACTAAACTCAAATTCAAAACCATAGTTTAACAATAAAAGTGAAAAGAACGAAGAAAGGACTCTCGTGGCATGAACGACAACGATCCCGACACCTATCACGAACCCCGAGCTCCAAAAAGTCTTCTCCTTGAAATCTCTCCAAAGTCTTCTTACCATATCTCACAATAATCTTTAGACAATGGTGTGAAAATCTCTCCAAAAAGGTTCTCTCTTGGAAGATGCATCTTTTCCTTTTTATATCAACAGCACGGCGTTGCAACACTGGGCATGGTGTTGCAACGTCGTGCCCTAAACGAATTTATTAAAAAAGGAAAATATCCGGCAGCGTTGCAACGCAGAGGGAAGCGTTGCAACGCTGCTACCCTCGTGCGCGTTTGCTTATCAAAGTAGCGTTGCAACGCTGAGAACAGTGTTGCAACGCTACTACCCTCGCGCCTTCTACTTATCGAAGTAGCGTTGCACCGCCATCGCCACGGATCTTCAAGGCGTAGTTGCTGCGTGCTAGGCGTTGCAACGCCATCGTCATGGATTTTAGTGAATTTCATTATCTTTGGGATTGATATTTGGAATATTTCCAATTACTACTTATTCAACATTGTGCACTTGCACTATACTAACGACTTTTTCTATTAAAAATTTTTTTCTAAAAAGCCCACGCGTTTTCAGACGATCAATCACATATTATTATTTGTGTTTATCGGTTTGAATTTGTGCTTGGAAGAGTATGGTTTAGGTTAGAACTTAATTGCATGACTATTTGTAAATTCTTGCTTGAAAGTGAAGAATTCTCTTTAAATCCCTTAAAAGAAGTTTCTTAATGTCTTGCATGCTACACAAATCTAGATAGAGCTATTAGGCTTATAACATTGCATGAGAGTTAATTGTGCTTAAAAAAGTTAATTTGATTACTTGGCAAGTTAATTTTAATAAATGATTATTAAGTGAATTTTAAAACAGTTTAAAATAAATAAAAAATTTTGCCCTATTTTGTCGATTCCTTTCCCTCGTTTTGTCGAGTTTTTCTATCACATAGAAAAATAATCGCAAGTTGCCATCCTCCAACCCATATCCATTGATTGAAGAATCCCACAACCCGTCGCTGACCAACAACCCGTCATCGCCCTACTAGTTCAAGATAAACTAAACTGAAGTTCATGAAAATTATGAAGCAAGATCAAAGTCCTTCAAAATCCTTCAAATATTGGGGTATCGATGTCCACTCCCATGCCATACGAACCATTGTCGACATAGATAATAGAACCATTTATGGTTTAAGCTAAAGGAAATGCGAAGAAGGCAGCTGCATTCCCAACCTTCTCTTTTGAACCATTTTTGGAGAGTCAAGGTTGGTAAAAAAAAGGGTAAAATACATTTTTGGTCCCCCTGTTTTGTGTTTCGTTCCTTTTTGGTCCCTGAGTTTTCAAACTCAACAAATTTATCCCTGAGGTTTGAATTTGGTAGCACATTTGGTCCTTCTGACAACTTTTCCGTTAATTTCTAACGAAAAGTTGATCTGACACCTTTTTTTATTTAAAATAATACATTTTTATTTTTTTAAATATTAAAAATAATATTTTATTAAAACATTTTTAATTTATTTTTTTTCTTTTTCTCTCTCTTCCTTCTCCCTTCTCCCTCCTCCCTCTTTCCTCTTTTTTCTTCTTCCTCTTCTTCTCTAGCCTTCACGATAGCCAACATTGAAAGGGGTGGAGTTGCAGCCAGTCGAACACCATAAGACGCAAGCCACGCTGGAACGCCCAACCGAACGTCGAAGCTGCCACACGCTGCTCGATCTTGAAGTCGTCGACCCGTCGCAGATCCAACCTCCAAACGTTCATACACTTGTCCTTTATCTAGATTAGTAGTCGATCACCGGATCCTCGCCGTGGAGTCACGCATGCCGAGCTTGAAGGGAATGAGAATCCCGCGCAGCGGAAGACGATTGAATCGTCGAGGTATCATTACACAACTAGTGTTTATTAAAATTGATCTAACACTTAGATCTAGTCTAAACATGCTTAAAGAAGAAGAGATTTACAGCAAGAAGAGATCTTACTTACTTGTTGTAGACAAACTCAGCAAATTTCTTCCTCCGATCACGAACTCTTCGTGCTACTCGATCTCAACGAAAACTTCTACCAAAATGATCTCGAACACCACCAAGTGATCTTCTCGGTTGTTCTCTTTTGGAGAAGGGAAGATGGTGGGATCTTAGTTTTGGAGAGGGAGGAGAAATGAGAGAGTAGAGAGAATTCTCTTTTCTTCTCTTTGGTGAAAATCAAAAAATGAGAAGAATGCTTGTCAATCCCTTCTTGCAAAGGGTTTAAATAGTGGAATGAGGGAGTTAATATCTCCACATTATTACCACTTTACCACAACCATAGGTTATGCAAGTCTCATTTGCATAACCACATAATATAAGATATCTCATATCTCATATTGCAAATCTCATTTGCAATAATTGTGGATTAATTAAATTGAATCACATCCAATTTAATTTCTCTCATTTAATTTCTCCAATTAGCCCTAATTCAACAATTAGGCTAACCTATAGTTTATTATGAATCTCATTCACATTAAACTATATATTATATCATTCATATCTCATATAAATGACATAAATGCTCTTAAAGTGAAATTGAACACTTCAATTTCATACCAAAACATTAACCCTTCTTTTAACCCAGGTGGAGCCAACCGAGAGACCTAATGGACCTACAGCGACGGGCTCCAATGATCCGAGATTAACCTATCAATCTCTTTAACCTGGTTAACAAACATTCATTAGCTACGGTAACACTCCACTATAGCCCGTAGCTGCACTCCCGTCAGTGCAGAATATTATGTGTCCACTAATATAACCAATACCCATGAGTCGACCCTTCACAGGTTGTTGGTAGACACGGTTGGGTCAAATAACCGTTTTACCCCTGTGTCTACCTCTAGTTCCTTAAGTACCCACTGCTCCTCTAATGAACAACATATTGTGATGGTCCAACCACACACAACACCCTTCTCGGGCCAGTGAGAAGGTGGGAGCCCGTTGTCCAAGCCCTAGAGACAGCACTTAAGGGAACAACCCCTCTAGTTTCCCTAAAAGCGGGAACGAGTGAATTCCATCTCGCGTATTTAACTTCCCAGCTCCCTACTTGGTTTTGTCCCTTAGAAGATAGGCATATTGGGCGAGTAACTGTGACCACCCTCACCCGTACTAGTCAAAGAACAGACCTTCGCAGACAGGAGTCCGTAACACGGTCAGGATTCAGGTCGAGTCACTAATGGTCATCTACGAAGTTATTAGTCTTTACTGTCAGCAGTGTCACATCAGTAAGTCTAATAAAGCACGGTCCAGTCTTGTACAATCTCATTGCACAGGATGCCCCCACTCGCATGTCAACTACATGAACGAGTCAGATCACCTCGTTTGTATCTAATACAAAGCGGGCCGCATCCACAGTGTGTCCAGGATAAGGTCTCCAACCCTATCCATATACTGTAGATCGTTCGGGTCATTAACTCGAACGTGATCCTCCGTGTGTGTCCACGACACACCGTTCAAGTTCTAGTTCTCTCATATATTCAATGACCCTTGAGCTTAGTTTATTGGAAAAGTTTATAAATATTGCGAGACACAATGTGATGAAATGAATAACTCTTATTAATTTCAAACAATATGTTACAAACACGAGATTAGGACAAAAATCCCAACAGAGCTAGCCGCCGTGTCTGTCTTCATTCCAGGTTAACGTTCGCCACCTTTCACTCGGGTCAACCATGGGTGTCTTCAACCATAAGTTTCTCCTCCGTCGGAATCGTGAAGCTGTCACACGAGCACATCGAGCCATAACTAACCAAATCCAAGTGTCAGCGGCCACTTGCTGATGTCGCAACCGTTAAATGAAGTCGTTTGCTGCCCTGGTTCGTCAGAGTATTTTTCGAGTCGTCTCCTTGGTCCGACCGGTTCACCACATTACCGACCGATTTTCCAAATTAGACCGGTTCCGGATAGATCGCCCAACAAGCATTCCAAAAACGAGCTCCACGTGCCGCCATTTTTCGACCACCGTCGGTCACCCGCCACCGATGCTAGCAATTTTCTGGCGATGGGAGAACAAAGAAGAAGAGGAAGAAGAAAGAAGAGGAAAAAGGGAGAAGGGAGAAGGGAGAAAGAAGAGAGAGAAAAAGAAATAAAATAAAAAAAAAGTTTTTAGTTAAATAATATTTTTTAATAATTAGAAAATAAAAATATATTATTTTAAATAAAAACAGGTGTCAGATCAACTTTTCGTTAGAAATTAACGGAAAAGTTGACAGAAGGACCAAATGTGCTACTAAATGCAAACTTTAGGGGTAAATTTGTTGAGTTTGAAAACTCAGGGACCAAAAGGGAACCAAACGCAAAACTGAGAGACCAAAAATGTATTTTGTCCTAAAAAAAAGTTAGAGTAGAACAACACCAAAGAAAAGAATAAACACCTACTCTTCTAGCCACTTCCACCATTTCTATGTTGGATTCTTCAATAGATGGATATGGATTGGAGCATGACTACTTGTGATTAGTTTGCTATGTGATAGAAAAACTCGACAAAACGAAGGAAAGGAATCGACAAACTATGGCACAAATTTTTATTTATTTTAAATCATTTTAAAATTAACTTATAATCAATTTTTAAAAAATTAACTTGCCAAGTAATCAAATGAAATAAATCTATTATTCCATCCACGTCAGCAAATATAGAGTTGTCATTTCATCTATGTCATCACTTAATGGTCTAGTAAGCACTCCGTTAGGTTAAAGTTAAGTCAGAGACCATTTAGAATAATTTTACAAACTTGGGGACTAAAGTGTATCTTTTCAAACCCTAGGAACAAAATAGACATCAACATTAAACCTGAGGGGCTCAAAGTACATTTTGCCCAAAAAACATTTAGTAAAAAAAAAAATAACATAAGATAAAATTAATGGTATCTATTTCACTTTCATGAAACTTGTAGCTATATACGTGCAATATGATCTAGCATTGAGCCCTATTTTCTTTGGTTAAAGGGTCAAAATGTGTTGTAATATAAACCATAGTCTACAAAAGAATAATCTGTTAAAATCTCATCAATTTGCTATGTAATCAACGTATTTCGATGTTTAAATTTTCTTTTTGATTGTTTATATCTTGTTTTTCAAAGATAATAAATCAATTTTACGGATCAAAAGAAAAAAAAAATCAATATGGATTGTATCCCTTAGTGTCAGCAACTTCAAGGGGTCGTTTGGATCGCAGAGTTGGGTTGAGTTGTGCAGAGCTGTTTTGCCAGTGAGTTCAGGTAATCAGTGTTTGGGGTGCAAATTTGAGTTCAGTTGAGTCCGGAAGTCAGTGTTTCGGGTGCAGAGTTGAGTTATTATGTCAGGGGTATCTGGTGCAGTTTTTTGTAAAGTGAAAGAGACTGATTTTTTTTGTGACTTTTTGTCCTTTCTTTATTTTTCTAACAAATAAAATACAAACACATTTGTCTACAATTTAAAAACTCAATTATGTGATAAATTATAAAATTACAATATATATTACTATTTGCCAAATGTATGTTAGGGAGATTTGCAAAAGTAATGGATATTGGGTTTCATATCAATATTTATTTTTCAATAAAATTCATTATTTAGAATTTTTACTCTTCAATATGAACTTCATTCCTTTTTTTATGCACATGTTCACCACTAATTTTTTATTTTAATTTAGGTAGGTATTAATAATAATACTTTGCATATGACGAGTGTTTATTTAAATTTGCCTAAACACATGCATTGTTTATGGGCATCTTTAGAATGGAATAAATAGTTTACCATGTCAGGATGTTAAAAATATGCCAACATACTTAAATATTTAACTTATACTGAAGTTGCATATCCACAAAATATTAGATATGTCATCCAAGTGATCAAGTATGCATGATTAATAAAAAATAATTAGAACCCCTCCTAAAATTGTCATCAAACATTGTCCACAAAAGTATTCCCAATAAAGTTGTAAAGAACATCAGTATAGTTGGGATGTGCATACTAATAGCTGGACTTGCCCATATTGTCATTTCATCAAATCATACCAAAGAGACGCAAACAATATGTCCCGATTGAGGGGGGATTTGTAGGAAACAATTTGTCTTCATGGTATCAGTGACAAACATGTCTATCATGGAGTCTAATTTTTTGTGACTTTTTTTCTTACATTGTTTTCACAACAAATCAAATACAAACAATACAAACACATTTGTCTATAATTTAAAAACTCAAATACGTGATCAATTATAAAATTACAATATATATTACCATTTTTCAAATGTATGTTAACGATATTTGCAAAAGTAATGGATATTTGGTTTGATATTAATATTTCTTTTCCAATGAAATTCATTATTTAGAACTTTTACTCTTCAATATGAACTTTATTCCTTTTTTTATGCACATATTCACCCCTACTTTTAATTTTAATTTAGGTAGGTATTAGTATTAATATTTTTCATATGAAGAGTGTTTATTTAAATTTGTCTAAACACATGCATTGTCTATGAACATCTTTAGAATGGAATGAATATTTTACCTTGTAAAGATGTTAAAAATATGCCAACATACGTAAATATTTATGTCATATTGAAGATGTATATCCACAAAATATTAGATATGTCATCAAGGACCTAGCAACGTCGTTATGCTACCAAAATTTTCGGTGGATGCAGTGTTGCTTAGTAACGCCCCTAAGAAATTTTGGGTTTAAAAAATTATGGTCGTTACGGTTGCTATCAGAGCATAGGTTTGAAAAATTAGGGTCATTACACTTGTTATGCTATGCTTTTGACTTCTTTGTTCTTGTGCTAAGGTAGTTTAGAGTTTAAGTTTAGATTATGGCTTGAGGACGTCACCGTTGTAAAGTCTTAACAACTTTCGAGGACGAAAATTTTTTCTTATATGGGTATATTGTAACGCCCCGTAAAATTAGGTGCTTTAATTGTATTTGTTTTAAATTTGAATCTTTCGATAATCAGATCAAAATTAGGAAAGGGTGTTTCAAAGTTTAAAAAATGATTAGGATTTCTGTTTTCAAAAGGTTTAGGATTATTTTTTCTAAAAAGGATTAGAATTTTTTGTTCTAAAATGATTAGGACTTTTTGGTGCCTATTTAAACTAGAGTATGAGCAACTTAAAGACACACTTCAAAACTCTCCTCTTCTTTCTCCTTCTTCTTATTTTCTCCACTTTCTTCATCTCCTCGGACCGCCGCTAGAAGTCGTCTGTGAAGAGAATAGATTTCCCGTAGCGGAAATGCGATGTGAATCGCCGTTGTTTCGTTGTTGTTTTAATTTTCTTGAAATGGAAAGAATCACATTCTAACTAGGCTAAGCATGCAAAATGAGAAGAAAAAACAAGGTTTTTGAACTTACCTCTTAAAGAACCTTTCTTCACGTTTCCTTCTCCGGTCACGATCTCACGATCTCACGATCCAACGACCTCTCCAATCACGTGTTCTTGTAATGTATTGCATAAATCAAATCAAAATATACATAAAATGATTAAGCATGCATATTAGATCATATGGACAACAAGTATATTATCTTTGTAGACAAAACAACACATGCTCCTCTTAATCCTCACGTTCTCACGATCTCGCGTACTCCACAAACTACGAAGTAGTTTTCAATCCGTCCGCTAGATCTTCTCCATTGTATCTCTAGGAGAGAGAAGGTGGTGGAACCTCTTTTGGAGTTGGGAGGGACTTTTAGGAAGACAAGTGCTTTGGAACTTTTCCAACAAAAACACTTGTCAAAAGTGCACTAGGGTTGCCTTTTGAATTCGCTTAACAAATGTGCATCTCATGCACATATTTATAGAGAAATTGGATGGAAATGACCATCCTACCCTTATAGTACGCTTATGATATATTTCTCATGGATGGAACCATATGTTATATCAATTATATCATATATAATTGACATATCCCTTTAAACATGAACTTGAACATTTCAATCTCACTCCAAACTATAAACCCTTTCTTATTTCCATGTTGAGCCAACGCAGGGACCTAATGGCGCTACAAATCATGAGCTCTAATGATACAAGATTAATCGATCAAACTCTTTGATTCAATTAATCAACCTTCATTAACTATAAGTCATTCCCATATAGACTCATAGTTGCACTCTCCTCACTATAGACTATGTTGTATCCTCTGTGAAGGGATTTTGAATTTCCGCAGCGGAAGACGTTGTGAAACGTTGTTGATCCGTTGTGTAATTCCTATCTTAAAATTGAATCTATCTCATAGATCCTAGGCTAAACATGCAAAAAAGAATAAGTAAACAGTAAGTAATAGTTACTAACCTCTTGAAGAACTCTTCTTCAACTTTTTCTCCTTCTCCGGTCACGATCTCTCTCGATCCGATGTTCTCCTCGAACACGAACATCGATCCGAACAGGGAGACACCTCCAAAGGGTCTTCTCGGTTGTTCTCGAGTGGTTTAGGGAGAGTAGGTGGGACTCCCTTTGGTTTTGGGTGAGCAGAGAATTAGAGAGAATTGAGAGAGTTCTAGAGAGAAAACATTTGCTCTCTTTGGATGGAAATCCAAAAAATGACAAATGGCATACCAAAGGCTTCTTGCAAAGCCTTTAAATACTATTGTGTGATGGAGTTAAAACCTCCACCAAATCACAATTTGACCATAACCATATAATATACAAATCACATTTGTATATTATATTGTAACGCCCCTACTTTTATAACATGAAATCCTAGGGACATTACTACTCATGCATGCATTTGAGGCCTTAAATAACTTTAAAAAAATAAAAATTTATAATTAAAATCGATTTAATTTTTTGGGATCCCATAAATACAAAGCATTTACAAACTAACTCTGGCCTCAATTTAAAAATCGTTATACAACACAAGCGGAACCAAAATCATTTAGAAATATTTTCTAAATCCGGTATGCGGAAAATCTTGACTTGATTCCCATGACTTCTGTAGCGCATCCATGTCACTCGCCTGGTATGCTCTCGCCTTTACCTGAAAATATTTTAAAATAGAGAAAACACAACAAAGGTAAAGGGGTGAGTATTATAAAATACCCAGTAAGTGGGGGTCAAGAAATGCCAACACATACAACATGACTTTCATTTAAACATGACTTTTATACATGACTATTATTCGTGAGTTTTGAAATCATAAAACTTTCTGTTGTGGGACCTAAAACTCCTTTCATAAAATCATGACTTTTCTCTTTGGCTATGCGTGGTCAATTGAGTCTACCTGAGTCTTTTCATTTTGAGTCCCTCACAGACCCCTATAGGGTTGAGTCCCTCACAGACCCCTATGAGATTTGAGTCCCTCACAGACTCCTTTAAGTTTTGAGTCCCTCACAGAACCCTATAAGTTTGAGTCCCTCACAGACTCCTGTAAGTTTGACCCATAGGGTCTCTAATGCATGTTTTACCATACATAAATTCTCAGGAGATCAATTGCCACAACCTACATGACATGTTCATATACGTACAATATGCATGAGGTCTCATTCTTCAAACACATATACCTATACATTCAGAATGATTCAACCATCACATAAAACATAAAATCATGGCATAACTTTCATAACTTTAATCTAGAGTCAATCAATCATAAGTAATAAGTACGTTTATTATTTAAGATATATAATTAACACAATGACATAACTGAAAATCTCAATATGCATAACTATACATAACTGTGTCAAGACTCATTTTCAAATACTTTGAAATCATTTCGGCTCGGGTCCTCTCAAACCCTTAAATCATCAAGTTCCTTTCTAAATCTTTTGAAAATCATTTACTCAAGGTCCTCTAAAACTCTTTGAAATATTCGTTTTCTAAATTCAAGCCCTAAGCATGAGTCTTGGAAATTCACCCTTTGAAATAAATCCTTGAATTTCAACATTTTTTAAATAAATCTTTCAGAAACCGTGTTTACTCCTCTTTTCAAGATCATTTGTAGAAAATCCCTTACCTTGGGTTTTCGATCAAAGATCTTCAAGAGCTCCTAAAACCTTGTCTTTTCTTTCACGTTCAACTCGACGCTCAAATTTCCAACTCTCCTATACCATAAATAAGATTCATAACTAATTCTTATTTAAAGAAGCTTATAATCGAAATTTGACGATAACCAGGCCGAATTACCACTCATAGAGGCTTGTAACGGACTCGGGAAAGCAAACGGGTGGAAACGGGCGAGTACAAGCAGACGGGGGCGCGTGGCTGGCCGGCAGCGACCAACGGCAGCGAGTGGTGTGGCACGACGGCGCGTCTCCGAGCGTGGAGTATACCATTGGGAAGCTTGTGGCCCGATCTATCAAGAACCAACCTCTTCTCTCAGAAAACCGATCGAAAAAATGATGAACTGGCCGAACTAAATATCAAACTAGTGGTTCACAACTCAAACTTCCGACGACTTGATTTGTAAAGCTCGATCTGGTGGCTTGCAGTTCTGACGAGGATATACTGGTTGTCACACCCCCTCCCGAACTACCTGCTACTTAGCCCGAAAGGCGGTGTGAAACCAACAGACATTGTTTACCTCTTAACAATATCTGCTGATCCTGTTCTCCTGATAAACATACTATGTTCGCATATAGAACATTTTAACATAACACAACAGAAACTGGACAACTATTAAACATACACAAGGAGAAACCCTTCATAAGTCTCTCTTGGAAACTAAAAGTCAAGTGCATCAAAACAACACAAGACAACTCATTGCTTATACAACCACTAATGTACAAAACTTCTATAACTATTTAACGACTTGCTATACAACACCAACCACGTACAAACTAACAACTTATGAAACTTCCAAAGAGACTATGGCGGGATGTCGTGTACAAGGAGCTCGATCTCTACCAAAAAGGTTTGAAAACATTGGAAGAATGAGCTAAAAAGCTCAAAGTGAGTGTCTATCTTTAAAACATTATAAGCTCACAGGGTGAATCATAATAATGGCAGATTATAAGTATAAAATAGCCTAACATCCGCTTGTAAACATAAACAAAACATGCTTCCAATTTACGAGTTTAAGTCATCACTTGTGCATAGCACAAAACTCGAAATGTACTAACATATCGAGGGTTGATAGATCAATAAAATAGAAACTCATAACAATAAAACACATGACATGATACCACATTAAACCATAGAGGTGGTAGAGTTACATTTATACCAATAAGGTTCGTACTCACTCTCTCTCACGTGCACGTTGAATGCCTTTGGTCGCTTGGTTTTCCCTAATACCTTCTCTATGTCCTTCAAAGATTAAGGTAAAACCAATTACTACCGAATACCTTCTCATTGTCCTTCAAAGATTTAGGTAAAACTATTTACTTCCCGGATACCTTCTCATTGTCCTTCAAAGATGTCGGGATATCATGATTCATTCCCCTAAGTACCTTCTCGAATGTCCTTCATGATTAGGGGTTAACCCCAAACAACGACATAATTTGTGTACCATGGAAATCATGTCTTTATAACATATACAACAATTCCTTGACATTTCCACATTGTCATTTATACATGTTCCCAAGTGGATTTACACAAAACATTCTCTAAAGGAAAGCATACTTTCATAATTTAGTTTCCATACCTGGATTTATAGTTACAACTAATTCAAAGCATGCTTAGGTTCCATCATGACTTTATGTTAGAAAACTCTATGAAGCCATTCACAACTAGTTCAATCAAGATATAATTATCAACACTTATGTTCATGAAGAAAAACATAGGTCAAACATAGTTCTAAGATAGAGTCACTCACCGTATTAGAATTGGAACCTTGGCTTGTAAACTTGACCTATTTGCTCTTGGCCTGTCAAACAAGCCAAATCAATCATTAGAACCTCGAGCTCATGATTTTTGACCTTAAAACTTGCAAGAAAACACACTTTCAAAATTCCAGCATTTTCAGATTTTCTGCCCTGTTTTCAGACAGCCATAACTTCTTCATTACTTATCCAAAAAGAATGTACTTTATACCAAACTCTTCCTTTTTGAACCCTCTAAAACTCTTATGAAGACATGAAAATGAGATTCCTAACGTATTGGTTAGAAATTACCTCAGTAGCTTAACCCCTAAAATGATTCTGCTGCTGTTCCAGATTTCACTTCCTGCTGCAACCCGAAACTTAACCTGAAGATTACAACATCTTCCAATCATTTTCTTCTCACGATTCATTCACAAAACTTGTAGGAAATTGAATAAGCTATCGAACCATACCAATTAGAGCTTCGAACTCCAAGTATACAGATCAGAACAACCAAAACATCAGAGACCTCTCGGATTTGACAGCAAATTTCTGTCTTCTGCCTTCCTCTTAACAAAACAGCAACTTAACATCAGAATTGGCTCGAGCTTCCTTCACGAATTTTGTTCCAATATGAGTTAACTTTCATGAAACAAAAGCTCAACTCTTACCTCTTCTTGTGGAGCTCGAGATTAACAGAAAATCAGAGCTTGTCTGAGTTGATTTTCTTGCTGTAAAAATGAATTCCCTTGAGTTTTCCTCTTTCCTTCTGCAACTCCAGCCCAAAATCACCAAAAATGGCCTCCTTCTTCTTCCTTTCTCCCTCAACCACGAAGCTCAGCCTTAGTTTGTGATGAAAGAGAAGAAAATGGAGAGAAATCCCTTCTTACAAAGTCAATCGGTGGAAAGATGAGGTTTTGTCTTTTTCCCTTTTCTCTTTTTGCTTTTTTTCTTTTTCTTTTTCCTTTTCTTTTTCTTTCCTTTATCTTCTTTCTTTTCTTTTCTTTTCTTTTCTTTTCTTAACAAAACAAAATAACTTTATATATAAAACATTTGTTTCATTTCCTTTTCTTCTTTTGTCTTCAAAAGCAAAACAAACCAAAATGGTCTAAACTTTCTTTCCTTGTTTTCCTTTTGCCTTTGACTTCATTACTTTTCTTTTTAAAACAAGGAAAACCAAGTTTTAAGCATTCATTTCTTCCTTTCTTTTGTTGTTTGATAATAAGGAGGTTCCAAAGGAAGATCTTGGGTTTACAGGTTTGCGTGGCGTTCAGGCGAGGCACGTCGAGTGTTCAGTTGCGGCTTCAACGGACGAATCGATCGCCGATGGAGGTTGTAGCGAAGACAACCTCGACTTGCAGACGAATCTGGCGTTGACGATGGTGCGGCTCGACTCGAATGGCGGCGTGCAGCGTTCGTGCGAGTTCCGGCGAGGACTCAGACGACCCTGTAGGCGTAACGAGGACTGGCGGCTTGACGTTCGAAAAATGGTGAGGACTGCTTGTCGGCGGGAGGAATAACGTGAAGAAGGAGTGTGAGATGAGGGAGATGAAGAACCTTGAAGAACGTGCAAACCCTAAATCCCTCTCTTTACACTAAAATTACCAAAATGCCCTTCCTTTAACTCCTAACTACAAAAATGCCCCAAAGCTTATTTAAAATCTTCATTTATCTAATTTCTTTAATTTCCACAAGAATCCTAAATCAATTTATCTAGTTTAAATGCTCAAACCAAACATTATCCAAAAACACAACTTAAAAGGTACTTGAAGTTCTGGGGCGTTACATATATAATATAAGGTATCTCATACCTTATTATACAAATCTCATTTGCATAAATGTGGAATTATAAATTGAATCACATTCAATTTAATTTCTCTCAATTCAATTTCTCCAATTAGCACTAATTAATCAATTAGGCTATACTATAGTTTATTATGAATCTCATTCACATCAAACTATATATTATGTCATCTATATCTCATATAAATGACATAAATACCCAAATAATGAATTTGAACACTTCAAATTCACACCAAATCAGAAACCCTCAATTTGTCCAATTTGAGCCAACCGAGAGACCTAATGGACCTACACATGACAAGTTCCAATGATCCGAGATTAACCTTGTCAAACTCTTTGACCTTGGTTATTCAACATTCATTAGCTACGGTAACACTCCACTAAAGCCCGTAGTTGCACTCTCTCATCATCAGAGGACAAGTTGTGTCCATTGATGTAACCAATACCCATGAGTCGACCCTTCACAAGTTGTTCGTAGTCACACTGGGTCAAATTACCGCTTTACCCACGTGTCTACCTCTTGCTCCTTAAGTCCCACCGCTCCTCTCATCAACAACTACGTTGCATGGTCCAACCATAAACAACAACCCTCTCGGGCCAATGAGAGAGTGGGGTCCCGTTGTTCAAGCCCCGAGACAAAGACTTAAGGGAACAACCCTCTAGTTTCCCTAAGTCGGGAATGAGTGAATTCCTTCTTGCGTAGTCAAGTTTCTAGCTCCCACGTGGTTCTCGCCTCGAGAAGATAGGCATATTGGTTGAGCAACAGTGGCCACCCTCACCCGTATTAGTCAAAGGGACGGCACTTCGCATGCATGGAGTCCGTAACACGCTCGTGGATTAAGGTCGAGTCACTAATGGTCATCTACGAATTTATTAGCTCGATCATCATAATGATGTTACATCGCAAGTCTAATAATTCACGGTCCGGTCTTGTACAATCTCATTGCACAGATGCCCCCACTCGCATGTCAACCACATGAACGAGTCGATCACCTCGTTTGTATCTAATACAAAGCGGGCCGCATCCACAGTGTATCCAGGATTAGGTCTCCAACCCTATCCATATACTGTAAACCGTTCGGGTCATTAACTCGAACGTGATCCTCCCTGTGTGTCCACTACACACCGTTCAAGTTCATAGTTCTCTCATTAATACAATGACCCTGGAGCTTAGTTTATTGGATTAAGTTTATGAAAAATGCGAGACACAAAGTTGAAATAAATAACTCTTGTTTATTACACAATGTTGAAATAAATAACTCTTATTCATTTACAACTTGGAATATTACAAACTACACGAGATGAGGACATACATCCCAACACTCTGATATATTCAGTACTTGTGAGTCGACCCTTGAAAGGTTGTTCATAATCACAGTTGGGTCAAATTACTGTTTTACCCCTGTGAATACATCTTGTTCCTTAAGCTCTACTGATCATCTATTGAACAATCAGTCTATGGTCCTGCCATAAAACTTGATCCTTATTGAGCTAGTAAGAAGGCAAGGCCCCATTGTTCAAGACCTAGATTCAGTTCTTAAGAGAACAACCTATCTGATTCCCTAATTCAGGAATGAGTGATTTCCTTCTTGCATAGTTAAGTTCCCAGCTACTTACAAAGTTATGTCCCTGAGAAGGTAGGCTTATTGAGTCGGCTATAGGCCACTCTCACCCATACTAGTCTAAGGACAAACCTCATAGGCAGGAGTTCGTAGCTTGCTCAGTATTCAGGTCAAGTCACAAAATAATCATCTATGAATTATTATACCTAGCTTGATAACGGTGTTTACTCTAGTAGGTTAATAACTCGCGGTCCGGTCTTGTATAATCTCATTACACAGGATGCCCCCACTCGCATGTCTACCACATGAACGAGTTGGATTACCTCGTTTGTACCAAATATAAAGCGGGTCGCATCCATGGTGTTACCAGTATAAGGTTCCCAACCCTATGCATATACCATAGACCTTTTATGTTATACTGGAACAACTTAATCCAACTTATGTCTACTACATAAATGTTCAAGATCTGTCATTATAACCTTGGAACTTAGTTTATTGGATTTGGATTTATATGCGAGAATATAATAAATAAAAACCTTTATTTATTGTGCAATGATACTTACAAAACTACACTTGTTTAGGGCATAAATCCCAACAATCTCCCACTTGTCCTAAAGCTAGTCGAGTACCTAATGAACATTATAGTAATCTAAATACAATAAACTAGGGCACTGAATACCGTTTGTACAACATACTCCCACTTGCTCTAGTTAGGGTAAGATACGTAGTCCTAAACCTTCTAGGTGACTCTAAAATACTTTAGCCGAGAGAGCCTTTGTAAATGGGTCAGCAAAATTGTGCTTCGAAGCTATCTTTGTGACGATCACATCTCCTCGATGCACTACCTCCTTGATTAGGTGATACTTTCGCTCAATGTGTTTACCCTTCCTATGACTTCGGAGTTCTCTTGAATTTGCCACAGCACCACTGTTATCACAATAAAGTGTGATTGGCGAATTCATGTTTGGAATAATTTCCAAATCCATCATGAATTTCCTTAGCCATACGGCTTCTTTAGCTGCTACATATTCGGCTTCCATAGTTGAATCTGCGATGCATCCTTCCTTGATGCTTCACCAAACTATAACCCCTCCGTTAAGAGTGAAAACTGACCCCGACGTAGATTTCTCGAATCTTTGTTAGTTTGGAAGTCAAAATCTGTGTATCATGTAAGGATCAATTTCTTAGCTCCATACACAAGCATGTAGTTCCTCGTTCTCTGAAGATACTTGAGGATTTTCTTAACCGTTGTCCAGTATTCTGAACCCGGATTAGATTGATATCTACTGACCATTCCTACTACAAAACATATGTCTGGCCTAGTACACAACATTGCGTACATCAGGCTACCAATAGCTGATGCATAAGGAATTCGTCTCATATCCTCAAGTTGTTGAGGTGTCTTAGGACATTGTTCCTAAGACAGATTAACCTCATGCCTGAAAGGTAATAAACCTTTCTTTGAATTTTGCATCTTAAATCTTGACAACACTTTGTCGATATAAGATGTCGTTTGAGACAATGCTATAGTTTTGTTCTTGACAATTCCGGATAATCTTGATTCCATGAACAAACTGCGCATCTCCCAAATCTTTCATTTGGAATTGCGTAGCTAGCCATTTCTTATTATCAGTAAGATAACCTACATCATTCCCAATGAGTAGGATATCATCTACATATAAGACTAGGAAAGCGACAAAACTATTAATGATTTTCTTGCAGACACAAGGTTCATCATTATTTTGATCAAAGCCATAAGATTTGACTGCCTCATCAAATCTTATATTCTAGGACCTAGAAGCTTGTTTCAGTCCATAGATGGACCTTTTAAGCTTGCAAACCTTTTGCTCTAGTCCTAGTTGAATGAACCCTTTGGGTTGCTCCATGTAGATGTTTTCGTCAAGATTCCCATTTAAGAATGTTCTCTTGACATCCATTTGCCATACCTCATAGTCATAATATGCGACAATGGCAAGTAGAATACGAATATACTTTACCATAGCAACAAGTGAAAAGGTTTCCTCATAGTCTACCCCTTCTACCTTGGTATAACCCTTTGCTACTAGTCTAGCCTTAAAAGTTTGCACATTTCCATCTACACCAAGTTTTCTCTTGTAGATCCACTTACAACCTATAAGTTTTACCCCATCAGGTATATCTACAAGATCCCAAACAGAATTGAAATGCATAGACTCCATTTCTTGGTTCTTGGCTATGACCAATTTATCTTTGTCTTTGTCAACCATTGCTTGATTATAAGTTAATGGATCCTCAGAATCATCATTTGATATGACAATTTTGGTTTCATTTGATATGACAATTTTGGTTTCAGTTAAACCATTGCTTGATTATAAGTTAATGGATCCTCGTCGATGCACTCTCAACTCTTGAGATGGACTTGACAAATTTGTATCAACAACCCTTGTTGTTGTACCATCAGCAACTTTTGTTGTTGTTCCTTCTAACTTACTTAACACAACTTTACTTCTTGGTTGGTGATCCATTATGTGGTCCTCCTCTAAGAAAGTGGCATTTGTCCAGACAAGTACCTTATCTTCCTTACGATCATAGAATAACCCACCTCTAGTTTATTTTGGGTACCCTACAAAAAGGCATAATTTTGTACGTGATTCTAATTTTGAGTTTGTCAGGAGCACATGTGCTGGACATCCCCAAATTCTGAAATGACATAAACTACATTTACGTCTTTTCCAGAGTTCAAATGGTGTTTCCTAAATACTTTTCGATGGAACATTATTCAAAATGTATATAGTAGTCTCTACTACGTATCCCCAAAACGAGTTAGGGAGATGAGTATAACTCATCATTGATCGAACCATGTCCAACAAGGTTCTATTTCTCTTTTATGATACACCGTTTTGTTGAGGCATACCAGGTGCTGAGAGTTGGGATGTAATTCCATGTTCTATCATATAGTCTTGGAATTTTAAATCCATATACTCTCCACCTCCATCCGATCGAAGTGTTTTAATTGTTTTACCTATTTGATTCTCAACTTCAGTCTTGAATTTCTTGAACATTTCAAGTGCTTCAGACTTATGATGCATTAGGTAAATAAGCCCAAATCTGGAATAATCATCTATAAAAGAGATCAAATATTCATAAACTCCTCTGGGTTTAACATTCATCGTACGACAAAGGTCTGAATGTATAAGCTCTAGAGGTTCTTTGGCTCTATAACCTTTTCCACTAAAAGGTATTTTAGTCATTTTTCCTTCTAAGTAGGACTCACATACTAGTAAGGCATTTTCTTCTAACTCATTTAGATGTCCAATTCTTACCAATCTCTCAATCCTATTGAGGTTAATGTGACCTAACCAAAGGTGCCAAAGTTGAGGATTTTCTTTAGGAGAAATCTTACATTTCTTAGCTTGTGTATTTGCAGTTTTAAATAATTCAGTGTTCAAACCCATTTTGACTGAATTAGGCCTTAAAACATACAAGCCATTTTCTAATGAAGATACACATATTTCAATACCATTCTTAAAAATAAACACTTTATTAGAAGAAAAATATATTGAAATACATTGTTCTATTATGCAAGAAAATCAAATTAGGTTTCTAGTAAACCCTAGTATCACTAGTATATTGTTCAACAACATATGTTTCTTGCCAAAAAAATAGCTTCATGGTGCCCACTGCTACAGCTGAAGTGTTATCTCTCCTTATTTTAGCTGCTGCTAGGAACTAATTCCCTGAAATGAAGAACATACATGATTAGTGGCTCCTGAATCCAATATCCAGGCAAAATTATCATCATCCACTAAACAAGCTTCTAAGCAAAGTAAATCATATTTACCTTCTTTCTTCTTTTCTACAATGTACTTCGGATAGTTCCATTTCAAATGCTCAGCTTCATTGCAGTAGAAAACTTTTCCTTTGTCAGCCCGTTTCCCCTTACCAACCTTCTTCATTTTCTTCTTCTTGCCTTTCAGGCTTGAGGAAGATGAAGCCACTGATTTTGTTCCAGAGGTTCAACCTCCACAATTACTCGTACTAGCAACATTTGCCTCACCTTTTGATCCCTCGGGAAGTTTTGGAGTTCATTCAGAAGAGAGGTACGGTTAAAAGTAAGCTTGTTCATAACAACATTACTTCAAAACTGTAGAAAACTCTCTGGTAGAGTTTCTAATATAAAGCTAACCTGACTCGATTCGTCGATAGAAGCACCATTCGACTCCGCCGTTTTGAAGTGAACCATCATATCGAGAACATGATCCCGAACAGATGATCCCTCCGCCATTCTAGCGTTGAAGATGTACTTGAGGGCATTGGGCCTGACTTGAACAAACTGTTTTCCGAACATGCCCTGCAACGAATCCATGATTTCCTTGGCGGTCATCATGCCCTCGTGCTTCTTGGCTAGAATGTCTGACATACTTGCCAAGATGTAAGCCTTGGCCTTGTCATTAGTCTTGATCCATCTATCGTATGCATCACGAACATTTCGTGACGCATTCAAGCTTGGCACCTGAGGACACTCCTCAGTAAGCACAAACTTTAGATCGACCACAACGAATATGATATTAAGATTGTTTTTTCAGGTCATCATATTTTCTCCAGTTAATTTCTCAGTAGCCAATAAGGAAAGGATTGAGCTATTCATATTGCTGAAATACAAAAATGCTTGTATTAGTTTCTCGCTAAATCTTTAATTAATCCAATCATCTTTAGCTAATTATCTAATGATTCCTAAGTCATTAATAAATCACAATGATACTCCAAAGGTTTAGAATGTATGACACCGAAGGGTAATAAAAAAACACTCCTCCTCTAGATCAAGACATTCATCACCAAAACCTAATGCCAAAATAACTCTTATTCCTATATGCTTTAGTTACGATTATTTGGTCTGGATACAATTACAACTAATGTATTGTCACACCCCCTCCCGAACTACCTGCTAACTCAGCTTGAAAGGCGGCGTGAAGCCAACAGACATTGTTTACCTCTTAACAATACCTGTTGACCCTGATTCACCTGATAAACATACTATGTTCGCAAATGGAACACTTAAACATAACACAGCGGAAACTGGACAACTATTAAACATACACAAGGAGAAACCCTTCTTAAGTCTCTCTTGGAAACTAAAAAGTCAAGTGCATCAAAACAACACAAGACAACTCATTGTTCATAAAACCTCTAATGTACAAACAACTATAACAACATAGTCCTCTCAAAATAAACTATAACACATAGGGACTAGCTATACAACACCAACCACGTACAAAGTATTACAACTTATGGAGCTTTAGCAGACTATGGCAGTAACTCAGGTACCAGGAGCTCGATCTCTACCTGAAAAGTTTGAAAACATTGAAAGAATGAGCTATGAAGCTCAGTGAGTGACTGTGTTTAATATCTATAACTTGTAAAACATGTGACCTGAAAACTATGAGCATATGCATTTGTATTCAAGCATTGAAAGTAAACGTAGAATCATAATAGACTTTCAGAAAACCAACAAGCATATTATCAAAATCTCGTAAGGCATGTAAATGAGATAAACTCTTTTAAAAATATGTCACAATCAACGTTGTGTAGGACACGCCGAGTACAACCAACGTTTACTCTACGATGTAGTGGGGCTCGCCCAACACTCCCATCGTCTTTGTCGTAGTGAGGCCCGCCCAGCACTCACGACAGCGTTGTTGGCACAGAGTACACTCAACGTCGACAACATAATAAGACTTGTGTGCACACGGTACCATAAAGCCTCGGGCTCAATATCTCAGAAGATCACATGAAAACATTTGAACATGCCTGCTTATCTTTTCTTTCATAAAACTCAAGATTACTTAGCTTGTTCATAAAACTGGAAATCTTTAAACATACTTGCTAGTACATGCTCGCTTGAAAACATAACAATTCCATAAATTTTGGCAACCATTGGACATATGCTCATGTATAAATTTTATAAAGACTTTTAGGGTGACAATGAACACTTGAAGCATTTCTAGGAAAACAAGAATACTCATAGACATGTGTTCAAAAATAAAAACACAAAGCTTTGAAACAATTCATTCTAGCAAAACTTGCATTTCTTAAAGCATCTAAGCATATTTCAAACTTTTGGTTCATTTTCGAAGTTCGTTTCGTCACTCACAGTGTTAGAACTAGAATCTTAGCCCGTACACTCGACCTATCTCCTCTTGGCCTGTCAAACAAACCAAATCAACCATTAAAACCTCGAGCTTATGCTTTTTAACCTTAAAACTACAAGAAAACACACATTCAAATTTTCCAGCATTTTCAGATTTTATGCCCTGTATTCAGATAGCCATAACTTCTTCATTACTTATCCGAAAATAATGTAGTTTATACCAAACTCTTCCTTTTGGAACCCTCTAAAAGTCATATGAAGACATGAAATTGAGATTACTAACATATTTATTCGAAAATACCTCAATAGCTTAAACCCTAAAATGACCCTGCTGCTGTTCCAGATTTAATTTCCTGCTGCAACCCGAAACTTAACCTGATGATTACAACATCTTCCAATCATTTGCTTCTCACGATTCCTTCACGAAAGTTGTAGGAAATTCAATAAGATTTCGAACCATACCTTTTAGAGCTTCTAACTCTAAGTATACAGATCAGAATAACCAAAACATCAGAGACTTCTCGGATTTGACAGCAAACTTCTGTCTTCTGCCTTCTTCTTAACAAAACAGTAACTTAACTTAAGAATTTGCTCGAGCTTCCTTCATAAACTTTGTTTAAAACTGAGTTAGCTTTCAAGAAAACTAAGCCTCAGCTCTTACCTCTTCCTGTGGAGCTCGAGAAGATCAAAACATCAGAACTGGTCTGAGTTGATCACCTTGCTGCAATAAAAATTCCCTTGAGTTCTTCTCCTTTCTTCTGCAATTCCAGCTCCAAATCCAGAGGTTTTCTCCTTCTTCTTCTCCCTTGAACTTCAGCTCACGAAGCTTACAGCTTCCTTTTGCTAAATGAAGAAGAAAATGGAGACATAAGGCTTTAAAAAAAAAAACAATCGGTGGAAGAGGTATTTTTTTGTCTTTTTCCCTTTTCCCTTTTTGCTTTTTCCTTTTCTTTTTCCTTTTCTTTTTCTTTCCTTTATCCCTTTCTTCCATTTCTTTTCTTTTCTTTTCAAAACAAAGCAAAAATTAACATGATTTACATTTGTTTCATTTTCTTTTCTTTTTAAAACATGGGAAACCAAGTTTTAAACATTCATTTCTTCTTTCTTTTTGTTGTTTGTTAATAAGGAAGTTCCAAAGAGATCGGGTTTACATGTATCCTGTGAGTGTAACCCATTCTAGAGTTCCGATCAAACAAAATCCACCGAAGGGAGGACTAGGTTAGAAAATAAACTAAGGTAATCTTTATCCTTGTTCAAGTGTTCATTGTGTTCCGATCTCTATGATTAAAGCCCTCCGATGGGATTGTCTGGTCCAGGCCAAACTAGCAGGCTGATCATAGTAATCTCATGGTGTGAACTGATAAAAGAGACCATAGGTTTTGTTTTCACTAAACCTGCTCCGACTCATTATAAGTACCCTCTCCATTCACCTTGCTATTAATTCATACAAACACCATCCGAAGGGGGACGCTCTCGTTTGTGCCACGAGGCCAAGTATGAATCTCACGGTGTAAATTTTTCGGAGATATGTAGGTGGAAATATATGTATCATATACACTTTTCCTCCCACTGAATACATTAACTCTATAGGAAATTTACCTAGGCTAAACCCGACTAATGGTTTTTACCTAAACTTATTAATATAACTCTTATATTAATAATCAATCTAACTCTTATATTGATTTCATCCTAAGTTTGTTTATATAACTCTTTATATTAAACCTATGATTTCTAGTTTATTAACCCCTTAATAAACTTGTTGACGCTACTATAATTTATAAACCCTCTGATTAAAATTCACTCCCAGGTAAGTTTCCAGGTAGGGGTGTTCCGTTTCAGTCGGCTTAAATACCCCAAGCTAGACAGAACCTTTGTTAGACAGAGTTCCTATTTTAATCATTGTTTATAAATTACATGGTTCCTAATTCTAATCTAATTAGAACTAGATAACCTAAGGTCTATTAATTCGAAGTTCTAAACATTTTAAAACTAATAATTAACCTTAGGTGACATGCATACTTTGTTATATTTGATTTATCATCCATCACATGAATAAAAAACATACATAACATATTCATCTCATGAATCATAATGCATGTAAACGTTGTCCAAAAATCAATATAACTTCTTATATTAATTATACATGCAAACTATAATATAACACTTTATATTATAAATGATGCATGAAAATGCTTAATCTAAGGTGGGATTTTCTAAATAACATACATTATGCATGGATATAATTATACAATAATTGCATAAAATTAAATAGCAAAAATTAGACAATTTTTGGCACCTTAAAAAATAATTTTAATTAATTTATTCTAATTATATTAATTAATATAAAAAATGTTTTATATATTAAATAATATAAAAAAAAGTTTTTCGGTCTTTTGTCCGTTTCTGACCGTTGAAGCGCGCCACACCATCAGCATTGCACAACGTCGAGGATGGCGTTGCAACGCTGTCGTCTTCTCAGCTGCGCGCTTGTCGTAGTGCCGTTGCAACGCCAATGAACAGCGTTGCAACGCCGTTCACAGAACTGAATGGTAATGTCTCATTTTTGCTCGGTTTTCCTCCGTTCTTCTCAGCAAACACTTTGCCTCAATCGACACGGACTTACAGACTGGATTTAGAATTAAAATTACCCAAAACACCGGGCCCTTACATTGAACAATTCAATGAAAAATTGCAAATCTAAGTGCCAAAAATGTAAACATCTAATTTTGCAAACCATCATTCATCTCATGAACAAAATGTAATCCACCTATGTTTTTGATAGATTTAGAACAAAAACAAGAACACAATTCGCTTTGATACCAATTGATAGGATTTAATCCTGTAGCAAAAGTGATTTGAATCACGTGCTCTTGTAATGTATTACATAAATCAAATCAAAACATATATAAAATGATTAAGCATGCATATTATATCATATCGACAACAAGTATATTGCCTTTGTAGACAAAACAACACATGCTCCTCTTGATCCTCACGTTCTCACGATCTCAACGATCTCGCGTACTCCACAAACTACGAAGTAGTTTTCAATCCGTCTGCTAGATCTTCTCTGTTGTATCTCTAGGAGAGGGAAGGTGGTGGAACCTCTTTTGGAATTGGGAGGGATTTTTATGAAGACAAGTGCTTTGGAACTTTTCCAACAAAAACACTTGTCAAAAGAGCACTAGGGTTGCCTTTTGAATTCGCTTAACAAATGTGCATCTCATGAACATATTTATAGAGAAATTGGATGGAAATGACCATCCTACCCTTATAGTGCTCTTATAATATATTTCTCATGGATGGAACCATATGTTATATCAATTATCTCATATATAATTGACATATCCCTTTAAACATGAAATGGAACATTTCAATCTCACTCCAAACTATAAACCCTTTCTTATATCCATATTGAGCCAATGGAGGGACCTAATGGATTTACAGATTATGAGCTCCAATGATAAAAGATTAATCTATCAAACCCTTTGATTCAATTAATCAACATTCATTAACTATAAGTCATTCCACTATAGACTCATAGTTGCACTCTTCTCACTATAGATTATGTTGTCTCCTCTGATATACTCAGTACTTTTGAGTCGACCCTTCACAGGTTGTTCATAATCACAGCTGGGTCAAATTATCGTTTTACCCCTGTGAATACATCTTGTTCCTTAAGCTCTACTCATCCTCTAATGAACAATCAGTCTATGGTCCTACCATAAAACTTGATCCTTCTTCAGCTAGTAAGAAGGTGGGGCCCCATTGTTCAAGACCTGGATTCAGTTCTTAAGAGAACAACCTATCTGATTCCCTAATTCAGGAATGAGTGAATTCCTTCTTGCATAGTTAAGTTCCAAGCTACTTACAAAGTTTTGTCCCTGAGAAGGTAGGCTTATTGAGTCGGCTACTGGCCACTCTCACCCATACTAGTCTAAGGACAAACCTCATAAGCAGGAGTTCGTACCTTGATCAGGATTCAGGTCAAGTCACTAATGATCATCTATGAATTATTATACCTATCTTGATAACGATTTTTACTCTAGTAGGTTAATAACTCGAGGTCCGGTCTTGTATAATCCCATTATACAGGATACCCCCACTCGCATGTCTACCACATGAAAGAGTTGGATTACCTTCTTTGTACAAAATATAAAGCAGGTCGCATCCATGGTGTTACCAGTATAAGGTTCCTAATCCTATGCATATACCATAGACCTTTTAGGTTATACTTGAACAACTTATATTCAATTTAATTTATCTCAACTCGAATTCTCCAAATTAGTCGTAATTAAATAATTTGGCTATACTATAGTTTATTATAAATTTAATTCACGTTAAACTATATATTATGTCTATTATATGACATATAAATGACATAAATACCCTGTTAATGAATTTGAACACTTCAAATCCACTCCAAACTCTAAACCCTCATTATAGTCAAATTTCAGCCAATTGAGGAACCTAATGGACCTACAGATGATGAGCTCCAATGATACAAGATTAACCAATCAACCTCTTTGACTCGGTTAATCAACATTCATTAACTACAGTAACAATCCACTATAGCATGTAATTGCACTCTCTTCTCTGTAGGACAAGTTTTGCCCATCGATATAACCAATGCCTGTGAGTCGACCCTTCACAGGTTGTTCGTAGTCATAGCTGGGTCAAATTATCGTTTTACCCCAGTGTCTACCTCCTGCTCGTTAAGTGCAACTATTCCTCTAATGAACAACTCTGTTGTATGGTCCAACAATAAACAACATCCCTCTCGACCCAGTGAGATGGTGGGGCCCCGTTTCTAAGCCCTGGAGACAACACTTAAAGGAACAACCCCACTAGTTTTTCTAGCACGGGGACGAGTGAATTTCATCTTACGTAGTTATGTTTCTACCTCTCCACGAGGTTCTGTCCCCAATAATTTAGGCATATTGGGCGAGCGCTCAGGCCACCCTCACCCGTACTAGTAAAAGGACATACCCCCGCAGATAGGAGTCTGTAACGTGCTTAATATTAAGGACACACTAATGGTCAAGTACGAAGTTATTAGTCCTATACTGTTAACGGTGTTACATCAGTAGGTCTAATAATTCACGATCCGGTCTTATACAATCTCATTGAACATGATGTCCCTACTCGCATGTTAACCACATAGACAAGCTGGATAACCTCGTTTGTATCTACAAAGCGGGCCACATCCATAGTGTTGCAAGGATGATGTTCCGAACCATATCCATATACTGTAGACCGTTCGGGTCATTGACTCGAACGTGACTCTCTCCGTGTGTCCACTACACACCGTTCAAGTTTTCTATAATAATATGACCCTGAAGCTTAGTTTATTGGATTAAGTTTATAAAATGTCAGATACAAAGTTTGATAAATAAATAACTTTTATTTATTAAATCAACTGTATTACAAACTACACGAGATTAGAGCATACACCCTAACAAACTCCCACTTTACTTGAAGGGAATGAGAATCCCACGCAGCGGAAGACGATTGAATCGTCGAGGTATCAATATGCAACATAGTTTTGTTAAAATCGATCTAACACTAGATCTAGGCTAAACATGCTTAAAAGAAGAAGAAAATTACAACAAATAGAGTTTACTTACTTGTTCAAGACTTTCTTCAAAGTTTCTTCCTCAAACACGAACTCTTCGTGCTCCTTGAACTCAACGAACTCTTCCCACGAATGGAACCCGAACACCACCACTTGGAGTCTCGGTTGTTCTCTTTTGGAGAAGGGAAGATGGTGGGATCTTTTGTGTTTTGGAGAGGGAGGAGAATTGAGAGAGAATTGAGAGAATTCCTCTTCTCTTCTTTGATGAAAAATCAAAAAATGAGAGATTGAGCTACAATCCTTCTTGCAAGAAGGGTTTATATAGTGGAATTGATGGAGTTAAAATCTCCACATAATTACCACTTTACCACAACCATAGGTTATGCAAATCTCTTTGCATAACCACATAATATAAGATATCTCATATCTCATATTGCAAATCTCATTTGCAATAATTATTGATTAATTAAATTGAATCACATCCAATTTAATTTGTTTCAATCAAATTCTCCAATTAGCCCTAATTGAACAATTAGGCTAACCTATAGTTTATTATGAATCTCATTCACATTAAACTATATATTATATCATTCATATCTCATATAAATGACATAAATGCCCTTAAAGTGAAATTGAACACTTCAATTTCATACCAAAACATTAACCCTACTCTTAACCCAGATTGAGCCAATTGAGGGACCTAATGGACCTATAGTGACGGGCTCCAATGATCCGAGATTAACCTGTCAAACTCTTTGACCCGGTTAACCAACATTCATTAGCTACGGTAACACTCCACTATAGCCCGTAGCTGCACTCCCGTCCCGTCACGAGATATTACGTGTCCACCGATATAACCAATTCCCATGAGTCGACCCTTCACAGGTTGTTCGTGAGACACTACCGGGTCAAATTACCGTTTTACCCCCGTGTGTCTACCTCTTGTTCCTTAAGTCCCCACTGCTCCTCTAATGAACAACATATTGTGATGGTCCAACCATACACAACACCCTTCTCGGGACAGTGAGAAGCTGGGCGCCCGTTGTCCAAGCCCTGGAGACAACACTTAAGGGAACAACCCCTCTAGTTTCCCTAAAGGCGGGAACGAATGAATTCCGTCTCGCGTAGTTAAGTTTCCAGCTCCCTAGCTGGTTCTGTCCCTAAGAAGATAGACATATTGGGCGAGTAACTGTGACCACCCTCACCCGTACTAGTCAAAGAACAGACCCTCGCAGATGCGAGTCCGTAAACACGCTCGAGATTCGGTCGAGTCACTAATGGTCATCTACGAAGTTATTAGTCCTTACGGTCAACGGTGTTACATCATTAGGTCTAATAAATCACGGTCCAGTATTGTACAATCTCATTGCACAAGATGCCCCCACTCGCATGCCAACTACATGAACGAGTCAGATCACCTCGTTTGTATCTAATACAAAGCGGGTCGTATCCATAGTGTATCCAGGATTAGGTCTCCAACCATATCCATATATTGTAGACCGTTTGGGTCATTAACTCGTACGTGATCCTCCTTGTGTGTCCAGTACACACCGTTCAAGTTCTAGTTCTCTCATAAATTCAATGACCTTGGAGCTTAGTTTATTGGAAAAGTTTATAAATATTGCGAGACACAAAGTGATGAAATGAATAACTCTTATTAATTTCAAACAATATATTACAAACACGACATTAGGACAAAAATCCCAACAAACTCCCACTTGGACTAAGCTAGTGGAGAAAATAAATTTCAGAAACGTACATAAATTACAATGAAGTAATACAATAAACTAGGGCATTGAATACCCGTTTACACATCTCCCACTTGCCTTAGTCAGGAAGCTCTCGAAGACCTAGACTCTCTAGGTGACCCTCAAACACCTTAGCCGTGAGGGGATTTGTAAATGGATCAGCTACGTTGTGCTCCACTACTATCTGCGTGACCGTCACGTCTCCGCAGTGCACAATCTCCCGTATGAGATGATACTTGCGGTCAATGTGTTTGCCTCTCTTATGGCTCCGACGCTCACGTGAGTTGGCTACTGCACCACTGTTATCACAGAACAGTGTGATCGACAAGTTCATATTTGGAACAACTTCCAAATCTGTCATGAACTTTCTAAGCCAAACAGCTTCCTTTGCAGCTTCACAAGCCGCAACATACTCCGCTTCCATAGTGAAATCAGCGATGCATCCCTGCTTGATGCTTCGCCATACTACAGCTCCTCCATTTAGAATGAAGGCTGACCCCGAGGTGGATTTCCTAGAATCCTT
This sequence comes from Trichosanthes cucumerina, assembly GCA_036507285.1. Lineage (NCBI taxonomy): Eukaryota > Viridiplantae > Streptophyta > Magnoliopsida > Cucurbitales > Cucurbitaceae > Trichosanthes > Trichosanthes cucumerina. The sequence continues at coordinate 46,392,339 of CM071845.1, read as the reverse complement.
ATCGGTCTAAAAATCAGAATCCGTGTATCCCGTAAGGATCAAATCCCTACTACCATACACCAAGCTGTAGTTCCTCGTTCTCCTAAGATACTTGAGGATTGCCTTTACGGTGTCCCAAAGATCTAATCTGGATTGGGTGATATCTCTTGACAATTCCTCTTGCATAACGGATGTCGGGCCTAGTACACAAATGGCATACATCGGGCTCCCTACACCAAGCATATGGAATCCGTCTCATATCCTCAACATCTTGAGGAGTCTTAGGACATTGATCCTTAGACAAGTGAACCCCATGCCCGAAAGGCAGCAAGCCCTTCTTGGAGTTCTGCATCTTATATCTAGACAACATCTTGTCAATATAAGACGCCTGAGACCGGGCTAGCATTCTCTTCTTCCGGTTCCGGACAATCTGGATACCTAGAACATATTGAGCTTCTCCTAAATCTTTCATTTGGAATTGCGAAGCTAGCCACTTTTTAACATTAGTAAGAAATTCTATCTCATTCCCAAGGAGAAGAATATCGTCCACATACAACACCAAAAATGCGGTAGTTTTGTCAACGATTTTCTTGTAGACACAAGGCTCGTCGGCATTTTGATCAAAGCCATAAGATTTGATCGCCACATCAAATCTTATATTCCAAGACCTCGAAGCTTGTTTCAGTCCATAAATGGACCTATGAAGCCGACAAACCTTTTGCTCTTGGCCTTGGGCAATGAACCCTTTAGGCTAGACCATGCAGATGGTCTCATCAAGTTTGCCATTCAGAAAGGTTGTCTTGACGTCCATCTGCCATACCTTGTAGTCAAAATGCGCGACAATGGCCAGAAGGATCCTGATCGACTTTACCATGGCAACAGGTGAAAAGGTCTCCTCATAGTCAACCCCTTCAACCTGGGTAAAACCCTTTGCCACTAGTCAGGCTTTGAAGGTCTGCACATTCCCATCCGGTTGATCCACAAGCTCCCATACAGAATTGAAGTACATAGACACCATTTCGTGGTCCATAGCTTTAATCCACTCGTCTTTGTCAACATCAACCATTGCCTGATCATAGGTCAATGAATCCTCACAGTCATCATCAGGAGCGACAACTGAGGTTTCAGCTAAACCCATGTAGCGATCAGGCTGTCTCACAGCCCTCCCACTACGTCGAGGCATTCCCAACTCTTGGGAACGGATTTGACTAGACGTGCTAGGATCAACAACACTTGTTGACGTACTAGCCCCATTAGCAACTCTTGCTGATGTACTGTCCATTTCATTTAATACAATTTTACTCCTTGGTAAATGATCCCTGACGTGGTCTTCCTCTAGGAAAGTGGTGTTTGTCGACACAAGCACCCTATTTTCCCTAGGATCGTAAAATAGACCACCCCTAGTCTCTTTAGGGTAACCTACGAATAGGCACAATTTCGAACGGGGTTCCAACTTTTTCGGGTTTGACACCAACACGTGGGTCGGGCATCCCCAAATCCTTAAGTGATGTAAACTGCCTTTACGTCCACTCCAGAGCTCGAAAGGTGTTTCACAAACACATTTCGACGGAACGTTGTTCAAAATATAAATCGCAATCTCCACTGCGTACCCCAAAAAAGAATCAGGGAGACGAGCATAGCTCATCATCGACCGAACCATGTCCAACAAGGTTCTGTTTCTCCTCTCTGATACACCATTCTGCTGTGGCATACCAGGCGCTGAGAGTTGGGACGTAATTTCGTGTTCTATCATATAGTCCTATAATTCAGTGTCCATGTACTCTCCACCTCGATCCGATCGAAGTGTTTTAAGCGATTTACCTAAGAGGTTCTCAACCTTAGTCTTGTACTCCTTGAACTTTTCAAGAGTTTCAGACTTCTTGTGCATTAGGTAAATATACCCATATCTGGAGTAATCGTCTATGAAAGACACGAAATACTCATAGCCGCCCCGAGCTTTAAAATTCATCGGACCACAGAGGTCAGAATGTACTAACTCATGGCTCTATATCCTTTTCCACTAAAAGGACGTTTGGTCATTTTGCCCTCAAGGCATGACTCACACACCGACAAAGAGTTTTCTTCCAACTCGTTTAGAAGTCCACTCTTCACTAGTTTCTCAATCCTATTGAGATTAATGTGGCCTAACCGAAGATGCCAAAGTTGGGCATTTTCGTTTGGAGAAACTTTTGCTTTCTTAGTTCGTGTTTCTGCTGTTTTAAACAATTCAGTATTCAAAACACTTTTGACCGAATTGGGTTTCAAAACATACAGATTATTTTCGAGTGAAGCTGAACAAATAACATTCCCTTTGAAAGAAATAAATGTTTTATTCAATTCAAAAGAAACTGAAATACATTGTTCAATTAAGCAGGAAATTGAAACAAGGTTTCTAGTAAACCCTGGAACTATGTACAGATTGTCCAACAATAAGTACTTCCCGCCAAAATGCAGCTTCACCGTGCCGATCGCTGCAGCAGAGACAAACTCTCCGGATCCAACCCGTAGAGTCACCTAACCCTCTCGCAGCGGCTGCCAGGAATCAATCCCCTGAAAAGAAGAACAAACGTGCTTAGTGGCGCTCGAATCCAAAATCCAGGCTGAGTTACTACTCTCAACTAAACATGTTTCAGTCACAAGTAAATCACATTTACCTTGATTCTTCCTATCGGCCCGGAATTTGGGACAATTTCTCTTCTAGTGACCCCCCCCATTGCAGTGGTAACACTTTCCTTTCTCTGCAACCTCCTTGACCTTCTTCCCCTTGTGGGCAGCAACATGGTCAGTTTTACCCCTCTTCATCCTCTACGTCCCTTTCGGGCATGAACTAGCAACAGGTTTCGTCCCAGAGGTCGAATCCCTGTGATATGACCTGTAGGCAACATTTGCCTCAGATTCCTTGACCCTGTTCAAGGATTGGAAATTTTGTAGCTCATTGAGGAGGGTAGTCAATGTGTAGCTAATTTTGTTCATAACAAAGATTGCTCTGGCTCAAGGAAACTCTTCTAAGAGTCTCAAAAATAAAATCGACTGCTCGACTCGTCGATCGAAGCCCGTTCATCTCGGCCAGATGAAAGTGGGTCATCATGTCTAGAACGTGTTCACGGACAGACGACCCCTCCTTCATCCGTGCGTTGAAAACGTATTTGAGCGAGTCATGCCGCACCTGAAAGGACTGCTGTCCAAACATTTCCTGCAAGGACTCCAAGATCTCCTTAGCGGAAACCATCAGCTCATGCTTCTTTGCCAAGACATCAGACATGCTGGCAATTATGTAGACCTTGGCCTTTTCATTGGCCCTGATCCAGCGATCGTACGCATCGCGAACACTTCGCGACGCGGTCGAGCCTGGCATCTAAGGACACTCCTCAGATAACACGAACTTTATGTCGTCTTGTACCAAAATTGTATTAATGCTGTTTTTTCAACTCTGGTAATTATCTCCCACTAACTTATCCGAAGCGAGTAAAGCTATTATTGCGCTAGACATTTTTAGCTGAAAAATAGGAAAAACCTTATATTACTCTCGCAAAAAACTTTTTGAAAATCCAATCAACTTTTAGCAAAATTGTTTCATGATCCCTAGGTCATTCAAAATTTTGCAATGATACCCTAAAGGTTTAGAATGACCGCCACCAAAGGGTGAACAGAACACTCCTCCTTTAGGACGAGACTTTCTTGATCAGACTCTAATCCCAGAATAACTCTTATTGCATTAGGCGTCCAATTACCATTGTTCGGTCGAATTCATTAACACTTCACGAATTCTGTGAGTGTCACCCTCAATCTTTAAGTTTCCAAGCATCCGTCCAAACAATAGTCACCGAAGGGTGAACCAAGAAGGAAAACCAACCAGGAAACTGTATCCCTTTCGGGAATTCACGATGTTCCGACTCCCATGATCAAGCCCTCCGAAGGGATTCTCTTGTCCAGGCCAAACTAGCAGGTAGATCATAGGGGTCTCACGGTGTGAATCGAAAGAAGAGACGTGGGTCTCGTTTTCACAAGTCCCGCTCCCACTCACTATAAGTACTCTCTCCATCCACGATGATATTGACCTATACAAATGCCACCCGAAGGGGGACGCTCCCATTTGCGCCACGAGGCCGAGTATAGATCTCACGGTGCAGACTTAAAGGAGATTTGTGGTTGGAAATTCAAATGTATCTCATACACTTTATTTCCTCCCACTCAGCACTTTAATTTTTAATAGGGATTGACCTAGATAAATCGGCTAAAATTTACCTAAGTCTACCAATATAACTCTGATATGGTATTAACCTAAGTTTATAATCACATTGTTAACTTAGGTCTATGTGAGTAAATTAATTAACACTTAATTAACGACACTAACGAGAATATAACCTAAGAATCTCCGGACCGAATTCACTCCCGTGTCGGTTTCGTGGGTGTTCATGCAAGCGTCAACTTAAATACCCCAGCATTAGACAAAACCTTCCTTAGACAGAGTTACTTATCAGTCTCCATTCAAAGGTCATATTTGATTTTCTAAATTTCTAATCTTGTTAGAAAATTAGAAAACCTAAGTCTAATTATTCAAGTTCTAAACACTTTAAAACTAATAATTAACTTAGGTTGCATGCATTTCTATGTTATAGTGCTTGATCATCCATCACATGAATAATACTATATACTATAACACAATATAATTCATCAGATGAATTAAATGCATGGGCATGCTTTTAATTTAAAAAATATAACACTTATATTTAAATAAATTAAATCATGTAAACATTATATTATAACTCTTATAATATAATCCTATCATGCATACTATATATTATAACTCTTATAATATAAATGATGCATGAAATGTTTAACCTAAGGTGGGATTTTAAATCTACATGACATACATTATGCACATAGAAATTAATTAAAATATACATCTCATGCATAAAATAATTAAAAAGCAAAAATGGACCGATTTTTTTGGCACCTAGGGGCAATTATTTAATTAAATAACATTAATATAACATTTATATTAATATTATTTAATAAAATAAATAAATAAATAAATAAAATACATTTTATAAATAATAAAATAATTAAAACCGAAAAATAACTGCCCATGATGAAGCTTGAACCCACGTCCTCGCAAAACTGCCGCGAACTGCTCCTCAACGCCGTGGGCAACGTTGCAACGCTTTCGCTTGTAGCGTCGACCCACGTTCTCAACGCCAGCGGCGTTGCAACGCTACACCCAGCGTTGCAACCTTGATCTGCTGCAGGGCCTCCGTCCACAAGGACAGCGTTGAGACGTCGTTGGGCAGCGTCTCAATGCCATCGACAGAACAACAAACACCTTTGATGTTTTTCATTGATTTTCGCCTGTTTCCGCTCCGATTTCTTCACAGCAACACTTGCCACGAACAACAGGCACTTACAGACTCGATTTATTTTCTAAAATGCCCAAAAACACGGGCCCTTTACATTTGATCACATCAAACAGAAAATAAATCTAAAAGTGCAAAAAACCGAGACATCCATTATGCAAACCAATAATTTATCACATAAATCATGGAAAAATACCCACCTAATTTTAACAAAACAGTGCAAAAATGAAGAACCATCAACCTGGCTCTAATACCAATTGAAGGGAATGAGAATCCCACGCAGCGGAAGACGATTGAATCGTCGAGGTATCAATATGCAACATAGTTTTGTTAAAATTGATCTAACACTAGATCTAGGCTAAACATGCTTAAAAGAAGAAGAAAATTACAGCAAATAGAGTTTACTTACTTGTTGAAGACTTTCTTCAAAGTTTCTTCCTCAAATCACGAACTCTTCGTGCTCCTTGAACTCAACGAACTCTTCCCACGAATGGAACCCGAACACCACCACTTGAAGTCTCGGTTGTTCTCTTTTGGAGAAGGGAAGATGGTGGGATCTTTTGTGTTTTGGAGAGGGAGGAGAATTGAGAGAGAATTGAGAGAATTCCTCTTCTCTTCTTTGATGAAAAATCAAAAAATGAGAGATTGAGCTACAATCCTTCTTGCAAGAAGGGTTTATATAGTGGAATTGATGGAGTTAAAATCCCCACATAATTACCACTTTACCACAATAATAGGTTATGCAAATCTCATTTGCATAACCACATAATATAAGATATCTCAGATCTCATATTGCAAATCTCATTTGTAATAATTGTGGATTAATTAAATTGAATCACATCCAATTTAATTTCTCTCAATCAATTTCTCCAATTAGCCCTAATTCAACAATTAGGCTAACCTATAGTTTATTATGAATCTCATTCACATTAAACTATATATTATATCATTCATATCTCATATAAATGACATAAATGCCCTTAAAGTGAAATTGAACACTTCAATTTCATACCAAAACATTAACCCTTCTTTTAACCCAGATTGAGCCAACCGATGGACCTAATGGACCTACAGTGACGGGCTCCAATGATCCGAGATTAACCTGTCAAACTCTTTGACCCGGTTAACCAACATTCATTAGCTACGGTATGACTCCACTATAGCCCGTAGTTGCACTCCCGTCAGTGCAGAATATTACGTTCCACTGATATAATCAATTCCCATGAGTCGACCCTTCACAGGTTGTTCGTAGACACGGCTGGGTCATATTACCGTTCTACCCCTGTGTCTATCTCTTGTTCCTTAAGTCCTCACTGCTCCTCTAATGAACAACATATTGTGATGGTGCAACCATACACAATACCCTTCTCGGGCAAGTGAGAAGGTGGGCGCCCGTTGTCCAAGCCCTAGAGACAACACTTAAGGGAATAACCCCTCTAGTTTCTCTAAAGGCGGGAACGAGTGAATTCCATCTCGCGTAGTTAAGTTCCTAGCTCCCTACTTTGTTCTGTCCCTGAGAACATGGGCATATTGGGCAAGTCAATGTGACCACCCTCACCCGTACTAGTCAAAGAACAGACCCTCGCAGACAGGAGTCCGTAACACGCTAAGGATTCAGGGTGAGTCACTAATGGTCATCTACGAAGTTATTAGTCCTCACTGTCAGCGGTGTTACATCAGTAGGTCTAATAAATCACGGTCCGGTCTGGTACAATCTAATTGCACATGATGCCACCAGTCGCATGTCAGCTACATGAACGATTCAGATCACCTCGTTTGTATCTAATACAAAGCGGGCCGCATCCACAGTGTATCCAGGATTAGGTCTCCAACCCTATCCATATACTGTAGACCGTTCGGGTCATTAACTCGAACGTGATCCTCCCTGTGTCCACTACACAACGTTCAAGTTCTTGTTCTCTCATAAATTCAATGACCCTGGAGCTTAGTTTATTGGAAACGTTTATAAATATTGTGAGACACAAAGTGATGAAATGAATAACTCTTAATAATTTCAATCAATATATTACAAACACAAGATTAGGACAAAAATCCCATAAGAACTAAGCTAGTGGAGTACATAATACATTTCCCAAATGTAAAGTAATACAATAAACTTGAGCATTGAATACCCCTTTACAATACTCTCACTTGCCCTAGTTAGGAAGCACTCGAAGACCTAGACTATCTAGGTGACCCTTAAACACCTTAGTCGTGAGGGCCTTTGTAAACGGATCAGCAACATTGTGCTCCAAAGCTTCTACGTGACCGTCACGTCTCTGCGTTGCATAATCTCTTGTATCTAGTTTATTGTATTACTTGCGTTCAATATGCTTGCCCTTCTTATGGCTCCGAGTTTCCCTCGAGTTGGCTACTACACCACGGTTGTAATAAAACAGGGTTACTGACAAGTTTCTATTTGGAACAACTTCCAAATCCAGCATGAACTTCCTAAGCCATACATCATTCTTAGCAGTTTCACAAGCCTCAACATACTTGGCTTCCATCGTGGAGTCAGCGATGCATCCCTGCTTGATGCTTCGCCACACTACAACCCCTCCATTAAGAGTGAACATTGACCCCGATGTGTACTTCCTAGAATCCTTATCGGTCTGAAAGTCAGAGGTTGTGTATCCTATAGAGATCAAAGGTTCAATGTCCTAAGACGACTCCAGAAGTTGAGGACATGAGACGAATCCCTTATGCTTCAGCTGTAGGAAGCCTGATGTATGCCATGTTGTGTACTAGGCCCGACATCTGTTATCTAGTAGGTATCAATCAAATTCAAGATTAGATCACTAGACGACCGTAAAGGCAATCATTAAGTATCTAAGAAAAACGAGGAACTACTGCCTTGTGTATGGAAGTGGGGATTTGATCCTCACGGGCTACATAGACTCTGACTTTCAGACCGATAAGGATTCTAGGAAATACACTTCGGGGTCAACGTTCATTCTGTAGGGAATCGAAGTCCCGCAGCAGAAACGACTGTGAATCACGCGTTCTTGATTTAGTTACAACGATTTAATTCAAGAACATATATAACTAGATTAAGCATATGAACATAATCGACAACAAGAAAGTTACCTTTGAAGAACCTTTCATCAAGTGCTTCTTCTCTCTCACGATCAAGATCTCAGCAACACGAACTCGAACGAACACCGACATTACCACTGGGTCTTCTCCGTTGTTCTCTAGGTGAGGGAGGAAGGTGGGTTCCCTTTAGGAGAGGTGAGGTGTTTTGTGAGAGAGATGTTTGTGTCTTGGAACCTTTCCAACAACACAACAAAAGCTTGGAATCACTTAACCTAGTTGCATCTCATGCAACCATATATATAGGGAAATAGGATGGAAATGGCCATCCTACCCCTCCTTTATTCTCTCTTTAGTATATAATTCATATATGAATCTAATTCACATTAAAACTATATATTATATCAATTATATTGATATAACACCTCAAGTATTAAATTGAACACTTCAATTTCATTCCTAACTTTATACCCTCAATATTACCATATTGAGCCAACGAATGGACCTAATGGACCTACAGTTCATGAGTGAAGGGAATGAAAATCTCCGCACAGTGGAAGACGATTGAATCGTCATGGTATCATTACGCTACATGAATTTTGTCAAAATGATCTAACTGTTAGATCTAGGCTAAACATACAAAGGAGGAAGAATTTATAACTAGAAGAATGTAGTTACTTGTTGTAGACAGATCTTCTAAAATCCTTCCTTGATCACGAAAGCTTTGTGCTTCTCGAACTCAACAAAACCTTCTCTCGAACGAAACCCGAACACAACCACTTGGAGTCTCGGTTGTTCTTCCTTTGGAAGGAGGAGAGTTGTGGGACTCTAGAGTTTTAGAGAGGGAGGAGAGTTGAAAGAGTAGAGAGAATTTTGATCTCTTCTCTTTGATCAAAATAAAAAAAATGAGAGAATTATTCACCGATCCCTTCTTGCAAAGGGTTTAAATAGTGGGAATGATGGAGTTAAAATCTCCACATTATTATCACTTTACCACAATCATAGTTTATGCAAATCTCATTTGCATAATTACACAATATAAGATATCGCATATCTCATATTGCAAATTTCATTTGCAATAATTGTGGATTAATTAAATTGAATCATATCCAATTTAATTTCTCTCAATTAATTTCTCCAATTAGCCCTAATTCGAAAATTAGGCTAACCTATAGTTTATTATGAATCTCATTCACATTAAACTATATATTATATCATTCATATCTCATATAAATGACATAAATGCCCTTAAAGTGAAATTGAACACTTCGATTTCATACGAAAACATTAACCCTTCTTTTAACCCAGATTGACCAAACCGAGGGACCTAATGGACCTACAGTGACGGGCTCCAATGATCCGAGATTAACCTGTCAAACTCTTTGACCCGGTTAATAAACATTCATTAGCTATGGTAACACTCGACTATAGCCCGTGGCTGCACTCCCGTCAGTGCAGAATATTACGTGTCCACTGATATAACCAATGCCCACGAGTCGACCCTTCACAGGTTGTTCGTAGATACGGCTCGGTCAAATTACCGTTTTACCTCTATGTCTACCTCTTGTTCCTTAAGTCCCCACTGCTCCTCTAATGAACAACATATTGTGATGGTCCAACCATACGCAACACCCTTCTCGGGCCACTGAGAAGGTGGGCGCCCGTTGTCCAAGCCCTGGAGACAGCACTTAAGGGAACAACCCCTCTAGTTTCCCTAAAGGTGGGAACGTGTGAATTTCATCTCCTGTAGTTAAGTTTCCAGCTCCCTACTTGGTCCTGTCCCTGAGAAGATAGACATATTGGGCGAGTAACTGTGACCACCCTCACCCGTACTAGTCAAAGGACAGACCCCGCGACGAGTCCGTCCGTAACACGCCCAGGATTCAGGTCAAGTCACTAATGGTCATCTACGAAGTTATTAGTCCTTAATGTCAACGGTGTTACATCAGTAGGTCTAATAATTCACAGTTCGGTCTTGTACAATCTCATTGCACATGATGCCCCCACTCGCATGTCAACCACATGAACAAGTCAGATCACCTCGTTTGTATCTAATACAAAGCGGGTCACATCCACAGTGTATCAAGGATTAGGTCCCCAACCCAATCCATATACTGTAGACCGTTCAGGTCATTAACTCGAACGTGATCCTCCCTATGTGTCCACTAAAAACCATTCAAGTTCTAGGTTTCTCATAAATTCAATGACCCTGGAGCTTTGTTTATTTGAAAAGTTTGTAAATATTGCGAGACACAAAGTAATGAAATAAATAACTCTTATTAATTACAAACACGAGATTAGGACAAAAATCCCAACAAACTCCCACTTGGACTAAGCTAGTGGGGAAAATACATTTCTGAAATGTACATAAATTACAATGAAGTAATACAATAAACTAGGGCATTGAATACCCGTTTACACATCTCCCACTTGCCCTAGTCAGGAAGCTCTCGAAGACCTAGACTCTCTAGGTGACCCTCAAACACCTTAGCCGTGAGGGGCTTTGTAAATGGATCAGTTACGTTGTGCTCCGACGCTATTTGCGTGACTGTCACGTCTCCGCGGTGCACAATCTCCCGTGTCAGATGATACTTGCGCTCAATGTGTTTGCTTCTCTTATGGCTCTGAGGCTCACGTGAGTTGGCTACTGCACCACTGTTATCACATAACAGTGTGATAGGCAAGTTCATATTTGGAACAACTTCATCAAAATATTAATATATTAATATAACAATTATATTAATATATATTAATATAAATTAATAAAAAACTTAATTTAATAAAATAAAAACAAATTGAATTAAAAAAAACAGATATAAAACCACAACCACATCCCCTCCTTGCCACTCTCGCGTGAAATCAGCGCTGGAACTACTCTCAACGCGGCAACGTTGCAACGCTGCCATGCTCAACGCCTTGAGCAACGTTTCAACCCCGAGCGTCATTGAAACGCTGCTCTTAGGGTGCCCAATATTAATATTTTTTATATTAAGAACGAGTCACTAATGGTCATCTACGAAGTTATTAGTCCTATACTGTTAGCGGTGTTACATCAGTAGGTCTAATAATTAATGGTCTGGTCTTGTACAATCTCATTGCACAGGATGCCCCCACTCGCATGTCAACCACATGAACGAGCTGGATCACCTCGTTTGTATCTAATACAAGTGGGTCGCATCCACAGTGTTTCCAGGATGAGGTTCCCAACCTTATCCGTACACTGTAGACCGTTTGGGTAATTAACTCGAACTTCATCCTCTCCATGTGTCCAGTACACACCGTTCAAGTTCTCTCTAATAATATGACCCTGGAGCTTAGTTTATTGGATTAAGTTTATAAAATCCGAGATACGAAGTTTGATAAATAAATAACTTTTATTTATTAAATCAACTGTATAACAAACTACACGAGATTAAGGCATACACCCCAACACCGCCGTCGGAAAGTTGTCGGACCGCTGCTGGAAAACATTCGAATGACAGCCGCCGGAATGTCGTTGGACCACCGCCAGAAAACATTCGAATTGGAGCTGAGGTGTTTGTGAGAGAACGAAGGAGAGAGAAGAGTACCGTACGGTTGAGTTAATAACTCAACTCGATGGGGTTGGGTTATTAAGTCACCGGTTATAATTGTTGGTGGACTAAACAAGAAGTTGGGTTATTAACCCAACTGAACTCAACCCAACCACACAAATAAAACACCCCCAAGTAGTTTATGAAACAACATCATTGTATCTTTTTGAAAACTTCCATTTAGGAAAAAATATGTATTCATGAACTCATTATTATTATTAGTATTATTATTAGTATTAGTATTATTATTATTAAGTTCATATTAACCATAGGCATATGGTTTAATCACTTAGGCTTCTGAAGGTTTTTCCATTAAAATCGAATAGATAATGAGTCCAGTTTACAATGCTTGGTGATTAAGTAAAAATTATAATTGCATTTTTTAGGTTGCAATTCCTTTCTGAGAGGAAAAAGCATATTTGGATCCCATCTTTTTATCATTTGATTTTACTACACTTTAACAACCTTCCCAACTATCCCATATTTATTATAGAGGATCTCTTGTGTGAATATTTTTCCTTCAATATCAAATTTTAGTGAATTTCATTAGCTTTGGGATTGATACTTTGGAATATTTCCAATTACTACTTATTTGACAACGTGCACTTGCACTAGACTAGTGACTTTTTCTATTCAAAAAATATTTCCAAAAAGCCCACACGTTTTCAGACGATCAATCACATATTATTATTTGTGTTTATTGGTTTGAATTTTTTCTTGGAAAAATATGGTATAGGTTAGAACTTAATTGCATGACTATTTCTTGCTTGAAAGTGGAGAATTCTCTTAAGAGCCCTTAAAAGAAGTTTCTTAATGTCTTGCATGCTACATAAATCTAGATAGAGATATTAGGCTTATAACATTGCATGAGAGTTAATTGTGCTTGAAAAAGTTAGTTAATACCCCCACGAATCGGAAACATGACTTTAGGATATAGTAATGAAGCAATTGATAACACTCAGTTATGAGTGTTATTTTACTTTAAAAACTATCTTATTTGCTTGGAAAAGGGAGTGTTTAATATGATATTTGATCACTACTACACGCAAGTGCATGTGGTCGAAGTAATAAGAACTGAAAGTATTTTGGTGTATCATACCTATACGGAACAAATTTTAAAAAATCTATTTCGATGTCAAAAATATGCTAACAAGAATGCAAGTATAATAACCAAAAAAAATAAAAATGAGTGAAGGGTATTTTAGCTAACCGAAAATAACGGGAAATTTGAATAATAAAAAAGAGAAATTTGAATAATAAAAAAGAAGGCAATTCAAGTTGCTTTTGTCCTTTGTCAAGAATCCTACCAAATTAATTGCAATTGCAATGACACCCAACACAATGAAACTAAATAAATCAGATTCAACTCACAATTTATAGAAGACTAAGTGATCAAACCTATATAACTATGGCTAATCTAGTATTAAATACTTCCCCACGTAAATGTTTCAAAACTTATTTCTAAGCCTTTTCCTCCATTGCTTTTATAACATCTGTTTTTTCATAACTTTTTCGATATGAAGTTCTAGCTTGAGAAGCAACATTAGTTGGTTGACTAGGTTTACCCGACTTTAAATTCAATAGACAAAAACTAAGTTTCATGTGTCAACTCAATCGATGTTACAAATTAAAATTTAACATCTCTCCTCCATGGTATTCACAGCTTGAACCCCCTAGAGTGGAATTAATGAAGGGATCGAATCTCGCAGCGTAAGTGATTTTGAATCGCGTGTTCTTTACTTTGTTACATAGATTTCATTCAAGAACAAAACATATAAGATTAAGAATGTAATTCTACATAGGACAGCAACAAAATTACCTTTGAAGATTACTTTCTTCACGAATCCCTCCTCAATAGATCAGGATCTCAGCAACAACTCGAACCTTGTGAAGTTCCACCACCAGATCTTCTCCGTTGTTCTCTAGGTGAGGGAGAAATGTGGGTTCCTTTAGGATGAGGTGAGGTGATCTTATGAAATTGTGGTTGGAACTCTTTCCAACACAATTTGAGAGAATACTAGGGTTTTGTCAAAAAGCCTTTTTTTTTCAAAGTTGCATCTCATGCAACTACTTATAGGGAAATAGGATAGAAATTACCATCCTATCCCTCCTTCATTCTCTCATTAGTATATAGTTAATATGTGAATCTAATTCACATTAGAACTATATATTATATCAATTATATCACATATAATTGATATAACACCTCATATATGAAACTGAACACTTCAATTTCATTCCTAACTTTATACCCTCAATATTACCATGTTGAGCCAACGGAAGGACCTAATGGACCTACAGTTCATGAGCTCCAATGATGTGAGATTAATTGATCAAACTCTTTGATCTAGTTAATCAATATTTATTAACTACAAGTCACTCCACTATAGACGTGTAGCTACACTCTCCTAAGTGTAGATTATATTGGGTCCATTGATATAATCATTACGCATGAGTCGATCCTTCACAGGTTGTTCGTAATCATAGTTGGGTCAAATTACAGTTTTACCCTTGTGATTACCTATTTGTTCCTTAAGCACCACTGATCCTCTAATGAACAACAAGTCTATGGTCCTACCATAAACTCATACCCTCTTAAGATAGTTTAGAGGGCGGGGCCCCGTTGTTCAAGACCTGAACTCTGTTCTTAAGGGAACAAGCTTTCTAATTCCTTAGTGTAGGAATGAGTGAATTCCATCTTGCACAGTTAAGTCCCCAGCTACCTACGAGGTTCTGTCCCTGAGAAGGTAGGCTTATTGAGTCGGCTACAAGCCACTCTCACCCATACTAGTCAAAGGACAAACCCCTATAAGCAGGAGTTCTTAACTTGCTCAGGATTCAGATCGAGTTACTAATGACCATCTATAAATTATCAGTCTTATCCTGTTATCCGCGTTATACTAGTTAGACTAATAATTTGCAGTCCAGTCTTGTATGAACTCTTCATACAGGATGCCCCCACTCGTATGTCAACCACATGAATGAGTTGGATTACCTCATTTGTATTAATTATAAAGTGTGTCGCATCCATGGTGTTACCATAATAAGGTTTCCAACCATATTCTTATACCATAGATCATTTAGGTAATGCCCTTGAACACAATCCAAATAACGTCTACTACACTGATGTTCAAGATACATTATAACCTTGGAGCTTAGTTTTGTGGGTTTATAATGCAAGAATATAACTCGTTCCCAAAACAAATAACTTTTTATTCCAACTCAAGATACATTAGGTATTCTAACTTGTTCAGGTTGTAGACATGCGAGTTGGGGCATCCTGTATGATGAGATCATACAAGACCGGACTGCAAATTATTAGACTATTAGTGTAACACTGTTAAACAAAATAAAGTTACGAACTTCTTCTTATAAATTATAAACAGGATAATTTATAGATGATCATTAATGACTTGACCTGAATCCTTAGAAAGTTACGAACTTCTTCTTATGAGGGTCCTTAGATTAGTATGGGTGAGGTTGGCATGTAGCCGACTCAATATGCCTACCTTCTCATGGACAGAACCTTGTACGTAGTTGGAAACATAACTTTGCAAAATGGAATTCACCCATTCCTGAATTAGGGAATCAAATAGGTTGTTCTCTTAAGAACTGAATCCAAGGCTTGAACAACAGGGCCCCACCTTCTTACTGTCCTAAGAAGGATTAAGTTTATGGTAGGTCCATAGACTTGTTGTTCATTAGAGGATCAATAGTGCTTAAGGAGCAAGAGGTGATCACAGGGGTAAAACTGTAATTTGACCCATCTATGATTACGAACAACCTGTGAAGGGTCAACTCACGGGTATTGATTATATCAATGGGCACAACATAGACTACAGTGAGGAGAGTGCCGCTACGAGTCTATAGTGGAGTGACTCGTAGTTAATGAATGTTGATTAATTAGATCAAAGAGTTTAATCGATTAATATCATATCATTATTGCTTATGATTTGTAGGTCCATTAAGTCCCTCCGTTGGCTCAACATGGAATATTGAGGGTATTATGTTATATAATTGATGTAATATAGTTTAATGAGAATTTTATTCACAATAAATTATGTACTAAAATATGAGATAATTATGTAAATATGCAAATATGATTTGCAAATGCATAATAACAACACTATAGGAATAAGATGGTAATTTTCATCCTTTTTCCCTATAAATATGCTCATAAGATGCACATTTGGAAAACAATCTAAAAGAGGTGAAACTCTAGTGCTCTCTAAACTAGAAAAGTGTTTTTCACTCCTTCTCCCATTCTCCTAACTTCAATAGGATTCCCACCATCATCCCTCTCCTAGAGTTACAACGGAGAAGATCTAACGGCGGTGATCAAGTGTGTCTAATTTGTTTGAGGCTCGTAGACAATGTGAGTTCGTTGATATCACTAAGGAGGAGGAGCACTAGGATATCTACAAAGGTAATACAAGCTGCCCATATTCTTGTTTTATGCTTTATCTTAGTATATTTGTGTTTTTTATTTAATCTATATAACGAAATCTAAGAACACGGGATTAAACTCGCTTCCGCCGTGGGAGTCGATCCTATCAATTTGTATCAGAGCCAATTGTGTTCTTGTTTTTTGTTCTAGATATTTCAAAAACGTAGGTGGGATTGCATTATATTCATGTGATGAATGGAGGTTAGCAAAAGTAGATGTTTACATTTTTTGCACTTAGATTTGCAATATTAATTGAATCGTTCAATGTAAGGGCCCAGTGTTTTGGGAAATTTTAATTGTAAATCGAGTCTTTAAGTTCATGTCGATCGAGGCAAAGTCGTTGCTGAGAAGAATGGAGCAAAAATGAGCAAAAGTAGAGAGAGAAGTTTTTGTTTTGTGCTCGGCGTTGCGACTTTGTTCTTTGGCGTCGCAACATTGTTCCTGTTGTATTTGGGTTGCAGAAGACACAACATTGCAACGTTATAACCAACGATACAATGGTGGCATGAGGAGGCATCAACGTTGCAACGCCAGCACCGACGTTGCAACGCCAAAGAAGTAACGCGCTCAGTAATGCGCTCAACATCAAAATTTTTTCATGCATAATAGAACTTAAGTTATCTAGTTCTAATTAGATGATAACTAGGGACCAAATAATTTATAAGCTATGATAAAAAAGGAACTATGGCTAAGGAAGGTTCTGTTTAGGTTGGGTATTTAAGCTGACGGAAACAGAACATCCCTACCTGGGAACTAACCTAGGAGTGAATTTAATTAATAATTTATAAATTATTAAAACATCAGCATAGTTTATTAAGGGGTTAATAAACTAGAAACCCTAGGTTCATAGACTTAGGTAAGATTTAATATAAAGGAGTTATATACATTGGCTTAGGTGAAAATCATTAGAAGGATTTAACCTAGGTCAAATTTCCTAAATACTTAAAATACTTAGTGGGAGGAAATAGATATATATGATACATCAGTTTTCCACCTACATATCTCTAGAAAATTTACACCTTGAGATCCATACTTGGGCTTGTGGCGCAAACGAGAGTGTCCCCCTTCGAATGGTGTTTGTATGGGTCAATATCAAGGTGAATGGAATGGGTACTTATAGTGAGTGGGAGCGAGAACTGTGAAAACAAAACCCACGGTCTCTTCTATCGGTTCACACCGTGAGATCACTATAATCAGCCTACTAGTATTGATTGGACCAAACAATTCTTTCGGAGGGCTTTGATAATAGGGATCGAAACATAGTGAACACCTAAAAGGGATAAAGGTTACCTTAGTCTGTTTTCCAACCTAGTGCTCCCTTCGGTGGATTTTGTTGGATCGGGACTCTGGAATCTAAAAATAGACTGTGTCACACCCCCTCCCGAACCACCTATTAACTTAGCCCGAAAGACGGCATGAAGCCAACAGACATTGTTACCTCTTAACAATACCTGCTGACTTTACTTTACCTGATAAACATACTATGCTCACATATGGAACACTTTAAACTTAACACATCGGAAACTGGACAACTATTAAACATACATAAGGAGAAACTCTTCTTAAGTCTCTCTTGGAAACTAAAACGACAAGAGCATCATAAACAACACAAGACAATCCATTGTTTATACAACCTCTAACGTACAAACAACTACAACTGCATAGTCCTCTCAAGATAATTTACAACACATATAGACATGCGATACAACTCTAGCCACGTACAAAATATCAAACTTATGAAGCTTTCAGCAGACTATGGCAGGATGTCAGGTACCTGGAACTCGATCTCTACCTGAAATGTTTAAGGAACATTGAAAGAATGAGCTATGAAGCTCAGTGAGTGACTATGTTTAAAATCTATAACTTGTAAAACATTTCACCTGAAAAACATATGAGCATATGTATTTGTATCAAGCGTTAAAAGTAAACATGGAATTATAATAGATTTCAGAAAACCAGCAAGTATGTCATTAAAATCCCATAAGGCATATAAATGATATCAACCCTTTTAAAAACATGTCACAATCCACGTTGTGTAGGGCACCCCCAGTACAACCAACGTTTATTCTACGATGTAGTGGGGCCCGCCCAGCACTCCCATCGTCTTTGTCGTAGTAGGACCCGCCCAACACTCACGACAGCACTGTTGTCACGGAGTACACTCAACGTCGACAACAGTACATGATATGTGTGCACATGGTACTATAGGGCCTCGGTCTCAATATCTTAGTCATTTACTCAATCAGGTCTCAGAAAACATAATAAAATTGTTTGAACATACCTGCTTATCTTTTCTTTCATAAAACTCAAGTTTACTCAGCTTGTTTATAAAACTGAAAATCTTTAAATCATACTTACTAGTACTTACTTGCTCGAAATCATAACATTTCCCTAAATTTCGGTAATTAATAGACATATGCTCATGTATAAATTTCATCAAGACATTTAGGGTCACAATGAATGATTGAAACCATATCTAGGAAAATATTTATACTCATAAACATGTGTTCAAAAAGGGAACATAAAGCATTGAAACCTATTCATTCTAGCAAAACTTGCATTTCTTAAAGCATATTTCAAGCATATTGATCGTTTTTTAAGTTCATTTTGTCACTCACAGTGTTAAACTAGAACTCTGGCCCGTATACTCGACCTATTACTTCTTGGCCTTCCAAACAAACGAAAATCGTGTTTTAGAACCTCGAGCTCATGGATTTTCACCTTGAAATTACAAAAAAACACACCATTCAAAATTCCAGCATTTACAGATTTCATGCCCTATTTTCAGACACTCATAACGTATTCATTACTTAGCCAAACAGGGTGTACTTTATACCAAGTTGAAATTCCCAACGGAGTTGCTCGAAAATACCTCAAAAGCAGCCTCTCCAAAAACAGACTTCTGCTGTTTCCAGACTTGATTTCCTGTTGAACCACAAATTTGTCCTGCGATTTAAGACATATTCTAATCGTTTTCTACTCACTATGTCTTCATAATGGTTGTAGAAAATTTAATAAGCTTTCCAACCATACCTATTAGAGCTTCTGATTCAAACACTACAGATCAGGACAACCAAAACACCAGAGGCATCTCGAATTTGACAGCAAATTTCTGTCTTTTGCCTTCCTCTTCACCAAATAGTAACTTAAGTTAAAAATTGGCTCGAGCTTCCTTCACAAACTTTATTAAAAAATGAATTAACTTTCAAGAAACAAAACCTCAACTGTTACCTCTTCTTGGGGAGCTCGAAATGATCAAAATATCAGAACATGGTTGAATTTAACATTGAATTTCCATAGAAATTGGATTGAACCTTTCTCCTTCCTTCTTCAAACTCAAAACCAAAAAGTTCCCTCTCTTCTTCTTCCCTCAGTTCTTCCCCACGATGGCCTCTACTTGGTTTGTGAAAAATGAGTTTAAAAATGATTTTAAAATGATTTTAAAGAAAACCATGCGGTGGAGGCAAGTTTTGTCATTTTCCCTTGGCTTTTGCCTTTTCTTTTCTTTTTCTTTTTTATTTATTTCCTTTATCTATTTCTTTCTTTTCTTTTATTTGATTTTGTTTTATTTTCAAAACAAAACAAAATATTTAAACATTTCTTTTTTTTTCTGAGGAAAATTTCAAAAAGAGATCTCGGGTTTACAACTTACCTCCCCTTAAGAAATTTCGTCCTCGAAATTTAGTAGTCCTTAGGTGAAGATCATCGGATACTTTCTCCTCATTTGGTCCTCTAACTCCAAGGTTGCCTCCTCCACTCCGTGATGTTTCCAACGAACCTTCACAAGTGGGAGCATCTTGTTTCTCAAAACTCGTTCTTTCCGGTCGAGGATTTGAACTGCATCCTCTATGTAACACATGTCTTCCTTCAGCTCAACTTGTTGTGCTTGCAACACATGTGTCGAATCTGGAATATACTTCCTCAACATGGACACATGAAAAACATTATGTACTCGACATAGCTCTACTGGTAACTCGAGTTTGTAGGCTGCTGGCCCAACTCGTCCTGTTACTTGATAAGGACCAATATACCTAGGACTTAGCTTACCTTTCTTGCCGAAACGAAAGACACCTCTCCACGGAGATAACTTCAAGAAAACTTGATCTCCGAATTGGAATTCTAAGTCCTTTCGCCACTTATCTGCATAACTCTTCTGACGGTCTTGAGCTACCTTCAAATTCTCCTTGATTACCTTAATATTATTTGTCGTAACTTGCACCAATTAGGACCGATAAGCTTCCGCTCTCCTACTTCGTTCCAACATATGAGCGTTCTACATGGTCTTCCATATAGAGCCTCAAATGGCGCCATGCCAATACTCGATTGATAACTGTTATTATATGCGAATTCCATAAGTGATAGGTGTGTATCCCAAGTTCCCTTAAATTGAAGGACACATGCTCTCAACATGTCCTCTAGGGTCTGGATGGTCCTTTCTGACTGCCCATATGTCTGAGGATGGAATGTTGTACTAAAATTGAGCTTTGTCCCCATAGCTTTCTGTAAGCTAGGCCAAAACTTAGAAGTAAATCTCAGATCTCTATCTGAAACTATGGACACTTGGCACTCGTCTCGACTCACAATTTTGTCGACGTATAGCTTAGCAAGTCGATCAAGTGTAGACGCCGCTTTGTCGGTATAAACCATGTTGTCTTAGTGAGTCTATCCACTATTACCCAAATACCATCATGTCCACTTGAAGTACGTGGTAATCCAAACAGAAAATCCACAGTGATATGCTCCCATTTTCATTCCGGCACTGGCAATGGATTAAGGAGTCCTCCTGGCCATTGTCTAACTGGTTTAGCCTGCTGGCAGATCAAACATTTATCAACATAATCAACTATCTCTCACTTCATCCCGGGCAACCAATACGTCCCCTTCAAAGTTGTATACATCTTGGTTCTTCCTTGATGCATAGCATAAGCTGAACTGTGAGCTTCCTCTAGAATAACATCTTTAAGCTCACTAACACTCGGAACACATAGTCTTCCATACCTCTCTATGGCTCCGTCTGATCTCACTTTAAATTCTGCTTCTTGGCCCTGTTTGGACTTCCCAAACATTTTCTGCAAGTTACTATCCTCTGGTTGTCTTCTCACAATCTCTGCTACGAGCGAAGACTTGACTTGGAATTGAGCTAAGAGACTCCCTGAACTCTCTGCAGTCACAACTGCCTTAGAATTCCTTAGAGTACTTAAAAATGTTGCTCGAATTCCACACAAGGCATCCCTAGGAAGTCTTGACTTCCTGCTCAATGCATTTGCTACCACATTCGCCATACCAGGATGGTATTCTATGGTACAATCATTATCTTTAATTAGTTCTAACCATCTTCTATGTCTCATATTCAATTCTCTCTAATCAAAGATATACTTCCAACTCTTATGGTCTGTAAAATTGTGACACCTCTCACCAAACAAATAATGCCTCAAGATCTTCAATTCTAAAACAACCGCTGCTAGCTCAAAATCATGGGTAGGGTAATTACACTCGTGCTTTTTCAATTGCCTTGGCGAATAAGCTATTACTTTTCCTTCTTGCATGAGAACACACCCTAAACCTTGCCTCGAGGCATCAACGTAAATCACATACTCTTTTCCCGTTACAGGAAGTT